>CM071840.1:74661846-75861846 GCA_036507285.1 Trichosanthes cucumerina | reverse complement strand
AGGAAACAAACCAACGAGCTCTAGAGATATTTTTAATTTTTGAAGGCCTCAGACATCGTTATAAATCAATGAGAAAGAACTTTAATGGTTTAATAATCAATGCGAGGATAAGGGTTACGAGTATGTTTGGCAATCTGATAAATCTCACACTGGAACAATGCAAGACTTTTATTACAAGAAAAATTGAAAATAATTTGGAAAGATACACAAAATTTGGATGGCCTAATTGATAGTGTAATAACGTAATTTTACTATCTTGGTGGTTGGAATGAGACAATTTACTATTACTCGAAAACTGACTACTACTAGAAACAAAAGAAGATAAAAAAGATGACTTATCTCCAAATGCTACTGAGTCTTGATCACAATTGAGAAGATAGAACCCAGAACACAGTTTAGCACTGCCAATCGTCTTCTCCGATTTTAAATCCTGAAAAACACATAAGTTTGGATAAAATTTAGTCACACATTTAAAATCATGTGTCAATTTACTTATTGAAAGTAAATTACAATCCAATCCTGGCACATATAATACAAGGTTAAGATATAAATTTTGAGTAACTTGAATGGAACTTCTCCCTGCCACTTTGGAGCAATTTTCACAGAGGAGTTAAAGGGTATCGGCTTGATAGTTTTGAAACAGAGATGGATTCCTTGTCATATGATCTGAAGCTCCAGTGTCTATAATCCAAGGATGTATCCCTCCTTTACTAGTTGTGAGAGCATTAGGTGTAACTTTATGTGCAACCAGTTCTATTCCCTGTATTGTGTGACCTGTGATATAAGAATCATATCCTCTTTGACTATGAAAGATTGATTCGATGGATTTAGAAGAAGAAATATTAAAACAAACTTGAAAATAAAAGCAACAACAACTCCAACAAAAAAAATTATTTTATCGTTAGCTAAAAGAAATCTGACGATGGAGAGAAGTTGCTCTATTGGGGTAGTTGACTTTGAAATCGAAAAAAATATATCCAAGATATTGAGGAGGTGATTGCAGTTTAAGGTCACTCTATGTGATCTGGACAACGTCGAAAGAGATGGTCAGAGGTGAGATTTCATTCAAGTTGATGATGGTGGACACTCTGACAAAGGAAAAGGTGGCAACGACTGATAGGTTATGAAGAAATTAGGGTTTTCTTTATCACCGGCTCTAATACCATGAAAATTTTAGTATTTCTCATTGATTTTCAACTATGCAAGAACGAATATAAATACAAGAGATAAAATCATTTTTCAATAAGGAAAAAAAACTCGAAATATCTAGAAAAAGATAAATAATAAAACTAAATGATAAGAATGCTAACTTTAACCATAATTTTCAACCTATTTCATTAATAATCATTATATCCCAAGTATTTATTACAAACTAATTGATTTTCAAAAAGGAAAAAAAGGACAATTTGAACTCATTTACCTTGTCTTATGCAATATTATTTGCTAAAACAAAATTGAAAATAATGACAACAAGCTCTCTTGTATGAAATTCAATTCATGTCCTAAAAAAAGAAGAAAAAAGATTGAAATCCAATAACTTTGGAACCTTTATACATGTCAATAAATTCCATTAATGAAATGGTTTAAAGCACTAATTAATAGCTCAAATTCCCCAAAGAAAGTTGGTTTTCCATAAAAAAAAATGTCCCAATGTTGTATATTTGACCAGTTTTACTTTCTTTTTTTTTTTTTATATATAAGAGTACAATAACATGGTTGAGGAATTCGAACCACATACCTCTTAGTCATTTAACACATTTAATATGACAATTAAGCTACGCTCACTTTGGCATTTGACCAGTTTTACTTGAATATGAAGAAATATTGAAACTCTCTTAATTTGATTTATACTTTGGCATATTGATTTTAGTATTTCATCTTTCCATGTAATGTTTAGTGGATGATTGTATTGTATGGATTATTTATTCCTTTGGAATTAAACAGGTAACATATCCAAATATGATGGAGTTTTTTGAGAACCTAGGAGTTGAAATGGAAGTATCAGACATGTCTTTCTCAGTTAGCTTAGACAAAGGACGAGGTTGTGAATGGGGCAGTCGAAATGGTCTTTCAAGTTTGTTTGCACAAAAGAAGAACATTCTTAATCCATATTTTTGGCAAATGATTCGAGAAATGGTCAAATTTAAGGATGATGCTATCAAGTACGTTCTACCTCTATTACCTTTCATACATAATTAAGAAATAAAATTTGAAAATTGAGACAATTAATATATAATCTTGGTTATTATTATATGTGTAGCTATCTTGAAGTTATGGAGAATAATTCAGATATTGATCGAAATGAGACATTGGGGCAGTTCATTAAGTCAAGGGGCTACTCTGAATTATTTCAAAAGGCTTATCTCGTGAGATTATCTCGTTATTTTTAAGAACTAATCATATATATCTTGTACTCAGGGGATTGAAATGTGTTTTTGTTTATGTTTGTCATTATCATATTGGACTAGGTTCCAATGTGTGGTTCAATTTGGTCTTGTCCTTCAGAAGGTGTTCTCAGCTTTTCAGCTTTCTCAGTCCTTTCCTTTTGTCGAAATCATCATCTACTTCAGGTTTGTCTTTCTTAAATCACCAATCAAACTAAAAGTTTAAACTGATAGTTTGGAGTAAATTTAATTATATCATATAGTCTAACACTCCCCCTCACTTGTAAGCTTGGAAATTTAATGAAAAGTCAAACGAGTGAAATCAATATTAAATGGGGAGGAAACTGACTTTGCAGAGGGGCTTGAACACAGGACCTCCTGAACCCACCTGCTTTGATACCATATTAAATCACCAATCAAACTAAAAGTTTAAGCTGATAGTTTAGCGTAAATTTAATTATATCAATATAGTCTAATAGTCTTTTTCATCCCTTTTTTTTTTTTTTACTTTTTACCATTTTATCTACCTTTCTTCAATTGGGTTATTCTTATGTTCAGTTGTTTGGTCGTCCACAATGGCTTACTGTCAAATGGCGTTCTCATTCTTATGTGAAGAAGGTGAAATCTCTTTACTTGAGCAACCAACAAATTGAATATTTGTTATGATATTTCTTTTAGTTTATGTATGTTTATTGGCAAATGGACACTTGAAAAATCAGGTCCAAGAAGTATTAGAGAGTCATGGCAGTGAGATAAAAATCTCTTCTGAAGTAAATTCTGTATCAACAATGGATAAAGGTGAATAATTCAATGGCTAATAGATGTTTTAGCTCTTCATTTATCAAAATCGCTAATGATGTACTTTGTATTAATAATATGTCATATCATAGAGTTGATGATATATATTTGATATTAAAATTTATCAGGATGTAGTGTGAGCTATGGAGATGATTCACAAGAAACGTTCGACGCCTGCATAATAGCAACTCATGCCCCTGATACTTTAAGAATATTAGGGAATCAAGCAACATCAGATGAAGTCAGAGTACTTGGTGCTTTCCAATATGCTTATAGGTACATTATTATTTTTTTTTTTATATATATATCTAAGTTCTATTGGTTTGTAGCTAGAGACTATATATTAAAATTAATAATTGCATCAAAATGGCACAGTGATATTTTTCTCCATCGTGACAAAAATTTAATGCCCCAAAACCCAACAGCATGGAGTGCATGGAATTTTCTGGGAAATACAGATAATAAAGTATGTTTGACATATTGGCTGAATGTACTTCAGGTTAGTTTCATCCTTCCATTATGATATTTTATCAAATCTTTAACACCATGTAGAGAATTACTCAATTAAGTTAAGTAAAGGTTAGAATACTATTTTATTTTAGTCTCTGTAGTTTGAGCTTTATTCTATTTTTGATTCATTATTAAATATTTTAACTTTAATAATCTTTATTTACTTTTCTTTTAACTGTGAACTTGCAGAATCTTGGTGAAACTGGTGCTCCATTTCTTGTGACTCTTAATCCAGAAAAAGAGCCAAAAGATATATTGCTTAAGTGGTCAACTGGTCACCCAATTCCATCTGTTGCTGCCTCAAAAGCTTCAAATGAGCTTCCTAGTATTCAAGGAAAGAGAAGAATTTGGTTTTGTGGGGCCTATCAAGGTAACATTACTAGCTTCATTCCAAGTTTAGAAAGGTGCTTTTTACTTTTTTTATTTCAAAATAAATTTAGTTTAACCTTTTTCTAATGTGCATATTAGTGAATAAAAATAGTAAATCTGAATCAAAATATGGTTTTTTGATATTGTGAAGAGAATATGCCTGATCATACCACATAAGGATTTAGCAGGAGTATAAATGAATGCCCCCTAAGCTTCAAATATAATGCTAAAATATGACATGCTTAACTTATTCTGATATGTTATGCTAATTATGCTACTTCTTTTTAGGTTATGGTTTCCATGAAGATGGGTTAAAGGTAATGACTATTGCATTATAATTTTCTCAAGGGTTTTCTTCTGCCTTTTCAAATTTGACTAATTTGATGGATTTACAAATTAAGTTTAGTAACCTAAATATTTTCAGGCTGGTATTATGGCAGCACAAAATATGTTGGGAAATAGTTTCACTCTTTTAAGCAATCCAAAACATATGGTACCTTCGCTAGCAGATACCGGGGCACGCCTATTTGTCACTAGATTTCTTGGCCAATATATAACTTCAGGATCCTTAATGTAAGCTTAATTATATACTACTATAATCATTGTTCCCTTTATAAGAGAGAACTGATATGTTTTTTTTTTTTTTTAATTTTATCTTTATTGTATTAACACAGTTTAATGGAAGAAGGGGGAACAATGTTTACCTTTGAGGGAACAGATAAAAAATGCCTTCCAAAGGTTGCTTTAAGAGTTCACAACCCTCAATTTTATTGGAAGGTATGGAATCAGAGCAAATATTTAAACTTTAGTGATGAAGTTTAGCAAAAAAAAATGACTAATGGGAGCTCAAAGTCTTTAAGAATTTATTTTGGCAGATCATGACACGAGCTGACTTAGGCCTAGCAGATGCATATATCAATGGAGACTTTTCTTTTGTTGATAAAGATGAAGGTCTTCTAAATTTTTTCTTGGTAAGCTTATCAATTTCGAATCTCGAAATATCTAATCCTCACAGTAATAACCATTCTTTCATGGTGATTTCTTTTGTAGATTCTCATTGGTAGCAGAGATACAAATTCTTCAATTGCAAAACTAAAGAAGAAAAGGTGTATATATATATATAATTGGGAGATATGCTATTGGCTTTACTTATCATTATCATTTACTTTCACTCTTTAAACTAAACATTCACTTATAATCTTCAGGGGATGGTGGACACCTCCATTATTTACTGCTTGTATTGCATCTGCAAAGTACTTTTTTCAGCATGCTTCTAGGCAAAACACTCTTACACAAGCTCGCAGGAACATCTCTCGTCATTACGACCTGGTATTCAATAGTATCGATCGGTCGTTTTGCTCTTCTATTTTTCTTTTTTTTTTCCCTTTTTAAGAAAGCTTATTGATCCTTCATGTGATATTTTTCATTTTCATGAGCATGCAAAAAGAAGCTCTCATTTCTCTGTTACTGACTGAAATATATATCTGAATATAATCCTTTGTGTGTTGTAGAGCAATGAACTTTTTTCTCTATTCTTGGATGATACAATGACATACTCATGTGCCATCTTCAAGGTTTGTTTATGAAACCATTTTCTTTCAACTTTTGATAACATATTGTTAAACGTATGTGCAATTGGTTTTACTTTTTTGTCCTGTTTTTGTTAACAGGGAGAGAATGAAGATTTGAAGGTTGCACAAATTAGAAAAATCTCACTTCTCATTGAAAAGGTGATTCTCTAGCTACAATTTTAACTGCAGTTACCAAATTTTTTTCTTTTCATTCTCTCATTTGCTGTTAAATTCTTAGGCAAGAATCAACAAAAACCACCATGTACTGGAAATTGGATGTGGTTGGGGTAGCTTAGCTATCGAAGTCGTCAAGCAAACCGGATGTCGTTATACCGGTATTACTTTATCTGAGGAACAACTAAAATATGCTGAAAACAGAGTTAAAGATGCCAACCTTCAGGTATAATTAACCTTCTTGAATTGTTCTTCTTCGCAACCTTTTTTTTAACTCACCATCGACCTCTTCGTTGATGATACATGCCTTAACCAGTTGAGATATACTTATCAAGTTGACTTTACTTTGCTTCTAGGATCGCATTAGGTTTCTTCTTTGTGACTATCGAAAATTGTCAAGTACTGAAAAATATGACAGGATTATATCATGGTGAGTTTGAAAATTATATGAAAGAAGTTATTTATCATATGTATGAATTAGTATTATGATAAATGTTTTTGTATTTCAGTGAGATGATAGAAGCTGTTGGCCATGAATTCATGGAAGACTTTTTTGGTTCTTGTGAATCAGTATTAGCAGAAAATGGCCTTTTTGTTCTACAGGTTGGAAACCTTGATTGTTTTTAGGCATTTACATGGTTCTAGTAACTATAATAATATGACAAAGTTAAATGCAAACATATCTTTGAGATCTTATACTACTTCTGATTCTTTTTTAGTTCATATCAATACCCGACGAGCGTTACGACGAGTATCGACTAAGTTCAGACTTTATAAAAGAATATATATTTCCAGGAGGATGTCTACCATCATTAAGTAGATTAACAACAGTCATGGCTACTACATCCAGACTTTGGTATGTAAAGATATTATAACTTGTTAGATGATTGACAGTGATTTCTATTCTTTTTCTTCATGCTGGTTAAAGATAAATGAAATTCTTTCTGCAGTGTGGAGCATTTGGAAAATATTGGAATTCATTACCATCAAACTTTGAGGTGTTGGAGAAACAATTTCTTGGAGAATAAGAGGTAAAAATAATTATATTGAATGTCAAGTAGATGAGTTTCAATTTCAAAGGAACTAATAAATCTTTATTTCAGCAAAATTCTTCAACTTGGTTTTGATGAGAATTTCATACGAACTTGGGAATACTATTTTGACTATTGTGCTGCTGGTTTTAAATCACGCACCCTTGGCAATTACCAGGTACATACATCAAAACATTCATATCCTTCTATAATTTTATTCATAATACCAAAACAAATCAAAAGTTTAAGCCGTATTTATTTGATAATCAATTGATTTTTGAAAATTAAACTCATAAATACTACTCTCAACTGTGAATTTCTTTTATTTTGTATCTTTTCTTCACAAATGTTTTCAAAATCTAAGCAAAACTTGTTTTTATTTTTGGAATGAGAGATCAAAACTATTTATTAGGACTGGTTAGGAACAAGAACAAATTTTAAAAATAGAAAACTAAAAATGAAATCGTTATCAAACAGAAATTTGGATACCATAATATCTAGTGAAAAAGAAAAATGTCTAATAAGTTTTGATTATACATTGAAAATATGTGTCATTGTTTGATTGGCTGCACTCAAGAAATTATTGAAATCCATCAAATTACTCAAATTTATATAATTGTAATTGACATTGAGCAAAAAATCATAATTGGATTTGATGGCAGATTGTATATTCAAGGCCTGGTAATGTTGCAGCATTCAGCAATCCATATCAAGGAATACCCTCAGCTTATTGAACTGATTTGATAATAATTTAAACTCAAAGTTCATCTGACATTCCATTTTGTCAATGAACAATATTTATTGTGTTAATTTATGTTTTTGTTTTGAATTCTATAGTGACTATTGTTTTCATCAATTCTATTTGACAAATAAGTCAGTGCTATATATATATATATAGTAGTCACCTCCCTAAGAAGTACATCAAAAATCATTTTAACTTTGAAATCCAATTTCTAAAGGAAAAGTGTTGAAATTCAAAGTGTGATCACTTTTCTTTGATTTCTCTTTTTTTTTTTCCCTTTAAGACAAAAAATAATGCATAAGCAATTGTAAAGAATAAATATCAAAGATTGGACTTGATATAGCATATAAATATGAATGAAAAATTAAATACATTACCAACATGAATATAAGTATGAAATTAAGGGTTTTGCTTTTTAGAACTATATATATATATATATATATATATATATGTTCATCAATTGAGATAACTCTTATGAATTTCATGATTTTATTGCGTGAAAATACTATCAATATAATGCTATCGTTAATAACAACAAAAAGAAATTAATTCTAATGCTTTAGTATACATTTTTTTAAAATGCAAGAGCCTAATATTTCAAGATAGAGGCAGAGCAAGCATGGGCCTCGAGCTCAAGCCCCTCTTAACTCTATAATATTTAGTATTAGTATTGAAAAATTTGTAGTATTTATTAGTATTGGTATTGAAGTCTACAATGATAATTAAAACAAAAAATGTTTGTTTGCCCAATATAGTAAAAGTTTAGAGTGGAGCACATGATATAATTATTGTTGATACCAGAATTTGGATAGTTAGATCAACAATAAGATTTTTATTATTGAGGATTGAAAGTGCCTGCAAGGTAGAAATAGGTGAACGTCGAGGTGGTGTTAAGCCTTTGACGCTCAAATTAGTAATCGAGTTTGAAAGTGACTTAGTTAATAGAAAAGAGATCATGTTTGGACATACCTTTTCGCTTACTGAATTGTCGTATTTATAGGGTAGTTTAGACATCATCGTCATAATGGAGAGCGATAACCTCACCTTGATTCCCGTTATACGTTAAGTATGAGAATTGATTATAAGGTTTGACTGTTATTTATTCGAATCGTCTATCATGATCATTTCTCAACCCTATGAGGATCGATCTCAAGGCTTAGTTGCCCCCTTGGGATCAACCTTATGGTCTAGTCGGCCCCTTGGGGTTAGTCTCAAGGTCTGGAGTCGGCCTCATGGTTGAGTTGACTTCTTGAAAGGTTATTGGTTTCCATTTTGGGCCTTTCTTTCTTCCCCTATCGGGTTGTGTCTTTCAAACATTGGTTGGTCCAATAAGTTTGGATCACTTGCCTTTTCTCTTGTGCCTAGTCAATAATTTTTACCCACAACAATTGCCTCCAACTCTCGAGTTGGGTCTTATTAATCTTACATATTTCACATTTATTCTCTTGCTTGGTCCCAGGTCGAGAGTTCAATATTCATGGTGAAACAATAAGTAGCTTTTTAAGCTCAAGACTCATTTATGGTGACATGTCGACACAGAGTTTTGGTACTTCGGTGCCGCTTAGGCACATATTTTGGCTATAGACATAATTCGTCAAAATGGTTCTCCATGGGCGTTGTTTGACCGTTCACTATGACATAGATGTTATGTAACGCCCCTACTTTTCTATGACTATAACTCTTAGGGACATTACTACACATGCATGCATTCTTAGGCCAAAAGACATAAAACGATCTTTAAATCTCCACTGAAAACGAATTATCTTTAGGGATCCCATTAAAACATTCAAAACATGTAAGAGAAGCAGTTTAAACTTGGCCTACTTAAAAATCCGGAAATTTAAACTTAAACTTTGAAATCAGAAAACGACAACATCAGTTATTTGAGGAAAATATGCGGAAAATATGACTATTCCCATGGTTCTGACAACGCGTCCCCGCTACTCGCCCCGCACGTCCTTGGCCTTACCTGAAAAACATTTTAAAACGAAAGGGTGAGTATTGCAATACAATACCCGTAAGTGACCTCGCTCACCGAGGTTTGGGATATGCAAACACATACAATCATGACTTTTAAACTTGTTCTAATGTATATATGTGGGACCTAAAACTTTCTCATATCAACATGACTATAATACATGACTTCCTTTTTCTTTAAGTGGTCAATTGGTCATCCCGAGTCATTTCATTTTGAGTCCTCACACAGACCCCTGTAATTATTTGAGTCCTCATGAGACCTCTGTATGGTTTGAGTCCTCACGCACTCTGTATAGATTGAGTCCCTCACGCACTTTTGTAAACTTGACCCATAGGGTCTCTAATGCATGTTTGACCATGCATACAATGCACTCGGAGACCAATTTCCACATTTTTCATCAAATCATTTTATGGCATACAATACATGCATGAGGTCCCATCATTCAACATGACTATAGTGTACATGCCACAAAACATTATCATTGATATGCAAATCATGACTTTTCACAACAGTTTGGAAATAACACTCTTGCACGTAATCATGAAATATTCTCATATAAAAATCATCATAATAACTCCACGATATATTTGGAATATACTTATTCAAAATACAAAGATATTCTCACATAAAATACTAGATTATACTCACATAAAATATTGAGATATCTTCACATAGAATATTAAAGTATTCTCACATAAACTCTTGAAATATTCTCGCGTAAAATCATTAGATCTTTTTAAGTAAAATAACGAACTAATTTCTCATAAAATAGTGAAACTCGTTTTCTTTAATCCCATTTAAAAAGATTCGGCACAAGATCCCTTACCTTAGTTCAGATCTTGCACCAAAACCTAACCCGAGCTTCTTGAGTACTCTTCTTTAGTAGAACCTGATTCGCACAACAAATCCGAAATTATTCTCCAAGCATACACCGAATCCATAACGTAAAGGTACCTAATTTACGTTCTTAAGGCTTCATGCCCCGCTTACCTCAATCTCAACGTATAGGCCTAGTAATTCTTAGATCGCTTGGGTGTTTAGCCTTCAACTCCGCTCTAACTTGGTCCCTACAAGTCGTGTTCGAACGATAAATTTAAATTCTTACGCAACCGTTTTGATAACCAAAGAATCATTGTATAACTTTCTCCAATCAAAAAGTGTAACGAGTTTGCTCACCGGATTGTAGTTTCGAGAGGTCGTAGGTGTTGTTGATCGCGCGCGGCGGTGGCGGCATCGGGCGTCGGCGACGGCTTCGCGATCCACGAAAGGTGAGAAAAACCGTGAATGGTTGGAAGGCTGCGCCGGGCTTCTTCGATCGCACTTGCGGTGGTGAGCGAGGAGTGGCCACGCTACGTCGTCCAACGGCCGACGGAGGTTCGTGGACGCGGCACTTCAACGGAGGCACATCCGTTCACGATCTCGTGGCGCGCCGCGCGTAGGTGTTGGAGTGGGCCGGACGCGCGTGAAATCCGGCGAAGACTTGCGGCTTGAGCGCGTTCCCCTGCGTCGGCGGTTGGATAACTTCCGATCGTGGCTTCTTTGCGGCGTAAAGGGCGACACGGTTGGGTTCGTGGCGTGCACCTCGGCGGAGACACTCCCTTCACGATCTGCAGTGCGGTGCGCGTAGCGATGGGGTGGCGGAAGGCGTGCTCGACGCCCGGCTTGCAAACGTGAGCACTCGTGGTCGGGTGGTGGCGGCGGAGAGCTGGACGCTGTGGCTTTTTGAATCGGGGCGGCGAGAGTCTGCAAAGAAGGCTGAATATTCACGGCTAGGGTAAGGAGAAGAAGAAGGAGAAGATGGTGATTGAATTAGGGTTAGGGTTTCCTTTGGATTTGCAAGCTTATAAGGCTAAATACCAAAAATTAGGTCAAACTCCCAAAGGTCATATATATCCCTCATTTAGGCATTATTAACTAAAGTGCCATTGCCACTTCTTTTTATAAATAATTCCATCTTAAAGAGAAACAATTCACTTAAACCCACACGAAATTAAGGTTTCACTCGCACCGAGCCTGATAGAAATTACTAATCCAACTTGACATAAAGATTGCTAGAATATAATAAAAAAATAATTAGCACCTGTGGTTGTGGTCGTCACATGTTATAAGTCATTTTGCCATAGTCACTCTAGATTATCAAGCTTCATCCTCTCTTAATAATTATGACTAATCAGCCAAGATAACTAACGTTAGGTATTCTTAGCTGAGAGAGAACTCGTGATTTCTATTTTAAAATTTTTCAACTTAGGTAGACCAAGGAGTTGATCTCTTGGCTTCTTTTAGGAGCCCGACCATTTGATTTCTTCTCTAGGGGATCATCCTCTTCGGCCTTTTCCTAAGGGGGTCAATCAATTAGACTTATCCCAAGGAAGTTGACCTCTTTTAGTTTACTCCCAAGGGGGTTTAATCTTTTAAATTCCTTCCAAGGGGTCTAGTTCATTTTGGCCTTCTCCCAAGGAAGTTAATCTTTTAAACTCCTCTCAAATGGGTCAACTCCTTTTGGCTTCCTCCTAAGGGTTAATTTCTTGTACTCCTCCTCGTCTATTTATTTAAATCGCATTACATGAACCTTACCCCACTCATGTTGTTTTTGTGATTTTTAAACAAAAATTGCTTGAGTAATTATAATATGAGGAAAATATAAACTTCATTAATTTAAATCAAACTGGAGCACATCATTACTAATAAAAATAAAACGTACTTTACTAGCTTGTTCCACCATTAAACGTACTTGGGGCTCTAAAAGTGGGTTGACATTTTCATGGTTAGAGGGCTCCTTGATACTTAGACATTCTAAGGATGCCAAGGTTCGCAGCTTGTCTCGTGGGATTTAACTGTTGCATTGGTGGTTTTTACCTATTTTATGGTTTGGAAATAACATTCGCTTGACACTTGTTGCTTATCTCACACTATGTCAACCACTAGGAGTTGAAAATTTCATCATTTTGTGGTATGTTGACGATATTGCCTTCAAGTTAAGGGTTGGTCTTCTAAAGATTGTGTTGTAAACTGAGTTGTAATCTCCCATCATTTTGTTACACAAGTAATTAGGGGTGTAAGGGAAAAATCGAAAACCAAAAAAAATCGCTCAAACCGACCGAAACCGAAGTCGGTTCGATTTGGAGGTTTTGGTTTACAAATATATAAAACCAAAAATTATCGGTCGGTTTTTGGGTTTTGTAAGGTGGAATTAGAAGTAATCAATCCGACCGATAATATATTTATTAAAAAGTCCAACTTTTTATCAAACATTATCAATGGTACAATTGGTAGTATAAATGCGTAAGGCATATGAATTGTCATCTTCCTTATTCCTATCTCCTTGTACTTGGCATACTCCTTAGAAGTCCTTGGTGTGTGGGATGATCTAGTTGATCTTCAAATCTTCTCTTCTTAAGCTCATATCGATCCTTTTCATTTTGAATAATCTTCTTGTAATGATCGGACTGACCACCTTTTTCTTCTAGACCTCATCTTGAGTGAAGCAATTCTCCAACACTTATATATTTTTAGCTCTAAAGAGGAGTTCGACATACGTTGTCGAGGCTTTCTTACCTAGAGACCATAAGATCTTTTCGTCTCTTAGTCCATCCACAATGGTTGTGAGTGTTGCTCCATCGATGTAACTTTCAATCTGGATCTCTTCACTATTAAACCTGGACACATATTCCCTTAATGTTTCACTGTCATTGCGTAATGTTGAGTAGGTAGGTCGATGGCTTCTTTTGGTCTTGACCTCCTGGGAATTGGGTAATGAAGGCTCGAGCTAACTCTAGAAAGTATGAGATTGACTTTCTTTTCAATTGTCAAAACCACTTTCAAGTCGATCCCATGAGACTAAACGACAAAGATCGACACTTGATTGCGTCTCGAGTTCCATGGAGTTTCATCCACAACTAAAACGAGTCAGAATGTTTGATAGGGTTTTTTGTTCCATTGTATGTTTTCATCATTGGTAGCTTAAACCTTGGAGGAACTTCTTCTTGTATAATCTTGTCGGTAAATAGTGGATCGACTTGCTCGAGTAAGTTCTCTAGATTCCACCCATCATTGTCTCGTCTGTTATTTATATCTCCAAGTTGATTTTGGATTCTATGCAACTCGAATGCCCATGGCCTGCTTTCTATCTTCCCATCCTTGAACTCCTTTCGATTCTGGTCGATGAGGTCTTGCAGATCTGACTCCTTGTAAATCTCATTAGCTTACTAACCTTTCTGGCTGCATAACAGGTGTTGCGAGTTCATTCACTTCGAGATACATTTTTGATCTCGCTGTAGTGCATAGTCCTTGTGCAAGATCGACGGTTGTTTGCATAGGATAGTTGTCCTCTAAGGTTGTAATGAGTTGGTATCCTATCGTTCCCTCCTAAGCATAGCTTCTCAGCTGGAGGTAGACCTTTAACTTGCAATTCTCCCTCCTCTTCAATAACTAAACCCTTACCTTTAGTCAGGTCTTGAGTCACAGATTGTCGATCTAGTTTAGGTCTTTCCCCTGGTCTATCACCTTTCGATCGGTCTTGGAGATCCTTGAACATCATCTCGATAACTGGATTAGATTTCGTAGAAATTCTAAGATTTGAACTATATTTTGATCCATCATCTGGACTTTTCCTTCTAATGTCGTTAATTGCTTAGGTGCAATAGGGGGCATCCACGTTCTGAACATTTTGATCCCTAACTACTACTCATGATTAGAGTCTTCTTCGTTAACCACCTGATTACTTTTGTTCCTCTCTCTATTCATGATATCAGGTTATGAAATTGTTGATAAAGCACTAAATCGTCCCCACAGACGACACCAACGATTGATGCCAGAATTTAGATCGTCGGATCAACAGTAAAATTTGTATTATCGAGGACTGAAAGTACCTACAAGATAGATAGGTGAACGATGGGGTGGTAATAAGCCACTGATACTCTAACGCTCAAGTTAGTAATCGAGTTTGAAAGTGACTTAGCTAGTAGTGTTGGGGTTTGTGCTCTAAAACTCGTAGTTTGTATTTCTGTTCTAATTATTTGTAATTAAGTGTTATTATTGTAATAAAGAGTTATTGTTCGTTGTCTATGACATTGCCTTTATTTAAACCCTAAATCCAATAAACTGAACATCCAAGGTTGTTAAATGAATCTTTAATTGAATGTAGTGTACATATAGAGGATCTCGGTTCGAGATACAGCCTAAAGGGTCTATAGTTAGGGGATAAGGTTTGTGTACCTTACTGATAAGAAAACCCTAGCGAATTGGAATTAGGAACCCTTTGGTTATGTGAACCCCTAATTCTCAAACACTAAAACCCCCAAATCAATTCAATCTCAATCCCAAGGGAAGGATTAGATAAGGATTACCTTGATAATCGAAGACCAAGAGGTAAGGAGAACAAATCCCTACTCAAAGTTTGAACACTCCACAAGCAAATTGATCAGACTTACTTGAATGTTCAGGCATGCAACCCTAGAACAAGAATTGCAAAGCGGCGAGGCTCATGGCTCTCAAATGTAGATCACTACTTTTCATTCAAAACAAAACCCCCTTGTACAACCTAATGGCCAAGCTTTAAATAGCTTCCCAAACCCTAAATGTCATGTCATGACAAATGACAAAAATACCCTACTTAAAATGTCATAAAAGGATAAAATTAGAAAAATAATAGAATTATATAAAAATTAGAAAATAACAATTTGATGCCCTGGTGGTTCATATCATCCTCTCCTTCTTTTGAAGGATTCGTCCTCGAATCTAAATTGTCACCTTGGAGAGCAAACTTGTAGTCATGAGATGTCAATGATCTAGCTCCCTTTGGATTCCTCTTAAACTTTCGACCAAGGATGAGTTCATCAGTAAACTTTAGCAACATTTTTGTTCTGTACTTCGCATGTGGAAAAAATTGCTTCTTCACTAGTGCATTAATTTCCTGTAAAAATTCAAAATTAGCAGTAGTAAATACACTAAGAATATGTGTACCTAAGAGATAACAAGTTCTCTTTTGTACAAGCTCCAAGTTGAATCGTTTTGAGGAGATATTTTTATCATCACAAACTTCCAAAATTGGACTCATTCCTTCGCCCTCTTCTTCATTTTCACTACTTGGTGTATCTTTGCTTTCAAATTCTTCTTTCACATTCTCTTCTTCTAAGGTCCCTACCTCCTCATTCTTTTTCTCTAATTTTGACTGACTAATGTGTATCTCATTATTCTCGGTGGATCTTCTTTTTTCATCTTCAGAAGTATTTATATTTAAATCGTCTTCGCGTCTTTTAGATGATGCACTTGTTGTTCTTCTTTCTTGGGTGGGTCGATCGTGTTCTTCTTGGCATGGATTTTCTCTCGAGGCTTGGTAAAACAAACTCCATTCTTGAATGAGTTCTCTAGCATACTCTCTCATCGAATGACGTAATTCAACCAATTCTTCCCCAGATAATCTCTCTCTAAGTGTTGCATCTCTACTTCGATTTTCAACACGCCTCCTTTGTTGGTACATGACCGCAAAATAAAAACAGTGAAAGAAAAGTGGACCTCACAATCACTCCTCACATGAATCACTCAACAGATGAAGTTCACTCGTGTTTACTCTCTTTAATGTAAGCTCTCTCTCACACAAAAATATGGACTCTCTCTCAAAGATAGGTGATGAACCAAAAGTTTGCATCCAAGATCGTAGAAAGAAAGTTAGAAACAAACCAAGCAAGAATGATTGTAAAGTGTCAAACTCAAGCAAAGAATAGTAGAATATAAAAAAATGAAAACTAGAAATCAAGAACCTAATGTTCAAGATCCAACAAACTAAGAATGGAAATAACAAAAACAAGATATCTAGAATCAAGAATTTAAGATTCAAGATTCAAGGAATCATGTAAGATGAACAAAGAAAAGCAAACAACTAAATAATTTTTTTTTTCCTAAGTACTAAACTACTTGCAAGTGTTTGGAATTAAGATAAGCGCTGCAAACAAGCAAGAGTTTATGCACAAATTCACAAAATAACCCTAATTAGCAAAAAATACCTTTTTTGATCACAATGTCAAAAACTATAGGGACTATGGTTTATGACAGGGGTAGATTGGTAAATTTGATAAAAATAGTTAGGGCTCTTTAAATTAAGTGAAATTTAATACACTCAAAGCTAAATGTATCAAATCACTTGAACAAAAATTGGGCTTAAAAGAAAGAAGTTTAGATAACAAAAAGCTAAGAAAGAAAAGTTGCTGCAGAAAAGAAATTGGGCTGCTGTAGAATCGAATTGGCTTGATCGGTTCAGTATCTTTCGATCCGGTTCTTTCAGGAAAAATTTTTGAGATTTTATTTTACCCAAAAAGGAACGAGTATATAAAATTTGGGCCTAAAATATGATTGTTTGGTCTCAGTAAAAATTATTCAAATCAGATAGATAGGATTTTCCAGATTTTCCAGATTTGAACAGTATGAACACAAACGATTTTTTCTTCTATTTTACTTCGACCTTTTCTAGAATCAGTATTTTTTCTTCAAACTTAAGTCGATTTGATTCACTTTAGGCACTGGAATCAATCGATTTGGAGTCCTGAACACTAAACTAAAAATAGGCCAAATCAGAACAATTCTGTAGATGTGCAGCAGAAAAATTCTCAAAGAACAAATTTCTAAGAAAATAGGTATGCTTTTGGAATCTACTCTCTGAATTTTGAATAAAAAGGCTTATGGTTAAAGTTTTCTCCAAATATGATCAAATAAAATATAATTGCTTCAAAAGATTATGCATGAATAGATCATAAACAATTATTTGTTTAGAAAGATGAAGCGCATAGATCAAATTGCAAGTATTTTTTTTTTAAAATAAACGAGACAAGAATTTTGGAAACAAAAATTCAGAATATAGATGAGAGAGAAAAAAAAAAGGATATATCCGATCTAGAGCCAAAGCTCTGATACCAAATGATAAGAAAACCCTAGCGAATTGGAATTAGGAACCTTTTGGTTATGTGAACCCCTAATTCTCAAACACTAAAACCCCCAAATCAATTCAATCTCAATCCCAAGGGAAGGATTAGATAAGGATTACCTTGATAATCGAAGACCAAGAGGTAAGGAGAACAAATCCCTACTCAAAGTTTGAACACTCCACAAGCAAATTGATCAGACTTAAGGCATGCAACCCTAGAACAAGAATTGCAAAGCGGCGAGGCTCATGGCTCTCAAATGTAGATCACTACTTTTCATTCAAAACAAAACCCCCTTGTACAACCTAATGGCCAAGCTTTAAATAGCTTCCCAAAACCCTAAATGTCATGTCATGACAAATGACAAAAATACCCCTACTTAAAATGTCATAAAAATGATAAAATTGGAAAAATAATAGAATTATATAAAAATTAGAAAATAACAATTTGATGCCCTGGTGGTTCATATCACTTACCCTCTTAAAACTATGGATGTGACCCACTTTGTATCTGATACAAACACTGTGATCCTAACGTGTTCGTGTAGATGACATGTGAGTGGGGATATCTTATGTAATGAGATTACATAAGACCGGACCACGAAATAGTAACCTCTAGTTGTAACTCCGTTGACTAGTTGGGTTTCTATTTCACCTCTTGATCTCAATCCTGAACAGGTTACGAACTCCTGTTCGCAAGGGATTGTCCTTTGACTAGTATGGGTGAGAGTGGTCAGATTCGCCGACTCAATATGTCTACCTTCTTGGGGACAAGACCGAGTGAGCAACTGGAAACTTAACTTAACAAGATGGAATTCACTTCTTCCCGCCTACTAGGGTAAGTAGAGAGATGTTTCCTTAAGTGGTGTCTTTGGGACTTGAACAAAGGGCCCGACCCTCTTATTGGCCCGAGAAGGACTCTGTTTGTTGGTAGGACCACAAACAAATTGTTCATTAGAGGAGCACTGGTACTTAAGGCACAAGATGTAAGCCAGGGGTAAAATGGTAATTTGACCCATCTGGTGTTATGAACATTCGTGAAGGATTGACTTGCTATTATTGGTCAATATCCGTGGACACATAAATATATCTGCAGTGAGAAGAGTGCAGATTCGGGACTTTAGTAGAGTGTTCCCGCAGCTAACGAATGTTGATTGGGAGGTTAATGAGATTAACCGAGCAATCTCGTATCGTTGGAGTTTCTGATCTGTAGGTCCATTAGGTTCACCTTCTAGCCCGTAAAGGGTTCTTAGATCGTTTGAATTTGAAGTGTTCAAATTCATAAGGGAATAAACTTAATGTATATTGATACGATATAATATATAGTTTTGGAACTATATATTATAAATTTAATGTGAATATGATTCATATTAAATTACATGAGAGAATTAAATATTTGAAAGAGTTCAAATATTAAATTTAAATGTAAATGTGATTCATATTTAAAACTATAGGTTGAAATTTAATGTGCATTAGATGTACATTAAAACTATAGGTTAGAGGGAAAACTGATTAAATGTGATTTAATCCAAATTAAATATATGATATTTAATTTATAATTAATTAAATATGATTTGATTAATTATATAGTTTGATTATTTTATAATTAAATAAAAGGAGGCACGTTCCCCACTTCCATCCACTCCCCATCGATATGGAGTGGGGAAGTTATTCTCTCCTTCTAACCTTCTTCTGCTGGACAAAAGGGTAGATAATCTTTTGATCGATCAGGGGGTTGATTTGATTGAAATCACAAAAGAAAGAATTCTCTCTCTCTCTAACATTTTCCCAATTCTTCCAATTGTTGAATCTTTCCCACCAAGGAAGATTTAAGCACTCAGAGATATAAAAGGTGCTCTCTGGTGGTAGTGTCTTGCTGGAGAAAGCAGAGAAGTCTTGTTGCTGAGTTACTGATTTCTTTTGGAACAAATGAGTTGTTGTTTCCTGTGGAAATCAACAAAGGTATTCTTCTCCTCCCCTTTTAGTTTAACTGTTAAGACTAAAGCATGTTTGTATGCAATTAATCCATGCCTAATTAGATTAGATTTTCATGCTTGTTTTGTTTTTCAATGTATGGGTTTTTTGCTTTTGAAGCAAAACAAACTTGCATATTACGATTCCAAATTCGTTTCCGCTGCTCAAGGAGATCAGATCTCCATCAAGTAGAAAAGTGATCGTGTTTAGACGTATTTTTTCATCTACTGACTTGTCATATTTATAGAGTGGTTTAGACATTGTCGTCATAACGGAGAGCAATAATCTTGCCTCAATCGTCGTTATAGGTTAAGTATGAGAAACGATAATCGAGTTTGACCGTTATTTAGTCAAACTGTCTATCATGATCATTGCCCACCACTATGGTGATCGATATTAAGGCTTAGACGACCCCTTAGGATTGGCCTCATGGTCAAGCTGACCCCTTGGGAGTCAGTCTCATGGTTAAGTCGACCCCTTTGGGTATGCCTCCAGGTCGAGCCGGCCGCTTTGGGTCTACTAATAATCTCATGAAATGTGATTATTTTTAGCATATTTTGTTGCTTATTTCCACTCAAAATTGAGTCATGTGCATGTTTTGGTCATTTTCTTAGTGTGTTGTTTTTTGAGTGTTGGGTTTAGTGAGTTTAGTGTTTAGTTGTTCATTTTCTTGTTGTGTTAGGTTATTTTAGTGTTTTGTGTTTTGTTGTTTGTTGTGTTTGAAAGTTTAGTTTATTTGTTGTGTTGTGCAGGAGGAGGATGCATGTTGTGGCAGCAATGCTACAACATTGTTGCAACATTGGTTTTAAAGAGCAGAAGGAGAATTTACTATGTAGCAGCAATGTCACAGCATTGCTACAGCGATGTTACAACATTACTGCAACATTGACTTCGGGGTAGATTAGTCAAATCGGGGCCCACCTCTCGGGATGACGCAGTAGAAGTCATTTTTTCTGTTTTAAATCAATAATTTTGGGGTTTTTTGAAAAAATTGTCAATTGAAGGACCTTTGGGTAAAAGAGAAAAAGAAACTTAGTGCCCTAATTGGGCAAAAGATGGAAACCGATTGAAGAAGGAGATACTTCTTGGAGGGGTTGCTCTTATGGTAAAAAGCAATGAGAAGAACTGAAGAAGAAGTTGAAACTAAAGCCTACAACATTCGTTTTCCTCTGTTTTCTTCATCATCTTCTTCTTGTAGCTCTTAATCTTTAGTTTTGTAGTGTGGGTTAGATTCATTGTGGTTTTAGATAGCTTTTTCTTGTAACTTTTGTGTTATTTTCATAATGTCTTTGATCTTTAAACTCTTTGTGTTTGATTTCTCTGTGGAAACCATGAGCTAACAGTTTTAAGTTGGAATTTATGGAATGAAACTCGAATTTGTGAAGTTCTTTTGTTGGAAAGTTGCTAAACTTGTGTAGATTGCTTGTGGGTGTTTATTGTTTGATGTTCTTCTTAAGAGTGGCCACCTTAGGATTTAATGTTAGTTTGTTTTAATTCTGAAAAATGTTAAAAGGAATGGAAAAGGCATAAGCAATAAAAGTAGATCTTTGTCTTGAAAAAGAAAGGATTCTGAAAGTATAAACATATGCTTTTGACTTGTAAACTTAGGGAAATTGAGCTAAATTTGTGTTTGAAAGCTGGATTTTCATAGACATATGTAAGACTCTGTTTTTAGGCTGCAATTCGAAGGTTAGAAGTGTGGTAGCATTGCAGCAATGTGGTAGCATTGCTACAGCATTAGACAGCAGAAATTAGAAGTTCATTTCTATAAGTTCCAACGCTTTAATCACTTAATTCTCAGCTTGTTTGTTATCCATTTGAGTTGTTTGTCACTCTTAAATTGCTAGAGTCTATTTCTTTCATGTCGAGCTCGTTTTAGTTACTTTTGGGTTGTTTAGAAGCTTTAAGGTCAATTTAGCATTATTCAACTTTACAAACTTTTGCAAAATCTTTAGTCCCCGTGGGATCGACCTTGTTCACCAATTATTACCTACGATTACGTATGCTTGCGTAGTGGGTTTTTGCACAACATCTACCTTATGGTCTAGTCGTCCCATTGGGGATCGGTCTCAAGGTTTGAAGTTGGCCTCGTGGTTGAGCTAACTTCTTGGAGGGTTATTGGTTCCCATTTTGGGCCTTTCTTTTTTCCTCTTTCGGGTTGTGTCTTTCAAACCTTGATTGGTCCAATAAGCTTGGACCACTTGCCTTTTCTCTAGGCCTATTCAATAATTTTCGCCCACAACAATTACATATATATATTCAACGATATCTAAAAAATGGATTTTTTAGTAATTAAAAAAAAAAAGAAGAAGAAAAAATATACAAAAACTATTTGTTAAAAAAAAAAACTAAATGTTTCTCTTTAAAAAGAAAAAAAGAAATTTAAACTTTGTGTAAAACTTAATTTTATAGAAATGAGTGAGTTTTTCAATATTTTTGCCTAGCTTTGTTTTAATTAAAATTAGTGGGTGAATTAATGGAAATTGAATAGAGGATAAAAAATTGCAACACTTATCTTCATTCATAATCTAATTTGATCAAACTGAAAATTTATGATAAAAATTGATGTAACCTGATAAAATTAGAGTATAAATTGATTTTTTTTTTCCTTTAAATTATGTTATATTTCCTTAAAAAAAATTGTCTACAATATAATGTATCTACAAATATAAAATAATAACTAATATATAATATTATAATTTTGTTTTCATTTCTCCATTAAATTTGATTTTCTATACCAAATATAAATAGAAATGAATAAACTTATTTTAAAATTTTTGGTTCATTAGGGTCAATTTGGTAGGTAATCTCAGAACAGAAATTTGAAAATAATGGATTTAATAAAAAATAGAGTTGTATTTCATATTTTCAGATAGACGGTTGCAAATTTAGAAATTTGATTTCATTTTAAACTGTTATTTAAAGTGTGATCTATAATATATTTATAGAACATGAAATTAGTTGTAGTTGCAAAACTAAATATTGTGTTGAATATAAGTCATCATTAATTAATTTATGAATATGTTTTTCTAAAAATTTTGTAGGATCATTATGTTATATTATATAATTTATAATATATTATATTATACATATTTTAATTTAACAAAAGTAAATTGAGTTTATGAAATATTATATTTATTAAGATTTCTATCTTGGTTTAATATAATTCTGCATTATTAATTAATTGCATTTTCCTCGACATTCTCGGTTTGCCCACTCTCATGCTATTGGGAAGGAATGCAAGTTGGAATAAAATTGCTTTTTTTTTTTTCTCCATTCTATATAAAAACAACAAAATTAGTTCAAAATCATTTTTTTTAAACTACTCTTCACTTTCCACCATTCTTAACAAGTTTTCAAGAATTTTACTTATTAACACTATTTTTAGCTTGGTTGATAATCAATAAGCATACAAAAATGACATAAATAATCGAGTTCAAGGTTAAATAATGTTCATAAATGAGAATTATCATATCTCTATGAACATTCTCTTTATATTAACACTAATGATCATTGAGATATTTTATTGATTTGCCTCTATATGGATGACTTAGGATGACTTAATTTTTACAGAAAAATGTGCAAGCCTGTTTGAAAATCTAAAGAAGACAACGACCCAAGAATTTAAAATAATAGATATTGGACTTATGTCATATTATCTTGGCATCGAGGTAAAGATGAAGGTATTTTCATTTCTCAAGAATAATATACTAGAAAAATTCTTGAAAAATTCAAGATGCTCAATTCTAAACTTGTCGCACCTTCGATGGAAGTTGGTACAAAACTATCCAAATATGAAGAGGGAGATGTTGTTGATCAATTATATTTCAAAGGTTTAATTGGGAGTTAGAGATATTTAACTTGCACAAGGCCAAATATTCTTTTCAAAGTTGGATTGTGGTAAGTCGATTTATGGAATCTCCTATAGCTACTCATTTGAAAATGGCAAAGAGAATTCTTTGTTACCTCAAAAGTACACTTGACTATGGATTTTATACATCAACTAAAAAAAATTTCTTGAACGTTATTGTGATAATGATTGGGTTGGAGATCTTAATGATTGAAAAAGTACAAGTGGATATGTTTTTTTTGTTGGTAATACAGCTTTTACTTGGAGTTCTAAGAAACAACCTATTGTGACATTATCTACTTGTGAACATCATGTGTTTGTCATACAATTTGGTTGAGAAATTTGTTTTGCTTCAAAAAGTCAGAATTTTGCAAGAGAATGCAACTGTGATACATGTGGGTAATAAATTAACAATTGTTCTAGCCAAGAATCCAGTGTTTCATGATCGCAGTAAGCACACTGATACAAGATTTCATAATCAAGATTGCATTTCCGAAAGGAGATTCAAATTGAATATGTGAAGACAGAAGATCAAATTGTAAATATTTTCATAAAGCCACTTAAGGTTGATGTATTTAGCAAGTTGAGAACTTTACTTGTACTTTTTAGAAAAACATGTTTAAGGGAGGATGTTGAAAGTTAAACAAGTTTTAAAACTACGTTATACATAGTTAATTAAGTGTGTTTTGAATGTTAATTGATTGTTTAGGAGGAGTTAGTATGAGAGTTACATATGTTCATAAAACCAAGTAAGTGAGAAGAAGAAAACAAAGTGAGTTCAAAAAAGTGTGAACCAAGTTTGTAGCTTATTAAATAGATTTTTTTTAATACAAGTGAATTGTTTTTCTCAAATATTATTTATTTGACTATTTATTTGTGAGTGTCCATAATACGCTTCCAACCCTAACTTATCATAGCAAAAAAAAAAATCCCCCGAGCCCAAAATTGAAAAACCAAACGTTGGATTCAATTCAAATCTCAGTTGGGCCCAAAATCAAAAGAACCGAACCGACTCCTAGCCCTAGAACAGTGTCATGGCCACCTTTTTTAAAGATAAAATAGAGTGCATATACAATCTTAAAGTACAAATATCAAAGATTGGATTTCAAACTGATCGATATTAAATATGAATGAAATACATCCTAATAATATTGATGAAATATTAAATACATATCACCAACATAAATAAATATAAAGATGAATATTTAAATTCTAATAGAAAAGAATCATTTTTATCCATTTTAAACTTAAACTTTCAATTTTATCGATTTAAATATCAAACTTAGTAAGTTCTATCATTTTAACCCTATGGGTTACAACAGTGCAACTACATGGGTTTGTGTCATGTTTTCTTATTTTATTTGTCATCTTCCATTTTCGTCGACTACTTTAGCAATAATTTCGGTGACAACTCTGGCAACCACACCGGTGACCCGACCACCGCTGACGGCTACCTTCGACAACAACTTCAGCGACTCGACCACTGCTGTCAACTACCTCCGGCAACAACTCTGACAACCACACCAGCGATCTCTGCCACTGCTAACGACTACCTCCTACGACAACTCCGACGACCACACTGGTGACCCCGACCACTACTGACAACTACCTCCAACGACAACTCCGATGACCACACCAACGACCCGATCACCGCTAACGACTACTTTCGACGACCACTCAAGAGACTTGTATACACCTACCCCAACAACCTGATCACTCGAACAATCAACTACCCCAACGACCTAATTTGCCCATAACTACCAACGACCACTCGACAAACCAACCACCTGACAACCACTACTGACGACCACCCTGACAACTCGACCACCCAACAATCACCATCGACGAGCACCTGATGACCACACCTAGTGACCCGACCACTCCGATAATCACTTCGACGACCACCCCAGGGACTCTACCATCCAACAACAACATTGGTGGCCCAACCACCCGACAACCACTATCACCAACCACTACCGACAATCTGATCACCCTAGCAACCACCGTCGACGACCACCCGTTGACCACTCTAGCGACCGCTCCATGACCCGACCACTTAACAACACGACTACCTTGATAACCACTTTGACGAACACCCTGAAACTACTCTAGGGATCTAACCACCCGACGACCACTGTCAACAACCTCCCAATGTCCACTCCAACCTGCAACCACTGCCAACAACCACCCCAGTGGCCCAATCACCCTGACGATTTGATCACCTAGTTAATTCTTTTAAAAGGTTAAAATTAAACTTAAAATGGTTACTAAACAAAAATTTTAATCTCTAAAATAGAGTTTCAAAAATAGGGTTTCGAATACTTTGTGAAATAAAGTCTTAAAATTTCTTAATTTCTTAAATAGACTTCTTATTTTTTTTAATTTCTAAAATAGAGTTCCAAAAATACGTTAATACTTTGAAATATAATTTATTAGATAGACTTCTAATGTTTAATTTCTAAAATGCAATTGTAAAAATAGTTTTCTAAATAATTTGTGAAACAGAGTATTAAATTTTCTAATTTCTTAAATAAACCTCTAATTTTTTAATTTCTAAAATAGAGTTCCAAAAAAAAGTTTTTGGATATTTTGTGCAATAAAATTTTAAATTCCCTAATTACTTAAATAGACATCCATTTTTTTAATTTCAAAAATAGAATTCCAAAAATAAGTTTTTTAATACTTTATAAATTAGAGTTTCAAGTTCTAAAGTAGAGTTCCAAAAAATAGTTTTGAGAATATTTTATGATGTGGAATAGTGTTTAAATTCCCTAATTTCTTAAATAGACTTCTGTTTTTTAATTTCTAAAATAGAGTTCCAAAAATATTTTTCTAAATATTTTTTGAAATAGAGTTTTAAATTTCTAATTTCTTAAATAGACTCTCAATTTTTTAATTTCTAAAAATAGAGTTCCAAAAATACTTTTCTAAATACTTTATGAAATAGAGTTTTAAATTCACTAATTTTTTACATAGACTTCCATTTTTTTAATTTATAAAATAGAGTTCCAATTTTGTAACTCATTTATGTTATACAAGGGTTTCTACCATTGACAAAACATCCACTAAAAAATAAGAGAAAATAAGAGAACAAAATAGCTAAAGGAAAAATGAGGGGAAAACACATAAATCAGATTCAGACCACTACACCCCAAACACTGTTTTCTTATTCTCATGCTTCAAAACATTGTACTCCAAACACAGCTTTCTGATTCTCAGGCTTCAGAACCCTCCAGAATAAATCCCTCAGAATTTTGATTCCCAGGGCTTCAATTCCAAGACAGAGGCCAAGCAACCCCTTAATTTCACCAATTTACAATTTAATCATCAAGTATATCAATTTACACCCTCGATTAAGTTTTCGTTTCAATCCTAAAAGGTTTCTCACACATGTCCAAAGCCACGTGTTGCTCTATGTAGATACTTTTTGTTATTTTTAAAAAAGATAATTAAATTGATGAAGAAACTTCAAGTAGACTCGAGTGTTTTCAATTTCAAAGCAAGGCTTTTTTTTTTTTCTTTCTTATTTTATCTAATTCTCCTGCTTCTTTCATTTCATTACTAGAGAATTTTTCAATTCCAGAGCAGAATTTTACTTAGTCCATCGACTTTCAGTAGAAACAAACTTATTTGCACAAGATTTTTCATCAATGGAGTACTCACATTCTTGAATCCCAATATTGTTTGTTTTTCTTTTTATTTTTTCATCGCGCCTCGAGCTCAATCTGTCCTCCATCTGTTGCAGCAAGTGCAAGGCTTTCAAAATCGCCATTGTCAGAATCTTTGTTCCCTCCTTCTCCATCATCAATGTCGCCTTAATCCTCCATAAGGTTGTCGACTGGGTCGACAAGATCAACCTATGACTATTTCATGGTATTCAAGGGTGACGTTGAGTCCACCAGTAAAACAGCTATGGTGGTCATCACCTCCATGTCACCATCTAAATCTTCTTCACACTCTCATCGTTGTTATTGACATTGAAGGCAAGAGGAAACACAAGAGTCCTTTGTTTTCATGTGGTTCCTATTTTTAAGAATCAGGTTTGTGACTTTTATGATGGCGATGATCAAATCTAAAGTAATTTATTTATCTTTTTTGGTACATTTCTCTTAAAAAATAATAAACAAGTATCTATTATAGAGCAACACGTCATTTTAGACATATGTGAAAAAGCTTTCTAACTTTTGACATAAGTTTTAGATTTAGATGGATGAAATTGAAAGTTTAGAATTAAATTGATACAACATACAAAATTTAAGGTCAATAACAATTGGGTGTCAAGCTTTACTCCCATGTACTCTAATATTACCCCTGCCATTATTAATACAAAGAGAAATTAATTCCAACGGTAAAGAAGGCAATTTCTTAAAATGCAAGAATTTGATGCTTCAAACCCAACTACAAGATGAATATTTTACTCGTGTACCAAAATGAAGGGTATTTATTTGAAATCTGCTTAATAGATATAATGGACGCTCCACAAAACACAGGCTTTGTAACTTCAATAACAAATTAAACGGTTCCTGAGAAAAATAAGTGATTCGACATTTCACCTTAAGATTCAAGCAATGAAACAAACAAAATCACCAAACTCATTGGGACTTTTCAATCGAATCTCCAAAGAAAAAGTTGCAAGTTCAAAATATGCTCACTTTTCCTCCAACAAGATAAGCACATAAACAAAAATAAACTAGCATCGAGTAGAGAAAGAGGCGCTCTTCGTCATCGGCCTGACTGCATCGAAAATCATTTAAAAGTCTTCAAAGGAACAGAGAAAAAAAAATATCATTTTCACCTAATAGCTGTTCTAAAACCAAGGTCTTTACGACTGATCGACCTCGAAGCAAAATGGCAAAGGAATAAATTGAACCATCGCTACTTTACCAACAGGAAAAGGTAAAAAGCACAAACATTCTGCTTAGGCTAAGCTACATAGAATATTATTAGCTAATTATTAAAGAGCAGAAGGGGCTATGAAGTTTTACTTTATTTACTCTAAAACTTAATTGGAATCTGTTTCAACAAAGAACCTCAAATCATTACCTACTCAAAGTTAATACCAAGTAGCCTACATAACCAAATCTTGAAGGTATGGATTCAACTACCTTGAGAAGATTTACTATAAACTCATGACTTGCAATGCCAGAGATTTGGAGTATTTGATAGTGTTGGCAAGGCCTCGCAGAAGTACATATTCGGTTCCGGGGGTAAATCCATTATTTCAACCGATTAAAGGTCCTCGAGTTCCATAAATGCTGAACACACACATCCCCAACACGGTCCTTCACTATGAAGCCTGTGTTCAGCCATGAGTGGACTCTCTTGACTCCACTTTTACAACTCTGGGCATCCCTCCTGTAACACAAGGGCAAATAGAGGGGGAAAATGATTATGCCATTGTTAAAGAGCCAACTACGACTATGATTAGGTCTAACCATACGAAGTGATCGACCCAGTAGCGAGGGCTCCAACACTATCATCTATCACTACAACTCTCTCTACACTACACCTTTGCATTCCTACTTGAAATGTAAAACAGAATGAAACATCTATCACCTAAATCTTCATATCATCTACACCTGATGATCTAGAGGACAAGAGGACACATAAAAATATCTGAATATAAGTAGGCTATCAAACCACTGATAATAGGAAAAGGGCACAAATCGTTACAGCTCAAACAATGTGAAAAGATGAGAATCGATTCCAGACAGCTAAATAGACATTCATAAAGAGATCAAATTTAACTACGTTCAGCAACAAAATACTAAATAACTGAAGCATCAAGTAAACTCTAAAACAGCTACTTATTTTAGACTAGAAAAATTAATACTGCAAGCTACTTGGATTCAAGCAACCCCACCAGGCTCATTGTGTTCCAAATTGGGCCACCGCTTCAGTCAGCAACAAGAAAACTTTTTTATAATAAGCAACTCGAAAACATCGATCTCATAAAACAAACAGGGATACACAGAACATGGCAAGATCCAGTTCACATTTGATCATTAAATTACTGTTGTTGGGCTTGTCGAGTTTGTCCACCAGCATAACCACCAGTATAACCTACTTGTCCTCCATCAGATCTCCATGCAGCATTTCCATAACCAGTGTTTCCATTAGCATCCCCATAGCCATTACCCATGTAACCACCACTGTTCCCTTGTAATTCTCCCCCATTTGGACCACTCCCAACATTGCTATTTGAGGCACTACCAGAACGTCCTCCGGCTGTACCATAACCAGATTGACTCCCATACGAGCCATCACCTCCACCATAACCATAACCTTGATTCCCAAACCCACCATATCCATAACCCTGATTGCCATACCCAGCAGCTCCACCAGGAGAATGACCTGTGGGTGCAGATCCAGGTCCACCACTGCCAGCTCCAGTATTGCCCCCAGGAGCACCACCCCAGGGAGCTGCATTCCCATAACCCATGGCCCCATACCCAGAGGGAGCTTGAGCTGACCATGAACTTCTAGGTCCACCTTGAGGACCGCTACCATAACCAGCATTAGCGACATTTGGGTTACCATAGGCTACAGCTGCAGGGGCACCATACCCAGTATTTGAACCACTGTAATTTCCATAACCACCGTATCCCATACCATTGTTTGATGAACCATAACCATAACCAGGATTATTATATCCAGAGGAACCATAAGGTGGGAAACCTCCACTAGAGCCCTGAGATTGCATGTACCTATTGGAATCCATACGATTATCATATGCATTTGAATTCACACCACCAGATGACCCATAACTTTGATAACCACCACTGCCTGCACCAGCACCCATTGAACGGCCACCTGCACCTGGATTGGCATCTTTGGGAAGGGCACGCTTAACTTCTACTTGTTTACCACTCAAATCATGAAATGTCTTGTGCAAAACTCTGTCAACAGCTTCTTCAGTATCAAAAGAAATAAATCCAAATCCCCGTGGACGCCTAGTATTTTGATCATACATGACTACTACATCAGTTACATGGCCATAAGCCTCAAAGTACTCTTTAAACCCTTCTTCAGTCAATGTCGGAGGCAATCCTCCAACAAAAATTTTTTTGGTTCTCATATTTCCACCACCACCACCAGAGTTTCTAGTAGCATTAGAATTTCCTGCTCTGGCAGGGGTCTGCTGTTCCTCCCGTGATAAGGCCCTCTTGGCCTCAACCTAGAAAAGAATATAAATTACAAATGCTAAAAAGTTCTCAAAAAAACGACTCTGCAGAAAGGTAGAGATATTTCCAGAAGATAAGATAACAAAAGATTAAAAAAAAAAAAAAGTTAAGAGCAACGGTGTAAATACTAGCCTTGAAACAAAAGCAGAGCTAACAGCAAGTAATGGTTTAACTAATGAACTAGTAAAATCTCATCTCCAAAAAAAGTAATGTTTACCGAAGAAAACATCGAACAACAATTAACAGTTGAAGTCAACATATTCCTACCAACCCATTTCTGATGCATCAAGTTTATACTCTAGAATGAATTAACTATCAAGAGGCTATGCACAATCATATGAAATACGAATTACTCCAGTAGATCATAGCGAAAACATAACCTTTGCTGAAATTAAATTGCAGAATACACCCCGACCCTTTTGTCAACACCTCCCCTCGTGAAAAAATAATGAACCAAACTAATATATGTTACACCAAAAACTACACGATGCAGAAAAGACAGCACGTGAACCAAAAGCTCTAACGAGAGGTGCAGATGCATCAAATATGAGCTACCCTAAGAAATCAACAAACAGCAGATATGTGAGACCCAAAAGGAAACTATTTGGTGCCATTGTGGAATCAAAAACCCCCCAACAACTCGATTGAGATATCTAGGCCAAATCAAAGGAACCCAGATGCTAATTATCAAGAACTAAGAAGGGCAAACAAAAACAAGATTCTCACGCACCGTTTTACCATCGATAGTGTGCTTATCCTGGAGAACTCGATCGAGGACAGAGGGATCTGCAAAGACGACAAATCCAAACCCTCTAGGTCTGCTAGTGATCTTATCCCTCATAACGACGGTATGCATCACTTCACCATAGGTGATGAAGTGTTCCCTTAGCTTATCCTCCGAGGTCTCCCATGAAATCCCACCAATAAAAAGCTTCCCCTGATCCGAGTCCATTGCCCCTTTTTTGTTTTCCCCTCTTTCTCAAAACCCACAAATGGAAAAATCGATTCACGGCTCGTTTTTCTTCGTCTCTGAAAATTGAATTTCGTTTGTGGGTTATGGATTTCGGAAGAGGGGAATGGAGAGAGAAGAGGGTTTCTAGCCGACTGGGGCTTGAAGAAAGAGAAAGAGAAAAGAAGGAAAGAGAAGGGAGCGTTTGGATGAATCTGAGGGTAATAAAAAAGAGTGCTTTTCGCTGAAGTAGTAGGGTTTGAGAGAGTGGAAGGTATGCGATTTGAACGGTTAGGATTGCTTTCATTGTCGAATGGTTGGATTTGTTTCGATGCAAGAAAATTGAATCAACGGTCTGGATTTTTTTGGGCATTGAGAAAGTCACGTGATTGGCACGAGAGATAGAAAGCCAATGGTGTTAGAATAGAATCTAATGGGACTTTACATTGGAGACCAATTATTGAAAGTCTCTCATAATTAATAAATATTTTAATATATATTTATATATGTTTTTTATTTTTTATATTATATACAGATTAAAGAGGTCAAATTCTTCTTGAATTTAATTCTCTAATATTCTTTCAGATATTAAGCTAAAAAATAATGAAATATTGAAAATTAATTTTCTATTTTTAAACAGAAAAAGGGAAAAGAACAATTTTAATCCTAAATTTGTCCAGTGTATCTATTTAGATTCTAAATTTTTAATTTTCATCTAATTATTCCTTAAACTTAAATAAAGCTTGCAATTTTTACCATTTGTTCAAAAAAAATAATAAAATTTTGCATAAAAATAAATTTGACTATTACACAAATTAACCCATGGAATAACTTGGTTAAAATTCATAATTTGTAATAGAAAAAATCAGTTTAATGTTATTTTTTCTTTAAAATTTTATCAATTTCATGTCATATATATGTTTTATAATTCATTGAACACGTGGAAAAAAAAACTTTTATTAACAATATTTAGATCGAAAACTTATTAAGAGGTTAAAATTACAAAACTTATCTAAATCTGATGTGTAATTTGATGGAATTAAAAGTTTAAGATAAAATTGAAACAAATAGACAAATTTAAAAGTAAAAATTAATTTTTCTTTCCTAAAAGACAAATGTTATTCTATCTAGGTTTTATTTTTGAATTATTAAAAATGGATTTATTAACTGTTTGAATGAAGTAGATATTATACTTTTTACAATAATAAGTAATAAAATAAGATAACTATAGGTGGAAGTAGTATTTACCCATTGAATTTGTAAAAATAGAAGATAAAAAATATCAAACGAGCCAAAGGATTAGTATTCTCCTAACATAATTTTTTGATAAATTATGTATAAACAATAATAATTATTAATATTTTTGTCAAAATATATATTTTTTTAGAACATGTTAATTTTTTTTAACTATAAAGTGGTCAACACCAACTTTCTAAAAAAAAAAATCACATTTTAACTATGCATTACGTCAAATTAATTGAATTTTGACATTCTTTTAACATTTACAAGGCAGGTCGAAGCCAGACCAGATGACTACCCATTCCATTTATCTCGAAACTTTTCATTTTAATAATTTTTCAGTTTGAGTTCTTATAATTAATAAATAATTTATATATATATATATTCTTTAAGATATCACTAAAAAACAAGAAAATTTTGAAAACCGTTTTTCTTATTATTAAAAAGAAAATGTTATTCTATTCTATATGTGCTTTATTGATAAATTATAGAAAATCGATTAATTAAAACAATGGGATACTTTTTACTGCTCGTTTTGATTACGGGCTTGAAGTTATTACAATTTTTAGTCATTGGTTCATTTGTTTTGTTGTTTTTTTTTTATATATACCTTCTAGAAACAAGGTTTACACATTATAAGATAGATAAAAGACAAATGTGTACAAGAAAATTTTTTTAGCTAAATTGCTCTTAATGTAATTTTTGTTGATAAATTATATTTAAAAATTATATAATCCATTAGAAGAAATTTTTATTTTACGTTAGAAAAAATGTTTTTTAAGTACCGGTTAATTTTTTAATTTGAAGAGACCAACTCAATTTTTGTGGCTAGTTTCATCAAAATTTGAATACTATTATGTTGAATAATATTTTATTTGTATGCATTTTTGTTATAATTATATCATATTCATAAATATTTTTTTTTTACCAAATTAATGTTTCATCTATTTTGTATGATTCAAATGATGAAACATTCTAAACATAACTCAATTGATTAACATTTTATACATCTCATCTTAAATTTGAAAAATTTATTCTTTAATCTTTATATTTTTCAAAATAGAAAAAGCCTCCATCCAAATGAAAAATGGGAATGAAAAACTTAAAAATGCAATGAAAAAATGGTTTGATTTGATATGTAAGAATAAGATCTACAAGATTTAATCTAAATTCTTAATTTTACTTTTTTATACAAAATTTCATTTATTATTAGTATCTAAAGCGAAGTTTATCGATCATATTTTATTTAATAAATTATTACATTATTCTATACAAAATTTAAAATTTTTTACTTAAACTTAAAAATGAATATTTAAATCAAGCCATTAATATGTAGGTTAATTGTCATAGTTAATTATTTTAGTTTTTGTACTTTCAAATACTTCAATTTATTCTGTCTAGATTTAGAGTGAGTCATTACTATCCATTTATGATTAACTTTTTCAAACAAAATTATGGTATTTACTCTATAAGTTTTAGAAAGAATTGAATAATTAAATTAAATAATTAATTTTTAGGTTAATTGTCACAAAAAAAAAATTTACAATAACTATTTTAATTTTTGTATTATTTAGATTTAATATGATTTAATTTGTGTAGTCTTAATAAATTGTAATTTAGTCTCTATTGTTGATTTATGATTAACTTTTTTAAACAAAATTTTAGAAAGATTTTCACTTTATCTTTTTTTTTAATAAAAATTATTACTTTTATTATATCAAATTTGATGAAATTATCTTCAAACAAATAATCTAAACTAATTCTAACATTTATGGAAAGTGTAGAGATTAAATTTAGACATTTGAATATATAGAGACGAAAATGAAATAGATCATAAATAGACTAAAATAATATTTTAACATAATATTAATTTTATTAGTTCTTGTGGGGTTTAAAATGCCAATGTCCCAACAATAAAATGAGCTAAGATGTCCAACCCAAACAATTTCTAAAATGACAGAAGACAAAAAAAAATGAGAATTAAAAAGACAAAAACACACTTAAAATTAAAAAGAAAAAGAGAGATAGTTAGAGAAGACAAAAGTTAAATTCTACTGTTTTTATATTGAAGAAACTCATTCTATTTTATTCTATTTTTCTAATTTTTGCAAGGCTACGAGAAGCAAAATTAGAAATGTTTTGTATTTTTGTCTCTCTAATAAAAGTGTGTAGGCACCCACTTGGTTGGCCCTGCATTCATTACAAGCGCCAACGTTATTCTTACTTTTTCAAACTACTTTGGAGCCAAATGCGTTTTTTAAAACTTCATCATTTCCCTTCCCTTCTTCCCTGGCTCTGCAACTGGACCACTCCCACCATTAACAACCAAATCTAAAACACCCTTCTTCAGCTTCTGCAGGTACTGGATGGGGTGTTTTCTTGCTTGTTTCGGGTTTCATAAGCGTCGGAAAAAACGTCGATCGCCTGCCGATGGAGTCGCCATTGGAGACCAAGTAATAAACTCGTCTCTATGACTCTTATCCTTCATCTGTATATATGTATCCAAGTAAATTCTGCTATCTTGTTGGATGGTTCATTACAGAATTGTCTATCTAAATCCTTTGGCAGATACAGATACATCTAAGCTATGAGCCTTTAGATTCCTCTCGGATTACAACTCGTGACACTAATGACGAACTCGAGATCCAGAATTCTAAACTGAGGTGGGTGATGAGTGTTTGTCGACTTTCTTTGTTTTTTCTTTTGTTCAACAAAATGTAGGAGTAAGATTCGAACCTTTGAGGATTTGACTTTTTGGTTGAAGGTATAACAACTTAATTAGTTGAGCTATACTCAGGTTGGCGGGGTTGTCGACTTTTTTTTAGTTCAACAACATTTGGGGATGAATGGATTCAAACCTATGACCTCTTTGTCATAAGCTCATACTTAATGTCAATTGAGCTAAGCACTTGTTGGCTGGTTGTCGACTTTTGAAACCGGGTTTTGTTCTCTTTATATGCCAGCTGTGTTTCCCTTTACAATTTGATGCAGTTACCATTGCCTTTGGTTTTGTTGTCAGGGATAGACCTAAGGAGCAGCCTTGGGTCAAAATCAGGAAGAAAGTTAGCTTTAATCTAAACGTCCAGACCTATGAACCTATCCCAGATGATCACTATTACCTGGACAGTGATGAAGAGGTAAAAACTGAAGAACATTGCCAAGAAGCAACAGCTAAAACTGATTCAACTTCACTCCCAGACAAGGCCTCGAATTCAGGAAATTACCCTCAAAATCACAGATACCAGAATTGTGTGGATACATACGACGACGAAGAAGAAGATGATTTTGAATATGGTGAAAGTGATCTGGAAGATTGTGAAATTGATGAAGATCATGATGAGTTTAGATCATGTGAATTGGAAACTAATACTGTAGAGAGGAACCAACAAGTTCATTCTGTACTAAAACCAGTAGAAAATCTTACTCAATGGAGGACAGCTAAAGCGAAAGCAGGGACATTCACTAAGCATCAGATGGAAAACAAGGTTAGGCCATCAAAGCAGTCACAATCTCCAGTATTTTTCAGTTCAAACCCAAGTTTAACTCAATCACCATTGAAGTCAAGATCAAATTCAAGCTTACCTGATACTCAAATGCAAGAAAACCTGGTGCATTCAAGCCTCTCAGATTGGTTGTCTGAACGGCAAAAAGCCTAATCAGTTGTTGGATTTTCAAGTGGAATCATGCAGAAAAGAAGATAGGACATAAACTTCATGAAAACAATAAAGATTGGAAAATCTCTCCCTTATCTTTTGTGTAGCAAAGAGAAACTTAGAATGAAAGAAAACTGTGGCATTGATTGATCAAACTCTCCGGATTGCTTCAGTAGGCGTGTGACACACTGGTTTCTGTTGAAGTTTTTTTTTTTTTTTTTTTTTTTTTTTTTAAATGATCTTTTATGACATTGTGGCATATGATGTCGTTTGGTAAATTTGTTGATTCCTGAAGATGTAAGTTTGTTTTCTGCGGTTTCTGCATGCTGTTTCCACAGGATATCGAAAAAGACAAAATTGTTTGATCAAAGAACATGTTGAAGAGTTGTCTTACAGACCAAAATCTTGGTTATCCATGTATTTTGAACACTGAACTAACAGAAAGGAGTTGATTGAGAAGCAAATAGAAACAAATTGACCTATTTTCAATCTTTTCTAAAAAAATAATTCCTACCAAAGATCCTGTTAATTATATCTATAGAAACTAGATATCTTGCCCCATTAGAAAATTCTCTTTTGTTTGTCAAGTTTGAATTTTGGACAGTCTAAACAACTTGGAATTCCATAACAGTTAATACTGCAGATTTAACTACATTACCAGACAATTTCTGCATTGTAGAAAAGGATCAACAGGTCTATTCTTAGAGATATTACACATAAAATAAGAACAAGATCATACGATTCTTATCTGCTTTTGTTCTGGAAAAAATCCATGCAGTAAGTTCATGATAGAAATTGTATTGAAGACTCAGCTTTCCAAAGAAAGCTAAACGCTAGATGCTGCTGCAGTTCTAGTTGTCAAACCTACTCCAAAATGGAATGGAATGTTAGAAAAATCAAAGTTAGCCACTAGACAATCCGTAATGACACTGTCTTACATAACTAACTGCAGGTACAAAGATAGAAAAATAAAGTGAATCAACAAATGTTTGCTCTGTTTGAGCTACAATTTCATTAGCTTCCTGTCATACCAAACAATTTAAGATCCACCAACCAAATGAACAGCAAGCATTTAATCCCAAAATTGCATAATGAAAAAAACTAGCAATTTAAGTCCTGTTTGGTGACCATTTGATTTTTGATTTTTGGTTTTTAGTTTTTAAAAGTTAAGCCTGCAAATACTCCTTCCATCTATGTTTTCCATGTTTTTCTTATTTACTTGCTAAATTATAAAAAATACCCTACCTATGGTTTCTATGTTTTCTTATCTACTTTTTAGGCCAAATTATCAAAAAAATTCCTAAACTATAATCGGTTTCAACTATACCCAAACTTAGAAAAGTTTTATGTTAACCCTTAACTTTGAAGTTTGTTTCAAAACAAACCTGGGAGGCTTTTTTTTTTTTTTTTTTGTTTTGAAAAAAAAAACTTCAAAAGTTCAAAATTCAAGGTTAAAATGAAACTTTTTTAAGGTGTGTTAACAAACAAACTTCGGTTAAAATAAGTTTAGGGGTATAATTGATACCAACTCCATTAGTATTTTTTTGATAAGTTAACCTACTTTTTAAGATGTTTTAAAAAACGAAGAGAAATACTCTACACTCTATTATAACACAAACTAAATAACTCTTCATCAACACAAATTCCATACTATTATAATCTTCAGACTATTATAACTTAGGTTATTATAACTACTACCATAATCTAAGTAACACATAAGGACAAAATCAATGAACAAACTTAGAATGATCTAAAATCAGAGAAATGAAACAAAATTCCCATCAGTGGATTCCTCAATGTAAAATTACGAAAGAAATGAAAGAAGGCCTTCGGGATGGGATGGGATGGGGTTACTTGATTAAACTTTTTAACCTAATTTTTGCACAACAAACAATATGTTCTGCAACTGCAAGAAGAAAACATAAAAAGAATCGAAAAGAAAGAAAACGAAAAAGAGAGAGAGAGAGAGAGAGAGAGAGAGAGAGAAAAAAAACCATCAGTGGATTCCATCTACAGTGCGCGGAATGCCATTGCTGCCTTATCGAAGCCTTCAATGAAGAAGAGATGCAGTCACTTTGCACAGACTGATTCTTCTCTTATTTCTGTTTTTTTACTACTATGATTATTTTTCATTTTGTTAAGATTTTTTTGGGAGAAAAATATCTTTAACCTCTGAACTTTAGGGGTAATTTTAATCTTGAATTTTTAACTTCATCTTTAACTTCAAACTTATAGATTATATCAATTTTAACCATAAACTTTCAATTTCATTATTTAAATTTCAATCTTGAATAACTGTATCAATTTATACCATCCGTTAAAACTTATTTGTACCAAATTTCTTCTCAATTGAGTACTTTCATTCTTGAATCGATTATCAATATTGATTTTTTTTTTTAATTTCATGTCAGTCTCGAGCTTGATTTGTCCTCCATCTACCACAATAGAAGTAAGGATTTCAAAATCGACCACGTTAGAATCTTTGATTCCTTTCTCTCCAACATCAATGTCACTTTAATCCTTTCATAAGACTATTGATGAGATTAACAAGATCGATGATAACTAGTTTATTGTGTTCATGGGTATCACTATGTTCACCATTGTCCTTCCTGTTCTTTTTCGCATTTTAGTCGCTGAAATCCCTCACCATTGAGTTAACGAAATCAACCACCAGGATTTTCTTCTTTTCAAAAGTCGAGTTTGTGTTTTCATGATAGTTGCAGCCCAATATGAAATGATTTAATAATTTTTAGCTAATTTTTTGTTTACAAAAATAACAAACAAGTACATATCATTAACCAAGACGTAACTTTGGACATGTGTGGAGAATGTTGCCAACAGTGATGAAAATGGTAATTTAACCGATGATGTAAATTAAAACACTTATTCAAGTTTGAGCTTTAAATAGATAAAATTAAAAGTTTATAGTTAAAATTGATACAATATGTTAAATTTGATGTTTAAATTGATTAAATTAAAAGTTTATGGTTATAAAATTGACACAATATATCAAGTTTGAGGTTTAAATTGATGAAATTGAAAGTTAAAATTGATACAACTAACAAAGTTCGCGGGTAAAAAAAGTTTTTTTTTTTCCTTTTTTTTAATGAATTCTCTTAAGATTTTCTAGTTGACCAACTTCATTTTATTTCAATTTCTGTTGTTTTGTTTCATTTAAATTTTTTTTCCTCTCTAATTTTTTCTGATTGGCAAGCCTTAGCTTTTTTTAAAAAAAAATACATATATATCCTTGTTAAACTAATAGAAAAGTTATTTTTTAAATAATTTTTTAATATTACAATTGACTAGGATGACATTTATATTTTTTCTTAAAACAAGAAAACATAGAGTAGCGAAAGTTTAAATTAAATAATTTTTTCATTAAAATCAACTGTTTTCCATTTCAAAAGGTAGATTATAATAAAGAACTATAATTGTTTAATTTTAGTGGATTGATTTAATATTGAATTCTATTAAAACAAATTTTATGCAAATGATGTTTCTAATAAGCACAACAATTTTTGTCAACAACAAGAATATACATTAACTGACATCAAATAAGACATATGACTAAGAAATTATGAGTTCGAATCTCTTTATCCTAAATGTTGATGTACTAAAAAAATAAAAAAACTATATAATATTATTTAAAATGAAAAGTTGTTTAGTGTGATATCATAATTGTTTATGTTTAGAATACAAACTATTTTACAGATTATTCAAATGATTAGAGTTAGGATTAAATCGATTGTGAGTGAAGAGGAGAAGACGACAATACTTGACACCAATTACAATTTTTTTTCCCCCATTATTTTTCTTTGCTAACTCCATAATCAAGAGAATAAAAAGAAATGCTTTCGATTTTCATTTTCCAAATCTATCTCTCCTGTTATGTATTCACACAAGATTCTAAAAAAACATTTAATACATGTAATTGAACTCGATTTTGTATTAATTTGTGTAGTAAAATTTGTTGAAGAATTGTCTTACAGACCTAAATTTTGGTTATCCATGAAATTTGAACACTAAACTAACAGAAAGGAGTTGATTGAGAAGCAAAAAATAGTAACAAATCATCATATTTTCAATCTTTTCTAAAACATAATTCCTACCAAAGATCCTGTTCATTATTTATAAAAACTAGAAACTTCTCTTCTGTGTGTAGTCTTGTGTTAAAATTTGAATTTTGGACCTTCTCATCCAATACAACTTGAGATACAATAATAGTGGTGACAGATTAAAAAAAGGAAAAGGGGATATATATATATATATATATATAGAAAAAGGTCTTGTAATATGAGTATATTACTACTAAAGATGTCCATGAGACGGGGAAGAACCGGAGAATGACTTATGTCCCCGCCCCCGAACGGGGCAAAAATTTCATGTAGAAAATTGACAAGATCGGATTCTTGTTTATCATTTATATTTTTAAAAAATTTATTAAATAATTTTTTTAAAAAATTGTTATTTAAATGATTAATTACATTTTTTCAATTTTTTTAGAAAAGTAAAATGATATTCAATAAAAATTTATAATTATTGATTTATTTATACAAATATATATATTAAAAAAAATAGATAAATTGGGGCAGGGGCGGGAACAGGACAGAGACAGGGTCGAGGAATGTATTCCCGTCTCTGTCCCCATTCATTTAGCTAACGAAAAAAATTAGTCCTCTCTCTCTCATTCCTTGTCTAAACATGTTTTATTATTTACTTTTTACAAATGTTTTAAAAAATCGAGTCATAATAAAAGTAGTTTTTGAAAAACTTGTTTTTGTTTCTGGAATTTGGCTAAAAGAGATGAAAACATTTGTAAAGAAATGATGAGAAAACAAACTTAATTTTAAAAAATAAAAAATCAAACGATAACCAAACGAGACCGGCATAGGATCAAACCGGCATATTATAAATAAGAACAGTATCATTCTTCTCAACATCTAAATAAGTTCATGATAAAAATTGTATTGGAAGTCAGTATAATTCTGCTGCAGTTCTAAATCACAAACCTACTCCAATTGGGATGGAATGGAAGGTTAGAAAATCAGGGTTAGCCTAATCTCTAGGTACTTAATTTACATTACAGTACACATACATGCATTTGATTCCTCGTCTTCCGACTCGCTTACATAACTGCAGTCACAAAAATGAAATAACATTTTAGATCATGTGTAAACTAAGAAGCACGGATGCAAATACGATATAAGACACAAATACGACACGACATAGACACGTTTATTAAAATATATATCATTTTTATATATCAGAAAAAAATTTACAGTCAATAAGTTTATGCATCTATATGCTTAAAAGAATGATTTTGATGTGTTTTGTTCTCAAACTTCATTATTTTTGTCCAATATTATTATGTACCTATTTAGTATATTTGACAAGTATTCATTATGTGTTAAACAAATACTGGACCTATATTGATTTTGTACCACTAGTTTCTAATACATATCTATTATGCTAACAAGTGTCGGAGTGCCCAAGTAACCAACACGTGTCGGACACAGACATGCTAGCCAAACTAAAGTGTTTGTCCTTCTTATTGTATAAACAGAAAAATGAATCTCCTTTTTGTTCTCATTAACTAAGACATGTAACACTAGGCAACCCAGGGGTGGGTTCATAACAAATATTTGCTCTGTTTGAGCTATTAGTTTCCTGTCACACCAAATAATTTAAGATTCACCAACCAAATGAACAGCAAGCAAGCATTCTGATTCAATCCCAAAATTATATAATGGAATTACACTTCAGAAAAAACAATAATTTCAGGATAATAGCTACTCTAAGCAACAGATAGTGACAAAATTATTAGAATTATCTAAAACCAGAAGTAGCAATTCAATCCATCTTAATGCAATTCTCAAGTTAGAACTAGATATCATTCAATTTTCTACACTGGCAACCTTTTTCATCTCCAAGCAAGATTTGGCAAAAACTAAACCATTCCTTCAATTTTCTTATCTACTTTCTAGATATCATTCATTCAATTTTCTTATCTACTTTCTAGATATATTCTCAAAAACTAAACCATGTTCTAAAAATTAAAAAAGGTAGTTTCCAAAAACTTGTTTATGTTTTTTAAATTTAGCTACGAATTCAAGTGTTTTCTTAAGAAAGATGGAAAACCCACCGTAGAGAAGACGAAAACCATGTAGAGAAATGGTGAGAAAACAAATCCCGTTTTCAAAAACAAAAAACCAAATGGTTATGATAACAAACGAAATCTAAGCTTAACAAATTTGTTTATCTGAGGAAGACGGTAACGCATATAACTTGGAATCGAGATAATTGCAAATTACACCTTCTTGTTTGCTTATTTTGCCAAATTACAAGGCCTAGTATCATAAAAATGTTCTCAAACATCATTGCAAATACATGGATCATACTTTCATCTTATTAGTTTTAGCGGAATTGGTACACAAGGTAAGAACTAATATCATATGCTACTGCTAATTCCATTAAAAATAAGATGTGGTTGGAGAAACTATTTCTAAAACATAGAGGCACAATTTGAAGATATCCATCTAAACTAGTTATATACTCTTTCAAACTGTCAAGTAAAAAATGTGAAAGCACAGAGAGATCACATTACCTTGGTTCAAACACCAATACCTCTGTTAACTTTCGTCCATTGTTATCATTCCACTGCACTTTTCGCTTCTGTTTTTCCAGTTTCTTTGAAAGCCCACCTCGAAGAGATGGCAATAATGCAATTGATTCACTGTTGCCGATATGATCCTCAACCTTCTCGAAACCTGAAGAACCAAGATGTCTATTCACAGCCATTAACGTCTTTGGCAGCTTTCCCCATCCACAAATTACTTCAAGGAAAGCTGCCAATCAGCCTTGACAGAAAACAGACGAATGGATAGAATTCTTGCAGAAAGTTAAACAGGATTTCTTAAGGGGAAAATGAAAATCAAGTCAACAGAATGCCATATCAATCCAATATTTCACTGAACCCTGACCCTAAAACTGCAATTTCTACTCGTCATGGCCGGTCGCAGAGAATCCAGAGATCAATGTTCACTTCTATTATCAAATCAGGAATTTACAATAGAAAAAATAAACGTCATAATATATTGGAAGAAAAAAAACGAAATTCAAATTCAAACGAGAAAAAAAAAAATCAACAACTGGGATTTTCCAAGAGAGTGACAGAGAATAATATAACTCAGGACGAACTACGAAACAAACAAGTACCAATTAATTTTAGAAATCCAAGATAACGTAAAACAAATAATGGATCAAACGGTTTCGAAACAGACAAATTAAGAGGATCAAATTCGGAGAGAAACCGTTTCAATCGAATGAAAAACGATGTCCGGTAAGTTTTAGGTAATCAACTCTACGTTGGCCGGCAGATCCAACCGCTGAAATCTAATCGGACAGTTCAGCCGGCGGAATGGTACGTCTTGAAACACCGGCCGGCTGATATTCGTCGGTATAGTCGCCGGCGGCGGTGGCGATAACGATGAATTACTGAGCCTATTTGGCAGTCCCATCCATGAAGTTGTGTTATGTCATATGTGAACACAACGGTGCACATCAAAATATAAAATGGATTTTTTGAATATATATTTTTTGGAAAAGAACTTCAATGTGTTCTATTTATTACCCACACATTTTTTTTAAATTTTTTCTTTTCTTAAAAAAAAAAAAAAACTGTAGTTAAAAAAGGTTGCACATCAGCCATCAATTTTTTTTTTTTAAATTACAAGTTTAGTCTCTAAATTTTTTATTTTATAAAGTTCATAACTTTTAAAAGTGTCTAATAAGTGTCTAAACTTTCGGTTTTGTATTTTTAAATCTTCAACTTTCAATTTTGTGTCTCATAGGTCCTTGACCTATTTGGCATTTTTCAAAATCCATAAACACACGAAATTGAAATTTTAATATACTTCTAGATACAAAATTCAATTTTTTGTCTAACGAATTCATTAATTTTAAAAAATTTGAATATGCCAATGACGTATTAGATACAAAATTAAAAGTGCAAAGACCTATTTCACATTTTTAAAGTTTAGGGATTTATTAGACACGAAATTAAAAGCTCGATGACCTATTAGATATTCTTTAAAAAGTTTAGAACCTATTAGACACAAACATGAAAATTTAAAGACTAAATTTGTAATTTTACCTATCTTTTTAATATTCATAAATATGTAGATGAGTAGTTTTTTTTTTTTTTTCATTTAAACAAGAAAATCAATTTTTTAGTTCATTTAAAAATCGACATCAAACAGGGGGCGAATGGAAGTATATTTAAGTTGATAAAAATTAAACTATGAAATTTAGAATCACTATTTTACTTAGAAATATGAGCATGAATTAAATTAGAAATATGATCCCTAATGATAATAGTTTGAGCATAGTTCAAGTAATTATCTACTATTTTAAAAGTTTATTCAACTTACCACTTCGGTTGAAAGTTGAAAGTTTAAATCCTTATTCTCCCAGTGTACTAAACATTTTTTTTTTTAATTCAGTATCTATCACTTAAGCTTATAAGTTTAGATCTCTCAGTTCACCACTTCTCCCACACCTACAACCATAATTAGTCCCACGCCGACCATTAGCAGAAAGAGGTGAAGCATTATGTTGAAACATGTTGTAATAATCCCCCATTAGTTCATGGCCCAACAATTCAGTTTTATTTATCTGCTTTACATAATTAGTGGGCTTGTATGTATTTAGTTAAGCTCATTATACCTCTCTACTAGGAGTTTTCGTACGGATAACTCGTTGGCAATGCGTGCTGTAAAATTACTCATAAGGGTAATATGAGAGTTGGAGTTGCAGAGGTAGAGCAAGACGAGAATGAGTCAACTAGAGTGTAATTTTTGTTTTTTTTTCCTCCAGAATTTTGACAACTTCATTACTATCATAAGCGGGAGAGCTAGAGTCAGAGTACGATGCCCTTACGGTAATTTGGACGGAATGCACAATACAAAAAGGGTCACATGTCATTAATTTCAGAACATTGGTCAAATCATACTGATGCGCGTGAAAATGAGTCTTCCATGCAATTTTCTCTCTCTACTAGGGTTTCAACACTTGTATATATACTCTTTTATACCTGTATATATACTCTTTTATACCTCCAACTTCCAACAGCGATGGAAACATATCATATATAACTCATTCGAATATGCCTAAATTGATAGTTTTTCATTGTTAGATGAAGAAAAAGAAGTATTTCGAATTTATATCCCGTTATTATTAAGAGACATAGAAATTATTAGATCCACATCCATACTAAAACTTGGGGCATTTTTTATTAATATAGTTTTTTTTAAAACTTTTTTGAAAATATTGTTATTTTCAAACTATTTTTAAAAATATTGTTGTTTTTTTACACCTGGCAGATGGTCGTCTCTTCAAGAGACGATCATCTATATTCGGATGATGGTCGTCTCTTGAAGAGACGACCAACGTACACGTCGCGCACATTCAGCAGATGGTCGTCAAGAGACGACCATCTCCTGAAACGATAGATTCGTTTTAAGATGGTCGTCTCTTGAAGAGACGACCATAACAGACCCATGTTAAATCGCCATTTTCCTTATTCTCTTCCCCACCTTCTCTTTTCCTCTCAAAACTCATTCGTGCCCCACTCAAAATCTACCCCACCATCTCCTACCCCATTCAGATTTTTCTTGTCGTTTTGTGATACAAGATCGTGGACTACACAATCTCCACATATATTGTCCATTCGTAAGTTTTCTTCCGACTTTTCTCTTTTTTCTTTTCATAACTTGTGCATATTGTAGATCTATAAACGATTTTCACACTATTGGATGATTATGGAGTAGATGAGTTAGTTTTTGTGAGTTTCTTTTATTTTATCATTTTTTTTGTTTTGACTTGTTAAAATTTGATGAGTTAGTTAAATTTTGAAGAAGATTTTTGTTGATTTTTAAGTTTTTTTTGTTAGAGGATTTTATTTTATGATTTTTTTTTAATTTTATTTTTAATATAGCAAGAAAATATAATTTTGTTTGATATTAGGAAAAAAAAATATTTTTCTCAATTGTTATGTTTTTAAATTTGATTTTATATTTTTGTTTTTCTGCTGTCAGAAATGGGAGACAAATGTTTAGGATTTATTTTACACCAAAATCAGTCTACGAATGACGGTGTTGATTATGACCAAGAAGCATGTGGAGGGTTTACGATTAATGTGAACAGTGGGGTCATATTTGAGCAATTTGTTGAGATGGTAGGATTATCACTTGGTGTAGATGTCATGTCTAATCAATTAGAGATAGTGTATAGACACCCCGAGTTAACATTATCCGAACAATAAGATATACACCGATCCCAATTCCTAACCATCAAGCAATGAACTTAATGTTCTCAATTGCGATGCCAATTCCGTCTCTCGTGCATTTATATATTCTCGTGAAACGAGGCATCATAGATCCTCATGATTTGGAAGTAACCCCTAATCCCTGCATTGAACAAAGCCAATGTATAGATCCTGAGCCTGAATCAGTTGCCCCACCTTGTGACGTCGAGGACATGGTTGTAGACAATAGATATAAAGATTTGAGCAGAAGCAAATGCATTTATGAGTTCGAGGAGTTAGATTTTAGTGGCGAGGAACATGTTGTTCCTTCAAAATCATTCACCCGATTAGATAGTGATGCAAACACTATGGAACATGATCTCATCCGAGAGAACCAGGTGGTTGTCGAAGGAAACTTACTATATAAAGGGTTGATTTGTAACAATAAAGAGATCCTTCAACATTTGGTCAAGTGTTTTGCAATCAAGTGTCACTCTCCTTATGAGGTCGTGGAATCAACACCTGTGATATGGGCAGTAAGATGTCAAAAATGGGAGGATGGTTGCAGATGGCGGTTGCGTGCTATAAAAAAAAAATCACATGGTTTTTTTGAGATCACCCAATATGGGGAGGAACATAATTGTTTTTATTCTGAGTTAAATCAAAGTCATGTACAATTGGATTCTCTGTTGATTGCCATAGAAGTTTGTGAAAGTGTGAAAAATAAGTCTTCGATCAGTGTATCACAATTGCAAATTGATATAAAAGAAAAATATGGCTATCATGTCCCATACCAAAGGGTATGGGAAGGAAAACGGAAGGCTATAATAAGAATTTTTGGTGATTGGGATGATTCATATAAGCTCTTGCCTAAGTGGATGCACATGGTGAAAAATACAAATCTAGGTACACGTGTTGAGTGGAAAGTTAAATATTACAGGTGAAAATACCGGGCATGCCATACTTACCTCCCGCTTTTTGGTCGTTTGGCCCTTGCATCGAGGCTTTCAAAAAATGTCGACCAATAATCCAAGTAGATGGAACCCAACTATATGGAAAATATAGGGGAAAGGTATTAATTGCTCTGATTGACTCTAATGGCAAATTGCTTCCACTTGCATTTCTTTGTGGTGGGCGAAGAGTGTCGGGAAACATGGGGTTGGTTTTTGAAACACCTTCACGATTTTTCCACAGAAAGATATATGTTTGATTTCAAATCGACATGGAGGTATAATTTACTGCTGTTAACTCTCCAAATAATGGTTGGGCGATGGTAATTCGCATCACCGATTTTGTCTACGACACATTGCCGTAAATTTTAATGCAAAATATAAGTGTCGAAATTTGAGAAATTTGGTATATCGGGTGGTTGTCAACACCAAATCCGTAAGTACAATAAAGTTGTTGAGCAGATCAAGTCACCAATGGAAATTGTATGAGTTTTTGGTAACATTAGTCTGAGACAAATGGACTCAATCACCACGACGGAGGGTTTAGATATGGGTGGATGACAACTAACTTGGCGAGAGTGTGAATGGAGTTCTTAAAGGAGGCGTATGTTGCCGATCATCACACACTTGCACAACTTACTTTCTACAAATGTGTAGAGTATTTTGAGAAAAGAGAGAAGAAATAAGAATCTATTTGTCGAACAAAGAGAGAAATATACGGTATATATAATTTATTTTTAATTATTATAATAACATTCTTAAACGCTCCAACTAATGAAATGTATATCGGATATGCGTTAGATAAGATTATGAGGTGGGCTTCACGATCCACTAAGCATACAAATGGTATCTTATGATCGAAAGCGGTGTGTGTCTTCCATGTAAAAAGCTGGACTCCATTACTTATAGTCATTGCTTCTCCGGTTGATGCATATGGATCTACAACCCTGCACTACAATGACTGGTATCGAGAATATTACTCGACGATTTCTCACGCGAGAGGAGCATCATTTGGTGAAGCGGTACATTTACAAATATTGTCTACTTTACAAATGTCTCATTAATTATATATTCATTTACAAATATTGTTTATTTTTCATGTTATTTGCAGAGGTCGTGCTTTAGACAAATTCGATCCCTTACACAAGATTTAGGGATTTTGAATTTGTGCGATAGTGGAGAAAACGAAATATGGACCCGATTCATCGGATGTACAAAGATCCCTATAGCTCCTCCCCTGGTCTGGGCAAAGAAGGTATCATAGAGATCATCAAGCAAATGTTGGTGTACGGAGGTTCAGGTCATGATGAAGTTCATCATGATACACGTGACATACCTCCCACAACTCGGACTCAAGATGGTATTGGTTCTTCGGCGATGATGGCGATGATACTGAGCTCACAGTTCACATTATTTTCCCGACCCATCACATTATGCTTACGAGGTGGTCCATCGTCGTCGTCACATACTCTGGAGCCATGGGCGTGAGGCGTGGAGAATATGATCATTATTTGCATACAACCGGAGGGCGAGAGTCGAGAAGAGGATGAGGATCAAACAGAAGAGGATGCACAAATAGGACACCATCGACGCCTAGAAATCGATAAGATCATTACATTTTTTTCTATTTTCATGTGTGAACAAAACACTATTTTTAATTAATGTTATATCTTTCTATTTCTAAACAACAGGTCTTCATTCAACAAGAAAAATAAAATTAATTAATAACCCTAAATAAATTTGAAACATGAAATGAAAATTGAAAAAAAAAAAAAAAACCAATATTTTCATTTTTGGTTGTGGGGTTCTGTTGTGGTCGTCGACCATAAAAGAGGCGGGGGATGGTCGTCTCTTCAAGAGACGACCATCTGCTGAATGTGTACGTTGGTCGTCTCTTCAAGAGACGACCATCATCCGAATATAGATGGTCGACGACCATCTGCCAGGTGTAAAAAAACAACAATATTTTTAAAAATAGTTTGAAAATAACAATATTTTCAAAAAAAGTTTTAAAAAAAACTATATTAATAAAAAATGCCCCTAAAACTTGAACCTACATCTTTAGGAAGCTAGACACATACTAACCACTACTGAATCAAAAGTTTTTTTTTTTTTTTTTATGTTTTTAATTGTTTTTTTTATACATATTATATGTAGAGAAAAATTTGCTTGAACCGTACATGTACGGCCTAAGTTCTCTTTTTGCCACGATTTTTCTAGATCACCTACCACGAGCAAGTTTTCGAAGAAATCCACACAATTTTTCGCAATATCCTCATATGGAACTTAGAATTATGTCATTTCTATCTATTTAAAAGAGACCAGAATTCTTGTTCCTCCTCCTTTGGCAAGCTTGCTTTGGAAATTTTGGCCTACATTCAGCCATCCAATTCAATAAGCATTACAGGACTTACACTTCTAATACAGTCTTTGTCTTTCTAGAAAATCATTTACAAGTAAAGAGCAGCAACAAATGAAGGCCACCAACAGAACATGAGCTGAAATCAAACTATTTGAATGAAATGAGAGATGCAAACTTTGGACATGGAATAAGCTTGGATCAAGTTTCCTTCTACAGCAAATATAACATATCAAAAATGATCTAACCATTTTAATTAATTCAAATTTCTCAACATAGTTGTTGAGGTACCCTGGACTCTAGAGGCGTTTGGAGCACCGTTTTAGAATTGAAGAATGCAAATTAGTTTGTTCTACGGAGTTTGAAAACTGGGAATCAGAAAACTGCAGTGTTTGAAGAATGCAAATTAGCTTGGAGTGCAATGGGTTTTGAACTCGATGGCCCTCGACACAGACATCCCAAAATTCTGATTTAGAAACACAGCAGAAACAATTGCAGCTATCCATCGGAGGCCATCGTTATGCCAATAGCCAAATAAAGACTTTGTTCATATACTAAACTGCAGCTAAAACCATAATCCTGCATGCAGACACTCACAAGGCAGAGCCAAAATCAATATTTAGATTGGTTACAATTTTTTCATTTCTACAGCCATATGACAACATATAATTTGGCCAAGAAGTTGCAAGAACAAGAAGAGAAACTCTTGGACATAATGAACTACAAGGTAAACTAATCTACTTTCGCTCTCTATTGATCAAAACTTCAAAAAGAAGATAACAGAACAAGAAACTTATGAACATTTACTGTACGCCAAAGGCAAAATGTGAATGAACAAATCGTTTTTTCTCCACTATAATGACATTTTGATGTAAAGATACAGTCAAGAATGAAAAGCCATACAGTTTCATTCCATCTCAATTTCAGGAGACGAGCGAATCAACATGGTTTCAGGTCCAAGCTCAGCCAACAAAGGGCCAGTCCCCTCGCCGCACCTAAAATCTCTGTTGCTGGACAATAAGCCAATCAAGCCTAAACCCAAGATCAAAACTAAAAGAGCATGGCCAATGAATATTAAGTTCATCAAAGCAATGCCCCTCAGCCCATCTTCCTCAAGGTCACATTGGACAAAAGCATCTCCTGTAGCAGGCAAGACCAACATTGCACGACAACCCTTCAAAGCAAATGCATTGGTATACAATGACAATCCAACTTGAAACAGCCATGTACCCTTAAACGTTAAACCAGAGGAAAGTAGAAATTCAGCGAAAAATGCAGAGGGTTTCATGGACAAATACAAGCAGGAAAAAGCACAAAGAAGGGTTAATCCGCCAGATATGTGATAAAAAGCGCCACCAAGACCAGTAATCCCCTTGCCAATCACAGAATACTCAATGAGAAACGCGATTGCAGCGAAAACGAAGATGAAACTCTCACTTACAAGAAGAGGGTCGACATTTTCCCGCAAAATGATGAGAATCGCGAGTGCCCAGAAGAAGAAAATGGCCGCTGATTGGTGGGAAAATGCGAATCTGTAAGTGGGGTTTCCGGAAAATGCGAGGAAAAGGAAAAACTCAGAGAAGGCGGCGATGGGGAGGAGGACGATGAGGGAATATAAATCGAAATTCTTCCATTTGGGTTCGGATAAGTACCAGGTTTTTGATCGGTAAAGAGATGGGTTGTTGAGGTAAACGGAGGAAGAACAGAGTAGCCGACGAACGCCAATGGGGACGAAAAAGAGAGAGGCGGAGAGATGCGTTGCTAGTGACGCCATTGAAAGGGCTTTTGAGTTTGCGTTTTTCTTGTCTATGGATTCATCGTTTGTTCTCCAATTCTTCCATTGGGAAGACGGAGTTTGATGGCTGATCGTTGACCCCCTGGGGAACTTTGATCCGTTCAACAATAACAAGCTTGATGAATGAAACGCTATAAGAAACAATTCTATTTTACAAATGAACTGATTTTCTATTTTGTTGAATTATTTTAGTTTCTTTTTTATGATTCGATTTTTCAAAGCTATATTCCTTATAATTTAAGCATAATTGGTGTGGAAAAGGAAACTTCGAAGCTACAAAACTTAATTATGGAAATGGATGTAAAGCCTAACATGAATTGTCTAATTTGTTTTTCTAAAATAATAGTAATAATAATAATTTGCTTTGCTATTGAATAATACTAATTAGGTTAAATTATAAATTTAGTCACTCAACTTTAAGTTTTGTGTCAGTCTTGAAATATTTGATCTCTAAACTTTTGAAAGGTCAATTTAGACAAATTTTACCATTTGAACTATAAAAAAATAATCATTTTGATCATTGTTTTATTTTTTTAACAAATAAGTGATATAACTTTGAGTATCTATACTACCATGTTAATTGAGAGTGATTTCAAGTCACGTTCATTAGAGATGAGCATTGAGCAAGTGAAAATGAGATGTAAATGTAATGAGGACCAAAATAGTTGTTTTTTAAAAGTTTAGAGACCAAAATTAAACAAATATGAAATTGAAGGGTCGAAATAGACGTTTTGAAAGTCTTAGATCCATTTAGACGCTAAATAGGTTATAATAATCAAAGTTATAATAATTTGTAGAGTTAGATAGTTCTACACCTCAAAAACAAACTATTATAATTCAGATTAAATAACTCATATCCTAAACAGATATTATATAACTCCACACGTTATTATAATCCACATAGCGCTCTAAACAATTTCTTAAGAGATTGTTTGTACTTTGTGTTGTAATAGTCTTTAGAATACTTTGCACCTCAAACACAGATTATTATAACACAAACTAAATAAATTTGCATCTTAAACACAAATTACATAACTCCATAAACTATAATAACTTTGTTTGTGGCCTTGAGTGAGTTATAATAATATATGTTTTAATAATTTATGGAGTTATATTTAGTATGAGTTATAATAGTTTGTATTTGGGGTGTGAAGTATTTCTATAGAATATTATAACACAGGTTATTATAAGATCCACTCCAACCGTGCTCTAAACAGATTAAAATAAACCAAACTAAAAAAACAAATTGTTTGGGTATTTTTAAAAAATAGAATATTTTAAATAAGATATTATTAAAATATACAATATTAATTTTAGAAAAAAAGTGAAATTTAAGACGCGTTGTGTTATTAAGTTAGTCAATTTGTGATCCACAAAAAAACAACCGTCCATGACACCGACTCGCTCGCAGCTTGAGATGAAGCCACGTTGATGAGCCAGCCAAAACATAAACAAACCCAATACAAAATTCTTATCTCCTACAAAATTATGGACACTAAAAATCCAACCATTCTAAATTTAAGAAAATACTGACCATTCTAGGGGGATTGCACAGAAGATTCCTTTTCACGCGCATTAATGTGATTTGATCTATATTCTGAAATTAATGACATATGATCTTTTTTGTATTGTGCATTCCGTCCAAATTACCGTAAGGGCATCACACTCTAATTCTAGCTCTCTCGTTCATGATAGTAATGAAGTCAAAATTCTGGAGAAAAGAAAAAAAAAACAACAAAAATCGTACTATAGTTGACTCGCTCTCGCTCTACCTCTACTACTCCAACTCTTCTCTAACTTTTTTCCTTATCCTTTTCTTTATATTTTCGGCCGCTCATTTGAGCGAGAGCGAGAGCGAGACAACGAGAGCGAGAATGTTTCCGCGTACGAGAGCGTGAACAAGAAAAGTCGCTTCATATTAACCTTATGAGTAATTTTGCGCGCATTGTCACGTCAGAATAAGTCATATTTCATTATTTTGAAATGTCAAGTCAAATGTCATTAATGCGCGGAAAAACAGGTTATCCATACGAAAATCTCCTAAAAGGAGGATATTAGTAAGGATAGAATATACCTTCACCATTGAAATTTAAATTTTGATTATGTTAGGTCGTCAACGTTTGAATTTAATTTTTAATTAGTTTTTAGAGTTTTGAATTAGTTTTTGAAATACTAACCTTTCTAAATAGAAGATATTAGTAATTGGTTGATTCAAATAACTAGATAGATAAAAACAATAAAAACAATTATTTCAAAGGTTAATGGTTTAATTTTCCATTTTTAAGGGAAATTGTACAAATAGTCCAAATATCTAAGCCCCAATTGAAAATTGTCCCAAATTTTGTAACTAAAGTTATGTGCTCTTTTATGTTCACGGAATTCCTTATGAACACGTTGATTCTCGATCTTTCTTCTCGGTATTTTCCCTCTCATTTTTTTTTCAATTCTAAAAATCCAAAATTAATCAAAATTTAACATATTGGGTTCTTTTTTTGTCGAACATATTTCTAAATTAGTGTTCTAAAAATATACATATATCAAAATTCATCGATGAGAGGAACATACAAGAGCTCGAGAATGAGAGGAAATTTGAAATTGAAGGTCAAATCAAGACTCTCAAGGATTGATCTAGAAGAAGAGTGCGAGAAGAACAAATGAGAGCGAGATAAATGAACAGAAAATGAGGTTGACAACAACATAATTCTCTTTAGCATCAAAGGACATATAGTCTTAAAAATGGGACAAATTTCATTTTGTGCTTGGTGCTAGGAGTGAGCATTGGTGTCGATTTTCGACCCCCAATCAACGATAAACTGACCATATAGTCACTTCTGATCGGTTAATAGTTTTTTTTAATATTCATTTATTTATTATTTATGATATATAATATAAATATACAAAATTTTTACATTTTTTTTTGTATTATTATTAATTTTTTTAATATTCGATCGCCCCAAACCAACCAACCGAGTCGGTTTTGGTCAAACCGACCACCTCTTGATTGATCACTTTCCTATAACTGATGTTGATTCGGTTGTGTCGAACCATCTGAAATTTATGAACACCTTTAAAAATAATAATAATAAAAAAAAAAAAAAAAATGGGGTGGGTTTCGTTTCGTCTTCTTCACGGCTGAGATGGAGCCACGCTGATAAGATTACAGGGCCCCTTTCCAACACAAACAATTGTCTTCCGAAATTATGGACCGTAGGAAGCATTAAGCAATCGCATGAACAATTCACATTCTCAATTCCATTCTATTCACATCTCTGCTTTTCGAAACTAAACGCCAAAAACCCTAACCAACTGTGTGGTTCATAATCCCCAATTTCCTCACCCACATTTCACATCCTAATATCAAACGGAGACACAGATACACATAGAAGGAGTTGGAACTGGAATTGTACCTGAAAGAAGAGGAAGAAGCTCTTTCAATGGCGGCGACTTCGATTTCCGCAACTGGACTGTGCTGTTCGTCTTCTTTCTTCGGAGCCTGGGGGTCTTCCGTGGCCGGAGAGGACTATGCGGCGCTGGTGGCGAAGCCGGCGGGGGTGCAAGTGGGAGTGGGGAAGGCGGTGAGATTCCGGCCGATGATGAAGAACGTGAATGAGGGGAAAGGGGTTTTTGCGCCATTGGTTGTGGTTGCTCGGAATCTCATCGGCAAGAAGCGCTTCAATCAGCTTAGAGGCAAAGCAATTGCCGTGCATTCCCAGGTAATGGTTTCTTTTCTTTTCTTTTTTTTTTTTTAAATTTAATTTTCAATTTGTTAGTTTCGAACTTTCTACTAAGGAAGAAAAGCATCCAATTTTACTATAAACCAAAAATATATATTATATATGTATTGAAGAATTTATTAAGCTCTCATTTTATTTTTCAAAATTAAACTTTTTTTTTTTCTCAATTTCTCTATTAGTTTCATAACTAGAAGAATTTAAATTCTTAGTCAAATTTTAAATAAAAAAAATACTAAGCATATATAAAACTAGAAAAACTATAATTATATGAATTTAATTTTAAAAAATCAAATAATTATCCAATCAGACCAATTAAATAATTTTCTAAATTCTGACAGTAAAAGAACATTTAGAGAGAACCAAACATGACCTACTATATCAAACTAATTAATCTGTTTAGGTTTAATTTGAAAATATTGTTTTTTTAATAAAAAAAGAAAACTTAACTTATTATTGCGTTGTAAAACAAATTGTGCCCACCTTATTATCATGGGTGGCTAGGAATTTGATGACTATTATAAAGAAGCCGGAAGAAAACAAACACAAATTTCAATAATTAAAAATAAAAAATTAAGACCTTATTAGATAATTTTTTAAAATTAAAATTAAAAATATTATTTTTACCTAAATTTTCTTATCTAGTTTGTACCTATGCTTTCAAAAACTAAGCTAAATTTTAAAAACTAAAAAATAATTTTCAAAAACTTGTTTTTGTTTTTAAAATTTCACTAGAAACTTGACACCTCAAGGAATATAGAAATCATTGTAGAGAAGATGGTGAAAAAATTTAGAAAAACAAACATAATTTTCAAAAACTAAAAACCAAAAAGTTATTAAACGAGACCATATAAATATTTTATAAACAATTGGACTAACCGTGAAAACCAAATCAAACGAATTGATTGATTCAGGTGAAAACACAACCAATTTACCAAACAATCCATATGGTTTTTAAATTTGATGTGTCATGTGGTGGTATTGTTTCTCAGGTAATCACAGAGTTTTGCAAATCAATTGGAGCAGATGGAAAGCAAAGACAAGGATTAATCAGGCTGGCCAAGAAGAATGGAGAAAGACTTGGATTCCTTGCCTAAAGAAATTTCATCGAGGAATCTCATCTTCTTTCTCATACTCTCCTGTTTTCCATTTCATTCAGTTCATCAGCAGCTGTAATATTACTTTCTTAAAACTCACTCTTTAGACACAGGAAGTGCTTTCATTTTTCTGTAATCCTGGAAAAGCAGTAAAGAACAAATCAATGTTCAACAAAATGAGACAGACATCCATCCCTACAAGCTACCCTTTAAAGATGATTATGGAAACATACAATACAATTTTACATAATGTCAGAATATTGTTTCATTTCTCAATGGTAATGATCTAATAAATAAATTTGACAAGGCTAATACATTGAAGGAAAATTCTGGTCATTCAAAACATGGAAGATCTGAATTGATTGTCTTGGATCCAAAAACAAAGCAAAAATAAGAAATATAACAACAATGACATTGACAAGTATGTCGAAATAATATTGTTTAGTATTTTCCTCAAAATTTAGCAGTGACAAGATCCAGTAGTTGATAATCAGACACTGTATCGAGCTTTTGCTGACTTTTCCCTTCTCAAATCCTCCTGCAACCAACCAAAACAAAAAGATTTAATAGAAGAAATGATGGGAACAGAAGAGAAAACGTCGACGACCACAAAACTGTAAGATTACATGAAAACTGAACGAAATCTTGTCGGTGACATCGATGATCTCCTTCCATTTCCTACCAATGCTCATCTGCATCAAACAATGAAGAGCAACAGAATAGGTCACAGATTGTTTTTAGAACCGTGCTTGGCAGCTTTTAGGGATGGTTTGTCAGCGGATGACTTGAGTAAAATTTATATTCACAATTTCAAAGATAATAATCATATAAAAAATATTTCGGATATCTACTTTACTCTTAACATTCACAAAAATGTCTAACCATAGATCTTGGAACATGTTGAAGAAAAGGAGCAAAGCTAGTGGGTTCATTTCCTAAAGAAAGTGCCTTTGCTTAAAAATTCGACTTGAAAAACAAGAAGTAATGTGGCAGGTAAAATAGTTTGTTACTTCTACAATCAATTGAATGAGCCAAAGCCTAAAATGCCCTCCCTAGTCCCTGGGTGATTGAGGTTAAACTTGGGATCAAAATGTCAACTAATAAATGCATTCAATGTAAGATAATTGCAATGTATTATAATAAATGCAATGGCTCGACATCAAATGAAATATAAAATCCCAAGAAAAAACATGAAACGATACATCAGCATTAAGTACTGGAATCCTTCGCACAAATGTACGAAATTGAGCAGAACATTATTTCTAAAGAAGCCAAACTTCACATAGTAAACGAAGGAATGCAATAAAGGAGGAAGAAGAAGAAGATAAGGAAAAGGACCCAAAACAAAGCAAACAAGAGGAGCAAAACACAAACCCCCAAAACGAATCAAACAAGAGCAGTAAAACAAAAACCGCAATCCACACGCACATGGGAAGAAGCCAAGAGGATTTTCATACAAGCAGAGAACATGAAATCTCTAAGAAACTTCATGAACATCAAATAAGATATGATCTCAAAAAGAATCATAATCGGTCGGAAGAACCAAACCAAAGCCTCAGAGATAACATGCTAGCGTACAAAGCTTGTGCAGAGAACATGCAGTAATTTCGTAGAAGATAGGCATTCACTACTTATACAAAATCAATAAAAATGTGAATACTCGACCAAGTACAAATAAGAAATGAGGCCAAACCTGAGCAGCCTCATTTGTTGCTGTCTTAGTCCACAATGCAAGTTTGTCCTGCCTCTGGCGCACACTGGCAACTACGCCACAGATCTCATCAGACTCCTCGAATTGTTCCCCAATTAAAGCCATCAACTAGCCAATAAAGAAAATAATGCAAGATTTAGATGGCATTAAAGCAAGCAATTACCACTACTAATTCATGTGGCCAACAATAAACTTTAGCAGCATAAAATGCTAATACTATTCTATGGTTTCTATACCGTTTCCAACCACATATTATCGAGGTTAGTCTTTCTACTGCTCGTGACAGTCCATTTTCCTCCATTAGCGCACTCAGGATCTTCCCATTTCGGTTCGACTCCAGATTTGAACAAGTGAAAATCTGCATTAGCCGGCAACTTGCTCGGCTTGAATATCTGATCGTACAAACTGCAGAATAGTCGAAATCAAAAATGGTAAATAACAAATCTCGTCTATCGGGTTTTGTCCAATTAACTCCTACTAAATCGTGGTTCACCTTCAAAGAAAAATGAAAACACAACCCCACAACGTAAAATTCAATCAAATACGCGTACACGACAAATAATTCTCTTCAAAACCCGATTCCTCGGTATCTAAAATTCAAAAGAGCTATGCCCTAACCTACCAAAAGATAAAATTAGGGGCTACAGAAGGGGTTAAAAAACCCCGAATTTAAACATCGACGCAGAGAAGGATTGAAGAACGTACCACCAAAATTCTTCAACGGTATCGAAGGTATAAACCTTGCGCAGAGAGGTGCCCCAAGCGGCACCTTGCTTCGGCCTCGATTGGTTGTCGAACCAAAAGGTCCATTTTCTCTCCAATTTGTGGGACTGCTGATTGGAATCGACTACTTCTGTCGACGATGCCGCCGCAGCAGCACCCTCCACCGCTACCTCACCGGCCATATCTTGGGCGCTGAAATTCCCCCTTTTTCTCGGACGAATTGGGGGCAGGAAAATTTTCGATCAATCGACAAAACAAGGGCGAAGTTTTAGGCTTTAAGCTTTGTAGAGCAACTTGTCTTCTTGAATTCGGTGGGCGGAGACTGAACCCAGCTTTTGACAAAGCCCTGGGCCCAAAACTCTGGACCTTTCTCCTAAGCCCCGACCCGAGGCCCGTACAACAAGTTAAGAGTCACTTTTGTTCGAACTTTCGAAAGAGTAACTCAAATTTGATTTATAACAATTTACTTCCTGTCATTTTAATTTTGTAAAAATTTATTCCATGAAATTTTGTATATAATAATTTAATTTTTGTATTTTCAAATTTAAAACAATTTAGTTCCTATCATAGGAGTGGTTGTTCAGATTTAATGAAATTTCTTATCTAATAAATTAATAGAACCCAATATATTTATAATCTACAAAATATAAATCATTAAATAATAAAAATTGACATTTAATTTTGATGAAGTTTTTTTACAACAAAGATTAAATCATTACAAATTTGAAAATACAATGACTAATTAAATTGTTACAGCCAATAAGAGTTTAGCTCAACTGACATCAAATAAAACTTATGACCAAGTGGTCACGCATCCAAATCCCCTCCCCTCTTAAATGTGGTTGTACTAAAAAACGAAAAATAAATTGTTACATACTTTAGTCGAGAGACTAAATTATTACAAAATTAAAAGTACATGGACTAAGTTACTAATTATCTTCCTTTTTGGAGAGAATTCCTATGCCTCTTTCTCTTCTATATCCAACAATGTAAAATTGTCAACCACAATATGACAGCATTGTCAATCAATTTGTTGCTTTAACTCATTTTAAATTTAGTTCTGTACGTTTTTACTAAGGATTGGTTTTTGCACTCCTATTAGTGGTGATAGGGTGCGGATTTATTAAAGTCGGGGAGCTCGTACCCCCTCAAATTTTTTACTTTATATGTATACGAAAAATTAAATAAAAACAAAAAAGAATCTTATAGCTTAATGGTGAGTATATCTCCACTTCCCCTTAAATTTCACAGATTCAAACTCTACTTAAATCCAATTGTCACCCATATGTGTCATTAGAGAGTGTTTTTGATGGCGAGGTAGAAATTAAAGTTCAAACATTATGTGTAATAAATTTATAAATTTTGAAAAAATTGAAATTACAAAATACAAGTTTATTTTCATTAATGAATACCCTATTTTTCTTTTTTATTTTTTAAAATTTATTTTAGAGTATAATAGAGGTTGAGAAATTCTAGCTAAATAGTATTCGTATATATAAGTTGAAACGTGAGTAATTAAAGTTGTAATTAATTTAAGGTTGTTTTGTCAGCAGCATCGATATTATCGAAAAATAATAAAATAAAAGAAAGAAATGGATGGTCGTGGCGTTGAGAAAAGACATGCAGATTGATATTTCTGCCACCTCAAACGCCACACGCCGTCATCCTCAAATTCCACTTCTTTATTTATTTATTTAATTAATTAATTTATCCTCATAAAGCCTCAGACTCCGATGGGTTCGGTAATGGAGAACGAAGCAACCGCCACCGAGGCTCGATTTTCGCCGGTGACTCGCGACCGGAGGGTCCGCAACGACCTCGAAACCACTATCCCCAAGCCATGTGAATTTCTATTAATTTTTAATTTAATATAATATAATTTAATTCAGACGATGATGATCATTTAATTTAATTTAGGGTTTTTATTTTGTTTTATATATAGATTTGGCGAGGGCGTTGGTGGCGGCGGACTCGAGCCACCCGACGGGGACGGTGGGGCATGAAAACCATGGAATGACGGTTCTTCAGCAACATGTCGCCTTCTTTGACCAAGACGACAATGGCATCGTTTACCCTTGGGAGACTTACGTTGGTACGTATTTTTAACCTAATATTCAACTCCTATATAATTATAATTATAATTTCTCTAATTAATCAAATTGTTAATTATATGATTCCCATCTTACTTAAAAACTATCACTCACTAAATTTTTTTTTTTTAAAAAAATCATCCATTTTTTTGGATGATCAGTATAATGTTCTAAGTTCTAACAATATCTTTTATAATTTCCTAGAATGTACCTTTTTTTTTTTTTTTTTTTGAATACCTTTTTAGTCATAAATGTTTGCCTACATGCTCATTTAAATCATCAATGTTTAAGTCTATATCAATTTTATGAAATGGTTCAATTAGCTCACTAGACCGTTAGTTTTTTAACGGCGTGACAGGTCTAATTTTAATATTAAAATAATAGTTATATGATTTTCATCTTACTTAAAAACTATCACTATCACTTACTAACTTTAAAAAAAAAAAAAAAAAACCATCCATTTTTGGGATGATCAGTATAATGTTCTAAGTTCTAACAATATCTTTTATAATTTCCTAGAATTACTTTTTTTAAAAAAAAATACCTTTTTAATCCCTCATGTTTCAAGTCTATGTCTATTTAGTCCCTCATGTTTCAAGTCAGTCAATTTTATGAAATGGTTCAATTAGCTCACTAGACCGTTTAGTTTTTTAACGGCGTGACAGGTCTAATTTTAATATTAAAATAATAGTTATATGATTTTCATCTTACTTAAAAACTATCACTATCACTTACTAACTTTAAAAAAAAAAAAAAAAACCATCCATTTTTGGGATGATCAGTATAATGTTCTAAGTTCTAACAATATCTTTTATAATTCCCTAGAATGTACTTTTTTTTTTCCTTTCTCAAACTAGGTTACATTATGAAAAAGTGTCTAATTAAATTTTTGAGAAATTTAAAGTTTTCAAAAATTAATTTGAATTTTATGTTTGATAATCTATCAATTTTAAAAATTTCAAAAGTTCACCATGACTCGGTTTGTAATATTGAAAGTTCAAATGTTCTATTTATCGAATGAAGCTAGGGAAGAAATTGACATATATCTTATCAAGGGCTAAAAATTATCTGTTTTTTTTTCTTTTTAAATTGAGCAAAAAAAAAAACATGCACTTTGTTTTTTAAAAACGAAAAACTCAACAAAACTGTAATTCCAAAAAAATCTTCAATATTTATCTTTTTTTTTTTTTTAGTACTTCACAAATTAATTTATCTTATTGATTGGTTTTTTAAGTAGGAGACAATAAGGGAACAAAATCAAGAACATGCATAAATTAAGTATTTACGGGCTCATTTGATGGTTTTTTTTTTCCGAAGATTTAAGCCTATAAATATTGCTTTTTCCTCGCGTGAAGTTTAAAAAACTAAAAAGATTTTTTTAAAAAACTGTTTTTTATTAAAAAAAAATAGCTAAGAATTCAAATTAAAAAGATTCAATATTTAAAAAAAAATTAGCTAAGAATTCTTTCCTTGGAAAGATAGGGAATCATGGTAGAGAGATGAAAATGATATAGAGAAAGGAGGGGAAAGAAGTACAAATTTTAGCCAAATTTGATAACTATTTGGTTTTTTGTTATTGAAAATTGTACGGGTTTTCTCACTATTTTAGTGATTTTCATCTTACATCCCAAGATTCCATCTTCCTTGAGACAATAAAATTTATAAAACTAGAGTATCTATTATTATAGGCTTAATTTTTAAGAACTAAAAATAAAAAATTATTAAGGCTTTCATTTGATAACCATTTGTTTTTGGATTTTAGTTTTTAAATTTTAAACCTAAAAATACTACTTCCACTAATGATTAGTTTATATGTCTACTTTGTACCTATTTTTTCAAAAACCAAGCTTTCAAACACTGACTTTATTTTTAAAATTTGGCTTAAGAGTTCAAATGTTTACTTAAGGGAGATATTTAATTTATATTCTAGAGTAGAAATTAGGTGAAAATAAGTTTTTAAAAACAAAAAACAAAATGATTATCAAACGGGGCCTAAATGATTATCAGATGGAGTCCAAATCGTTATCATGCTTGGTTATTTCAGGGCTAAGAGCAATTGGGTTCAACATGCTAGCATCCCTAATTATGGCAATTGGTATAAATGTCGCCCTCAGCTATCCCACTCTACCGGTCAGTAATGCACATTCAAACCAACACAATTTCATATTTACTTTATGTCCTATATGGAATTATCCAAAATCACTCCTCAATTTACTCATATATTTAAAATTGTGCTCATACAAGCTTTTGAATTTAGCTTTTCTAAAAATTTTCTATCTTTATCCTTCCTTTCTTTTTGTCTATTCTAAATTTAATTTGTTTATAACAATGGTTTTCTCTAGATTTTTATCCAATAATTTAGACTAAACAGAGTTATATGCAATTTAATTATACATATTTTAAATAATTATTTTACACTCAATTTCATATTTTACATTGACAACAAGACAACCACCATATCTATATTGATTTTCTTAAAAAGCACGCAAGGCAATTAATTTTAAAGCTGCCTCAAATAATAATCTTTTAATTCTTATACCTGCACTCAAGTTTTGAAAGCTAAAGAAAGAACTATTCAAACTTTAAAAAAGAAAAGAAAAAGTAGGTTTTTTTTTATTTATTTATTTTTTTGGAATTAGGTCCAAACTCCCATCCAAATTTGTAAAACTAAAAAAGAAAACGGGTAGGTTTTATTGATATTTTTATTTTTTTGAATTTGGACCGAATGATTTATGGGGATATTGTGATGAAATTAATTAATGAAATTTGTTAGGGATGGATCCCATCACCCTTCTTTCCGATATACATATTCAACATTCACAAAGACAAACATGGTAGCGACTCTGGAACCTATGACACTGAAGGAAGGTACACACACTTTCACTCTTTTTTTTTCCCCCTTTTTTAAATCTTTATTAAATTAAAAAAAAATTAAAGAAAATTAAAACTTCAAAATTTTAGATTTATAAAATAACTTAGAAACTGCATAATATAGATGGCAAATTCATAATTTTTCCCAACAAAGTGTGTACACATAGGGTAGGGCATGTTTTTAATTATTCAAAATCATTAGTATGTTTTGGAGTAATTAGAGAGTGAAAGTATTATTAACCCACAGGTACTTGGCAGCGAATTTCGAGAATATATTCAGCAAGTATGCGAGAACGTACCCGGATAAGCTCTCCCTTGGAGAGCTTTGGGACATGACTGAAGGCAACCGTTTAGCTTTTGATCCCTTCGGATGGTGTCCAACTCAACCCAACTCAACTATTAACTACTTTTTTCTTCTGCTCGCGGTGTCGTAAATCTTACTATTATGAATGAATCTCGAGTGCAGGGTTGCGAGCAAATTTGAATGGTTCGTCTTGTACGTGCTGGCTAGGGACGAGGATGGCTTCCTATCGAAAGAGGCTATAAGGAGATGTTACGACGGGAGCTTGTTCGAGTACTGTGCCAAGATGAATATGAGTGCTCAATACAAGATGTATTGATTATTCATCCATTACTCTCAGCTTTTTCTCAGCTCACACGCAATACTAGTAAATCATCTCCAACTACATATGTTACCTCCGCTCTGTAAATTACTGATATATGGATTGTGCAAGGTGAAAATAAAAAGAAATAAGAGGTTACGTTGTGTAATTGTAAAGAGATGTGTTTTGTATTAGTTTGTCTCACATATTTTTATGTATGAGATGTTTGTTTAGGTGGTTTATTGCCTTTTTAGGTATATGGTCAAATATTTTCATAAATTAAATCGTTCAATGGGAGGAATGTGTTATCTACCTGGCATGAATTGTTAAATTAAGGGAACTTTTGCGAGCAACTCTTTAAATAGAAGCTCTTCATTTAATTCATTCTACAAGCAATGTGTAGAAATTTCTTACTGAACATTTAGGCCATTGAACTTGTTTTTAACCTAAAAGAAAATAATGCTATAATTTCAAGACAACCTAATTATGACATAATGAAGAAGAGAAATAAAACTACTTGTTTCACGTCTATTTGATCAGAGGAAAAAGGGAGGAAAATTCTTTAAAACTATAAGATGAGCCTTTTGAAAAATAAACAGAACCCAGTTCTAAAAAAGTCATCCAAACTTATTCTGAACTTCACCAAGCTTAGCTTCAACTATAGTTTTGTGGATGTGAAGAAGATATGCATTCAAATTGTTATACTATGAAAATAACAAATGAAAATGGGATTTTAGTTCAAAAGCTTGCTACAAAGTAGAAACGTTGTCCTTCTAAACACTAAAGCACAAGCTGGCAATTAAAGAACCTACACAAAGGGCAAAATTACCTGAATTCATGGCTAGTTATAAACTGTTGGGCACATCTATGGCCGCTCAAGCAGCACCTTGAAAACACATTCACAAGATATGAAGATGGAAAACTTCTTATCAACTCAAAATCTAATTCATTGTTTTAAAAATATTCCATTAAATTTCACATCCAACGAGGTAATAAATTAGTACTATAAGAAACACTAGGATATCAAAAATGACGAGCTGTTATAAGCACAGAAATGGGAAGAGTGAAACTCTAGAAGAACACTAAACGATAGCATTGGCTGCACTTGCGATCCTAGGCCATAAATCCGCACACTCCTTTCCAATAGGACCAGTAATTGCAGAACCTGTAATAGCAGCAATAAACAACTTCATAACTTGAAAAGTCGAAATTAAAAGAAAAGGAGAATGTGCATGATGAATACATCATATACCTTTCATTTCTCCTTTTGGGTTCACAATCACTCCTGCATTATCTGCAAAGACCATACATATTTTCAAATCAGAAAATTGAACTCACAAAACAAGGAACTGAAAATGGCATACAGAAGAAGTATTTTAAAACAAAAAATCTGTACAGATGAATCCACTGTTTAGGACTGATGATCTTATACTAAAGGGCAACAATGAGATCAAGCATGGAAGTATTTTAAACTAAAACAATGTCCTGCCCATACGGATCAGATATGAGCATGAAATCTTGAACACATCTGCAACGATGGACGCTGACAATTTACCAGACTCGTAACTGTATCAACCATTACAATAAGGAGGATACCTGACTTATGCCTGGAAGATAGATGGGGCTAAACTCAGTTTTTTATTGAGTTTTTTTTATCCCGTTCTCTTCATAATTTTATTAAAAAAGTACTCTAGTTTGCTATTTGAACACAAACTAAACAAACATCTAAGAAACTCAAAACTTTGATAGGTTTGACATCTATTCCTCACAGAACCTTAATAGATATAAAAAATATATTAACTGATAAGGGCTATCTAGCTTCAACAGACATGTTTAATGATGGAATTGTCAGGCTTGAACAAATGCAAGCAACTACAATTCCGCAAGGGAACCAATTAATTAACAAATAGCCTAAAGATACAAATAAAATTCAATTAGACGCCATCATTGCATCTCTGGTGCGATAGATGGCAAACGTCAACAGACAAATACAATTCCAGATAAAAGTTAGAACAGGTGTATCATAGTGCTTTCGAAAACATAACAAATTCCTTGAAATTTCTATTAAAAGAAACGTATATACCTTCGAAGTACATGAAAACCCCATCCTTTCGCCGCCATGGCTTGCGCTGCCTAACAATGACAGCAGGAAGGACCTTCTTCCTGAGATCGGGCTTTCCCTTTTTGACAGTGGCCATCACCATGTCTCCAACACAAGCCGATGGCAATCTGTTCAAACGGCCCTTGATTCCTTTCACTGAGATGATGTACAAGTTCTTGGCTCCAGTGTTGTCGGCACAGTTCACCGTCGCCGCCACCGGTAGACCCAGTGACATCCTGAACTTGTTACCTGCAGATCCTCCGCGCCCTGTACCAAAAAGCAACAAATCACTTACACACATTCCGGAGTTCATACACAGCAAATCAGCCAAGCTTTCCCAAAGTTCAATAAATCTCCACTAACAGATTGTGGGTTCGATACAGATTCAATAAAAAAAAAGCGCTAAATGAGACAATAGCATGATCTTTCGGCGAGAACAGAAGACGTGAAAAACCAAAAACCTAGATGGCGGAATTGCGAAGAATAGAGAAGAAGGGCATAAGGATTTGCTTACCTCGCTTCGACATTTTTGCCGGCTGAAACGAGAAACTGAGAGGAAGTTAGGGCTTTGTGGCCATTTATATAAACATCCGATCTAGGGTTTGTTTCTGTATCTCTTCTTTGTTCTGCCCAAAGGCCCAATTCGAATAAATTAAAAGTGATTTTAAATTTGGGCATTGTGAGTAATGAAAAATACTTAAATAGTTTTAATATTGCGAATCTGACTTATTTACCATCTTTCAACCATTGTCATATTTTGTTTTGAAAATTTTCAACTATTTCCAACTAAAATTGATTTCCATTTTTCTATTTTTAATAAAATGTTTAAAATTGACCTACATTTTTCACACTACACATTCGAGATGAAATTTCTTTCAGACTTTTCGTTGCTACGATTTACAAGTTTGTAGATTTTTTGAAATGGGGACCTTTCAGCATGTTTTGTCCTCACACACATGCTCCCTAGTAAAATTTCCAGGAGGTCACCCAACATAGGCACGTTTAACTGTGGAGTTTCTATGATTGAGTCACCGAAAAGGAAGGTGCACCTTGTTGGTATAGATAGTAGTTATATCAATTCTTTTAATCTTTTTTCAACTATACTTTCAATCCTCATGGTCACTCGCATGTACCCTGTTCCCCGGACACCATACTTTCATATCCTCAGGATCCCTCTCATTCAGATGTGGACTCGGTTCATTCATGTACCCCTCTTCCTCAGACGTCATATAAAAGGGTTCTCACAACATTCCATCGAAAAAGTCTTATGCTATTCTCTTTTGGATTTGCAACCAATTTAATTGTCAAAATCCAAGTATATATCCTTATATACATTGTTTTAAAATTGTACATATTCATATCTACAAAATTGGGTGGTTGTGGTGTTTTATTACTAATGAATGGCTTCCGAAGACATTATTTCATTTTTCTTTATTTGGTCGCCTTAATACCTTCTGTATTAGGGTCATTACGATGATATACTCCTAAGTATATCATTAGGTAGGTATTTATACATATTTATGCTGGTAAAAAAAGTTGGAGAAATGTGAGTGAGTTTTAGGTGGATAGAATAACAATTATGGTGCATGTGTGGGGCAAAAATTAATTTTTTGTGTTTTTCTTACACGTTACTTATTTATACGTATATACACTAAATTGTGGATAATTACACCTATTTACCTTATTAATTTTCTATTTTATTGGCGTTGCACATCAGGTAGAACATACATTTCTATTCATTTATTATATATTCAATGAGAAAGTTTTACGTGGATCATTAATTTATTTTTTTCAAATTCTCAATCCCTAGATTTTATTGAGGTTTGTTAGGATTGTTTTTGTAACCTCCTTTTTTTTTTTTAATTTTAAATAAAATATAGTCTTGGTGAGAGTCAAGAGGCAGGAAGCTGAGGCAAATGTTGTCTTCACGTCCTTCCACAGACGTTCGACCTTGAAGACCAAGTTTGCAGCTTCATCCTCTTCATGCCCGAAAGGGAAGAAGAAGAAAATGAAGAAAGCTGGAAAAGTTGACCGCGATATCGCCCAAAAGGGCAAGAAGGTCAAGGAGGTTGCAAATAAAATAAAGGAAAATATTTCTATTGTAACGGTGACGAGCATTGGAAATGCAACTGCCCGAAATTCCTTGCTAAGTGGGGGCATCCTGTGCAATAAGATTGTACAAGACCAAACCATGAATTATTAGACTACTAGAGGATCAGTGGTACTTAAGGAGCAAGGAGCAAGAGGTAGTCATAGGGGTAAAGTGGTAATTTGATATAGTTGTGACTACAAATAATCTTTGAAGGGTCGACTCACGGACATTGGTTAAATCAATGGACACAACTTGTCATACAGTGGGGAGAGTACAACTATGAGTCTATAGTGGAGTGGCTCGTAGTTAATGAATGTTGATTAACTGGATCAAAGAGTTTTATCAATTAATAAATAAAACTTGTTTAGACATTTTTCGAATTAGATTAATTAAATTTAGACATTTATTGCTCCTTAAAATTTCCTTGGATTATGATGTAATTGATTTTAGGCCTCATTTACTCCCCTACGAATGTGAAAGAAATCGATCACAACCAATTTGAAAAAAGTTAATGCTTAAATTAAAATAAAGAAATAAAATTAAAAAAATAAGATAATAATTATTTTAAATTTCGCTCATCTAATTCAAATTTCAATTTCGGTGTAGATTTTTTTTCTCAAAACATGTAACTTTTTTTTAAAAAATATGTGGACGGGAAGAATCGAATTAGTACAAGCTTAATAACGTATGAGTTATGCCTATTTTGACCCAAGGAAAGCACATTCACTAAAATTTTCTATTGTGAACAAAAACTACACTTGAATATATTTGATGTAATAAAATAATATTATTTAATTTATTTTAAAATGATTAGTCCTCGAGTATAATTTAATTTATTTTAAAATGGTCCACGAAGTGTTCGTGATCAGAAATTGCTCACGGATTAGGAGAATTTTGAACTACAAGGGTATGTGTTCTTATTATCCGTTTTTCCAATTTTGAGCATGCTTTTTGTATGGTAAAATGGACCAAATTAGAGTGCTTAAGATCTGAAATTGTTTATGCTTTCTTAATACTAACTATTTCATCCAATTCTTCATTCATGGGTTTAAATAATCCTTGTGTAAGTTTTTTCTAGTTGTACATGTTTGTTATAACTGATTAGTTGGTGTATGAATTTTACAATTTCATTGACTAGTAGGAACTATGGAATGCAAGGATCTTTTGCACCATCATCTTATATATAACCATTTTCTTAGAGACCATAAGTGTAACTTTGCATCAAAACTTTAAACCCCTATTTGTTACTCCATTCCTTCCCCCTTCCCCCGACACATTACTTAGCCTCCTGACACGTCATTTTTAGCAACATCGCATTTAAATTTGAAATTCAACACAAATCTCATGATCTTCAACATTGATTCAATAGCAAAATGTCTCATTTCATAACAACTGAATCATTTTCATTACTAATGTGAAATTTTTATTTATATTTTCTGGTCAAATTTAAACATACAGATATTAAAACTCACTAGTATAATAATAACCAACTAGTAAATCTTGACAGAGTACTGTAACATCTTCGTTTCTTTCTTCAATATCCAAACTTCATCTTTAAGTCATTTATTACGCCCTTTTCATGTTGTCTAACTCCACGGTCACCAAGCAAAAAAAAAAAATCACATTCAGAACCTCTACCCATAGTTAAAAAACGAAGAATATGTGAGGAACTTTTTTAGGTGTATATCAATAAGGGGTAACATGGAGTACTATTTAACATGTTTTAAGCATATAAACACTTCTAAAAGACTCTGTCGATGGCCAATCACATCCAAACTATAATGAAACAATGGATTGGGCTCCACAGAACACATAATAGCATAAGAAAACAGAAACCACCCAAAGCACATACAAAGCACCACAACTTAACCAAACTTTCAAGCTTACTAGCTACGATCCAAGATAAACGAACATGCATTTACAATTCTAAAGTTAAGCTAAACATCTGTCAAACGCCTAAGCTTTAACAAAAGAAAAGTACAGTCTTAAACTTAAAATAGAGATCACAAGCATGCAAGAACAATCTTCCTAACAAAACAAAGGTCAATAGCCTCGCCACATCGCACATCACCCTTCGGCTCATTGTTTGCCCTTACTTACAACCAAAAGCATTAAAGTAGACGGGTGAGTATAAGAATACTCATTAAGTAGCTCGCTCACGTCCAAGTAACTACTTCGCAACCGAAACAACACATCAAAACCATGACTCTTCGCACAACCAGATACCCCATTACTCAAACCTTTTCTCGAGACCTACTGATAATCTAGGAAAGTTAGGTGGCTAGTGTTGGGGTTTGTGCCCTAAAACTCGTAGTTTGTAATTATATTCTAATTATTGTAATAAAGTGTGATTATTTCAATAAAGAGTTATTGTTCGTTATTTACGATATTGCCATGGTTTTAACTCAAAATCCAATAACCTAAACATCAAATGTTGTAAAATGTATCTTGAACTGAATGTAGTGTACATATAAAGGATCTTGGTTCGAGATCTGACCTAAAGGTCTCTGATGATGGGGATAAGGTTTGGGTACCTTACCCTGGTAATACTATGGATGTGGCCCACTTTGTATATGATACAAACACTGTGATCCTAACGTGTTCGTGTAGATGACATGTGAGTGGGGATATCCTACGTAATGAGATTACCTAAGACTGGACCGCGAAATAGTAACCACTAGATGTAACTCCGTTGACTAGTTAGGTTTCTATTTCACTAGGATGATCTAGGCAACTTGATCTCAATCTGAAGCGGATTCTGAACTCCTCATTTTGCGATGGATTGTCCTTTGACTAATATGGGTGAGAGTGGCCAGATTCGCCGACTCAATATGCCTACCTTCTTGGGGACAAGACCAAGTGAGCAGCTGGGACTTAGCCTAGCAAGATGGAATTCACTCTTTCCCACCTATTAGGGTAAGTAGATGAATGTTCCCTTAAGTGGTGTCTCGGGGACTTGAACAAAGGGCCCGACCCTCTCATTGGCCCGAGAGGGACTTCTGTTTGTTGGTAGGACCACAAACAAATTGTTCATTAGAGGAGTACTGGTACTTAAGGTACAAGATGTAACCCAGGGGTAAAACGGTAATTTGACCCAGCTGATGTTACGAACATTCGTGAAGGATTGACTTGCTGTTGTTGGTCAATATCCATGGACACAGAAATATATCTGCAGTGAGAATAGTGCAGCTGCGGGACTTTAGCAGTGTTCCCGCAGATAACGAATGTTGATTAGGAGGTTAATGAGATTAACCGAGTAATCTCGTATCGTTGGAGCTTCCGATCTTTAGGTCCATTAGGTCCACCTTCTAGCTCGTAAAGGGTTCTTAGATCGTTTTGAATTTGAAATGTTCAAATTCATTAGGGAATAAATTTAATGTATATAGATACGATATAATATAAAGTTTTGGAACTTTATATTATAAATTTAATGTGAATATGATTTATATTAAATTATATGAGAGAATTATATATTTGAAAGAGTTCAAATGTTAAATTTAAATGTGAATGTGATTCATATTTGAAAACTATAGTTTATAATTTAATGTGCATAAGATGTACATTAAAACTATAGGTTAGAGGGATAAATATGATTAAATATGATTTAATCTTAATTAAATATAAGATATTTAATTTGATTAATTAAATATGATTTAATTAATATAATTAATTATATTATTTTATTTTATTTAATATTAAATAAATGAGAACGTGTCAGGAGGACATGTTCCCCACTTCCCTCAAACTCCCTATCAATAAGGAGTGGGGGAAGTGATCCCTCGTTTAATTGTTCTCCAATGGAAAATAATTGGTTGATCGATCAGTGCAATTGTGAATTGCTTTAGGAAATTCTCTCTCTCAATTCCCTTTCTCTCACTTCCAAAAGTTGGTTCCTTCCCACAAAGGAGAGATCTAAGTGGAACTCAGAGCCATATGAGATTTTCCTGTTGGTAGTGTCCCTGTGGAGAAGAAAGAACAGAGGAGAAGAACGCTGTTGTGTTGCTGTGCAAAAGGAGCAAGAAGTTGTTGTTGGGAAAACTACAAAGGTAATTACGAATTCCCTTTTAGTTTAGTTATTTTCTAAAGCATGTTTGCATGATTAGTTCCATGCATAATTAGATTAGGAATTGTATGCTTATTCTTTGTATTTTCTCCAATGTATTGGTATTTGTGGTCAACCAAAATAAACTTGCAATTACGATTCCAAAATACGTTTTCGTTGCTCAAGGGGATCCGATCTCCATCAGCTAGAAAGAGGTGCATCCCCGATGCGAAAGAGCAACGTTCTAACACTCTCACAGAAACGCAAAAGGACGCTCGAACCTGCCACACTACCCGCAAAAGGATACTCAACCATAATGACCTATCTCGCAAATGAGTGCTCGACTCAAATGCTAATCCTACAAATGAGTGCTCGACCCAAATGTTAATCCTACAAATAAGTGTTCGACCCATATGTTAATCCTGCAAATGAGTGCTCGACCCAAATGTTAATCCTGCAAATGATTGCTCGCCCTAAATGCTAATCCTGCAAATGAGTGCTCGACCCAAATGCTAGTCTTGCAAATGAGTGCTCGACCTAAATGCTACACAATGCTCAGTCAAAATGTGCATCTCATGCAAATATTTATAGGAAAATAGGATGGAAATTACCATTCTATCCCCATAATGCTCTTATTATGTATTTGCAGATCACATTTGCATATTTACATAATTATAAGGTATCTCTCATTTTAGTATATATATTATCGTGAATCAGATTCTCATTAAACTATATTATATCAATTATATCACATATAATTGATATATCTTCTCATATATGAAATTGAACACTTCAATTTCACTCCAATCTTTATACCCTTAATATTTTCATGTTGAGCCAACGGAGGGACCTAATGGACCTACAGATCATGAGCTCTAATGATACGAGATTAACCGATCAAACTCTTTGATCTAATTAACCAACATTCATTAACTACGAGTCACTCCACTATAAACTCGTAGTTGCACTCTTCTCACTGTAGATTGTGTCGTGTCCATTGATATAATCAATATCTGTGAGTTGACCCTTCACAGGTTGTTCGTAATCACAGCTGGGTCAAATTACCGTTTTACCTCTGTGATTACCTCTTGCTCCTCAAGCACTACTTATCCTCTAATGAACAACAAGTCTATGACCCTACCATAAACATAATCCCTCTCAGGCGAGTAAGAGGGCGGGACCCCGTTGTTCAAGACCTAGATTCAGTTCTTAAGAGAACAACCTATCTAATTCCTTAATTCAGGAATGAGTGAATTTCATCTTGTAGAGTTAAGTCCCCAGCTACCTACAAGGTTCTGTCCCTAAGAAGATAGGCATTTGAGTCGGCTACATGCCACTCTCACCCATACTAATCTAAGGACAAACCCTCATAGGCAGGAGTTCGTAACTTGCTCAGGATTTAGGTTAAGTCACTAATGATCATCTATAAATTATTAGACCTATCCTGTTAACGGTGTTACACTGAGGGGTTGTTTGGTTTAAAGTTTTATTGGATGCCCATGAGTAATAGATGCATTGGAATAAGATGTCTGAGAATAATAAATGTCTGGGAATAAGATAACTGTGTTTGGTTCTACATGAGAATGTTATCAGATTTTTATATAAACAAGTGATATTTATATTTGTTTGATAAAATGAATATTTATTTTATTAGATTGATCTTATAAATCTTATATAATTATTATCTATTATTAATAAATAATAAAATTAAATTTTAAAAAATTAATTAATTAATATTTTTAAATGAAAAAATTAATTGTTAATTGATCACAATATGTGACGCCCGAGAAAGAGGGGTACATGAATGAACTGAGTCCACATCTGAATGAGAGGGATCCTGAGAAAATTAAAGTATGTTGCCCGAGGAAGAGTAGTACATCAACTCCAAGGTTAAGCGTGCTTAGCTTGGGTCAATCCTATGTTGGATGACCTCCTGAAAATTTTCCTAGGGAGCATGTGAGTGAGAACAAAACATGCTAAAAGGACCCGTGTTGGTTTGTGGGGAAAGTCTTCACTCTCGCAAGCGGCTCAAGGATGGTAGGTTAAGCGTGCTTAGCTTGGAGCAATCTGACCCGTCTTGGTTTGTGGGGAAAGTCTTCACTCTCGCAAACGGCTCAAGTATGGCATGAATGATATGGTGACGTGGCCAGGTTGCAGGGGATCATGGGCCTGAGGCGTTACACAAGAACTCATAAATAATTAATTATAATGATATCTTTACCATAAATTAATAATATTTATAATTAATTGATTAGATATAATAGTAGTTAGTGATTTAATATTTTCCTAGTGAATTTTATAATGAATGTTTATACTTGTTTTATGGAAATTAATTGTTAATTGATGACAAACAACTCATGAATAATTGATTATAATGATTATTTTTACCATAAATTAATAATATTTGTAATTAATTGATTAAATGTAATATTAATTAGTGATTTAATATATTCCTAATGAATTTTATAATGAAGGTTTATGCTTATTTTATGAAATTAAACCTAAAAATATTATTTTATTTGTCACACCCCCTCCCGAACCATCTACTAACTTAGTCCGGAAGACGACATGAAACCAACAGACATTGTTACCTCTTAACAATACCTGCTGACTCTGTTTTACATGATAAACATACTATGCTCACATATGGAACACTTTAAACTTATCACAGCGGAAACTGGACAACTATTAAACATACATAAGGAGAAACTCTTCTTAATTCTCTCTTGGAAACTAAAATGACAAGAGCATCAGAAACAACACAAGACAACCCATTGTTTATACAACCTCTAATGTACAAACAACTACAACTGCATAGTCCTCTCAACATAATTTAGAACACATATAGACATGCGATACAACTCTAGCCACGTACAAAATATCAAACTTATGAAGCTTTCAGCAGACTATGCAGGATATCAGGTACCAGGAGCTCGATCTCTACCTGAAAAGTTTAAAGAACATTGAAAGAATGAGCTATGAAGCTCAGTGAGTGACTGAGTTTAAAATCTATAACTCGTAAAACATTTTACCTGAAAAACTTATGAGCATATGTATTTGTAGTCAAGCATTATAAGTAAACATGGAATCATAATAGATTTTCAGAAAACCAGCAAGTATGTCGTTAAAATCTCGTAAGGCATATAAGTGATATAAACCCTTGTAAAACATGTCACAATCCACGTTGTGTAGGGCACGCACAGTACAACCAACGTTTACTCTACGATGTAGTGGGGCCCGCCCAGCACTCTCATCGTCTTTGTCGTAGTGGGGCCCGCCCAGCACTCACGACAACATTGTTGTCACGGAGTACACTCAACGTCGACAACAGTACATGACCTGTGTGCACACGGTATCATAAAACCTCGGGCTCAATACCTCGGTCATTTACTCAATCGGGTCTCAGAAAACATCATAAAAATGTTTGAACATGCCTGCTTATCTTTTCTTTCATAAAACTCAAGCTTACTCAACTTGTTCATAAAACTGAAAATCTTTAAATCATACTTGCTAGTACATACTTGCTCGAAATCATAACATTTCCATAAATTTCGACAATCAATAGACATATGCTCATGTATAAATTTCATCAAGACATTTAGGATCACAATGAATACTTGAAACCATATCTAGGAAAATATTTATACTCATAAACATGTGTTAAAAAAGGAAACATAAAGCATTGAAATCTTTCATTCTAGCAAAACTTGCATTTCTTAAAGCATATTTCAAGCATATGGTTCATTTTCGAAGTTCGTTTTGTCACTCACAGTGTTTGAACTAGAACCCTGGCCCGTATACTCGACCTATTTCTTCTTGGCCTGCCAAACAAACCAAAACCATGTTTTAGAACCTCGAGCTCATGGTTTTTAACCTTGAAATTACAAAAAAAAAACACACACCATTTAAAATTCCAGCATTTATAGATTTCATGCCCTGTTCTTCATTACTTAGCCAAAAAGGATGTACTTTATACCAAATTCTTCCTTTTTAAACCCTCTAAAAATCATATGAAGACATGAGATTGAGATTCCCAACAGATTTGTTTAAAAAATACCTCGAAAGCTTCTTTCCTAAAACCAATCCTTCTGCTGTTTCCAGATTTGATTTCCTGCTGCACAACAAAATTAACCTGAAATTTAAAACATCTTCCAGTCGTTTTCTACTCACGATTTCTTCACACAAGTTGTAGGAAATTCAATAAGCTTTACAACCATACCTATTAGAGCTTCTGATTCAAATGCTACAAATCAGGACAACCAAAACACCAAAGGCTTCTCGGATTTGACAACAAATTTCTGTCTTTTGCCTTCCTCTTCACAAAACAGTAACTTAAGATCAGAATTGGCTCGAGCTTCCTTCACGAACTTTATTAAAAAATGAATTAACTTTCAAGAAACCAAACCTCAACTCTTATCTCTTCTTGTTGAACTTGAAATGATCAAAATATCAGAACATGGTTGAATTCAACATTGAATTCCTATGGAACCTTGAACGAACCTTTTTCCTTTCTTCTTCAAGCTCAAAACCAAAACTTCACCTTCTTCCTCTTCCTTTATGGTTCTCCCACAAAATCCTTAGCTTCCTTTTGATAAATGAAGAAGGAAAGGGAAAGAAATTGGTTTAAAAATGACCAAACGGTGGTGGAGTTCCCACCACCCATTTCCTTCTTTTTTTATTTCCTTTGTCATTTTCCCTTTTCTTTTTTTTTTCTTTTCTTTTTAAAACAAAACCAAAATGTAATAAACATTTCTTTCATTTTATTTTCTTCTTTATTTTAAAACTAACCAAACCAAAATGGTTTTTAACTTTTCCTTTTATTGCTTGCTTTTTTGTTTTGTTTTTTTTTTGTTTAATAAGGAAATTCCAAAGAGAGATATCGGGTTTACATTATTAGCTAATCAAAATTAATGTCAACTAATAAAAATAAATAAATTAATTATAAATATTTTTAATTAAATAATCAATTATGATTATTGAAAATGAATATATATATATATACACTCAAATAGAGAGAGGAAGAGAGAGAAAGAGAGAGATGAATTGGTATAAAGAAAACCATCATTCTTGAAGGGTATAGAAAACTCATCCATCATAGGAAAAAGTGTTTCATGGGAATAAGTGATGCTCATAAACCTTGTTCCAAACAAGAAGATTTAAAACTCTTACTCATTTTTATCCTCAAAACCTTAAACCAAACGACCTCTAATAGGCTAATAATTTGCAGTCCGACCTTGTATGATCTCACATCGCATGTCTACCACGTGAACTCCACGGTGTTACCAGTATAACTGTATAAGGTTCCCAACCTCATGTGTATACCATAGACCTTTTAGGTTATATACTTGAACATTATCCAACTCGTGTCCACTACACATTTGTTCAAGATCTATCATTATAACCTTGGAACTTAGTTTATTGGATTTAAGTGTTTATGTGTGAGAATATAATAAATAATTATTTATTTATTTTGAATAACATTATTACAAAACTACACTTATTTAGGGCATAAACCCCAATAGTAAAATTACCTGAATTTACCAGGTGTCACATAACCAGTAGTTTCTATGTAGAAGAAGATGTTTCGATCGGAGATATGTCATGTTTTTGTGTGCCCTAGCTCAAATTTGCAAAAAGGGGATGAACCCAACATCTTGTCAAACAAAAATAAAGATACAACGAAAATTAGGGTTCTAATTACTTAACTTAAAATCCAACTAAGATTTGTTATTTCCATTTTTTATTTAAAAAAATCGATATGGTCACCAACTCAATTAAGTTTAGTCCAATCAGTGCTTCGTTAATCATTAGACGAAAAACGTTAACTTAGGGATTCAATAGAACTATTTCTTCGAATAAAGGGACTTGACCGTCTAATTTTGAAACTTAGCTACTCAATAGAAACGTGACGCCAAATTCGGAGATCAAAAAGATAATTTTCCCATCGTTATTTGTCATAACCTTCCTTCTACACTCCGTAAAACTTATGATAGGTAGTTTATTTTGTCGAGTAGTCAATTTGAGTCTATAGTTCAATGAATAAGATATTTGTTACCATTTCAAATATTGATTCAATCATTTGCCCGTATTAAGGAGTGTTTTGGAGGTTATTTTAAAAACAAAATTTTTAAATAATTTTGTTAAAAAAGTTTTAAAAAATACTTTTGATCCTCAAACTTTAATAAAAATAACAATTAGTCTTAAACTTTATTGGTTACAATTTAATCCATGTACTTTCATATTTGTGATAATTTAATCTCTACTATCAAAAGATTTTTATTATTTAACAATTTAGACTTATAGCTTGCACACATATTGGGCCCCTAATTAGTTTATTGATCTATATATGTAAAAAAAATATATATTCAATTAAATCTTAATAAATGATATACACTAAATCATTACAAATTTTAAAGTTCAAAGACTAAATTATTACAAAATTGAAAATATAGGGACTAAATCGTTACAAGTCAAAGTTTAGGGACTAAATTGATACTTTCATGAAAGTTTAGAGACCAAAAGAGATTGAAATAAGATTAAAAAAAAATCTTTGTTTGAATATTTGTGTATGACCTCAAAACACAAATGAAGTGAAAACCTTAAAAGAAACAAAATGAAGATGATACATTTGTTGTAATGTAACAAGTAACAACCTTATAATTAAATTTGAACAATATACATTAATTATAGCAACTTTGAGGGCAAAAACCCCTAACATGTACAAGGATTTTGAATTTGTTGATGAGATATCTACAAATTGAAAACTGCTAAGTTTGATTGCTAGGTGGCCTGACTCAAACTTATTTCTATTTTATGACCCTTCATCACTATATATCTCTTTAATTTCTACTACATATCACAAATATTTTATTCTTATATGTTCATATCTGTATTTGGGTCCTGCAAAATTGTACTTTCTTTCTTTCTTTTTTTGTTTTTTTCTCTCATTTTTCTTTTTGATGATTTATTTTTAATAACCAACATCAAAAAAAATCAAATCCAAGACTGGATTGGATAGTTGCATTTGAAGGAGTTCACTCCACTGATATGAGCAAAGATATCTGAGGCATCAACCATGCTATCTTCTTCCTTCACAACTACCTGCAAATCAAAAACCATTCATATATAGTTTTTTAAAAAACTGTCTCTCTCAAATGGAGTAGCTTTGAAAAGTTGGCTCAAAGAGGAGTTTTACCTCTTCTTCTTCTTCCCCTTCATGGTTGCTACAAGCAGCCCTGTGATTCTCTGCCAATTCGTCGTTCTTTGCGAACCGTCCCCGAACTCGTGGCCGGCTATCTGCTAGCGTTTTTCGGCAGGCATACTGTCGATTTTGCTTCGGCCATCAGCGACATCTTGAGTTTGATTGTAAAGAGGGGAGGGGGGGAAAAAGAGAGATAGAAAAAGGACCTTGATTTTCTTGCTGAAGTTCCTCTCATTTCTTTTCTTCATGTACCTATGAATCTTCTCCTTCCTCTCTTCCACAGAGAGTTTTCCTACTTTGAAAGTACTGTCCTTCAAGCTTGAGAGATCTGATGCTAATGAAGTGCAGTTCATTCCCCCACCAGTCAGTTGCAGGTTCTCATTGTTAAGCACCTTTTTAATATACAGCAAAAATGTAGAGTGACTGTGACATCGGATCGTTTATTTTCGTCGTTGTCGAAGACGATTAGATTCGAGCAGAGTTTAGTTTAGGTACCTGAAGGTCTGCTGGATTGAAAGTCCCCTGCATACAGTCTTGGCTGTAGAGTCCACAGTTATCTCCCTGATAGTCGAGGTCTTGCGGTTGCAAATCCGGGCCAAGGAGAGAGAACATTCCACAGCTTTCGACAGATGATGCAGCGGGATTCATTGATGCAGCAGGCAGGTAAGTTCCCATGGTTGCTCCGACAAACGAGCACGAAGGGGAAGAAGGATTCAGGGGCATGTAGGAAGTCAAGGAAGACAGGCAATCATCGACGTAAATTGACTGTAGATCGTCGTCGAGGAGAGTTGCAACTGGAGCCATAGGACACTGCACGAGCCCCTCAATCATGGGATCTACTAATGGCATTTGAGACTGCAGTTGAGAAACATCAAACTGGCATGACTGGATGCCGAGATATTGAGGGATCGAAAACGAAGCCGATGGAGAGAAGTCTATGGAAGCAGAGATGTCATTGTCAAGTTCTTCTTGGGAATCAAAGATAGCAGTCAGATTACTAGCACTATTGGCTGTTATGTTAGTTGCACCCGATGCGTCGTTAGCAGGTATAAACGACGCAACAGCCGCAACGGTATTGCCATTGCCATTGCCATTGCCAGTGTAATCTGTTTCTGGAGAATGAGACAGATTTGTAGCATATGATGAATTCTTGTCGTAACAACAATTCGAGCAAGAATTGAACTCGGAGTTCTGAAGCGTCTCCGAGAACAGCTCGGGATCATAGAAATCAAATATTTGCGCATTGATCGGACTCGAGATTTCTTCCTGAAAAGACAATATCAGAAGCCAAAATCAACCTCAACACCACGAATGCAAACAAAAACCAAAAGCCAGAGGGAGAAAGCAAGAAAGAAAGGTACAAATAGAAACCACTTAAAAAACGAAAGGGGATTAAACAAGAACAAGAGGGTGTTCTGATTCAACAACCGATATGTCCTTAGGGACGATCGTGCAGAAATCGACGTTTGCTTCGAACAAGCAAGAAGCACAATTCTTCATATTAAACACACACAAACAAGCACATAAAGTTCCTCTTCTCAAATATGCAACTCAGTAAAAGAAACAGAAGAAAAATGTATATATACATTAGCAGTTGAAGATATGGTATTTATCATAATAACAAATATAAAACAATCTAAACCAACCAGAATTGTCAAAGGGATTTGGGTAAAACAATATGTAATGCACCAAACTTTTTGAAAAGGAAGGAATGGTCTCTAATGCTGCATGTTTGTTGTGCAAAGTTGAAAAAGATGTGCATTTATGCTCATGTGACATGTAGGAATGCAAAAGAAACAAAAAAAAAAAAAAAGAAAAAGAAAAGCAAGAAGCTAATGGATTACTAAATGTGGTTGGTTCCAAGTTTGGACAAACAAAGAGAATTTAAAAATCACTTCCACATGAAATGCTTGTCATCCATGATTTCTCTCTCATTTATCTTAGATATATGGAACAAGAATCCAACCTAGAAATGATGTAACAAGAAGATTTAGAAGCCACATGTTCCACAATGATCAAAAGGAATAAAAGAAGAAGAAGAAGAAGAAGAATTCAGACCCATTTCTCAATCACATATCACTAAAAGGGGCAGCTGGGAATTTTGTCATAAACCTTATGAACATTCATGAAAACAAACCAAGAACACACGAAAAAAGCTAATTCAAACACTCACGAATATCGTAAAAACGAGATAGAAAGGGTAAAAAGATTACAATGGGGAGGATTTGCTCCGATGCGGAGCGGACGACGTCCTGCAACATATCTCTCTAAGTATAATTAAGCAAAAGGGGTTGTTTTTAAAATGAAAAGGAATAGAAATGATGTTGTAAAGAAGAAGTTTCAGTGGAATGGAAGAAGAAATGCAAAGGAGAATGACAATAAAGCTCCATGGGAAGCCAAACAGAAAGAACAGAGACAGAGATTTTATAGAAAAAAGGAAGAGAAAGGGAAATTTTGTTTATGTTCTGTCTGTGTGTGATGTTTTATTTTTATTTTTTCCTAAATAATTATTTTTTATAGAGGGAGAAAGGGAAAATTGTTATTTTTGGGTATGAAAAATGGGGTGTAAAAAGTTAGTTATTTTGTGGGACTAAATTTTTTTTTCTAAGTTTGGGGTTGTCCGTACTGACAAGTCAGCCTGTTCTTCCACGAGTGGTCAACCCGATGGTCGCGGTGGGCCATTCTATACATCTTGGTTTAAACGTTTTTAACTTTTTATTTTCATCTCTCATGACACGTGGACAACTTATGTCTTAGTAATTATAATTAATTGTTTAAACTAATTCAATTTTGGTTTTTTTATCAACATGTTTTAAACTAATCACGTTTCAAATGATCTTAAAATTAAGGTTATTAACGTGTTAGTTGTTTTACTCGATTGAGCTAGGTTAAAATTCGTGTAAATAATATATAAAAGTTCGAAATATGTTACTTTGAAGATGATTAATTGATTTAATAGAATTTGACTGTTTTTTAGTGATTATCATAATTGCTATGATAAGTGAAGTGCAATTCTTTATCTAAAGGAAAAGATGGCGAGACTTAGTTGGTTTTTCATTCTCTAATTCACGAACTAAACGTTTGAATGTTCAGATTCTAAACATTTGGTTTATTATTTGTTTTCATTCATATTCTTGACGTAAATAAGTTGCATTAGAAATTGGATTGAATTAATTCCTAGCAATATAAGAATGTTCATATTCTAGACATTTGATTTACTATTTGTTTTTATTCATATTCTTGACATAAATAAGTTGCATTATAAATACGATTTAAATTAATTCCACACAATATTATAACAAAAATCATTTGAGTGGACTAGACATTTGGCTCTTAAGAATGTTTATATTTTAGACATTTGGTTTACTATTTGTTTTTATTCATATTCTTGACATAAAATAAGTTGTCTTATAAATAGGATTTAAATTAATTCCAAACAATATTATAAAATATATATATACATATATATTTGAGTGGACTAGACATTTGGATGGTAAGAATGTTTATATTCTAGACATTTGATCTACTATTCATTTTATTCATATTCTTGACATGAATAAGTTGTATTAGAAGAAATAGGATTTGAATTAATTCCAAATAATATATATAAAAGAAAAAGCATTTTTATTTTAACTAAGTTTTTTTTTTCTTTTTTTTTTTCAAAATAAACGAAACTTAATAGGAAAAGATCTTACCTTTGATATGAAATTATGATTTTAATAATAACAATAAAAAAAAAAGTAAAAACTCCTCTAGCTAAATTCTCTCATCATATTATATGATTTTAAAACCTTAGAAATCCAATATGAAATAATCTCCAATTGCCAATGAGAAGAGGCCACCTGGCCATATATTATTATTATTATTTAAAAAAAAAGAGAGAGAGAGAGAAAAAGATAAGATTTGATTTCTAGAGCTGGGTTGACAGAACAAAAAAGATGATTAGCCAATAAATGAAAAAAGGGTTTTGGTTTAGATACCTAAGCAATCTTATATCACTTGTCATCTCAATTCTTGATATATTTATATGTTATTTTATTTGTAAAATTTGAATTATCATTGGTGTTTGGTAGAGTGAAAAGACCGATTTGACCAACATGGATTATATAATTTTACCATCCATTGCAAGATATGATTTGATTGAGAATATAAAAAAGCTTTAATCCTAAACTTTTTTTTTTATTTATTTAACTTTAACATTTAATTTATATCCTTTCGATCTATGGATAAAATGTGACGCATATCATATAAAATTTGAGTTAAATGCAAAACAAGAATTTAGCAATAAGAACAAAAGAATAATTTTTTTTCCTACTATAAAACTAGACTATATTTTTTAAAGTTGAAATACTAAAACAAAATTTATGTGTAAGGTATGACTTTAATGGAAGGAGTAGATAAGAGATTTCAAGATAACTTATAATTTTATATTTGATCATTTTTTATAACTTTAAAATGGTTTGTAATACCTTTGAATCTCATTTATTTATTTGTTTATTTCATCATGAATATTCATAAATTTAAGAAAATATGTATTCAAAATTATATAAAGTTGTTTGGAACGCTAAGTATGTTATAATAGTATGTAGAATTATGTAATTCGTGTTTAAGATGTACAATTATTTAGTCTAGATTATAATCATTTGCATTTAAGGTGCAGAGTATTCTACGGACTATTATAATTCAGGCCTAATTCAATGGAACTTATCCATTTATTTAATTTCACATGTTTTGTATAATATTTCATCAATTATAATTTGTAAAATATAAATAATATAAGGTTGAGAAATAGGTCAAAGTTGGGGTTAAAAATGAAAAGTGTATATCAGGCAATATGATTAAGAGAGAATTTACTTTGTCCTTTTATCTTTTTCTTTTTAAAAAATATTTTATAAACACATGAATGGAAAAGATATACAACTTTCATACCTAGCAAACAATATAAATAAAATTCAATATTACCATATTATGAAAAAACTTCATATAGCTACTATTAACATTTCCAATATTACAAAAGCATGAAAGAGACTTCTTATTGATGTGCAAAATAAATAAACAAATTAACCATACTTCTTATACTTTAATTTAAGGATATTTTTAATTGATGTGTTACAAAAGTGGTAGAATTAATTGGCATTAAGCTAATGAGATTAATCGAGATAGAGGATCAAGCTAAACTTTGGATACCATTTGCGACAGAATTAATCTTGCTCTTGCTCTTGCTCGAGATATAGGGATTCGATCGGCCTGGGTAGAAATCAATTCTGCAAGACCACTATGAGAACAAAATTCTAACACTTGATATTTGGAAAGAGAAAGAGGAAATTAATGGATTTTCTTTACGAGCGGGAACACAACAATCCTAACCCTATTTGATAACCATTTAGACTTCGTTCTTTAATTTTTTTTTTTTTTATTTTAAATTTTTAAAAATTAAGTCCATATCCCCTATAAGTTTTCTTGTTTTGTTATCTATTTTTTACCTATATTTAAAAAAAAAGTTTTAAAAACTAAAAAAAAAAAGTAGTTGAGAGATGAAAAATGGTAAAAAAAATAAGAAGAAAACAAGCTTAATTTTTAAAAAACCAAAAACTAAATGATGATCCAACATGACTTTAATTTTTAAACTAAATGATGATCCAACATGACTTTAATTTTTTATTTTTAAAAATTAAGCTTACAAACTCTACTTCCCCCTATTATTTCTTTATTTTGTTATCTTTATTTTGTTGTCTATTTTTTTATAAATGTTGTCAAAATCCCCCCCCCAAAAAAAAAAAAAATTAAAAACTAAAATAGTTTTTAATATATATATTTTTTAATTTGGTCTGAGAAACACAATTTTCAAAAACCAAACAATTATCAAACTAACCTTAATTATTTGTTTAATTTGCACCATTTGTTTTAGTTCGTACTAAAAACTAGATAAATAAATGAACTTTGGATACAATTAAAAAGATGAATTACATGTTAACCTCCTTAAACTTTATTATAAATAATTTGAGAAAGTGCACTTTGATCAACTCATAACAAATCTTAAATTAAGTTATAAATTAAGTTTTTTTAAGCCTTGTCCTTGAACTTCAAATAGTTTTAATTACATGCATAACCTTATCATGATGTATTTGAGACATTATTCCTTAATCATAAATTGTATTTGCATTAGATTATGCTTTCTATATGTTCCTTAATTCAAAATTCAATCCTGCAATTAAAACATTCTGCCATTCTAAGACTAAATAGACACTAACTCGTCCAAGATAACGACAAACAAGCCCCAAAACAATTATCGAGTCGATCTTCAAGCATCTGTCACATTTGCACGACGAAATTCTCTTCAAAAAGAGGAACCAATTTTTTCTAATTTAGGCAAAATAAACAAATAATAAAGAAAGAGAGAGAAGAGGTAATGTTTGGAAGTGATTCACTTGCCTAACTCAAATTCCTTCATGTTTTGAACCTTATGCTGTTTTGCAGTTCAGAGATATTGTTCCAATCCATAGATCTTACGTACATTTCTTGCCTTTTACTAAAGGCAAAACATATTCCAAGCATTGAGGGGATGCAGGAATGCAATTTATGCATTATTTTGTACTATCGAGTTCGAGAACTCGTCTTTTTACTCCAGAGATTTATACCCAAATTCTTGGTTCGTGTTCGTTTTCCTGTAAATCTTTTGTCGGTTTTGTTTTCAGGGGAAACAAATCCTCAGAGAAAGATGATGCTTATGAATGCCAATGCAGAAAAGCAAATGAAATGTGTCATTTTTAAGGGAAAGAAGGGGAAGGCCCTGGGTGAAGAGAATAAATAAAAACTATATAATGCAGCTTTGTCAGTAAAATGTTTGATTGAAACAAAGGTTAGAACCAAATTTCAGAACACCTACAAAGGCTGTCTTACTTTTTAAATGCCCCCTATCATGTCAGCATTTGGTTTAGCAAGTTCTATATATTCTTGTTCAATTGCCCCCCCCTCCCTCCCTCCCTCGGTCGTGAACGACGTGGGTACTTGGGGCAAAAGTAATTCAAGGCATCCAAAAATCATATCAAATAACCTTAATTAGATGATAAGGCTTTCAAACTAACGAGAGAATCCCATTTTGAAAGGCACCTTATTGAGTATAATCTGAATCATTTTGAAGTGAATATATTCAACTCTTTGGAGTTTCTGGCCCTTGGCCCTTTTTTGGCTCTCTTCACTGATACTCAGACAAAACTTGCAGCTACTTTTTCCATAACTGCAAGCTTCTCCTATCCAACTGTCTCCTCTCTTTCTCCCTCTATTTTTCCTGTTTTGGGGGTGGGGGACGGGGGGCATTCTGCTTAATTTTCACTCGTGTCCTCGATTTCTATTAGTATGCATACAAGAGTATCAATCAATAAAAGATAGCAGATATTTGTTCAATATGATCAAGAAAGGAGAGAGCTCTTACCTGTCCATCTGCTATTGGCAACTGATGAAAGTAGTAAACTGCACATAGATAATTTAGTTTATGAAATGTAACTTGATGAAAACTTAGAATTCATACCATCGTCTTTCATGCATACAGAGGATCTTTCATTAACAATCTAGAGTTAGCATCAGACGAGGGTATCAAAACCCAATAAACATATTGATCCATGAACGTTTGAGTGTAATTAAAACAAACCCCTCATGAGAAAGAACCAGTTCCATGTCTTTAAGCATACATGTCAACAAGCAAAGCCTTAAATTAACACACCATTCTAAAAATTCAGAAAGCATTTAATATCACTCAAAGCAAACACTTAAAATTCTCTACGGAGGGATCCTCAAATTAGAGGAATCTTAAATCACAGGAGGGGTCACCCTCCTATGTCTTTTTTCTCCCAAAAGGTTCAATCCGTCTAAGCTGGATCTCTCCATTTTCTCCTTCACAGGACGTTTCTCCTCCAAGAAGAAAAATGGAGTTCCCTCCACCGAACAACACGATCACCCTCCTTTTGGGAGGAAAATTCATTGAGAGTATTTTCTTTTTTCATTGGTGCATCAGCTTATCACCAAGAGATTATGATTTTGTATTTTGACATCAAAGTTAGTCAAGTAACAAAAATTTTCATTCAAATAAGAGGCTTATTCAGGTCTAAGGTAAACAAAGTACCCTGCCACTCGAAACCGAGGATTATGGACTCGCTAACGAACCCTCACTAAACCTATGAGTAGTCTTCTAAAGAGATCAACCTTCATCACACTTTGATTCAGTAAGTAATTTATAACATTTGATAAAGTGAAGTAAATTCCTGAGGTTTCTAATTTTTTTTCTTCATTTCATTATTCGCTGTATTGTTAATGAGAACTGAGTGAAGTTGATGCCTATCGATGTTCACTAAAAGGAAATTATAAACATCAGTTCTATGTTTTGATTAATACTCAACAAGAAGCATGAAGTTGCATCTGTCAAATTCACTAATTCTTGATATTCTGGTCTACATTTGGAACTGACACTGATTAGCGATTAAAGTGTGGTAAACGGTACAATAAGCAATAATTGTTAATCTGATACAGCAATGAATTATATTACACAAGAAAAGGTAAGGGCTTCTTTTCAATGAAAGACAGTTTTCAGTTAAATAATCAATAAAATAGTTAAAAGAACAAAAAGAAGAATGAAGAATATAATCACAAATAATTAAATATAAGCACAAACTCTGAAAAGAATCATAACAAGTCTTCAGGTGAAGTATCTTGACGCATGTGCAAAACCCCACAACTGCAAGAACCACAAAAGCTTATGTAAAAGCCAGCACTTCGACTTTATATTACTAAAGGTATAGTGGAATAAGGCACGTGCATGGCAGTGGCCAATAGAATGCCGTACTACGTCACATAAAGCACATGATACAATGACAGGTGACTTATTAAGAATCTGTACCTCTCATCCAATTTTACAATATTTTAAAATGATGGATCTACCATCCACTTGATTGGTGGATATTCAAGCTATGCAAGTTTGAGAAATTAATTTTACCTCGACATTTTTCAGCTCGAACTCTGGGTCATGCGCCAAGCATAAGCTACCAAATGTGTCACATGGTCCACTAGTTCCACTTAATCTAGTTACATGAAAGAAAACAATTTAGTAAATTTTGCCGTATAACAGGAGTGTGGGCAAAAGTTCCCAGGATAAAACAGAGTAACTCACAAGTCACCATCCAAACGTAAGGCAAAGCTACCACCGCCTCCAATTGCTAGTAAATCGTTCAAGCAAATATAATAATAGTGGTTGGCTCCTGCATCAGTGCAACAGACAAAAATCTGTTAAATAACAGCGGAATAGAAGTATGGCCTCTTTTGGGGAGATTGACCAAGAAGAAATAGGAGAGTCTTGGAATTTCTTTTTTTTTTTTCTCGAATGGAAAACAAATAATGGAAGTACAAAAGCAAAAGCCAAAAACCAAAGAGAGCCAAAAAAAAAAAGGTCCAGTTGCCGAAAACTAAAATTAAAGGATGGTAATTAGAAAAAATTTCGCTGAAACACCCAAAGGGAAGCATGAAATGTGGCATACTGTGTCAAGCCCTTCTTTCTGTCAGATTAAATGTTGCAAAGGAAAGCAAAAAAAAAAAAAAGAGAATCGGCTTTCCAAAAAACTCCACATGAAAGCATGAATACCCACTTGGAGCCAAACTAACTCTAAAAGTCTCCAAATAGTTATCCTAGATCTTCAAGAGAAGTGGCGTATCCATAGAATATAATTTAAATCCTTTGATGCTTGTCTTTAGATAATCTACCATTGAGGCCCAATAACATAGAGAAGGTCCTTTGGACAAAGTTGAGGTTAATTCTCCCGTGAGCAACAAGCCAAGAGAAACACTTGATCTTCTAATGGATTTTAATCTACAAGTGAAAACTCCTTGGAACTTTAAAAGAGACACATGCGACTATCACTATATCCAAAGTGAAGACAAACTCCTTGTAAGAGGGCAAGAACATATCAACGACGTCCTAAGTCTCTCCTTAGATGAAAATACAAGGAAGAAGCCCTCCAGCAAAGGAAAAATAGAAGAAATGTAGGCTGCTTTTGAAAGTAGAAAAACATGGGAAAACAAACAATGGAGACCATGACTTTCCTCAAGGAATTCCATCATTATATTCATATATACCCACAAACAAAGAAACACGTATAAATGAGACAAATTAATTATAAGCTAACTAATATATCAAATTTTAGTATTGACTGAAGAGAACTTTCACAAAATTGAACAAGACACGTGCAACACATAATTAGGACTGATATATTTACAGTATGACTGTGAATCCTCCCAGAGCAAACACGTGTGGCAATCAAAAAGAGAATGTTTACCAGTTGCTCTAAAGAGCCTTGGGTCACCATATTTTGTCGTAAAAACAAACGTTTGGTGGGTTCCCTATCAAATACACACAACCATAAAAATTAGATTGTTGTTCCAACATAAAGGGCAAAGAAATACGGGCATGTGTAGTTCATAAGAGTTCTAAATGATGGATTAGTTTACTTTTATCTCGGGGCAATAAATAAATGTGAAAATAATCCAACCTTACTTCAGAATTTTCTTGAATATAACTTGGTATTTCATTTCTTTTTATGGCGAAAGATGACATCAGTTCTATAATTTATGTTAACATATAGAACATCAACTTGAAACGAGGAAGAACTTTATAATTTAAAATGAAGCAACTAAAAGAACTTCTAAAAGGCAATTGCCTTCCCTTCCCCCGGTGTCAAAGTCCTATCAATGTGCTACCGTTTTAAAGGGAATGAAGTTAAAAGAAAAGGCTACCAACTTGATATTTTCTTTGGGCTGTAGGCTTCAACGGGCATTCTAGAAGACCACCAAATATAGCACCTCGTATATCTCCAACAATCTAGATCAAATAACTACAGTTTTAGCATTTAAAACCTCTATCATCAGTAAAACTCATACAGTCATGGGACAACATACCAGTAAACAAGGGCCAGAAAGATTGTGGCTATTGCGAATAAGAGTTTGAAGAGATATACCATGCTTCATCGTACTGCCCTTCATTTGAAATGAAATGAATTGGATCACAGGTCAAATATAAAACAAAAGACTTCATTCATTATAGGTCAAAGATATAATATTTCAGCTGAACTACCTGTATAGTAAGACCCATTTGCACCCTTTCACAATGTTGGGTAGACAACATCCCAGGAATTCATACAAGTCTGCAGAGATAAAAGCAGACTCGTCTGTGAGGTCTGATAAGGGGTTCCTTGGAGTGGGCCGCTCCATAGCTTCTTCAAATACTTCTGAACTACTAGTGCTCTTTCCAGATGCTGGGTCATCATCAACCCCTGGTTTATTCAGTTTTACCTTCGCATATGCTGAACCACAATCCTTATTTTCTTCCTGATTACTAGCCATTTCTTCCGTCTTGCATGGTATACTACATTCTAAAAATGTATCAGATCCTTCCTCCTGGAAATCATTATTTGCATCACAATATCGAACTGAGGGAGACTGAACTACATCGGCGTCTTGGTGAGAACTGGTTGATTTAGATCCATGTATGGAAGGGATTACTAAGGATAGATATGAAGACAGTGATTTTCTCCCTTTCGATTTCGGTCTGGCCTACATAATTAAACCATGTCACAAGTCCATAGGCAAAGACATTCACAAATGAATCCATCAAATAAAAGGAGATGAAACATTGAGATTGGAACCTCTACTTTTTCCTATCAAACAGTTCTAAAGCCCAATATTAGGGGGTGGAGAACTGAAGTAACTAAGCTTAAGCCATATACTCCAAGTTACAACAGCTCCCAGCTATCTCAGCCTCAAGCCTATTACCTTTACAAGCACCCAACCACTGCAATTTTGTACGGGAAAAAAAAAATAAAGAAAGAAAACCAAAAAACTACAAGTATCAAAGGATGTAAGCAAAACGTGGATCAAATTCCAAGAACACTTCAATGAAAGCTAAGGTCCTAAATACCTCAAACATTAATTCCTCCTGAGTCATATATCTCGTTTTCTGTAAGTATTTGGACCTATAACCACGTTAGTACAGAACAATGCTCAAACATTCTAATCCATGGCAGCCCTCCAACGCCCCAGATGAATTCATTAATCCCCCTCCCGAGATCTCAAATATCCAAATACACACAAAACCATAAACTCAAAAACGCACAATGCCAAGCCGCACAATCTCTAAACAGCATTCAAAACATTCCAGCTTATCAATCAAGCCAAAAACAATCATACCCAAGTGCACGAACAAGCTACCAAACAGAAGAAGAAAACAAGAACCTGAGTATGAGGATCAGGCGCCGGCGGTTTTGGGGATTCCGAGCTAGTGGAATTAGAGAAGAGGCTAGAGAACCTCCCGGAGACTTTATCCTTGAGAGAATACATTTGGGTCGACGATGATCAAAACGAAAAAGGGAAAATGAACAATCTTTCAGGCTGGGGTTTCTTCGACCTTCATGTTTGTGTGTCTTCTTCAAGCTTTTGGGTTCCGCAGGATTGAAGAAATCAAAGAGAAAAGAAGAAAACGAAGGCTGTCGGTGAAAAGGAGAAAGAGGAATGGCGTGTGGCAATGAATCACAATCGGCTGCAGAATGAATGAAATTAAGAATTAAGAATTAAGAATTAAGAAATGCTGAAAAGAGAACGATGGCGAGGTGATCTTCTCTGTCAGATTTTCCCACTTGGCGTTGGCGCTGATTTTGAAACTTCGTTGCCATCTTGCCTTTCGCATATTCCATTTTAGGATCTAATCTAACTTTTACATTTTTTTTTATATCGAAAATTTAAGAATAGGATATTGCACAATATTGGATTTTTTTTTAATTAGAAAGGTCTTAACTATCAAATTGTGCACTCACAACTTATTTTGAGTGTATATTAGAATTATCTCTAAAATACTTTACATCTCAATTACAGATGACTAAATAGTCATACATTCTAAATATATATTATATAATTTCATTCAGTGTCCCAAACAACTCTTTATAGATTAATTTTACTCTACGTTAGTATATAAAACATCAACTACTATTAAAAAGTTATGATTTGGTCTTTCACTTTCACAATTGTTGAATAAAAAGAAAAATTATGCACTTAATCTCCGTCTTTACCTCAAATCATTTCTCGGTTATGTAAAATTTTTAGTTAAGTTTTTGCGAGAATTAAGACATGGAGGATTGTGAATTTGGGTTGTTTATAGAGAATTTGTTTTCCATTGTTTATAATTTATTTATGGTAGGGAAATGGGATAGTTAAAATATGTATTTACAATTTTACATGAAAATAATCAATTATAATACTAGGTAGGTTATAATAGTTTGCAGAATCATATAATGTTAAGAATCCATGATTATTTAGTATGAGTTATAATAATATGTATTTGAGATAAATAAGAGTCTGTTTGGTAGGCAATTCAGATTCTATTTTATGTTTTCAGATTCACTGAATTAAGTGAATACATGTTTGACATACCTGTTTTTGAAAACTGTTTTCGGATTATGTGATCTAAATAGTAGAAATTCTGGAAACAACATTTTTATGTTTTCATTGTATCCCAATTCTGAATTTGAAATTTTAAAATGCATAATTGTATTAAACAAAAGTAAAATCTTAATAAATATAGTATTTCATGTTTATAAACTTAATTTACTTTTGTTAAATTAAAATATGTATAATACAATATATTATAAAATATAAAATATTATATTATAAAATAATAATTATATAAAATTTATTAAAAAGAACACATGTTCATAAATTAATTAATAATGTCTTATATTCAACTTAATATTTAGCTTTGCAACTACAACTAATTTTATGATCTATAAATATATTATAGAAAACACTTTAAACTACTTGCTTAAAATAGAATTAAATTTCTAAATCTATTTAAAAACATATATCAAAAACATTGAAATACAACTTTGTTTTCAAATTTACATTTTTGGATTGCTTTACCAAATGCAGCCTAATATTCCACATATTATTATAATGCATCATATTATAACCCACACCCCAAACCGTTCAGAAGGGAATTAGGAAAAATAAAAATATATATTTATAGCTTTATAGATTTTAATTTTTATAGCTTTTTTTAATATTTTTTTATAGCATATGAGTATTAAAAAAATTAAAATATATATTTAAGTGAAAAGGACCGCAATCCCTATCCCTATCCTGAAAACTAAAATGGGACAAATTGTCACCCGCTCATATTCACATGCCACATTATTTCGAGTTGTCCTAGTATATAAAGCTAAATTTTAAGTTGATTACCTAAGTTTTAATCAATTAAATTATTTTAGGCTCACCATTAATTATAAGTTTAATCTTGAAATGTTATGTATTTTTAATATTTGATGAGGTACAATGTGTCTCTATATATTTGACAATATAGAAGCGAGAGATTCAAACCTTTGACATTTTTTTAATTAAAGGTACATGTTTTACGTCATTTTAGCTTATGTTAGTATGAAGCAAAGTTTAAAATGTCGATGTTGATGGAAATATCGAGGTCTCAATTTCATGGAAATATCGATAAAATGTCGATGTCGATGGATATTTCTTGAAAATTTTTAAAAACAAAAAATTTAAAAAATACATTTAAATTAGAAAACAAACCTTCAAACCTTTTCAAATAAGTTAACATACTTGTCATAATATTATATTCACATTATGTTACATTTTGTTGTAATTTTCTTTAATATTTCATCAATTTTGTACGATATAATGAAAATGTCGATCACCACTAATGTCGATGTCGAACCCATGGACATGTGGAAATATCGATAGAAATATCGACATGTCGACGGAAATTTAATACCATGGTATGAAGTACTTCATTTTCAATGTTATTGTTAGATTATATTGAATTTTATTATATTAGACTTTAGGACATTATATTTTATTTGAATTAATTTGATCTTGTATCACTCCTATGAATAGGACCTTTAGGTTTATATCTTATCACATCAATTCATAATGTAAACCTTAGTCATTTTTGTGTTCTCTCTTTTTCCCTCCATTTTTTAAAAACAACATGTTATCAGAGATAAGTTAGGGTTTCACCACCATTGTTGTCGTCGCTACTGTCCGTTCACTGTCGTCCGATCAGACCCGAGTCCGTTTCAGATCTCTGTCTCCTCCAGGGTTCAAACATCCCCAGATCTCGTCGAGGTTTCCGATCTATGTCTCATCGAGCCTCAGATATCCATCTCTAGATCCCTGCTTCAGATCTCTGTCTCCAGATCAGCGCATGTTTAGATCGAGGATTCGTACTGGTGCAGATCTCGCTGTCCGACTCAGTTTTTTTGTTTGCATCATTTGCCGCTCAGATTCGACCCGATGCAAAACTCGTCGTCCGACTCAGATCTCACTGTTCGTCTCAACACCACTGCAGATTCGGTCGTTCGTCCGTCTCAGATTGCGTCGATCACTGCAAATCTTATCGCCCGACTCAGCTTAAACCACATCGTCGGACTTGACCTCTTTCGTCGATCAAGTTCGTAACCTCTCACCTCATCTTCTAGACATTCCCTCGTTGATATGCCCTTTTGCAAATCCATTTGCATATATGCATAACCCACACGCCCATTCCCCTCATGTAGCAACATGCCCAAATTCCTATCGGCAGAAAACCTCTTCCTGAAAAACCCAAATCCACAAAGGTTCACGCTAAAGGCAACACTCTCAGTTTAGTTCGATCTATTTGTTTTAATTCAGTCCGGTTCATTTTACTTTATTTGGTTCATTTTACTTTGTTTGGTTAAGTTCACTTGGTTAGTGATATGTTCGACATCACCCTGCCTTTGTCTCTATGTGTGCTTCGGCACCCTGCTCTGTAATCTCTTCTGTTTGTGCTTCGGCACCCTGCCTGCCTCCGTTGTGCTTTTGTTAACAAACTTACAAAAAGTAGTATTGTGAGTTTGAGAGGGGATGTTAGATTATATCAGATTTTATTATATTAGACTTTATGACATTAGATTTTATTTTATTTTATTTGATCTTGTATCACTCCTATGAATAGGACCTTTAGGTTTGTATCTTATCACATTAATTCACAATGTAAACCTTAGTTATATTTGTGTTCTCTCTCTTTTCCCCTTCATTCTCTAAAAACGACTATTACATTAGTTAGGTATGATTGATTATAGCGATAATATTCTAAATTTTAGAACTAAATTTAGAAAATACCCATGACTTTTGTTCTTTGTTTCAAAAATACCTCTAAACTTTCAAAAGTTTCATTGATACTTTTAAACTTTAAAAGAAAAAGTTCAAAAATACTCTTACAACCAATTTTGGATGGAAACCGTTGGTACTTTGTGTTAAAAATTACTCCTTAACTTTCAAAAGTTTCACTAATACGCTTAAACTTTAAAAAAAAAAAAATACATTTACCGTTAGTATATGGATAGAAATTGTTAGTACTTCCTTTCAAAATGGATAGAAATTGTTAGTACTTCCTTTCAAAATACCTTAACTTTCAAAGTTGTATTAACACCTTAGACCTTAAAAAAAGTTTAAAAAAATATTTTTACCATTGGTATGTGGAAAAACATTTATCTATACCTCATTACTTTCATCTTTCATTTTCTCTTTCTCTTGGTTTGCTTCAATTTATGGCCTAACACTTCTCTATTTCTCCTCTATTTGTTCTCCTCATTTTTCAGTACCCTCTTCTTTACTCTATTCTTCCATTTTCAATCTCGACTATAACAAGAAAAAAGGAGAATAATGGGACCACCCAAGGATATATTTTAGGACTTAAAAGCTCTAACAAGATTGTACATTAGTAATTTAAGTTACTATGTTTGGCTTAATAAACAGAAAAATAGACCTATTGAGAATTTGAGTTATAATTTTGAGGACATCTAGTAGGATATAAAAAGAAAGAAACATGAATTATCAAATTGTAGCGGATGAAGATTTTATTACCCTTTTTACAGTTCAAATTAATCTATTTGTTGTAATCGGTTAAGAATGTTCCTCACGATTGAAAAATTGGACAAATGGAGGAAGAATGAGAGTATAGTAACAAAAAAGGATAGTATCTTTAGTAAAAAAAAATGAGGGTATATATATAAGTTGAGTTCAAATTGGTTATTTTCCAACTCAAGATAACTTCAAACACATTGACTAGTCGATGTTGAAAATTTCTTATATATATTTTTTGACAGGTTAGAAATGAAAGATAGCTTCTCCAATTTATTTAAAGTTATAATATTTAAGAAGATAAAGAGAGGGGAAAATTTTAGAGATTGAAAAATGGAGGAAGATAGTAAAATGTATTAAAAAGAAAGGGAAAATAGAGAAGTGTTAGGTAATAGAGGAAATAGAAAATTGAGTTAATAGAGTGTAGATAAACGACTTTCTTATGCATACTAATGGTAAGACCCTTTTTAACTTTTTTTAAAAAAATTAAAAGTATTAAGGTAACTTTTGAAAGTTTATGAGTATTTTTAATACGAGGTACTAATGATTTCTGTCCATATATTAACAGTAAGATTATTTTTTATATTTTTTTTAAGTTTTAAGTCTATAATGGAACTTTTGAAAATTTAAAGGTATTTTTAAAACAAAGTACTAACGGTCTTCATAAAAAAATTAATAGGAATGATATTTTAGAACTTTTTGTTTAAAAGTTTTAATCATACTTTAAAAAGTTGAAAGAGTATTTTTGAAAAAAAGTACAAAGTTATTATTAAGTATTTTCTATTATTATTTAGCCTAAAGGCCTTAAACTTTATGCCTCTTGAATGTCAACTTAACAAATTTAACGATAAAAACGTACTTAGATGCAAGTCAAAGTCAAGGCCCCTTAAAAAAAACAAAAATTAATTGAATCAAATCAATTATTTATTTAATTGATTTTTAATTTTTGTAAATGTAGACATATTTATTTCAAAATGACAACATTAAAGTTTGAGATCGAAGCAAAATATACAAGAATGCAAACAACACCAGAGAACATACACATAAGCTTGAAAAAACCAAAATAAGTGGCAAACAAACAACTCAAGGAAAAAAATTCTAATACTACAGAAGTACCATACGGCCTTATGTTCACAGTATATTTTAATACTAGTAGACCCCATATAATTTATGATATACCCCACATAATTTTTAAATGAATGTTAATATGACAAACAATAAATAACAATAGTATAGAAAATTGTTCATACTACCGTAGTATTAGAAATTTTTTATGAGTAACTAGATCTGTCTTAATAGCATAAATGACAGACCAAGGCAATTAATCTACCGATTTCAACGATATTTTGGCTATAGACTATTTTGGAATTTGAAATAAAAAAGTAGTTGACTTTACCTAGAGACACGGTAGACCATTTTCTTAATTTAAAAAACAATAACAGGTATCAGGTATAAAGATTTTTTTTTTTAAAAAAAACTTTTTTTTAGTTAAAAAAAACATTATTATTAATTTTTTTTCCCGGAAAGGAAGAAAGAAAATTAAGGAAGATGGGAGATATGTGGTCACATAGTACGCAAAATGTCCGAAGAAGGCGAATCTTTTACATAAAAAGGTTTGATGGGCCAATAGGGCCCACTTAAATATGGGCCTACTTTGGGCTGGACCTGAGCTGTCTGTTCAAACATTTTCGACCAATGGAATATCTCGCAATGTAAAAACTATGATTTGTTTTCTCAAAACCATTGTTCAAAAATCGTTTTTTTTTGTTCATGCCTTTAAATTTCTTTTAAATGGTTATCTTCTCATATAATATAAGTTAGTACCATTATTTTTATTGAAACTATTATCATAGAGAAATTACTTTCATTAGAAGGGTATTTTTATTTAGTATGTCATTTATTTGATCCATCATACCAACTCAACCAAAATTTATCTAATGAACATGTCACATCAGTATTTTGTTAGTATTGTTAGTGACACATACTAAAGCATAATTTCAACATTGAAGACATCTATTTTGACCTCAAATCTTCACTTACACATTTTTTGTACTAAAAAGGTTTAATAACGAAATTAAAGCTTTTTAAGTTTTAGATATTGAATAGGCACAGTGTTTGTAAATGGACTAATCTTGTTGTTTAATTGAATAAATATTCTACTTAGTTTGATCTTATGTTTAGGCTTATTTATATGCACAATTTAACCTATGACCTCGATAATGAGGGAAGACTCATCTTTACTATCTACATAACTAAGGTGAGAAAATTTCAACAACTTTTCATTCTTTGAATTGAATTATAAGTTCAAACAAGTAATGAAAACAAGATATAAACATGCTCATAATTAACCAATAAAACTGATAAACGAGAATTAAACGAAAAAAATGCTCAAATAGAACTTAAAATACCCAATACAACAACAACAAAAAAGTATCTATAATTTATAAACCCGATATTATTTGATAACAAGAACACTATTGAAAAAAAAGTAATCAATAAGATATATTAATATCACTACCTATTCAAATTTAAGATTCAATTTCATTAAAAAAAAGTTACTAAGCTTCATAAAAAAATGAAAATTTCCACAGCATTCTATTAAAAATTAGCTTTTTTAAAACCATTAAACCAACCTGTAACGGTTACTTAGTATCCACTAATCTTGAACACACATGCAATTAATAAATCAACATCATATTAGGTTTAATGTACATTAAAATACAACTGAACAAACCCAATGAATCTTTAGTGCCTAAAATTAAACTCATTTAATCACAGACATTTGGAATAACATAGTACAAAATGTAACAAAACAATACATAAAATAAAGGAACTATAACTATTGTCTTGTCTTAAATTATTTATCTTTAAATTAAAAAAGAACTAAGCAAGAAAGATGGATGTGGACTAGTAAAAGTATGGTCAAAATTGACAAGCAAAAACAGTCTTTCCACAGTTAGATTCCCTTTGCCATTTATACAGTCCAAAACCATAAAGTCTCTTAATCAAACAACAAAATTTTGTATTTTAATTCTACATTTTGTTCTTATTCTTCATGGAGACCATAAAACTTCATTATTTTAATGGCTAAACACATGGTTTTTAGTTTCACAGTTTCACCATCTCAATAAAAATGGCATTTTCCATTTCCCTCCACTTTTTCCTTCCCCCAAGTTTCAGTTTCACAGTGCTTCTGCTTCCTCTCTCTCTATTTGTGGGGACTGAAAAGGAAAAAGATTCCCTTCTCTTCTCTTCCATCTGCACATTTTACAGAGAGCTAAGCTTTGGATTGAGGAATTGAACCAGCCCCTCCATTTTTCAAAGGTGAAAACCACTGCATTTCCATTTTTCTTCAGATTAAACCAAAACCCATCTCTCAAATCCCACTCAACCACGCAATGAAATCGAAACCTCTTCATGATTTGAGGCATTAAAGACGAAACCCCAGATGGGTTTTCACCTCAAACCCTTCTTATTCTTCCTCATTTCCCTCTCTTGTTTGGTCGAATCTGGCTCTGATTACACCACATTGGTCTACAAGGGCTGCGCCAAGCAAGGATTCTCAGATCCAAATGGCGTTTATTCACAAGCCCTCGCCGCCCTGTTCGGCTCTTTAGTTTCACAGTCCGCCAAAGGCTCCAAGTTCTTCAAAACCACCTCTGGCACTGCCCAAACCGCCATCACCGGCCTCTTCCAATGCCGAGGGGATCTCAGCAACTCCGATTGCTACAACTGTGTAAGCAAACTCCCTGAATTAGCCGATAGTCTCTGCGGCAGAACCATTGCCGCTAGAGTTCAGCTCTCAGGCTGTTATTTGCTGTATGAGTTTCCTGGGTTTGCTCAGATTTCAGGGTTTGAAATGCTGTATAAAACTTGTGGGGCAACGAACATTGCTGGAAGTGGGTTTGAGGAGAGGAGGGATACAGGATTATCTGTGTTGGAAAATGGAGTGGTGAGTGGCCATGGATTCTACACTACTAACTATCAATCTCTGTATGTGTTGGCTCAATGTGAGGGAGATTTGGGGGATTCTGATTGTGGTGAGTGTGTGAAACATGCTGTGCAGAGAGCTCAGGTTGAATGTGGAAGCTCAATTTCAGGGCAAGTTTATTTGCACAAGTGTTTTATCAGTTATAGTTATTACCCAAATGGAGTTCCAAGAAGATCTTCTTCTCCTTCATCTTCTTCTTCATCATATTCTGCATCTTCATCAGGTAAAACCCTGAAACTTCCATGAAAAGACCCCATTTGTATGGTCTAAATCTGTGAAACAGAGCCTGCATTTGTTTAATGGGGTCGTGAATCTTGAGTATGAATATGCTAATCCACTGTTCACTGTTTGTATATAAACCCATGTTTCGAAATGCATCAATTCTCAAACCAAACACAGGTTTTTGTAACTCAGAGAGCTAATGAATCATTCCTTGAAGGAGCTCATTTGTTTCCAATGGCATTGAGGGTTGTTGTTTTCTTTCTTCATCTACTTTGAATCTCTACTGAACTTGTGTTGTTGACTTCTGAAAATGCATTGATTTGAAATGTTAAATTTGGTGTTAGGGATGGGGCAAAACACAGGGAAGACAGTGGCTGTGATATTAGGAGGGGCAGCAGGAGTGGGATTTCTGGTCATTTGCTTGCTTTTCATCAGAGGTTTGAAGAAGAAACATGATGGTATGAATCAAAACCATGAGTTTGATTCAACATTCTGACATTTTTGTTTAAAAAACTTCCATTGATTGATTGAGTTCATCTTCTATACTATCTGCAGGTTATTGATACAGGGGAAAGAGTGAAAAGTTTTATTTTGAGGTAAAAAAAAAAGAACAAAAAAAAATCTAAATTACTTTAGTTTCCTTTTACTTTGTTTATAAAGAGGATGGTTTCTTGTGGGGACTGGGATTTTTTTGGGTTGACAAAGACTGTTCTTACCACTGAGATCAGAAATTTTTGCTGAGAAGAGAAGAAGGAATATCAGTGCATGGAAGGAAGGGAAGATATTCTTCACAAAAGTGAAAGATACAAAAAAGAAAAAGGAAAAATCAAAACTGAAGGAGAAGAGAAGAATGTGGGATGAATGTTTTTTTTTTTTTTTGTATTTTTTTTGGTGTAGAAATGAAGCAAATGATGGACTTTTGATTTTTATTTATTTTGGTTATCTGATTTTTTTAAAAGAATATAATTATTGCTTTCTTTACAGCCATGTGGGTGTTTGTCTTGTCTCTTTTCTCATATCTCCAGACTCTGGGTTCTCCTCATAACCCAGATCTTTATATATGCTTTTAAAAAAGCTGCTCTCTTGAAGACTTCAAAATCCAACTATTTTACTATAAATCTGTAGTTTTTTTTTTTTGGAAAATTTAAACAGTTCATTCTTGGATTCATATGTTTTAGTCGAATTAGCTACGGCTATTTGTTATAAAAAAGATTATTTTAAATGACCTGAATTTTAAGTTTGACCTATAACATTCTAAAATTTAAGGAAATTAGACTCTCTTAAGGTTTGAAAAATATTAAAAGAAGGCTACCAGTGGTCAGCAGAGAAAAAAAAAAATATATTGAAAATCACCTGATTCACCTCAATTGACAGATATATATACTTAACATGTAATGAAAGAGAAAAAAAAGGATAATATTGTTAAGGGGTAAAAGAGTAAATAACCCATGAAAATTATACCAAATTGGATCACAACTAAGATTTTTTGTTGGGGTTAACAATATTTGAATCGGAAGAATTCGAACATCTGATTAGTTTGTTAGTGAAATTATATGTTGAACTATGTTGATGAAATAATTTAGGAGGATAATCAATGCGGACTATAACACAATATTGAGCCACTATTTAATTCCTAATTAATTGGCCTATTTCTATTATATTTCATAAATAAGCAAATCTTCCTGATACTTCTCATCCTCTAAAAACAAACCAGAAGCTATTTAAAAAAAGATACACATTGAGGACCTGAGGCGCCAAATATTGTTCTTAAGACAGAACATCGATGAACTCTCCTGTTTGGTTCTTCAGTACTACTACAAGTGTTCTGCAAAAAACACTATTCTCAAAGACATTTTCAAACAGACTCAAAAATTCAAAATTAAAACTAAAAAATGAAATAAGGGCTTGTGAGCTCCTGGGGAAATCAGAGCTATCCTTAGCAGAAACCCAATTGGAAAAAGAAAGAAATATCTTCTAAGCATTGAACACATGAAACCAAATAAAATCCAATCCAGAATGCAGCCACCTCAAAAGTGGATATCTCGAGCTCGAAGGCACACTGCATTTGACTGAAACTTTAAAACAGAGTTTCTAAAGGAGACTAGAAATTGCATAAGGTAATAAAGAAAGGGAAACAGCTGCACAACAGAACTCTGCCAGAAAAAACTGGTCTTCCTGTCTACAGTACAGTCAGTCAACATTTATGGATTATCAGAGTTGAACAAAGAAATATGGTCCATGTTCTGACATCCAGAGTTACCATAATTTTAGAAAGTCAATTTTTTCTAAGTCCTCCAGATAAAACAACAAAATCATAGATAGAAAGTAGACTCCAACAGTGAAAACTGTGAAACATATTAAGCGAGGGAAGTGACAATCAGAGACTAAGAATTAAACAAACAGGAAGGATTTGTGAAACATATTAAGCGAGGGAAGTGACAATCAGAGACTAAGAATTAAACAAACAGGAAGGATTTGTTGTTGAGTACCTAGTAAGGAGAGGAATCCAAAAGCTGTTGTCTGTTAATTTTAAGCCAACTTCTAACGAAAAGAACTCAATTGCCTATATATGAGGGGAAAATAATAACTCCAAACTCAAGCAACCAAATGAACTTTATTTTCTTAGCTTTGACACATTCCATCGTTAAGTTCGTAATATTAATTGAGAAATCAGCAGATAGATAATTGCCCTAAAATGCAGTCAATAACTTGAAACTGCACAGGTCATTACCAAAGACCCAAGTAACTTTAAATATCAAATGATTAGGTACCTGAAATTAATATCATAAGAACTTTATAAAACACCAAAATGGCCAATCAATCTGTAGCTCCATTCTATAGATGCAGCATCTAACACAATCCACAACAACACCAGTTCATGAAAGGAGATTAATGAAGCAAAACAATCAATTCGGGGAGCTAGAAAAAACTGTCGGTGATTTTCTTTTTCGCTGATGATTTCTGGGCATGAAACGATTTCTCACAAAAAGGAAACAAATATAAAATAAGTTTACAACATCAATCCAGAGTTTTACGAGAAGAAGAAAATTTCAATTGATTCTGAATTCAATTCATATAACTTTGCCACATAATTCTAACTCTCTAAAACCCCAATCTCTAAAGCCGAGCAACGTCACATCACATCTAATCGGCAGTCACAACAAAGGAACAGAGGTACGACATTGTACGCAATCCATCCACATTCCGCAATCAAATTCGATCCAAAACCCATAAAAACCCTAAACAGCAATAACATCATGGAGTAGCCTTAACCTGAAGCCATCAAGTAAATCATTTAGGAGCAGCGGTGGCCGGAGTACCAAGTAGACTGGCCTGCTGCATCTCGAGCTCATTGAACTGCTGTTCACGATCCATTTCAATGATGAGCGGTACCACCAATATGAGAAAAGTCGTCCCTGCAATCCACGCAGCTTTGCCGGTGCTACGGAGGAGCTTTTGGGTAACGAACGCGGCGTCGGAAGCTGTGCTTTTCGCCCGCCGGACGATTTGGGAATCAGCGACGGAGCGGGAAACCCTAGACAGGACGCCTAAATTCTCATCGCCATTGGTGATAGAAGGCCGCTTATTACCCCGAGACGCCATGAAAGGATACAGAAGAGGAGATTGAAGCAGTGAAAGAAAGAATCGATGATGTGATCTAATTGATACTGATAAATGATAAGAAAAAGATTTTTAGAAAAGGAGTTTAGGGTTTTGGATTTCTGAGAATTTGGGGGAAGTCTCTTATTTCTGGAACATTTGGATCTTGAAAGCCCAGCCCAGCCCAGCAAGGAGTATAAAAGAAGCCCAATTTTTCTTAGGTTGCTTGGCCCACTAATCCAATAGCTTAATAAGAGTAGAAATAATTCTAGAAATTGTCATTACCAAAATCCAAAAATTAATAATTTGAAATTGTGAATTTAAACGTATTAACCCAACTAGTTAATACTTTATACATCTTATCTTACCTAAATATTTGAATCCTCTCTCAAATTGTCGTACTCCTCAATTGGTATCAAGTATGACTCATGATCAAAAGGTTATGGGTTCAAATTCCCTCACCTTCAATTGTGATGTATTAAAAAAAATTGTCGAACTCAAACAAAAAAATGAAATTTGATTTGCTAACACAATGCAACATAAAATGAATTTGAAAGTTCAATTGAAAAAAATAATAACAATAACCTATTAAATTAAAGGCTAATATATCAAATAGACCCCTAATTTTTTAAGTGTTACTCGTTTTGGTTACTAATTTTTTAGCCTTTGTTTGATAATTATTTGTTTTTTAGTTTTTGAAAATTATCCTTGTTTTTTCATCATTTATCTACAACGAGTTTTATGTTTCTTTAAAAAACATTTGAATATTTGGTCAAATTCTAAAAACCAAAAAAGTTTTTGAAATTTTTTTTTTTTAAAAATTTTAAAACTGGCTTGGTTTTTGAAAACATATGTAAAAAGTAGATAAGAAAACAAGAAACTTATATTTAGAAGTAGTAGTATTTATAGATTTAATTTTTAAAATCCAAAATGAAAAATCAAATGACTAAATACTCAATTATTTAGAACTAATTGTAGAACCATCTATGTACTCATTCTTTTGAAGTTAGAGGTTCAAATTTTTTTTTTGGAACCATCTACATCTTGTTGAACTCAAAAACAATTGTGGAACCGTAGGAAGAATTTTAGTGAGTCTTGAAAAATATGATAGTTCAAAGATTTTTTTATCCAAACATTAGTTGACATATGGGTCCGTGGAAATATGTTAAAATTTGGGGACAATTGGGCATATAACAAAATGAGGGTAAAAAATAGCACATATAGCAAAGTGTAAAAAAATATTGCAAATATAGCAAAATTGGTTGCTTAACCCATTTAAATTACAAAAAAGCCCACAACCCATATCAATGATAAAAGTCTATCGAAGTCTATCACTGATAGACTTCTTGGTTAGATTGTTTATATATTTGGATTGAAATCTATCAATGATAGAAGTTTATTACTATCATTATCACTATCACTGATAGACTTATTATTTGAGATTTTTTATCTGTTCAGATTGAAGTTTACTGGTGATAAAAATTTATCACTATCATTGATAGACTTTTTCATTGGGATTCTGATCTTTTCTGATTTAAATCTATCAATAATAGAAGTCTATCACTATCACTGATAGACTTATTATTTGAGATTGTTTATCTATTCTGATTGAAGTCTATCAATGATAGAAGTCTATCACTATCACCGATATATTTCTATTTGTGTTGTTTTATCTCTTCTGATTGGAGTCTATCGATAATAAAAGTTTATCACTATCACCAATAGAGTTCTATATGTGTTGTTTTTTATCTGTTCTGATTGGAATCGATCAGTGATAGAAATTTATCACTATCATCAGATAGACTTTTATTTGTGTTGTTTTTATCTCTTCTAATTAGAGTCTATCAGTGATAGGAGTATATCACTATCACTAATAGACTTATAAGTTATATATGTGTTGTTTATCTGTTTTGATTGGAGTCTATCGGTGATAGAAGTCTATCATTATCACCGATAGACTTTTATTTATATTATTTATTTCTTCTGATTGAAGTCTATCACTATCGTTGCTAGACTTCATGTTTGATATTGTTTATCTGTGTTGATTGAAGTCTATCAGTGATAGAAGTTTATCACTATCACTAATAGACTTCTTAATTGGTACTGTCTATCTATGTTGATTGAAGTATATCTCTCTCACTAATAGACTTCTTGTTTGGTGACTGATAGACTTCTTGCTTGGTGTTGTTTATCAATCAATGTTGATTGAAGTTTATCAGTGATAGAAACCTATGATATAAACGTATCACTATCACTGTTAGACTTCTTATTTGGTATTGCTTATTTGTGTTGATTGAAATCTATCAATGATAGAAGAATCTCACTATCACTATCACTGATGGGCTTCTTGTCTATTGTTGTGTATTTGTATTTATTAAAGTCTATCAGTGATAGAAGTATATTACTTTCACCGATAGACTTCTTGTTTGGTATTGTTTATCTGTGATGATTGAAGTTTATCAGTGATAAAAGACTATCACTATAACTGATAAACTTCTTGTTTAGTGTTGTTTATCAGTGTTGATTGAAGTCTATCACTAACACTGATAGACCTCTTGAAAGAATATGTCATAGTTAATATATTCGGACACACGAATACGTCACTTGAACCGGAACGTACCAAACTTGATAGAAATGAGTTTTGTTGATGAATAAGTTAGATTTTGTTGATTGATGAGTTATGTTTTAAATGTCGAGAGCAGTATTCAAGTGACATATTCATATATTTAAATAAGTCAATAAAATAATAGTTTAATACTATATTAACTTTTTGTTAACAAATTTTATCCCTTTTTTTTCTTTTTACATTATAGATAAAATTGAGAATTTGACAGATTAAGGATGGAATGGCCTAAAATATTAGAAATCACAAAGTACGATTAGCCAAAATTAAACAACAAACTTAAATTCTAATATTTGAATTCTTACAATAAACTTAAGTTCTAATATTTTAACCCAAACGACAAATTTTTTGTCAAAGTGAGCATGGTAATTAACATGTGGTATGTGTTAAATTGGACCAACAAGAATGAATTGGTCAAATGGTTGCAGGAAAGGGCCGAATGGGATAAAAAACTCAATACAAAGTCAAAACGTGCCGAAAGCGAACGATGAAAAAATCAAGGCAAAAAGAGACGAAGCCCAAACGCGACGCCTAGGCCGAGGTCGACCAGAGTAGAGCTCCCTCATTTAGTCTGTACCCTCGCCCAACATCACGAGAAGGGGATTTGGGTTTCGACCCAAGCCCAAACCCGTGGTCAGCCTCGGCCTCGGCCGAAGTCGACCAGATGCAAGGTAATCTTCTAGGCCTTGCATTGATCACATACGACCCACATGCTTCTATAAAACCCTCTACCGACCTTTCATTTTCCCGGTAGGCCACATAAACCCACAAAGAACCCTAGAAAAAAGCTATTTAAGCTCTCCCAACAGGGGAGAGCAGAGTAAGTTGATTTTAGTGACCAAAATACTAAACTCCTCCCTAATTCTCTCAAACCCTCTCTGACTTAAGCATCAAAGCTTGTGTGACCTACACCATAGATGACGCCAACTGTTGTTGCCAAATTTTGGACATGAGAATGCACATGACGTGACACCTACGGTAAATTTGTAATTCTTGGGGGAAGAACGCAACCTGCAAGACAAGGAAAACAACCAACTAGACCTGGTCGTCCGAGGCCGACCAGACCGGTTCGTCCGAACCGGTCTAGCACGCTGAGATAACTGATGACCTGATTTTTTTTTTTTATGGTTTTTCCTATTTCTATTCCGACGGTCATTCCTTCTCCTCCATCGGTTTGATTCGACATTCGACTGTGGAAGTTACAAAAGCGACACGACCATCAGGTGGCAACCTCTAATAGATATACTTTATTCAAGAGAACGACATCAGTCGTGGATCAGGATGAGAATCTAAACCCCTAGAAGTACAATATTGAGATGATCTAAGGGACACCTTGGAACTCTAAACTCCCGCCTAAGGGATAGTATGAGGCGCATAGTAAGCACATTGGAATACTAAACTCCTCCCTAATTCTCTCAAACCCTCTCCGATTTAAGCATCAGAGCTTGTGTGGCCTACACTACACCGATGTCTAGGTTTTCTTTGTCTTGCAGGTTGCGTTCTTCCCCCAAGAATTACAAATTTACCGTATTTGTCACGTGGAGATCAAGTGCGTTCTCCTGTCCAAAATTTGGCAACAACAACATGTACGTTCAATCAAGAGGTCAAAAATTTGAATCTCCCAACCTTAAAATATTGAAGAAATAAAAATGACCTATAAATTCCTTGGATCTCTCTAAATTGTTTAGACGGACAAATTTTAACTTTTATAAAACGGTTGTTAAATACATTGTCTATGTATATATATATTTGTTGGGAATGCGACCAAAGTCTCATATCGGCTAGAGAAGGGAAAAATCATAGGTATATAAGTGAGGGATAGTATCTCCATTGATATGAGACATTTTGGAAGAAACCAAAAGTAAAGCAAACGATCCCTTACAAATTTTTAGGAAGGCAAATGCGCACACGTTTGACACAAGGAAGAAGATGGTAAGCCCAAAATTCATTCATTCTCATGATTTACAAATCTTTCTCTAAAATCTTTTATTCTTTTAATTTTATGAAAAGTTAGCCTTATGGCTCTCTTTTTCAAAAAAAAAAAAAAAAAAAAAGAAAAAAAGGAAAGAAAAACCTTATGGCTCTCCAATTTTTTTTTTTTATTCTTTTTGCTTTAAAAATCTACATCTCAAATAGGTTTTAAAAAAAAAAATCCACATCTCATTCAATATCAAATAATATTGAAATATTCAATTTAACAATTTTTATTATCTTTCTTTAAAATCCAAAACCTCTATAGTTCATATAATGCAATATTAAAATTCTAATAGTGCACCATATAATTTGAATGATATATCCCAAAGAAAGATTTACAGATATGTTTTACGACTAGAACAAAATATTTAATTTTTCTTTTGATATCACATATATGAGAACTTTTGAGAATCATTTCAAATTTTAGAATAGGTTTATGACTATTTTTTTAGTTCAATTTAAAGTGCTTCTGAAAAAAGCTTTAAGAGAAGTAATATATATTTGATTAAAAAATGTTTTAGTACGTAAATTTTCACGGAAGCAATAATTTAGTCCACGATCTTTAGTTTGTAATGATATAGTCTTTGTACTTTTGACAATTAGTTCTTGAAATTTTAGTACATAACAATATATAAGTTTATCTACTTTAAAATTTGTAACAATTTAATCCTACCTTAAAAATGTTATTAAGATCGATTATATGAAATTTTCTTACCTAGGTAGATTTAGACTGATTGGGAATCAAATGTGTACATTAGAAAAATGAAAGTTGTTACAAAATAAAAATTGACACTTAGGACTATATCGTCATAAAGTACAAGGATTATATCGTTACAAACTAAACTTTATCATGATTTTCACAACGTAGATTAAATTGTTACAAATTTCGAAGTATAGAAAATGAATATTATCGAACTAAAAATACTTTTTAACCTAGATGTTTTATCTACTCAACTATGCTTGAATGGTAGAATAACTTTGTGATTCGAGTACAAGTGATATGATGTAGGATTTTTGAATGATGATCTATAATTTCAGATATGTATATGTGCTAATGTTGTATGTATTAAATATTTTTTTGTTCAACAATAGCGTACATAAGGAGATTGAGCTATCAACTTTTAAAATAAAAATAAATGGATGAATTATTCAATGAAGGCGTCATAATCTGACTTCCTCTTCAAAATTATCAAACGTAGATCTTAAAATTTGTCTGCCTCTAACAGCTGATGGATACAAAGTCGAGTATTTTACAATTTCTCTCTTACATCAAACAATACAAAACTATTAGCCTCATTGTGTAATTTCTCTAATAAAATATATGATTCTATAACCATTCCTATCTTTTTTTTTTTTTGAAACCAACCATAATTCTAGAATCAAGAATGAGATTGTCACTCTCCAAAAAAAAATAAGAAAAAGAAAAAAAGAAACATAATAGAACTTCCAGGCCCAATGAAAAGGCGCCACGTCAGCGTTGATCAACAACCCCAGAATCAAATTTAGTTAATTCCCTGTAGTCGCTCCTCTGTTTGGACGAAAAACGACCTCTGCAAATTTTCCCGAGAAAATTTGCACTAAAAAATAAAACTTCGTCTCTTAACCGATCAAACAAACCAAATCCCCCATTCCTTTCGCCTCTCCTAGCTTCTCTTTCTTCCCCACAAAAAAAAAAAATCCCCATCAAATCACAAAATCAAATTCCCCTTCTTCTGATTTTCCCTTAAATGCCTTCTCCTCCTCCCTCCTCCCCCTCGCCGGCGCCGTCCTGCCGGTCCCACCACTCTCCGTCGTTGATCTAATCAATCTCCACCCATTTTTAAACCATGTCGATTTTGAACCCGTTTCAGCTTTTAGAGCTGAATGTAATCTCCGCTCAGGATTTGGCTCCGGTCTCCCGTTCGATGCGGACCTACGCCGTCGCTTGGGTTCATCCTGATCGGAAATTGTCCACACGAGTCGACACTCACGGCCACAACAATCCAACGTGGAACGATAAGTTTGTCTTTCGAGTCGACGATGAGTTCTTGCACGCGGACACCTCGGCGGTGATGATCGAGATCTACGCCTTGCATTGGTTTAAAGATATTCACGTTGGGACTGTTCGGATTCTTGTCGGGAATCTTATCCCCACTCCGCCGCGGCTCCACCAGTTTAGCCAGCAGCCGCAGGTTGGAATGCGGTTTGTGGCGCTGCAGGTCCGGCGGCCGTCGGGTCGGCCGCAGGGGATTTTGAATATTGGGGTTGCTCTGCTTCATAGCTCGATGAGGAGCATGCCGTTGTATTCGCAGTTGAGTACCTCGGCGATTGGGTACCGGAATCTCATGGGGGAGGAGGACCCATTTCATAATCATCATAGTAATAACAACAATCACAGCCACGGGACTCCGACGGTCGTGACGCGGCCGGAGATGAGAAGGTCGAAGAGCGATACGAGTTCGATGATGGGGTCGGAGCTTCGAGGGTCGGAAATGATGGGGAAGGCAACGAAATCGAAAGCGAGTTCTATGGTGAATGGATCGGAGGTTTCGAAGCAGAAGAAAAAGGGAAGATCGAAAGCGAGTTCGATGATCAGTGGATCGGTTGTGATTAAAAGAAGAGAGAAATCGAGGAAGGCGAGTTCGATGATTAGTGGGTCGGGGATTGAAGAAGCTTATAATAACAAGAATGGGAAAATCAATGTGAAATCGAGTCCTGTAATTGTAGGCAAATTTAATCAATCCAGCATCCTTAGTGGCTCTGAAGTTTACCCAATTGATCCGCCACCGCCAGCGAACAAGAAGGAAAAACCAGTTCCAAAAACCAATTCCAGCAATGAAACGTTCGATTCACCGCAATGGAAGAAGCCCCAAGAGAAACCCATTTCGAAACCGGAGACAACCGATTCACCAAGGAGGAAACCGGGTCAAGAAACGCCGAATTCGAGGTACGATAAAATGCCGTACGCCACGCCGCTGAGGACTCCACAGAGGCTCACCGGCGGCGGCGGTACTGCTAGAGCAACTCCGATGCACGAGAAATTTGGGACGCCGCGAAGATCGACGCCTATGCACGGTAAATCGTCTTATACAAAACACAACGAATTCACCTATACAACACCGAGGAAATCGTTTTTGGGCGGCGCGATTTTGACGGAATCGGAGCTCGGTCCGTCGCCGTCGGAGGTCGCGGCACAAATGGCGACGCAGAAAGTCGATGACAACGAGAGCTCGATCGTCGGTGGGTTGAGCCTGAACGACAGCGTCGAGGGTCTACAGTCGAAGCTGGAGCGGTGGCGGACGGAGCTCCCGCCGGTGTACGATCGCGGCGAGTTATCGAGCTTTCCTTCGAGCGAAACCCGACACAGCCGTCGTCACAGCGACGGCGGCGGGCTATTCTCCTGTTTCAGCAACATTTGCGGCTGCGAATGCTCCATCGTCTGCGGCGGCGGATCGCCGAAAGCACCGAAGAAATCCGCCAGCGGCCGTGTTGTTCGGAGCCCGTCGGCGGACAATGTGAGCTTCGTTTGAAAACACGAAGAAGACGAACTTTTTCGGGTCGGGTTGGACCGGTTGAGCAAAATGAAGGAAACCGAACCGAAACGTAACAAAACGAACCGTTTTGCTTTATTAACGTGCGCAGGTGGTGAAAAGACAAGTTTGACCCTAACAGGATAAGGAGGAAACACAATATAGAGACAGCCAGCCAGTGTCAGTCATGTCAATCTACTATCCCCATTCTTTTGTTTTGGATTTTCTTATTTTCTTTTTTCCTTTTTTTTCCTAATAAAAATTTTAAAAAAACTTTTAAATCTAAAACAAAAGGGAAAGGAAATTTTTACTTCATTTTCTATAAATGTAATTGGATTGATTTGTGAAATATTCTTTTGTTTATTCTTAATGGAACCTTCATTTGTTCATGTGTTGATGTTCTCTCGAATTATAATTCTATATTGTTATGGTGATTTATATGTATATTAAATTTAATTTTACTAATGTGTTGTTGATTCTTTTATTTATAGATTTTAATACTTTTTAGATCACAATTGTTCCATAAATAAGGATATACTTCTAGAAAAATCCAAGATTTCATAAAATAATTTATGAGAAAAAAGTACTTATAAAACACTTAACAATTTTAATCTCTAATCTTGAGGTGTTTTGTCAATTTAGTTATTATTGTTAATTTTTTAAAATTAATTTCTTATTTTTAACACCTTTTAGTTATACCCTTTCTATTAATATGTTCGCATAAGTTTATATGACATGATATTCAATGAATTAGAAAAAAGTCAATTTCTTATAAATTGGGATTCATGAAGAGTATAATTAAAAAATATTGAAATATAAAGATGAAATACAAACGGTTTAAATAATAGGGATTAAGTTGAAAAAATAGTCGTCGATATCAGGAAAAAAAATATTTATACCTATATTTATTTTTGTTTTACAATGCACATTTAAGTAAATACAACTCAATATCAAAGTAATTTTTATTAAAAGGTTATAATTAAAGTAGCCTTTGTTTAAAGCATTTTTATGAAAGAACAACTAGAATTGTTCTTTTTATATATAAAAAAAAATAGTGTGTTGTGAATGGACAGATTCAAAATGTATTTTTTTTATTCCAACCCAAAAAAATTGTTGAGACCCACCATAAAAAAAACAATATATGAGATTGAGATCGTTAACATATTTATCATGACAGTTGAATTATACTCGCTTTGACAAAAAAAAAAAAAAAGATATATCTTTCGAATAACAATACAGTCGAGTTAAAAATAAAGATGAATGATCCCACATTTTCAATTCTTTGAACAATACAATAAATATGAGATATTGTTTGGCAATTTGTATGACACATAACATTTTTTGAATTCTTTGGAAAATTATTATCAAATGGTTTATAAATGTTAAGATTATTGGATATTTGTTCATTATTTAAAAGCTTGTAATTTTCTTGAAAGATAATTTAACTAAAGAACTAGGGGGCAACTATTGTTACAAAGGAGGTTCGTTTGTCTCCCCAAACAATAATTATAATTTGTAGGGAAAATTTTAATCTACCTTTTTATTTAGTTGGTTGAGTTCATATAATTTAGTTTAAACTTTTAATTTTGTCAAGTTGAAGGTTAAACTAATATAAGGCCCGGTCAAAGTAAATTTGGCTTAGCGATAATTGGCAATGTCATGTATTTTCGATCAAAAAATCAGAGTTCAATTCCTCCCCATTAAATATTATTAAATTAAAAAAACTATATTTAGACTAAATAAATGTTTTAGTCGGAATGTTTACTACTTTTAATTTTAATCTTCTTGTTTAAATTTTTTTAATATATCCTTCTGCATTTTATCAATTTCAATTATACACATTCTTCTGGTAAATGTTAAAATTGTCCATTATAAATTTACATAAAATAATATTTAATTAGTTAGCATAAATTTTAGAAGGAGAATTAAGCCAAGAGAAGAAAAATTCAAAACTACTACAAGTTTCCTAGTACTTCGAGAATGAATTAAAAACATTAATCAATTTCAATTATAAACATTCTGCTGGTAAATGTTAAAATTGTCAATTATAAATTTACATGAAAGAATATTTAGTTAGTTAGCATAAATTTTAAGAGGAGAATTAGGCCCAGAGAAGAAAATTCAAAACTCATTTGCAATGTAATCCAAATTCTATTTTATGTTTTCGGATTCAATTGAATTCAGTAAATATGTGTTTGACAGATGTGTTTTCGACACTTGGAGAATGAATTGAAAATTGACCTCTCTAAGTAACTTAATTTCTCCTCTAAATCTTCATGTCTAACTACGCATCATAACATATAAATTACCATCAATCAATTTTAACATTCTAGAAAAAAAAATAGTATAATAAAAATAGAATTTAAAAGGTAAGAGATTAAATTGAAACTATTGAAATCATACCGATTAATTTTTTTAAAAAAAATTCAAATATTAAAAAGAAAAATAAATATTTAATGAAATATTTAATTATATGAAAATGGGTTAGATTACAAATCTAATCTCTAAATTCTAAGATTGATGTCTATTTAATTTTTAAATTTTTAAAAGTGTTTAATATATATCTTAAACTTTCGATTTTGTGTGAATAGATATTTGAAAATTTTGAAATTTTTAAAAATTAATTAATCTATTAAATATAATTTTAAATTTTATGTTTAATAAAATCCTAAAATTTTAAATTTGTGTCTAATAGATATATGAATTTTAAAATATTAAAAAAATTAAAATTAAATTTATAATTTTAAAAATTCAGAAAACAAATAAATACAATTCTGTAGATTAATTAATATATAAGAGCAAGGCCCCTTGTTTGAGGATTCCATTTGGTAGATGTCCCACAAGAATTAGGGTATAGGCCGAGGTACGAGGAAATCATGCAACAAAATAAGGCTGTCTCAAAAATTCTGCGGGACAAAGACATATGATTTCATTCCCTTTTTTCCACCTACAAAATATTCCTTTCATTTTCCTTATTTTTAATTTCTATAATAATAATAATCTTCATTCATGCATCCTATCATCGGAGGTTTTTTTTTTTAAAAAAATTAATATTATGATTTTTTATTTTTTTTTGATAAAATTATTGATTATTAAAGTATTATTGTAGTTTGAGATAGTTGGATGGGGATTGTCTTTTGAAGAGACGAACTACACCGCACATATGAAACATCATTTTTTGAAGGGATGATAGGTAGTAAAGTGGAAAATTTTATTTGTCACGTGATTGAAGAGACTGCTAGACTATGTTAATATAATTAAATTTACTTCAAACTATTAGTTTAAGTTCTTAGTTTGATTGGTGATTTAAGATGGTATCAGAGCAGGGGATCCAAGAGATCTTATGTTCAAACCTTCCTCCCCATTTGATATCGATTCCACTTGTTTGACTTTTTCATCAAATTTTCAAACCTACAAGTGAGAGAGAGTGTTATACTATAATGGTTTAAAAAGAATTGTGATAATTACAACCTATATCAACAAGATGTATTTTTTCTCATTTTTGTGGCTCTATCATAAAAACTTCAAAATTAAATATCTTTAACTTGGAACAATACCATGTTAGGACATTTTGAAAAATTTTCTCTGATAAATTGATCAAGACAAGTAATTACTTGGGCAGATCTATATGGGGACAAGGGGGGTCATGGCCCACCAAAAATTTTAAATTTAGTACTTTATAGTATGCAATAGTTTGATTTAAAAAAAATCACAGTATTCCTTATAATTGTTTATAATACTCTTAAATTTGGGTAATAATTTGTCGTCCCAACGGTAAAACATTTAACGTAATCCCAACGTGTCCCAGGTTCGAATTCTGCCGGTTACTAGTCATATTGCAAGAGATGTAAGAGAATATGTTGATATTTTTACTGATATATATTATTCACCTTCTTAAAATGTTATCGATTCTACCTTCATTCGATGTGAGCACTTTCACCCCATTTCACTTCACATGATAATATTTTTATTGATACTTTTATGCATGGAAAGGTTTAATAATATCCTCGGTTTGAATTTTTTTTTTAGTAAAAAAAGATATAGAGGCAAAAATTTAAACTTTCAACCGGTATAAATGTCTTAATCTCCTACCTATGCTTGTGTGAATTTGTAATTGTATTAGGTAGACTTTAATGTTCTTAAATCTCATCAAAGATAGTTTGAGTCCAACCCTATTTTAAATTGAATTGATAACTAAAATTATTATTCTTTAAGAATGTTTGTAAATCTCTCACATAATTGAAAATAAATTTTCCTTGAATATTTAAGTTGAAAACTACCTTTAGAATCTCGAAAGATTTTATTGGTACATTAATGCTTGCATATCACATGTCAATTTCAAGATGATACATATAGTGATTTATACATTAAATTGCACTAAGTATTTGATATAACCCTTCACCAATTTTAATACATCAAATTGGGACAAGTTTTGATATTCCCTTTCATGAAACACATGTTGGGTGGATTTTGTTTTTTTTCTAAATAAATCCTCTTATAATTAGTTTCAATAATGGACTATGAGACGTGAGTTTTACTTTTTAGAAAAAAAAAACAAAAAATTGGGCTTTATAAATATTGTTAGACTATGTTGATATAATTAAATTTACCCCTACCTATCAGCTTAAGTTTTTTGGTTAATTGGTGATTTAAGAAACATCAAACTTGAATCGACCATCTCAAAAGTGTTGCAAAGTAATACCTCTTCAAAACTAAATTAGAGGGAAAAAAAGGACAAATTGGCCAATAAGTTCCACAAAACTAGATAATTTTTAAAAAATGAAAACCTAACAATAAACTAAAGTACATAAAATTAAGTTCAAACTTCAAAATAAAATTTTGAAACCAAGTAAAAAAAGAAAAATCAATATGACCAAACAATCAATTCCTACCATAGAAAAAGTGCTCCTAAGTAGGTCATCAAACTTTTTGAAAACATGTAAACTCAATTAATTGAGGGTGTTAATTACTAAATTCATTAAGTTTTGAGTTGATCTAATTTAAATATAAGTCAATTCGAATATAGTTTAATAAAAAGAAACCTATTACTATCGTAAATATTGATGGATCGATCCTCACTCATGTCATGTCATTATTGTTAAACTAAAAAAATTAGATTTACAAATTAAATTAAGTGTGAAGGTAGAAAATGAATTTCGAGAAGGAAAAAACAAGATTTTTCTCTAAATAATAATTAATAATCTACGGAAAAAAAGTATTTGAATTTCACTTTGCATGCTTATGTTATTACTAGGGTATAGGTTAAAAAAAAAAAAGGTGAATCTACTTTGATTTCCATCAAATTACGACAGATTAAAATTGTCTGATTATTGTCTCAAATATATGTAATAATGAAAGTGAAAATGCTCTAAAGTCACTTTGGTATATCCATGCTTTGTCGGTAGCAATCAGCTGAGATTCAATTTGAGCAATTAGGAGCAAAGAGAATATAATTTGTAATTATTATTTTATTAAAAATAATTAATTAAAATCTTGTTCGATGTATATTTCCGAGTTGTTGTCGAATACAAATGCCTTAGAGAATAGATAAATTATTTGGTGAGATCACTACAATGTAATTAATGCGCTTTTCACTTTAGAATGAGCAGAAAGAAGTATATCGAATTTATATTCAAGAGTTAGTAGGAGCATAGAAATTATTGGATTCATCCAACTGTTATTAGCCACTATGAGTGTTGCTGTCCATTATTAAAAAATAAATAGTGTATCGTCAAAAATAAATAAATAGCGACCGAGAGGTAGTTGTTCACTATAGTTAAAGTTTAATTTTTTTTTTCACCAAATGAATATAATGTCAATTATGCTAAATTTGAGCTCCTACCAGAGTCGAAAAGATTGACAAAGAGGGAAATAAGAAAGTGTGACATTAATTAGACATTATTCTAAAGAGAGGTATATGTGCCTTTAAATTTTATATTTTTATGAACAAATAAAAAAGGATAGTAATTTAAATTTGATTAAATTATAAGTTTAGTTTTTAAAGTTTAAAGTTGTGTTTAATAGATACCTAAACTTTAGAAAATATCTAATAAATCTTTATTTCAATTTTATATCTAGTAGGCCCCTAAAGTTTAAAAAATGTATATAATAATTCTTTGAACTCTCAATTTTATTTCTATAATAATAATAAAAAAGAAACACATATGTTACATATTTGATATAATTAAATTTACCCTAACCTATCATCTTAAGTTTTTGGATTGATTGGTGATTTAAGATGATATCAAAGCAGAAGGTCATGAGTTTGAACCCTGTAAATCCTCCCCATTTAATATTGATTCCACTTGTTTGACCTTCAAATGTATTAAAAACAAAATTAAAGGGATCATAATATTAGAGATAAATTTTAATTTTGTATATAATAGATCCTTAAGTTTTTTTAAAAAATATTGAATAAGGCTGGGATCTATTAAACACAAAATCAAAAGTTTAGACAATTGTTTAACTTAAAATTAAAAATTCAGAAACTTACTAGACTCTTTTTAAATGATATTTATTAGATTAAAATTGGAAGTTTAAGCCCCATTTGATAACCATTTTATTTTTTGTTTTAGTTTTTTAAAGTGAAGCTTATTTTCACCTAATTTTTCTATAATAGAGATCATTTTCTTAAGTAAGCATTTGAACTCTTAGCCAAATTCTAAAAACAAAGTCAAGTTTTTGAAAACTATTTTTTTTAGTTTTCAAAAGTTGACTTGGTTTTTGAAAACCTAGGTACAAAGTAGATAAGAAGACATATAAACTCATTAATAGAACTAGTATTTTTGGGTTTAAATTTAAAAAATTAAAAACAAAAAATAAAATGGTTACGAGGCCTTAGAAACTTGTTAAATGTTTCTTTTTTTTAAAAAAAGGTAATTATTCTTATAAAAAAAATAAGAGTGAAAATTAAGGTTAAATGTCGATATCGACGAAAATGTCAATATCTCAATTTTATAAAAATGTCTATGAAAATATTGATAAAATGTCAATGTCGATTGATATTTTTTAAAAAAATCTTAAAAACAAAGAAAATAAAAAAAAATACTTAAATTAATAAATAAACATTTTATCTTTTTAGAATGAGTTAAAATAATTGTTATATCCACATTAGTTACATTTAGTTACTATTTTTTAATATTTCATCCATATTTTTTAGGATAACAGAAATATCGATTTACTATCGACTTTTTGACATAATTATGGGATTTTGTACGATAAACCTCTTTTCACGCGCTTTAATGCAATATGACATGTCATTTAAAAATAATGAAATATGACTCATTCAAATATGAAAATGTCCACAAAAATTAAGAGGGAATATGAAGTTGTCTCGCTTGGTCACACTCTTGGATAAGGTAATGTTTTCACTACAAATTTTCATTTTCACTCTCGCTTGTCACGTGAGCAAAAATACTTGAATCTTAAAAGATGCTTACTCTCGAATGCTCGCTCTCGCTCATAATTGTGAGAACTGAGAGTGAGATTGTAGAAGAAATTTTTTTTTAAAAAAAAGGAAAAAAAAAAGTTAAAAAGATCAATAGCAAAAGTAAGAATGAGTGAAAGCAAAATTGAAGATGGAAAGATTGAAAAGAATAAAAAATTAAGTTAGAGAAGAGTGAGAGCGAGATTCAAGAAGAAAAAGATTAAAAAAATAAATAAATGAAATGAAGTCAGAAAAAAGACAAATTATTCGATGAGGTCGCATGTGGTTGCCTCATAATAATAATGATAGTTGGATGGATCCAATAATTTTCATGTTTTCTAATATCTCTCAGATATAAATTCAAAACACTTCTTTCTCTTCATCCAACGGTGAAAAACTATCAGTTAAATTGTGGTAGTCTCGTCGAATAATTTCGAAAAGAGAAAAATGAAAAGAAAATAAGAATATAAGAGCAAGAGTATACTTGTCTTAATGATAATTTAGATGAATTATAGAATATAAAAAAAAAGACCCTATGTAATTAATTTTAAAATGTAGGAACAATGACATTTTAAAAAAAAAAAAAGTTATCGTACAAATTTATGCCCATTTAATAGTATTAATACCAGTGTGAAAATAGATTTGGAAAATAAAATAAAGAAATGGAAAGTGTCAAATCAAACATAAAAAGGTGGTGCAGTGTTTATGTCTGATTGAGGCAAAATAGGTATTAGCGTTGTGTTTGAAATTATTCAGGTCAAGTCAAACCTCCCCCGGTCTGCTCGCGAACCTTGTCGGTTGACGTGGCCTCCAAGGAAGCATTCAGTCACGTGACTGGGTCCCCACCTGTCCCCTGCTTCCCCTTCATTTACCAACTATTTTTCTTCCTTATATATTTCCCCCTTAAATTACAATTTTTTTTCTCTTTAATTCTAGGGGAATCTGATATATATTTTTATTTAATTGAATTAGATTAATGTTGCCTTAAATTACAAGTTTAGTATCCATTTAGATTTATGTTTACTAAATTATTAAAACGCTTTCAATTTTATGTATAATAATTTTTAAGTTTGTAATAGATTTCTACCCTTTTTCATTTTGTATTTAATAGACTTTTAAAACATTAAATTTTGTGGTTAATAGACCTTTAATCTATTCAACCATTTTTTTAAATTTACACATATATATATTGAATATAAAATTGAAGGTTAAAGGATTGTTTTACACACAAAGTTCAATTTTATGTCTAATAAATTTATTAATTTTAATAAATGTTGAATGTTTTATGTATCTGTATTAAATACAAAATTTAAAATTAATGGAGCTATTAGACACTTTTAAAATTCAAAAACCTGCTAGATACGTACAAATTGAAAATATAAATTTATTAGACAATTTTTTAAGTTCTAAGACTCATTAGATAAAAACTTGAATGTTTAATGACTAAACTTGTAATTTAATCTACTTCCAATTAAAATTGTTGGTCTTTGTATTTCGGAACTTTGTTCTATTTTAGTTTCATTGTTTTCAAATGTTCAATTTTAGTTTATGTACTTTCAATAAATCTTAAAATTAGTCACTATTATTAGTTTATGGTTAATTTTTTTTGGAAAAAAAATTAATCTCATGAGTCTTCTTATAAATTTTGGAAAGATATTCATATTGTTTCTTTTTTAGAATGAAAATTATTAGTATTATTTTATCATATTCAATAAGAAATTACTCCAAATTAACAATAAGGACTAATTTAAATATTTAGACATTTGAAAATACATAAATTAAAATGAAATGAGTCCTAAAGTACATACAACTAAATGGTATTTAAAAAAAAATCATTCCTATAATTTAGTTAAATTACAAATTTTATCCATAAACTATGATAGTTATGTTTATTTACAAGAAATATTTCAGTTTTTTGACAGTGAGGTATGACTATCACATTCTCACTAAGAAAATTTTCAAGAGGTCACCCAACATAGGATTGCTCTCCAAGCCAAAACACGCTTAATTTTGGAGTTCCTATGATTGAACCACCGAAAAGGAAGACCCATCTTGCTAGTATCGGTAGTAACTATCAATTATTTTAAGTCTTTGTCAACCATACTTTCATCTCTCTCAACCATACTCTCATATCATTAGGATCTCTCTCATTTATATGTGGTCATGGTTCATTCATGTAGCTCTCCTTATCTCAAGTGTCACAACTATGGAGGTTTGAGGAGGTTGAATCATAGATTTCGTGGTCGATAATACCTTCTATATGTCAGTTGGATTATGTTCTCTTTGGCACGAATATACTCTAATTATGTACTTAGAGTTCTTTTGTTTGATTTTTTATAAGACCTTGTTATAATCAATTTTACTTATGTGAAATATGTTGATTGGATTAACGAAGTATTATTTAACATGATCTAAAACAATGGAGTAAGCTAATTTAAAGGGAGGAGGCGAGTTATATCAAATAATGATGTGAGTAGGTTAAAAAAAAAAAAGACTTAGAATTATTGAATTTTATAAATTCTTCTGAAGTTACTTTTAAAAAAGTATTGTCATATGTACTATGTAGTTTTTTTTTTTTTGTTCTAAACATAAAATGAAACGGAATCCCACCTTCATATTATTGAATTAATAAAAAAAATGTATGTAATCGATTTTTTTCCTAAAATGGGACTTTGCTAATAGATTGAAAATAATAACTTTAAGAATTAACATTAATTTTATGTTAAATCCTGATCAACTTTATGGATAACTTATTTTTAAACAATTATTTTTTCCCCCTCCCTATTAAATTACACATTTTTAAATAATGATTCAAGTTTACAATAATACCTGACCAATTAAAATTCTTAAAGACATAGTTTCAAAAACAAAAATTAGGCCAACAAGAACATAGCTCAATTGATATCAAATATCATTCATGGCCAAAAGGTCATGAGTTCGAATCACACTCCCAATTATTAATGTACTAAAAAAAATAAAAATTAAGAAATTGTTTTGTAATTAGTCTTAGAGAGTAAGACCTTTTTTCCCCCTTTTAAAAGGGGTTTCTGGTTTTTTTTTTTAAAGGCCTGTTTGAATAAGTATCTTTTGAACACCTACTTTAATATTATTATAATTATTAAAACAAGGGATTTGAACCATTTTGTCTTGAAAATAGTTGGCAGCATAAAGGAATAAAGCAAAGATGAATAAAGTACCAAGAATTAAAATATGCTTTTTACTGGCAAAAAGATAACATCTTTGTAAGACCTTAATTATTATGTGTATTAAGGGCTAATACCTTTTTTAAACTTTGTAATAATGTTAGATTATTACTATAATTAAGATTAATTAGAATGAGATATATGTGTCAAGAAAAGTATGGTGGGCTAACTTTACACATAAATTTATAGTATGTTGAAACTATAATTAAGATTAATTAAAATGATATATGTGTCAAGAAAAGTATGGTAGACTATCTTTACACATAAATTTATTGTATGTTGAAGCTGTATAATATTTACATGTTTTATAATTAAGATTTTGTTTTTAGTTTAATGATTTTAAAAGATTAAGTTGTCTTACAAACATTTCTTTTAATTATATTAAAATTTTGAAGTTAATTTAATTGAATCTAAAAAACAAAAGACTGTTTTTTTTTTCTTTCTTTCTTTTTATAATTTGACTAGGATTTTAAATGTGTTTTTGGAAGCATATATTCCAAACAATAAAATTTATCAATAAATAACACATGAATTTTTAAATAAATATTTAAATTGCATCCATCATGTTTGATATTAAATTTGAAAAAACTAATATCCTAAGATTGCTAATTCAAAATTCTAAAATAAGGCATTACAACGTATATTTTTAAAAGATTAGAGATAAAAATATAAAAGTAAAAAAAAAAATAAAAGCGTTCAAAGTAAAATATATAAATAAGTAAAAACGTTCAAACTAAAATAAATATAAGAGTTTAGGAATCAAAACATAATGTTAAAAAAAAAACACTAAACATAAATTTTTTCATATATCTTCGAATAAACTGAGATTCTCGTTAATTTAACAATTGTTACTTCTTATGATGTTATAGTATTTATTTGATGATTCGATGGCGATTCCAAAGAATTCAATTTGAGAAAATAAGAAAAATACTGTTTTTTCTTCCTTTGAAGAGATATAGTCAAAATTATGTGGATCATAGGTTATGAAAAAGTTGTAATGAAATGATTTACCATGATACTAATTAAGACCAAAAACCCATAAAAAAGAGGACAAATTCCAATTACACCCAATAATACACAAAACTTAATTATTAGAGAAAAGGATTGCAATAAGAACCACACTAATTTTATTACATGCTCCACTTTTTCCAACCTTTTGACCCTTTGGACCAAATTCTATTTCAAGAATTCACAATTTTTAAATTATTTCACAATAAATTATATTTCATCTATCCAAATTGGTATTAAAAACTATGAGATTATTTGAGGGAACTTAGTTAAATGAACAACACTACATATTTTTTTTAATAAAATCAAAACTTAAAAGGTTAATATATTGCATACATCATTTAAATCTCATCGTATAGTTTTTAAAAATTAAAACTATGTGATCTATGGATAATGCAATAAAGCAAAACAATAAAAAAAATCTAAATATATTTTCTTGGAAAAAATATTTTTTTAATATATCAAAAGTAAAAGTAAAGATTGGACTTTTTACCTTAAATAAAACGATAGATACTTTAATTACTAAACTATGCTTATAAGTAAAATAGTTCCTATTATCATTCTTAAAAGACTAGAAGAACACCCCAAATAATATTCAAACTAATTTTAAAATACTTTTTCCCTCTATTTTTTTTCTTTATAAACATAGCTAAGCAGTTTAGATAATTCTACTCCTTCAAAAAGATTATATATTCGAACTCTACTCTTCTATGCAACGTAATATTTTAAACAAAGTTTTATTTTTTATTTAAAAGTTTAAATAATTCAATTACATTGCACTTTTATTAAATTAAAATTGTTATCTTTCAACTTTGATGATTGTGTCTATTTAATCTCCCAAATTTGAATTTTTATTTAAACAGTTTAGTAGACAATTTTTGATCATTTGGTTAACTAGTTGGTGTTGTAAAACTCTCTTTTCTCTATTTTTTTTGAGTTAAAAAACATGAGATCGTGGGTATTTGAAGCTCTGACCTCTTAGAAGGTTGAAAATAAAATGTCTTAATTAGTTGAGCTATGTTCAGATTGGCGTGAAACTCTATATTTATAGATGTACAATTTTGAACGACTCACATACTGATAATATTTAAACGTTCTTGTAGTTTAAACCTTATTTTATTTTGATTCCTCAACTTTCAAAATGTCTATTTTACTTTTCAAACATTTTTTTAAAAATAATTATTTTAATCTTCAAACTTTAAAACATCAACTATTTTACTAATTACTGTTATTTTACACCTAACAATTGCCATAGACGATCTATGTTGCTCCAATACATGTAATATCAACAGTTTTTTAGCTTAACAAATGTGCGAGGAAGGTATCAAACATTCAAGTTTAAGAAAAATATAAAAGATTCAATGTCAATAACAAACAGATAAAAAGAAGGTAAAAGATAAAAAATAATAATTTTTTCAAAGAAGAATTCCTAAATTAAATTGACATTTTAAAGGTTCATAAAACAAAATAAACATTTTAAAAGTTTTGGAACCCAACAATCTTAAAAGTCCAAGACAAATATCAAACCTCGAGAAAAGAGCTTGAACATCAAACATCTCAATTAAAGATATATGTCTTAAAATATGCTTAGGTGATAATACTTTAATTTTTATTTAGTTCTATAATAAATAGTGATATTTTTAATCTCTAACTCTGGTGGAAAATATATGTCTTAATAAATTATATTAAAATGGTTAAATTATTCTAATATGATCCAAATTTAAACTTTTATTGAAGTAATAAATGAAAAGTGTTTTTTTTTTAATTAATGAATGGGTTTTCTTAGATTAGAGGAATATGATTGTTGTCGGGAAAAAGAGGAAGCATGGATTACTGGTATGAGTGGTAGGCGCACCACCAGACATCCTGACCCCATCACTTCCCATCTCTCTCTCTTCTTTAATCCCATTCTTCCATTCCCCAATCTCTGAAACTCCCCCCCTCTTCTTCTTCTTCTTTCACTCTTTAGTCTTTACCAATTCCATTCTCAATTTCCTCTTCACCGTTTTCCTCATGGAATGTACTTTGGGCCTTTTTGGCCCTTCTGGTTCTGGTGGGTCTGTTTCTGGGTCCGCCATTAACGATTCCAATACCTCCAGAATGGAGATTCTTGAGAAAGATTTTGTGGGTAAGGCTCCGATTGACCCCTCTCCCTCTCCTGCCTCCTCTGACCTCGAATTGGGCCTTGGTTTAGCCCTTGGCGGCGGCGGGAAGGTTAATGGTGCTGGCTGGGGTGAGCGTGGTCGGATTTTGACTGCTCAGGATTTCCCTGTTCATGGTGGCTCTTCTTCTTCTTCCTCCTCTTCCTCTTCTCGTTTTATTGGAAGAGAGGTTAGTGGTGGTTCTGTTGCTGTTTCTGGGACTAAACGTGCTGCTGATTCTGCTCCTAATGAAGGAGGATCCCCTACTGCTCTCAAGTTAGTTCTGATTTTACCCCCTTTTGTTTCTTGTTTTTAGCTGAGCATTTTGTTTCTATTTATTAAGAAGATGGGCTAACTAATTTAAACTTTGACTCTTCTGGATTTGGTATGTCTCTTTCCTGTTTTTGCATCATTAATGGGGCTTTTCTGATGAGCTTGTTGTGAATGAATCTCTGTTCCAAAAATGGAAGCAGTCAGGTTGTGGGATGGCCACCCATTAGGACATATAGGATGAACAGCTTGGTTAACCAAGCTAAGACAGCCAGGGCTGAGGAAGATGATGTTGTCTGTGAGGAGAAGAAGGACCAATCCAAGGACAACAAAACATGTGATGTTGATGGAAAAGGGCACCTAGGATTTGTCAAAGTGAATGTGGATGGGGTTGTGATAGGAAGGAAAGTGGATCTCAGTGCTCATTCTTGTTATGAGACCTTGGCCTTGATGCTGGAGGACATGTTTTTCAGGTCTGCTGCAGCTTCCATTCCCAATGGTTAGTTTTTGTCTCTGTTTGAAAATTTCAGCTTCAACTTAGGACTTAGGATCATAAATCTTCATTTTGTCCTTTGGTTTATGTTGTCTTGGTGTTTTTCAGGGCAAAGTGGAGACAAAGAACAGGCAAGGAAGCTGTCTAAGCTTTTGGATGGATCCTCTGAGTTTGTGCTCACTTATGAAGATAGAGAGGGAGATTGGATGCTGGTTGGAGATGTCCCTTGGGGGTATGTTGCTTACTATTCTAGATCTAATATCTATGCTTTAGTATTATAGAAAACCAAATATAGATGATTGAGTTTTGTGGATGGATGAGATCCAAGGAGAATCTGGTTATGTATGATTATGATCGGCTATATCGATGCTCGCTTTCGACTCTTGGTTTTAAAATCTTGCAAACTTTTTTAAGAAAGGAGAAAAGGCTGAAAGTTTGATGAAAAGACTTGATCCCCACTCGACATAGTTAGTTCCTTTTTGATGCAAGAGATGCAATTTAGTCTATTGTGTCTTATGAACGAGGAAGATGAGTTACGAAATGGTTTGAGATTTGATCCATTCATGTATCTGATCTCGATCGACAAGATCGATGCACTATTGGCTCTTGTTTCTAAAGTGTTGCTATGTTTTCAAATGAAAAAAAGGTTTGGATCATCTCCATTTCCATCGACCGAAGTGGAAAGGATGGAATGGATCGAAACTAAACGTTTGAACCGTACTTTTGAGTCAACTACGCTCATTTATGTTGTTTCTTACAACAAGTTCATGATTTTCATTGATTAGGATGTTCCTCAGCTCGGTTCGAAGACTTCGCATAATGAGAACATCCGAAGCCAATGGACTAGGTATACGATAAGCTCCTCTTGCATTCAAGTTTCTATGTTGTCCTCATTTCACATGTTTCTTAAACCTAGCTTCATTGCAGCACCAAGATCTCAAGACAAGAAAGTGAAACAAAGGAGCAAGCCTATCTGAAAGCGCTACTGCCTGTCTCGACTACATCCTCGATCGATCTACCCGAACGAGAAAAATGCACAGTTTGACTACAGATCAGAAGTAGAGAAGACAATGAAAAATGGATTGCTGTTGAAAGATTTACATTTACATCTACTTTTTTGTTTTTTGTTGGCTTTATTTTTGGTCTTTTGGGATTTTAAAGTGTTTCAAAGCTGGTTCTTGCTGGCCTTCATTTTATTTTTTTTGGGTTTTATAGGCCATATGATTTTAGCCCTTAAAATCTCTTATATTATAGAGTGGTTACCATACAAAAGTGTACACTTTGGGTGGATGCTTTCTCATACTGTACATAAGGGAAACACTTTGATTGATATCTATGGAGTTGAGTGCTAAGTTTTTTGGTTGGTTTTCTTTATGATATGTAATAATTTATGTTTGTAGAGTATTTTTTTTTCTTTCAAGTGTTAGCATATGGTTGGCTTGAAAAATAGCCCATCATATAAGATAGAGTGAATAATTAAAAATTAAGATCTCATTTGATAATCTTTTGGTTTTTTGAAAATTAAGCCTAAACTTACTATTTCTACTAATTAATTTTTATTGTTTTCTTATCTATTTTGTACTTATGTTTTGATGCTAAATTTTGAAAATTAAAAAAAAGTAATTTTTAAAATTTTGTTTTTCTTTTTTAAATTTGGCTAGAAACTTAAATGGTACTTTAAAGATGGAAATTATTGTAGAGAAGATGAAAAGAAATTGTGAAAAAACAAGCATAATTTTAAAAACAAAAAACGAAAAACTAAAGGCCTGTTTGGTTGGTAATCTGAATTCTGTTTTATGTTTTCGGATTCACTGAATGCAGTGAATACGTGTTTGACAGACATGTTTTCGAAAACTATTTTCGGATTCTGTGATCCAAATAATAGAAATTCTGAAAACAACATTTTTATGTTTTCATTGTATCCAGATTCTGAATTTGAAATTTTAAAATGCATAATTATTTTAAACAAAGATAAAAATCTTAATAAATATTAGTATTTCATATTTATAAACTTAATTTACTTTTGTTAAATTAAAATATGTATAATATAATATATTATAAAATATAAAATATTATATTATAAAATAATAATTATATAAAATTTTTATATAAAAAATATGTTCATAAATTAATTAATAATGTCTTATATTCAACCTAATATTTAGTTTTGCAACTACAACTAATTTTATGATCTATAAATATATTATAGAACACATTTTAAATTACTGTTTAAAATGGAATCAAATTTCTAAATCTGCTACCAAACACATATTTGAAAACATGAAATACAACTCTGTTTTCATTGAATCCCTTGTTTCAAATTTCTATTTTCGGATTGCCTACCAAACAGGCCCTAAAACTCCCTTTTGATAACTATTTGAGTTTTTATTTTAAAAAATTAAGTCTAAAAATACTACTTTCATAGATGAGTTTCTATATTTTCTTATTTATCTACTTTGTACTTAGGATTTCAAAAATCAAGTTAAGTTTTGAAAACTTGTTTTTGTTTTTGAAATTTGGCTAGAAACTTAAATGGTACTTCAAGAAAAATAGAAATTATTGTAGAGAAGATGGAGAGAGATTGCGAAAAAAACAAGCATAATTTTTAAAAACTAAAAATAAAAAACCAAATGGTTATGATAGGGAGCCTAAATGTAAACTAAATGAAAAGACTTAAATTTAGCATTCTTTTTTAACATCAGGGATAAAAGTGTAATATTTTAAAATAGTATATTTATTTCTAACTATGACTTTCACACTATCTTTAATCTGATTTTGAATGTCAACTATAAATAACATAGCTTGAGGAGAAAAAGAAAAAAGGAAAAAGAAAATTGTTCCAGTCACAGTTTCTAGAAAAGTGGAAATTTTATGTTAGGTAAAATGATGATGAGTAAAATTGACTATAAAGAAAATTTATGGTTTGATTTGAGATTAAAATAAATCCTATATTGTAATTTTGTTTTCATTTAAATAATTCTTGCTAGGTTATGAACAGTGCAAACAGCTTCCAGGGAGGAAACTCAATGGGTGATTTTCCTTGTAGATTTGTTATACACGTGTCATGTAATGATTGGTTAATGTTAAATAGTTTATGAAACAACTGTATTTCCACCATCTGTCAAAGTTCTTATCATAATTAGCCAAGAGACATCAACACTTTCCTTTTTTTTTTCCAAATTTTCAATCATCATTTTCCCATGTTTTTGTTTTTATTTTTATTTTTATTTTGGTGGGTGCCAAATCATTTATTATTATTTTTTTTTAAAAAAAAGAGATTTCGTCTATGGACTTTTGATTATAACTAGTCTTCGTATTGGGTCATTCAAACTCAACAAATTAATTTTTACTAAAAAAAAAAAAGTATATTATCGTTAAGTTATATTTCAGCCTCTCTATCTTAGTTTTAATTTTTGTTCAAAAAAATATTTCTTAGAAAGAATTTATTGAAATTTTCTAGAAATAAAAGAAAACCTTATATTTGAAATAGCCATCAATAGGGGTGATAGTCTTAAGAAAAAATCGATCAAACCGAACCGAACCAAACCGATTCAATGGTTTGATTTGGTTTTTTAGAAGAAAATTGGACATCTCGATTTTTATTTTAGAAAAATCGAAAAATATTGGTTTGATTCGGTTTTCGTTTAGAAAAATCGTTAAAAACCGAACCAAACCGAAGTATATATATATGTAGTTCAAAAAAACCCCAAATGGAATCCCTATCCATTAATGCACTGTTTCATCCATTTTCTTTCAATTAATTTTAAAGTAACAAAATGAGATTGTTAGCTCTATGAATTCTTATTGAGATATTGAGAAATTTATGGGCAAAAAATATTAAAATGAGATGAAACTAAGAAATAAAATAGCATAAGATTTGTAAAAAAAAAAAAAAAACCGAATCAAAGAAGACCAAACCAATAGACAACCAAACCAATGGTTTTGTCCTTTATTAGACTTTGGTTTGGTTCCTCTTTTGATGAAACCAATCGAATCGGTTCGGTTCTTGGTTTGGTCTAAAACTGATCAACATCGAACCAATATCACCCCTAGCCATCAATGTCATTTAAATGCCTTTTGTTTTTGCTTTTTGTTTTTTTGTTTTTTTTTATTATTATTATTATTAATGGCATAAAAATGCCTTTTAGGCATTACAAATGTGAAACAAAATGATGTCATTTGAAATTGGAACCCTAAAAGTTGGAAACTTTTTGCAATTGTCATTTTTAGGGTTTTACTTAATTCCAAGCAAGTCCATAAGGGGGAGACATTAATTAAATAGAATCTTTTAATATAAAAGAAATTCCACTCTACTTTATTAATAAACGAAAAAACAGTTTTAAAGTTTATTTTCATTTTTATTTAATTCATTCTAATTCTTAAATTTCTATTTTCATCTCTAAACATAACATAATAGACTATTTAAGGCCACTTTTAACTTTTTGCAAATTATTCAACAAAAAAATTAATGGATACAATTTTTGTTTGTTTATGTGATATGCAAGGGGTGAAATGGACAAAAAATTGTAAAAAAAAAAGAAGAATAAATATCATTTTTGTCTCTATACCTCTAGACTTGTCCAATATTTAGTCCTTCTACTTTCAAAAGTCCAAATTTAAACTCTGCATTTTCAATAAATCTTAAAATTAGTCCTTACTACTAGTTTATGATTGTTTGTTATTTTAAATAGTCTATATTAATCTCCATCTATAAGTTTTGAAACCATATTCACATGGTTTTTTTTTTCCTAAATGAAAATTATTATTATTATTTTACTAAGTTCGATAAAATTTAACTTCCAATTAACAATAAAAACTAATTCTAAGATTTATTCAAAGCATACTAAAATGAAATATATTTTAACAAAAAGGAAAAAAAAAACATGTAATGGAGACATCAAAGATTCTCAATATCGCTTATCAACAATTCATAAATTCCTTTCATATCAAAAGTGGAGAAGATGGATGAAGACGAGAGTGGTGAAGATGATAAAGATGATCAATAAGGTGTCACATAAGCACAAAAATTTAATTAATTAAATTCTTTTAGAAATAATATTGAAAAAAATAATATTAATATTCACTAAAATGTGAGAGGAAGACTATGTTAATGGTATCACATCACTCAGGTTAAAATAGCTAGTGGAAGTGTGACTGAAGAGGTCATTTCAGCATATTGTACAAACTAAGGGATTGAATATCAATATTGAAACCAATTCAATACTACAAGGATCAAAAATGGATTTTGTCTTTTAAATTCATTCTTTCCTCATCTTCATATACATTATTTTAGTTAACCAAATGAAGTGAAATAGATAGTGAAAGTGTCAACAAATAATGCGAGACAACAATTTCAGCAAAGATTTTAGAATAGTTTAAGCAATTCTGCAGCTATCCCTGTTCCTCCCCATGTGAGTACTGAAGAGCTTGAAGAAGGAACAAGGCTAAAATCTCTATAATATTTTATGGTCACCGTCTTCACGAGCAACTCGTATTTCGACATCCATGGTCATTGATCCTACCTAGCTAATAAGAATTGTTGTTTTGCTACATCTTGGCTACGATTGATGAATCAAACCATGGAAAACATCAAGCTTCATGATAGAACTAACTAAAGAGCAAAATTTGTTGCATTTCAGATGTGTTCATAGCAAGGAAAAGGAATGCAAATTATACGTACTCATTGAACAAAATCATCAGCTTTTGGCATTTAGTTTCTCCAAGAGAATCTTGTTTAGAAGCCCTGGATTTGCTTTACCTTTGGATGCTTTCATTACCTGCAAAAATAGATTATTGTTTCAATAAACGCGAGGTAGAAAGAATGAGAACCAGCAAGGGTGGATTTGAGCGATAAATCGAGTTTCAAGTAGGCTTTGCCTTCACCTGGCCAGCAAAAAAGCCTTGTAACTTGGTTTTTCCACCACGATACTGCTCTAGCTGCTTTGGATTCTCTGCCAATACTTTTTCCACCATTCTTTCTATCTCAGCAGGATCTGCAATCTGCCATTACAAAATAGTCAGAAACGATAATCCTTTCGGTTAGTTGTCCGTGTCCTATTGTCATTATCAAGTAAACTATACACTAGCTATCTTTTTTTTTTCTTTTGATAAGTAAGAAATGAGAACGACTTCATTCCAAAAAGACCAACAATAAAACCTTAAGAAGCACGGACACTTTAGTTTGGCTAGCGTGTCCATGTCCAACACGTGTCGGACACTTGGGCACTCCGATACTTGTTGGACACATGACACTTGTTAGCACAATAAGTATGTGTTAGAAACTAGTTGTACAAAATCAATACAAGTCCAATATTTGCTAGACACATAATGAGCACTCGTCAAGTATACTAAATAGGCACAAAAATATAGGACAAAAATAATAAAGTTTGAGAGCGAAATACATCAAAATCCTTTTTTAAAGCATATAAATGCATAAAGTTATTGACTTGAATTTTTTTCAAATATAAAAATGAAAAAATGTATATTTTAATAAACGTGTCCCAGCCGTGTCCGTGTCCTAGATTTTTACAAAATGACATGTCGATGTATCTGTGTCCGTGTCCATGTCGTATCGTATCCGTGTCTCGTATCCGTATGCGTGCTTCTTATAAGACCTAATGCACAAAGAGACGAGGAGTCTTCTCCCCAAACCAAAAGGAGTTTACAAGAAGAGACCTGCCAATCTAAGTAGATGATGTAAGTGGTGTAATTACAAAAGACTTTGTGTTGGCTACTCCAATTAGAGGTTAGAGGTCGTGAACTGTACAAGATCGCACAAGTACTGTAAAGAATTAAACTTATCTGAGACAATCCTAGCATTTCTTTCCTTTCAAAGAAGCCACAAAATAGCTTTAGAAGCATTGCTCCAAAGCACCGTCGCCTTGTCTTTCAAGCCACCTCCATTTAGGGAGTCTATCATCCACTTTTCTAAAGACCAAGGCAGACACCAGCTCAAGTCTAACAACCTGCCAAAATGCTCCCAGATACTTCTGCTAAAAGTACAGTGAAGAAAGAGGTGGTTAAGAGTCTCACCATTCCTCTTGCACATCGTCGACATATTTGGGGATATAGAAATGTAAGGGTATCTCCGTTGAACTTTGTTGAGAGTATTCACAGTTCCATGCGCTGTAGTCCACAAAAAGAATTTCACCCTTTACCCTCCCAAATAGCCGAACAATTAAGAATATCAAAAGCCTTCTCTACTCTTGCAACTCCACGTAGGTTGGCTTAACCGTGAAGTTACCACCCATTTCCAGACTCCACAGCAACTGACCCTCACCAGAAGAAAGTTTACAACATGCCAATACAGCACTAAGGTTACCCCACTCTTCCACCTCTCTATCAAAACAGCCCTCAAAAATAAGTCCCAACTAAAGCCTGAAGGAATCCACAATTCATTCACTGTACTAACTTTAGCATTGGAGATTTTAAAAATGGAGGGAAACACCACCTTTAAAGGTTGTTGGTGATCCACTTGTCTTCCCAAAACCGAATTCTGAAGCCATCTCCCAGCTTGTAACCATTGGCTTCATTCCTCTTAACAATTAGTTTAAGCTATTCTTGCTTCCCCCCTTTATATATTGAATGAATAGAGCTTCCAGTAAAAAAACTCCAACTTGTATCAGGGGGGAATTCTTTTAGGCTCTTGTTTATTGAACTATATAACCCCTGCTGAGGTTACGATGCTAGTATATCTTCTGAGCTAAAATGAGTTGTAATAGCTTGAAGACACCAATCCAATGCAATGAATAGAAAATAACCATTGTTAAACAAAAGAAGTGATGAACGACTTTCATTCAGCATTGCTACACGACATGAATTCTCGAGTGGAAGTGCTTAAGATTTTTCTCTTGCCAGACACAGTTAAAAGTCTTTGCAATCAATTGAACTAACATTTAACATGGAGGATACATGGAGCCAAGGGAAAACAGTTATGCTAGAAAATAATTGACAATCGATTTTTGATAATAAATAACTTGCCTGAACCAAATCCTTGTCTTTAATCAGCCCCTTTACAGTTCCACCTTTAGCTAGCAACTCAAAAAGAATCTATACAGCATATGAAAAGAAAATGCATCAATAAGAATAGATACACACTGATGGAAGTCTGTTATCTCATCACAAGGAAAAGAAGTCAACATTTAGACCAGAACCAATCATCAATTTTTAAGGTAACAGTAACACTTCGAAGAACCTTTTCATGAAGTCTGTATACAAGAAGCGAAACTTACCTCTTTCCCAATCTTTCCACTAATTGTACCACCTTTTATGGAAGCTATCAATTCAGCAAGCTCTTCTGGAGTGAGCTTGATATCATTTATATTTAACTTCTCATTTTTCATGTAGGCAGCAATATCACCCATTATCCAATTGGCGGCCAACTTCACTTCAGCCCCCCTTGCGATAGTTGCATCAAAAAACTCAGCCACCTAAGATGTCATGCAGCAAAAGTTCAAAACAGAGCAAGTGCATTCTACCAAGTTATACTAATCAATTGTTGACAAAGACAAATCATGGTAAACACTTTTAAGAATTATGATTTGAACTTTGGCTTTGTTTTTCCTTCTAATTTTTAGAACTTGAGAACACATAAGACAACTTATAGAACAGATCATGTTCATGGTCATTCCTTCTAATTCAACTCAAGAGTACTTTTTAGCCCCAAGCTGCGAAAATTTGCTCCTTTTTAAAAAATTACTTTTGAAGCCAGAAATCTTTTCTTACGAAAGCATTGCTCTGCAATATTTCTACAAGGGGTAATAAGTCTTATTCAAATGGTTAAACTTCATATTTATCCTTACCTTCAATTCCTTTTTACACCATAGTTACATTGCCATACCCAATACCAATTATTGAGTGTGTATAAATACTCAGGTAACTCACACTAATGTCATTTGCCAGGAAAAGAACATCCTGCATGCTCAGGCCCATACTCTCATATCTTCTACGCTTCATTTCTGGAAGTTCGGGCAAAGAATCACGGATATTATCAACATATTCTTTTGTGAGAATGACTTCTGGAAGATCAGGCTCTGGAAAATATCGATAATCAGAAAGTCCTTCCTTTTTCCTCATTGTAATTGTTTTCTAAGCAATAGTACACGGGCGTACACATGAGTGGACAAGAACAAAAAGAATAATCATAAGTTATGTATAAATGGAGAATGTATGTAAACATAAGAAAAACCTGAGCGCCTTCTTCCCAGAGTCTGGTTTCCTGTACAATTTGATCACTTTGGCCTTGACTATGGAGAAGCACTTGTCTTGAAATTTCAAAATCAATTGCTCTGCTGACTGATGAAAATGAGTTTAAGTTTTTTATCTCAACCTGCAAATCAATGGATGTGACTAAATATTTAATAAGATTGACAAAGTACTTAGTTGGTTCTTAGTTGAAAGAAAGAACATAGACTTGATAGGAAATTCAAGGGTCCTGTACTCCTGCCCACCACTAAATTCTTCTTCCTCTAACATTTGGTATACTATACCCCTTTACAAATAGTCCCTCCTACCACACAACTGCTCACCTCCTAGTGAACTTCAACAACTAGCTATTATTTTAGACTAATTGATAAACAGATCAACGAAAATAAATATGCATTTTTCACGAACATAATTTCAATTTGCATGTGCTAGAATAATCGAATCAGAGCAGGTGATATTTATAAAGAAGCTAAGCATAGTTGATCCTCAACCACCCATCCCGCTAACACTTATGAGGGGGCAAAACGATGTCGATTGAGTCCTTTCAGGAACCTCCGAGAAAAACATGCTTTGAAAAGTTGTAAGGTTCCAACTATATTCGTGCAGAGTCATGTTGGTGGTGACTACATACCAAATCATGAAACACTTGAGTGTCTTCCAATTACTGGTTACGGCACAGAAACAATACTTCTAAGAGAACTAAGATACCTTTGTTCCAAACTGTGACTGCCCAATAGGTCGAACTGACACATTCACATCACACCGAAGAGAACCTTCTTGCATGTTTCCGTTACTTACACCCAAATATCGAACCAACCTCTGTAATTCAGCAGCATACTCTGCAGCTTCAATCCCAGTTCTCATGTCAGGTTCAGAAACAATCTCAAGCAAGGGCACTCCTGCTCTGTTCAAGTCAACCTGCAAAACTTAAACAATCAATATAGCAGCCAAGGACACATAAAAGCAAGCCATAGTGAAATCGATATATTGAAACTGACCATGAAATGGATCAAAATACAGGTTTGTTAAGACCATATGCTAAAATATTTGCTTCGAATAAGGATCATATAAATATGAGATAAGGGATGCAAAATTATTTCCTGAGAGTAGCTTCCACTTTCAGAGTGAAGCAGCTTTCCAGCATCCTCTTCCATGTGAACCCTGGTGATACCAAACCGCCTATGCCCCCCACCATACTCAATAGGAAGATCAAGATCAATAAAGCCGCCACTCGCAATTGGGACATCAAACTGAGATATTTGATAGCCCTTGGGAAGGTCTGGGTAAAAGTACTGTTTCCTATCAAACTTTGAGTTGAAAGACAAACTGCAGTTTAGTGCAAGACCCAACTTCACTGCAAACTCAATCACTTTTGAGTTCAAAACAGGCAAGGCACCAGGAAGCCCCATACAGATGGGGCAGATATTAGTGTTTGGTGAAGAACCATAATTGTAAGGGCAGCTGCAGAAGGCCTTGGTGAGAGTGGAGAGCTGAACATGGGTTTCAATACCAATAATTGCTTCATAGTCCTTGGAGATTTTATCAATAATCTGTTTATCAAAATGTGGTGAAATCGCTATAGGCCTTTGCTTTTCTTGAGTTGCTGTTTGGGATTGAGAGGCTTTCACAGAGAAATACAAAACTCTCCTCCTTCTGGTAAACAAAGCAGCAGGGTGAAGCAACAAAGGTTGAGTCCGAATGCATCTCAATCCTGCAAATGCCATTTCTGTAGTCTCTAATCTTCTTCTAGCATCGAACAGTTGAAAACACAGCTGCAAAACATTGAAAAAATGCATTGGGAACGAGACAAAGCAATGAGAGTTGAAGACAACTTTAAAATTCACAAATAAAACAACTTACAGAAAAAACAAAAGCATTTTTTTTTTTAACAAAACGAAGTTGGAGTTCTAGAATTTTTAACCATGATTTTTTTAGTTACTCATCTGCTGAAAACTATGCTAAATTACTTTTACAATGATAGAATAGTATTAAGTACAGTCTTCACCAACATAAAACAGATAGGATATTAATAATTGATGATCAATTAACCACTATAAAATATACAAAAAGAAAAAGAAAATTCATTTCTACTTTTAACCAAGATGTGAAGAAGAGAAATTTAACAATGTAATGAAAATGTTCGAATTCATCTAATTATATTCTAAGGTGAAACATTAGAAGCTGTATGCATACCTGATACCCTTTAACAAAAAATAATTGCAATGGCAAACTGTTCTGCACCACAAATGGAGAAGCGTTAAGTCATTGGGTTGATGAAAGCCATGGAAAAATGGGATAGCAAACTAAGCTAACAAACCTCATCGAGAACGAGATGAAAGACAATTAACAGAGAAAGAAAGAAAATTAAGGGTTCGTTGGACCTGAAGGTAATCGCCAACTATACACCATTAGAAATGGACAGAATCAAAAGGAAAAGAGGAGAAGAAGAAGAAGAAGAAGAAGAAGAAGAAGAAAAGGAAAAGGGGTGATTAAAGAAATCTAAACGATTGCTTACTTGAAGTTTTTAGACTAACCCAAATGAAAATCTGCCGCAGGCGAGACCAGCTTCCGCAGTTCGAGGAGATGCTTCGCTCAAAGAAACATCGGCCACTCTCTATCTTACGGCTTACTGAAATTCAAAGGGAGCCACCCAGTTCAATTGCTTGCGTTTCAGATAAAAGGTAAAAAGACTCGACTTGGCTCCGACGATAAATTTTCATTTTCCCCACTTATTACTTAATTCCTATTTTGAATAAGTAGTAAAATTACTTATTCTCAAAATTTAATTTAAAACGAGAATTATGCACAGTCAAATTATTAACCTCGGCTGTACTTAAAAAAAAAAAAATTATTAACCTCGGTTTCGGTTTGGTTTTATGAGATTTTTCAGCTTCAAACCGAATCGAACTGAAAGTTTTCAATTTTCTCAAAATCAAAACTCACTTATCTAAGAATGTCAATTTTTTCTGGGGGAACACATTCCTAATGAAGCAGGATATCCCGGTTAGCGGTTATGCGAGAAATGAGAAGGGAGCAGAGAGAATTTACCTCGTTTATGTGGGAAATACATTCCCGACTCCATCCTCACCCAATATATATATTTATATATATAATAAACCATAATTCTAATTTTTTTATAAAATATCATTCTTTTTTAAGATTTTTTTTTTAAAAAAAAATCTTAAATATAAATCTTTAATTAAGAATTTACCATTACATATTTTTTAAAAAAAATTATTTAATAAAATTTAGTAAAATAAAAAATGATAAACGAGAATTATTCTTGACGGGGAATTCGATGTCCACGAATTCTCTGCATGAAATTTCGTTCCGTTCGTCGCAAAATAGAGATTTAACAGGAATAGGGACGGGGAATGCCATTCCCCAACTCCGCCCCTGGGATATCTCTAAACCTGTCCAACTTTTTGCTAAACACTCGAACAATCCACCGGATTGGTCCGGTCCGGTTCGGTTTCTGGTTATTTATATCACCCTGAAAGTTGTTGCCATTGTAAAATCAAAGTAGTTGTCACTTGTCATCAACGTTTAGTCAAAGAAATTTAAGACTATTTATTACAGAAGTAAACAAAGATGAACAGAAGAAAGAGAGCAGTTGGGTAGAATTTCCCTTCAAACACAAATACGTTTTCTTCACTTCCAATTTCAGAGAGGAGATTTTATACGAATCTCCTCCCATTTTCCCCAATTACCCACAAACTGCTTTAGTCCCTCTTGATTTCGAAAATCATCGCCATCATCAGCTGCGGAATTATCTGGCGTTGCTTCTAATTTCTGCGGCTTCGATGTAAATAGCTGAATGGTATTTGAGAGAGAGCAAAAGGGAATAGCCATTGAGAGAATTTGTAGAAGAAGAAGAAGAAGAAGAAGATGGAGGTCCAACAGTCATGGAGATTGAGATTCTCGTTTAGGAATGCGACTGTAGCCTTGTGCTTGTTGAACCTGGTGGCTGCTTTTCTTCTGCTTCAGGGGTTTTTATCTGCTGCCTCTTCCCGCAACAGACCCTCCTCAACAAATCGCCATTTGGGTTCGTTTCCTTCTCCTCTCTTTGCTTTTCGTTTCATTGTTCTTCTTGGAATATTGTGGAGTGGAGAGCTTTTATGATTTCTGCAAATTCCTTGTGAAGTAATCAAAATCTATGTTGGGGGTTTATTGGAATTAGGTGGGATTTTCCTTACTCTTGAGTTTTAGTGCATTAAACTGAGTCTGATCAATATTTGTGCTCCTGATCAGAGAAGCTAGAGTGATCTTTTGAAACTGAATATTGCTAGTTGGCGATTGCTTAGTTGAGGACTAAGGTGTCATGTAGTACAAGAAAACAAGAAATTGCATATTTAAGGACTTAAATTGGTAGTCCTTGAACCCATTTAGCTAAAAACTTAGAATGATGGCAGTGCTGGATTTGAACATAAGAATAATGAGGTTTTGATGTTAATTCTTTTGATCACGTCATAATAAGGTGACATGGTTGCTTCTGAAACTGGTCTCCTTCCAACTTCCCAACATCTGCACTCCATTGTTGTGCTCAAAGTGTAGCACTTTGACTTCCAGATGTCATTGTAAGTGTCCAAAGATTTCTAAATAGGTCTTAATGAGTCCAAAAGTTTCAAGTCCAGACTCTGTCAAATATCATAAGCACCTGAGATTTTCTATTAGCAACAGCCATTGTTGTTTTCTTTTGACTATCATTTATTACAGAGATCTCCTGCAGGCTGCAACAATAGAGTGAAGATGATCTGGTTTGGGAAACACATTTATAACATCAAAATGGCTGTTATAGATCCATGAAATTTATTAGACCAACATTGGTGTCTAAGACTAGTTGGCAACCTCTGTTATTTGCATGTTTGGTTTTCCTGAAAATTCTGACTCTGTCAAGTGTCATAAGTACCTGGGATTTTCTGTTCTTAAATCTTGTATTTTTGGATTAAATTTTCTCACATAGATTGCCCGTGACAGTTGAGTGAAGATGATCTTTAACAACATGGAACTTTTTTGTGGATTCCACTGTTGAAAAAAATTGCATAGAAGATAGATATTTTACCTATACCTATATTTTTTTATAGTAAAATTTGTAGAACATGATTGAAGAGATACCCAGAAAATATCATATTAGTAAAGCAGAAACATAAACAATCTGCAGAAACAATACATTATTTTTTTGTATTTTTTAACATGGAATGATTCGAATACCATCTATTAACATCACCGAAAATATTGTTAAAATAATTTTACAAGAAGGTTTTATTGAAAACGTAAGGAAACATTGGGAAAGCAACATAAAATTTCAGTTTTTACTCCCATGTGTTCTGTTATAAAATAGGTTGCTATTGGAACATTATATCTCTGTCTTCTTAATAGTCCAAATTTTTACAGTGTCCGATCGTAGTGCCTCTTTTTCTAACTTGAGATAACATGTAGACTAGAGACCTCAGAAGATTGTGATCGCAACTGATATCTTCTTTCCACTTAAACCAAGGAAAAACAAAGAAAAGGGTATTTAGGAGACTCTAAGCTCCCCTATTAGTTTCACTCCACATGCTGTGGGAAACATTACGAGTCCATTACTTGTAAGCTTCCAAACAGATTGCAACTTTACTCAAAGATGAGGGAGATAATGATCTAAAACTTTGACCAAAATAAAATAAAAATAAAAAAGGAATATGAAAATGAACTAGGGTTCCTTCCTTTCATGCATTAAGCAATCAATTGATGTTCTTAGAAGGGACAAGTTTCGATCTCATGGTGGACCATTAACTTGCCTCGTGCAGAACCTTAAACTTTCAAGCTTTCCCAACCATTGTTATGCCTTGATATTTCATATCAAGCCCTTGTAACTTGCCATTATGTGATCCCATACCTACTTCCTTATCTGTATAGATCATTTTTCATTTCGTCACATATTCTTGGAAAATCTAGAAGGTGGCTGTAATCAGTACTTTCTTCAAAAGTCTGATGGTTCTCTTGGCTTATAATTTGGGTCACTTATTTACTTCTATATTGTTTGGGATAAATTTGACCAGTGTCAAGTTCTTCACTAGTACTGTTTCTGGGATGGATTATGATCATGCATCTTGATTACACAAGTTCTTTTAAGTTTTTTGTTTCTTTTAATTTTTGCTCCTATTATTTCTTATCACTCTTGACCTGGTAATAGTGTAGTTATTGTAAGCTTGGTTTGTATAGTACTCCAGTCCAGGCATCATCTAGAATAATATTTTAATATCCGAAACATTGCTAAGCTTGAAGGGGGACATTTTTTTTTTGTCTAATGTACTTATTATCTGAACTTTGCGGTGGAAAAAAGTTGTCTGAATTTGGTGTTCGGGCCCTCCTTTGTTAATGCTCTATACATTTTGATTGTCGCTTGTTGCTTGACTCAACTGGGTTCCTAACTTGGATAATATGTGAAAACTCATAATGCAGATCAACTGAAATATATCAGGGAATCAGAAGAGATTCGACTTGCCATGCAACCTTTGGAACTGATTAAAAGGGTAAGTACTTCAAGTATATCCTATAACCCATAAAAACATGACATAAGTTTCATGATTTAATGTCAATGTCTCCCTTTTGCGTGGCTAGATATGTTGGTGGGTCAATTCGACTATTAGTTCAAAGAAAATAAAATCGAACTTCTCGTAAAAAAGAAAAAGAAGAAAGAAACAACAACAACGATGACTGAAAATTCGACTAAGCTAACTTAATGACTTGAATTAACAGACTGAGATGGTTCGATTTTATCAGTTTTTTCGGTTTTAGTTCATACCCTGGTGTCATTGCACATTTGGGATTTTCTTTTGCATTGAAGTTCAAACTTTTATTATTGTCTTCAGGTAAGGGAAATTCAGCAGGAAGCATATTATGAAACAGAAGATGTACAAGAGAAAGACTCCAAGCAGAATGCTGCCATTGATCTTTCTAAGAGATTGAAAGACTTCCGTTCTCTCAATGATGCTTCTAGTTTAAAAGGTACCATTTTTCTGCTCTGAAATCCCCTCCCTCCCCAGCCCCCCACCCTCCAATATACCAGTCAAAATCAAAACAACTGAATTTGTTTGATTTCATACAATATATATTTTTGAGTTTAACACGTATGAGATAGGGGGATTCGAACCTCTGACCTCTTTGTTGAGGGTATATATGCCTTAACCAGTTGAGTTATGTTTAAGTTGCGTGAAATTTAAAAAAATCAGACGTTAGTCTATCAGTTTAGTTTGATAACTTTTTCAACCCTAGTTTGGTGGATTGTTTTGTTGGTTTCAGCCAGTTTAGTCAGTCCAGTGATCCATTTCAACTTTGGTTATTTTTTATTTTCCTTTAAACCAATAGGTTTAAGTTCGTTAGACTTGAATTTGCCAACTTGAGCATAGCTTGAGAAAAAAGTTAGATATTGATTTTCATCAAAAGAAAAGTAAAGTTGAATCGACTTGTTTACACCCGGACCACCGTCCAGTGTCGCAGCTAATATAATATGAATGACTTGTGTCACAGCTCTAGAGGAATGGCGCAAAAGGAAGATGGAAAGAGCAAGACTGCGTGAAATGGAGAAAAATGGGACACTGAGTTCTTCTGAGCCTCGAAAACTCAACCTCTAAATCTGTATGAACTTTCCTTGTGCCTTGTATAACAAACTTGTCTATGTGATTCTAAAGTGAAAAGCATCATACCTCTTCTTTTTATATCTAACTGCCCTTTTACAGTAACAGAGTTTGAGTGATTCAGAAGCTCAAATTGATTCTATATGTTAATATTAGTTATGGACAATATTGGATAGTATTTATAATGTTTTACATATCACATTATTACTATATTTCAAAAGGTACCATAATATTACAAAGTAAAAAGTTATTTAAATCTAGATAGAGATCAAGTGTGTAAGGAGATCGAATTAGGGCATGGACAACGAGGAATTCTTCCATAACTGAGTTTGGAAATGGAAGAGATAACAGAGCCCTAAAGAGAGTGTGATGAGAAATTTATAATAGATTCCGACTACAATGATCAAATTGATTATCGAACGAGATCAAGAAAATAAAAAAGGAATCCAAATGGATTTGTCAGAGAGAGATGAATTCTTAGGGATTTTTTGAATGGATGACCTTTTTAAGGCCAAAATGATAGATGACCTAGTCTTTTAAAATAATGATAAGATAACGTGACGTTACACCGAGAACAAGAGTATGATAACATCTAACGACCAAGTGAGAGTACGATAAAAATCAATGAGAGTCAGAGTCATCTTCAACTTTCTTGATCAAGAGCTATAGTACGATAAAATCTAACAATAGGTAGGATCATCTTCAACTTTCTTCTCATATAAGTCATTTTCAACTTTCCTCTTCTCCTTGATGCATGCTGGTGGCAACCTTCCTCAAATCTAGGTTTCAAATTTGGTTGAAGATGAGTTGAAGATGACACCTTGCTCTCATTGGGTTTTATCATACTCTCGCTCTCGGTCAAGAAGGTTGAAGATGACTTTCGCTTGCGTTAGGTTTTATCGTAGTCTCGCTCTCGATGTGATGTCAGTAGTTTTCATTATATTAAAAGACTAAGTTATCTATTGTTTTGACCGGAAAAAAAAGTTATCTATACAAAAACTTCAATTTCTCGCAAGTGGAATAAGCAAAATTATAAGAAGGAAGTTATTTCTTAACATTTACTTTTTTAGGACATCTAGGTAAATTACCCAATAATACCAATTGTTATTTCTCCATTCATTTGTAATTCCATTTCTATCCGGGGTGAAATTGGAAATGATAAATATTCAGAACCAAACTAATTTGATATAAATAGCTATTGTATATGGAAGATTACTTGGGACTACTCATTTGGATTACTTGAGGTCTACCCCTTAGATTATTTGGAGTCTACTCACTTCGATTACTTGAAATGTGTCCACTTGGAACGCTATAAATATGTATAGTATGGAGCTTTTAAATAGAGATATACCAAAAAAAAGAATAACTTGGCAATAAGAAATCAATATGCTTTACTCTCTTTTTTCGTTGTGTTGTGTGTTTCTTAAGTTGTTCTTGTTCACAATGCAATTGACTTATGGGCAAGAACTAAATATTTTTAATCTACACATAATACACGAACTGATATAACATTTTTAGTGAATTTATTAGCTAAATAAAGTTTTTCTCCCACAAAAAGACATATTGGAAGGGGTTAAGCATGTACTTCGATATATTCGAGAGGCGATTGATATGAGTTTATTTTATTCGAACAAATCAAACTTTGATCTAGTAGGTAATTATGCAGATGCATGCTAAATATTTATCTGATCCACATAAAGTTAGATCTCAATCGAGTTATCTATTCATATGTGGAGGGACTACTATATCGTTGTGGTTTGTAAAGTAGACCTATTATAGATCATGTTGAAGTTCTTGAAATTCATGAGATTAGTCGAGAATGTGTATAGTTGAGATCAATGACTTAACACATTCGTAGAACATGTGACTTGACTTGTGGCAAAAATTATCCAACAATATTATACGAAAACAATATAACATGATATAACACAAATCAAAGGAGGATATATCAAAAGGGATACAATTAAACATATCTGGTCAAAGCTCACCTACACCCATGATCTTGAAGTCACTTTTAAATAAAGATATACTAAAAAAAAGTCACTTCACAATAATTTAAAAAAAAAAAAAAACTATCTACTTTGCTCTCTTTTGTTCGTTTTTGTAGTTCTCGTTCACAACACAATCATATATTTATCTTTTATTCCCTAATAATTTTCAGGGCTAAATTATAAATATGCCCTCAAAATTTGACTCATGGTTTAAAAAATACTCATATTTTTTTTCAAAATCTACAATATTACTCATGACCTTTTACCAACCGTTCAAAACTACTCTTAGATAGAAATCTATTAAAATGCTTGTATAAATTAAGTTTGAAAGATCGACATTAAAATACGTCAACTTTTCTTTTAACATTCTAATAACTTTTCTAGTCTAAATATAATTTTGAAACGTTTGTGAAAAGATAAAAATAATATTATAACTTTTGAAAGGATAGTATTATGTTTTAAACAAAGAACAAAGTGGAGGGACATTTTTTATAATTTATAGCCTAATTTCTATATTAAACAAAACGAGGTAGAATCAACATTTCTATTCACTATTAATAACATGATATCAACATAACTTATATGATTAAAATATCAAAATCTGGATAAAAATCAAAGATTCGAATTCTCTCACCCAACCAATAAACATATCTAATTCTAATCTAGATTCTACACAAATCATAAACCTTCCAGTAAGTTGGAAAACATAGAGAAAAGCACTTTTGTTGTTGGGCAAAGAGAAATTAAAAAAAAAAAAAAAAAAAAAAAAAAAAACTCTGTTCAGCTCCTACAGTAATGAACCATTAGAACAAGCAGCCAAGACAAGAAAATGACCATTCTAGAAAGCAAAAAAAACGTATACATAATTATTCTCTTATACTTCTTCTGCTTCTGCTTTTCTGCCATATCATCGACACAAACAAAAGCACTTTTGAGACCCCACTGGAACAACAGAAGCCATTGACAAGTGTCTTAACACGTGTACCTATGAGAAACCCATGCAAGACAGTTGGTTCACACGTGTCTGTAAATGCAAACCTTAGTTCTCCTATATAAATCTCATTACTACAAATTTTGGTTGGTATAAGAATGTATTAAAAAAAAGCTACATCTTTATCTGATTTTGGTTTTGAATTTTCATCTTGGAAACTGTTTTTTTTGGGGGGTTAGAGAGAGAAAAGATGGCTCAAACCATGGGAAGAAACATGGCAGCTCCATTGCTGTTTCTCAACTTGATTATGTATTTGATTCTCATAGGTTTTGCTAGTTGGTGTCTTAATAGATACATCAATGGCACAACCTACCATCCTAGTAAGTCTTTTTTTGTTAAGCTTGGTAGAGGTTGGTTTATAATTTTTATTATTGAATATAAAAATTTTTAAATTACATGCATAGTAATTTATTAAAGGGTAAAATATCATTTTAGGTCTGGTTCTTGTACTTTAAATGTCTAAAATTTGAAATTAACTTTTATCAAAATTAGTTATAAAATAATAATAATTTTAATACAATAAAAGATATAATGCAAACATAGATATAATGCGAAACATAGATATAATGCGAATATATTTTTAAAATTTGTGGGGAAAAAAGCTAATAGAGGCTATTTATTAAAAAAAAATTAACAATAAAATAATGGTAAAGAATTTTAAACTTTATTAAAAGTACTAAAACTAAAATGGACCAAAATAGAACAATTCTCAAAATACAAGAACCAAAATAGTATTTTAACACTTATTAAATTACTAAGAACTTATATATTTCTGGGGGATTTTGTATTTTTTTTCTTTAAGAAAATCGTTTTAACAAATTTTCTCATCTTAACAAGCTGAGTAGCAACTATGCTTTGAATTTCAATACTGAAAAAAGAAAAAATATTGCTTAATCTACAAAATATAGGCATTGATAAATCATATTATGTGCTACCTTAAACACATCTATCTTAAAAGATAAAAAGACGAAAATTTGAATCACACCCACATTTTTTAATTAGGGAAATTTCAAATATATTTGGTTGTTTTTGGATTCCAAAAGGTATGGGAGGCAACGGAGCGACGCCGTTTTTCCTGACATTTGCAATGCTGACGGCGGTTCTGGGAGTGGCATCTAAACTGGCCGGACTGTACCATATCAGAGCTTGGAGGAGCGACAGCCTCGCCGGCGCCGGCTCAACTTCATTGCTCACTTGGGCTGTAACTGTTCTTGCTTTTGGGTAACTTCCCATCTCTCTCACTTCAAATTTCAAGAACCCCTAAAAAAAAATCCATTTTTGCCTTTCCACAGTTTGGCCTGCAAGCAAATCAGCATAGGAGGCCACAGAGGGTGGAGGCTGAGAGTGGTGGAAGCTTTCATAATAATATTGACTTTCACTCAGCTTTTCTATCTCCTCTTACTCCACGCCGGAATCTTCAGTCGCCGCTACGGCCCCGGTTATTGGGACACCGACTACGGCATGGGCGGAGGGCCGGCGGCTGCCGGTGAGCCTCCCAAGGGACCTGCTGGGACAAGGGTAGTTTAGAACAGATGGTTGTGTATCATATCATGTCAGTGGCTTTGTTTCTGATCTCTTGTTTTTGTTTTTCTATGTAAGAACATAGTTTCTGGTTTATGTCATCTCCTTCAAAACCTTCAATGTAGGATGTTCAATAAGCGATTGGGATCTTTCACATAAGAACAAAGGATGTTGTGTAGTTTGATATGTTTGCTGTGTTTCAGTCAGCCAAATCATTAATATGTAAGAAAATCCAAACTACAAGAAACTACAGATTTCAGAAACTACTATTAGGCCTCTAAACAGTTGAGCATTCTTCGATAATACCTTTTGTCTTAACCTGTGTTCTAATGAATTGTCGGTTTCATAACAAAAAGACAAGCCTGTTTAATGGAAAGAGATAAGGGTAAGTGTAATAAACGCACAAGGCCATTAAAGATGATGGGAGGACTGAATCAAAGGTTGGACAATCATCATCACGAAGCATTTATGATTCATTTCTGTCCTACTACTGAACATTTAGAAGAATCTTAACTTATGAGTTCAATAAAACCTATATAGATTTATGGAACTTAAAAGAAGAAAGTGGTGTAATATGATATAAATGGGGTTGTGTTTCAAAACCAACATTGGGCCAAACAATCCAAATTCAAAACAGGGCCCTTATAGTCTCGAGCTCAATGTCAATGGTATAGGAAAGATGAGAAAAAGTCAATCTAATCCAGAAAATCTTTATCAGTCAATCACATTTCGTAGCTTAAAAGATGCATTCTACCAACCATTCAAAGCTTTCAATACAGCACACGTCTTAGAACATAGGGGAGAGATATACATGTTGCAATTTTCTATAGCTGCCACCAGACGATTGCAACATCCAAACCAATTACACTTTCCTGTTCTGTTCGTTGTAAAAGCTGCATCAACACATTGACTCAATTACCATCCTCTTGTTGAAAAGTGAGTGTGATCCTTCGAAGGATTATCTTTGCTATTTACAGAAGTTAGATTGTACCGACTTATTGGAGAACACACTATAGTGTCATTTCTAACAGTCCAAGTACCTACTCCTCTCTCTCGTTCAAAACTGAGTCTATGGAGATGAGACTTTCATCTTGCACGACCTTGCACGACTCCTAAAAACATGGTCATTTCTAACAGTCCAAGTGCCTACACTTCTTTTCTTGTTCAAAAGAGTGCATGAGATTTTCATCTTATACGACTCCTAAAAACATGACTTTCATCTTGCATGACTCCTAACTCTAAGTAATCCTAACTCTAAGTAATCTTATCAAAAAAGAAAAGAGGATTTGACTCCTAACTCTAAGTAATAAAAGAAAGAATTCATCCTCTCTTTTCTTTTTTGATTACCTTCCTCCTCACGTATGTAGTTGATCGAATCTACTTGATTTTGAAAAAATGTCGTTTAACATTTCGAAGTCCTTTCAAATGTTAAGAGTTTAGGATATTGAGAGAATGTATCTGACGATACTTGATGCTATCAAAACCTTGTTGGGTTGGTAATAAAATTTCAAATTGAATAAGGCATCATCAATAGTCTCTAGATCCTCATTACATACTAGCCAATTTACAGACACTTCCACTTCCAAGCCCCTAGAGCACATATTAACACCTGTTGGAATGCAATTATGGAAACCACACAAAAAAACCTTTATTTTTTAAGGGATGTTTGCCTTCAATAAAGGTTTCCACCATTCTTTGTATCCATTAGCACCGGTAGAAACCTGCATTTCATGCTCAAACATGAAGGATTTATATACACTCTTGACCTGGTACAACATTGTTTGTCCAAATGCCAAATCTATCTGTCTGGTAACCCATATATGAAAGGAGTTCATCACAAATAACTTGTACATCCATTGGACATAAAAATTGCTCGAGTTTTGGAATACCCAATGGTCCAAATGAAAATCATAAAAAATGCCTACTTGGATCTGTATTGGCCACAACCCAAACCGTAAGAGCTTGGTTTGTTTTTTTCCAATTTGAGTTGGGTTAGAATTTTGTCGAACCTAAATTTTGAGTCAGTTCTTTTTATGCTCGGGTTGACCTGATCTGTTATATATATATAAATTTATAAATGAATTATTTGGCAACTTTTAATGTTAAAAGTTTTTCATCTAGGATTGTAACGATGTTATGAACTTTGTTTGATATTTGAATTTTATGTGATTTTAGTTGAGCAAAACTTATTTTAAATAATTAAGAAAATTATTTAAAAAATGATGACTCAATCAACCTAATCCAAAAGTAATATTGTTCCTTGATCGGGTCATTCGAGTAGTCATCCCGATCTACCCAAATTTTTGGGTTTGTCTCAAAAATCCCTTCAATTCGATCCACCCCAACTCATCCCAAAAAATCCAAGGACCCTGAAAATCCATATAGATGTCCCATTTCCTACCTGTGCTCTCAACCCCTTTTTCAACATATTCATCCCCTATATGAAGCTCTTCCAAAAATAAGATGAAGAAGAAGTATGTGTTTTTTCAATAACCTCCATGTCCATACCTAGAAACTACTTGCCTTTCAGCACTTTTGTCATCACTAACTCAGGAAAATCCTCAATGCTTGCTTGGCTAGTAATGCTTGAGCCATCAATATATATATATATATAATCATTGTGTGTATATAATCATATATAATCATTGCAGGAAGATTGAGCCATCAATATGTATCACACATACCTATAAATCATTGTCGGGCAGGTAGGAAATCGAACCATCTAAGATAGGTGGATCTTAAAATTTAAGAACTACCCAAAATTCAATTCTCTCTCTAATAAACCTTTAATTAAAAAATGTTTAAAAAAAAAGATTGAACAAGTTTCAACTATTTAATTTTAGAAAAAACAAAATTTAAAATAAAATTGAAAGTTCAAAGACCACCTATTTAACACTTTAAGCCTAAAGGTCCAGGTCTAAAAGTTCAAGGACAAAAAAGCTCAAGACAAAACTTATGATTTAATCTAAATATTTCCTATTTGATGAGCGAAACAAACTCGGGTTATAAAATTCTCTCTTAATAATATATTTATAGACTACAAATTTACAAAGTTTCCAACAAAGCATAACTAATCTGATTGGGAATTGGGTTGGACATTTTGATGTTAAAATATCTTCCCCAAACATACATGACCCGGAGATTATCGAGGATATGAATAAAGCATATGAGAATACGACGATTGACATCATGAACAAATTTCTTTCCCGTCCACAAGCAAAGAAGCAAAACTGGGACAGTAATTTCAAAGATTAAACTTACTTATCTTCACTTTATGTTGTGCTTTCGTTAATGAAACCTTCCTTGCGACCTTCGAATCCAGGTCGCATAAGTTTTTTCTCCCTCTTTGCGATCCGTTTCATCTTTTTATCATGGATTTTCTGAGCTATGTTTTCTGACCTCTTTTGTTGTCTTTCTGCTTTCATCTTCCGAGTGGTTTCAATTCTCTCTTTCCATTTCTCAACATTCTTCAGCTGCTGTTTCTTTTCCTTCCGTAAACTCTTCATCAGACGCTGTGGATCATCATGAACTTTAACCCCAGCAGCTCTATTTGTTGCTGCATTCCAAGAGTGCTTCTTCAATATCATCTCACCCTTTTCGGGATCTTTCTTTGCTTCCTCCAGCTTTTTTGCCTTTTCAAGTTCCTTCAACTTGGAGAGTTTTCTCTTCTTATTCTTATGATGCTCTTCTTCAGTTCCAAGTTTAACATGACTAAACGCGAGTTCTTTAGAGGCCTCAACTACATTCCTCTCCACTTCAACCTTTGAGTGGGTGGTTACCGATTTCTTTTTCTCAGGTTCACTTTCTCTCTTGCGTTTCTTCTGGACAAGTTCCCTTCTTTCGTTCCTTTCATTCCTCTTCTTTTCCCTATTAGAACATCCTGTATTTCTATTTGCCCGGAACTCTTCGATTTTTTTATGAAGGCGTTGTCTAAGTTCTTCATATGTCACTGACCGGTCCTCACCGTCCAACCCAGATGTCATTGGCTTAACATCCTCTTCATCATCATCACTTTCCTTTTTCAACTTTTCGTTTTCCAAGCTTTGCACAAGCAAATCAAGGGTTGATTTAGAAGACTTTTCTGGATCCATACGATCTCTTCGAGCTTTCTTAAGATTTTCCTCTGATTCCATCTTAGCCAGAGCCTTTTCAATCTTGTTGAGACCCTGGAACCAAGGTTTTTCTTTTCCATCATTAGGTAAATAGAACCTCGCAGGGATGAGATCCACCAACTTGTCAAAGAACAATGCATGCTGATGGATGATGGACTTCAAATCAACACCGGAATTAGAATCTGCGGCAGTCTTCTGCTTTTTCTTCTTCGCCTGCAGCAATTTAATAAATAAGAAAGGGGAAGAATGAATATGTTTAAAAAAAAAAAAGAAATATCTGAAAAAAATTATTGTTCACTTTCATTTCCCTCCTAAATTTGCAGAAAAACAACTAAGAAATAGGGAATATCAGATAGAGAAAAGTAAATTTAAAAAAAAAAAAAAAAGAAGAAGAAAAGAGGAACATAAACTATTTCTACCCCTTATTTCTTTTTCTTATTCATAATCTTTGAACAGAACATTCTGCACATTCCTCCAAATTCATGGAGTTCCAAGATTGAATGGTTAACCAGCACTCGGCGAATTTATCTATTCTAAAAGGATCAATTTTCCTATCTGGTTTTAAATAGCGGCGTAAGCGCTTTGGTTTGTTAGTTTTGACACTGAACTGATGATCTGAAAAGGGGAAACAGAAAAGGGAGGGAGAGTGTTAAGATCAAGAAGAAAAACAAACAGGTGCAAAACGCCTAGTATGCTTGCCTGCCTATCTACTATGTCTGTTTTTTTTGTCCTTTCAAAAAGCTTGCACCTAAAGCTCACCGAAGATTCAAACAGCAACCTTTGACTAGATGCTACTCAAAGACCACGGGCCTTAGACAACAAGGCCGCCCGTGGGGTCTCTAATGCACTATGTCTATTAACGTTAGGACTTTAAATCATGAATACAAATCAGCAAAACTCAACCAGTCTCAGGATTACGAGTTGCAATCAAAGAGGAAGAGGTGAATGGAAAGTGGAATAGCGACCAATTGAGAGATGAGATACATACACTTCTCTGATGCTCCTTTGACACTCGCTGAGAGGAGTGCTTCTTCGAAAGTCAGAGGGAGGGACTTCATCGATGGACTGACCGAGACAGAAAGAGGAAAGTAAAAAAATTAAAGCTGGAAATTGATATTTTCAAATCAAAGATGCCAAACTTAATTTGGGTCAGTTAGATTGGTCTTTTAGTCAGATTAATTCACTGAGATGGAGTTCAAAGAACGTTCTCAGTAGATGTAGAGTAGAACAATGCTTATTGAGCAGGAATCCATAAATTCTCCACAATAACAACACTTCAAACCTATTCTAAGTTCAAGCGAGGGTGGGTAATAATGAATCCAAAGTACATATAAAGATTACCAACCAAGCTTATATCTTCAACGAGCTATTTCCTATTATTACCACGGCACTGTGAAGAGAGAAAAAAAATCAAAGTTTATCGTATGATAGTAGAATAGCAATCCATTTAAGGTGTAAACCGAGTGTCTAGTTTTCTTCAAAATCAGTAGGAGAGGATAAGGCATTGTCTTTCCAAGGATCATGAATTGCAGTCCAAGAAAGAATTATCAGAATTCAAAGAAACACACACCGTCACTCCACCGAGCAAACTACTCATATCCTTAGAATCCAACAAGCGCAAAAAAATTCCAAAGACCAAAGTAAACCTCCAACCAAAACAGAAAAAGGCGGCGCAAAAGAATTCGTTTTCTGCCATTAAAGAGAATAAATAACAAGATTATACCTTCATTTGGAAAGATGAAGCGAATTCCACTGCAGTAGCCATCGTCACTTTCAAGTCTAACCTCTCTTTCACCTTTCTCCGAAACTTACACGCAGGAAAATTGGGGCGGAAAAATAAGCAGCCGCGCCGTGTCCATCTTTTATACTTTTCTTCGACCTCCCGTCCGTGAAGTTTTTTATTTTTATTTTGAATTTGGGCTTGGGCCAGGTGTAAGGCGGCCCATCTTATAATTTGCAACAATAAGGGTTGTTTGATTTAAGGTTTTGAGGATGGGGTAAGAGTTTTAAATCTCCTTATCTGGAATAAAGTTTGTAGACATGGGCATGGACATCACTTATTCCCATGCATCAGTTTTTTCTATGATGGATGAATTTTCTATACCCTTCAAGAATGATGGTTTTATTTATACTCATCCATCTTTCTCTCTTTTATTAATATTTAAGTATATATTTATGTATTTATTTTCAATAATCTTAATTAATTTTAATTAAAAATATTTATAATTAATTAAATAATTTTTATTAGTCAACATTAATTTTGATTATTAATAATAGATAATAATTATATAAGATTTATAAGGTCAATCTTATAAAATAAATATTAATTTCATCAAACAAATATAAATATCACTTGTTTACATAAAAATCTAATAACATTCCCATGTAGAATCAAACATTTATTATTCTCAGACATCTTATTTCCAAACATTTATTATTCTCAGACATCTTATTTCCAGACATTTATTATTCTCATACATCTTATTCTCAGACATCTACTACCATGGGCATTCAATAAAACCTTAAACCAAACAGTCCCTAAAGGTGCACATAAGTCAGATTGGGTTAGGTTGATGGAATTTTTTGGACCAACCCAAAAATTCAGGTTCGTCATTACTTCAACCCAACCAACCATATTCATGAGAGCAACTCAATCCAATATTCCCAATATTTTTTCCGATTGGGTTGGGTTGAGTTGCCGAGTTAATTTTTAATTTTTTAATTATTTAAAACATTTTTTTCTTGAATTAATAACTAAAATCACATAAAATTCAAATATCAAACTTCAAAATTCATAACATCTTAACATTTGTTAGAAGTCTAGAAAAAAAACATAAAAATTGACAAATAATTCATTTATAAATATATATGTAATTAAAATAAAATTTTAAAAAATATAAACTTTGGGTTGAGTTGGTCAACCCAAGCCTAAAAAACCCAACCCGAGAACCGACCCGAACTTTTCGGTTCTTCAAACTTTTAATCAAACCCAAACCGAAAAAAAAAACTGAACCCAACCCAACCCTTATAGTTTGAGTTGGGTAGTCCAAGTTGTTCGAGTTATCGGATTAGTTGTACACCCCTAACAACAAGAGGCTAGCTTAACTTAGGAAAGGAAAATTGTGGCGGGTAGCCAAAAAAAAAAAAATTCTTCAACTATCTCTCACCTAATTTCGGTGACCTTCTCCTAAATTTGTAGATTTTTAAATCAATTAGATTACAATTTTTAAATAGAAAATATTTAGGTGTTGCCTTGGGCAGCACCCAAATATGGTTAAAAATAATAAATGTGTGGTTGATAGGTGGGAGCACAAATTTAGGTGTTGTCCAAACAACATCAAAGTACTGCATTTTTAAACATTTCATTTTAATTTAAACTATCAAGCAATTTTATTTATTTTATGTTATTTATAACAAGAAACTTTTGCTCAATTCTCAATATATATTTTTTCATACAACACCAATGTATATAACAACACATATATGGAAACACATAAATATCTATACGTGTATATACAAACACACATCTAAGTATCAGTGTATCGAATATGTTTGCATGGGTATATATACAAAGAATATATAACTCTATCAATCACTCGCATATGGATCTATATACAAACTATGATAACTGGGGCCCTATAAGTTTCGTTATTTTCAAAAATCAAAGACATTAAAAAGTACCTAAAAAGGGAAGAAATTTTAGAATCTAAAATTTTTATTAAAAAATGTGAAACAAGATCTCTACAATATTGGAGTAGTGTAAATGCATAATATTTCTTTTTAAAACTTCAATTAAGCGAATAATGCGACTTTGTCTTGATCAAGCTCCATTTGGGATTTATGCGTATTTACTTGTGAGATATTTTTTTTAGAATTTTGTTCTTATTATGTTTTTGGTATTTTATATGTTAATGTAATTAACGTAACATAGATGCCAAACATATATTGCATTGCATTTTTTATCATTTTGAATTTTCTAGAGATGTGTGTATGTATTTTATTATTGAGGTTGGATGTTCCAATCCATATCTTTTTTAAAATTTACAAGACCAAAAATGCTTGAAATATTATGACAATGGAGTGAAGAAAACATATACATATATATAAGAAAAATCGAGTCATTGCCTGAACGTGGATTTGCCTCTAAATAAAACTTCATAGAAAAATAATACCAAAATTGGATTTTTGTTGAAATTCATGAATTTTTAAAGATTTATTCCATTGTAGATCTTGTCTACTAATCAAGTTTCATTTTGTGTAAAGCTTGATTTTTGTTGAAATGAGTGAGTTTTAAAAAAAAATTACTTTAATTTTTTGTTAAAATTAGTAGGTACATTTTGGGGAAATTGCAATGTCAATTTGATAGAATGAAAAGTTATTCATAGAATTTGTCAACTTGATCAAAAGTAAAAATAGATTTTTTTTTCCTCCCAAAATTAATTAAATACATACCATGGGACCTTGGGTTGACATAAGCTGCTCAAATTTAAAAATTTCAACTTCATGTTAAAGTAAGCTCAGTTTAGTGATAATTGACATTTATTGTCAATCAAGCAATCGGAGATTCAAATCTTCTCATTATCTAATATTATTGAACTAAAAAAATCAACTTTACATTGCTTAAATACAAACTTATTACAATCATGAGCAAAGGGAATCTTCTCAAGCAATTAAATTTTTTTATACATGTGAGTGTTCGAGCCAGCAACTTGTGTACATTTCGACTAATCTTATTGAACAACTGTCTAGCTTCATTATATTTTGTTGTCAAAAACATATAAGATATTAAATCCATCATAGTCACCATAAAATTAATTATTGAGATGAAAGTAAAGAAGATTTAAACTCAATTATTAAAGAGAAACATTAGAAGTATTTTCTCTTTTCTTTTGAGTGAGGTGGGAGATTCTAACTTGTTTGTCTATGACATATGTTTTAAGTAGTTGAGCTACGGTCACATTGACAACTACTAAAAAGTTTTTTTTTTCTTTTTAATACAACACTTGCGGGCATGAGGGTCGAATCATCAACTTTTGAAAGGATAATTGTTGTCTTATTTAATAAACTATGTTTGGATTGACAACGACCTAAAGTTATTAAGTTTATAATTTGATGACGTGTTATTACTCTAGAAAAACTATATAGAGAGAGAACAAAATGGTATAGATTGAGTAAATACATAAACACAAAAAATAAAGTGAATAAATTATAAACTCGATCAAAGTGAGCATCGTTCAGTTGACATATCGAATGTGTTAGTGATCAAATAGATTTGTTTCGAATACTCCAACTCTTGTTGTATTAAAAAAAAATAAACGTAGGATTGTTTTTTTTTTTTTCAAGGATATGTACGTACGAATTTATTTTATCTAAAAAAACCAATTGTAGGACTTAGGAGTCAAATGCCGTGTTGATAGTCACGATGGAGTGGTTGACTGTTGTTTGACCGTTGACCGAGCTAAAAACGTGTCGACCTTTTTGGACGGTGCACATAACACTCAATTTCCTTTTCCTTAAAAAAAAACCAAAAGAAAATTCAATACTTTCTTAGAAGTTATCATATTGTATCAATTTTTATCTTTAATTTTTAATTTTATCAAATTAGACTCTAAATTTAGCTAATATTACAATTTCTATCGTTTATTCATTTTTTTTTGGCTAATTTACATCCACTAAAAGGTAATGTAAATATCTTCTTAAATTCACTAATTTTAATCATATTTTTACACACTTGATTAATCTCATTAAATTAATAATCGAATAATTTTTTTAAATTCATAAACTTTAATAGCAATTTAGCTTTAATATTGTTTTTCTTTAAAATCTGGCCAATTTTGTACACACATTTTTATAATTCATTAAAAGTTTATGAGGATTTTTTTTTAAATGAAATTTCAAACGAAAATTTATCTAAGACTAAAACTTGTAACATTTTTTTAAAAGTTTTTGCTTAACAATTTAACATTTATCTAAGTTTTATGGGTACGGGATGAAATTGAAAGTTTAGAATAAAAATTGATTTTTTTTTCTGAATTTTCAATTCTACTTTTACTTTAAGGTTAAATTACAAATTTAATAAACAAACTTTTTGAGAATTGTGTCTAATAAATATCTAAACTTTAAGATTAATAAGTATTTAAGAGATTTCTAAATTTTGTGTATAATAAGTCTCTAAAGTTTAAAAGTCTCTAATAAGTTTCAGAACTTTTAATTTTGTATTTATTAAACATTCTTTTAAATTTGTATACTTATTTGACATAAAATTGAAAGCTCAAATGCAATGACAAAATTTAATTTTGTATCTGACCATAAATCTATAAATCTTAAACAAATATCAAATATGTCAAGATTCTATTGGGAGAAATTAACATTTCTAAACTTTAGGAATTTATTAGACACAAGGTTGAAAATATAGAGAGAGAGACTCATTAGATATTTTTTTAAGTTCACAAATTTATTACATACAATTGGCTTAAAAATTGAGGAGCTAAAATTGTAATTTAACATATTTTTAGATTTGCACGCTATTTTATTTTAGCATAATTATATTATTTTACATTTTCAATATTTAAATTTTCAGTATATACTTTGAAAAAAATTTAGCAAACGCAACTGAGAGTATAGCTTAATTAGTTGGTATAAACCATGTGCCTTTCACTACGAGGTCAAAGATTTAGATCTCTCTCCTCACATATGGTTGAACTAAAATAAAATTTAATAAATAATTAGTTTTTTTTAAAAAAAAATTACATGTTGAGTAAAAATGTAAGACGTTATTGGAAAATTGTTTTAAAAATAGTTATCTTTTTTTTTTCTTTTCTTTTTTTCTTTATTTTTTTTAATTTTTTTCTACAATTTTTTAACTATCACGAGTTATTTCATCACAATATTCAAAATACTTTTGAAAAATAAACCCTACAAATTATTTAAAAACAGGAACTCGACAGATAAAGTCCAAATTAAACTAAATTATAGACCGTACAAATCCCTATTATTCTTTTAAATGAATTGATTGGAGTTTTTTTTATTAAAAAAAAAAGGAAAATGTCCCTTGGAGAGGTCAAAAGAGTAAACCTAATGGGGTTTGGCAACTTAATTTTAAATTACAAAAATGACTTTCTTTTTGGTCGACTAATTTAATTAGCTATGAATTAATGCATTTTTTCTTCCTCTTCTTTTTCCCATGAAAGCGAAAGTTTGCACGAAAGCTCCCCAAACAAATCATTAGGTTTCACAATTATTTGCATTTAATATTACTTTTTCTTTTTTAATTTCATTATGTCCAAGGAAGAATAATAAAAAAAAAAGTGTAATATTGTTCGCGAGTCAAGAATATTGTAAAAATGTCAATGTTGATTATAGATAAAATGTTGGTAGGTATGGTTGACGAGTTACAAAATGTGAATAACTTTCAAACAATGTAAGGGTAAGAAATGTATCATTTTTTAAAAAATGATATTGTAACGTTAGTATTGAATAAATTTAAACCAAGCTTCTTTGATGATAGATGGACTCATTTTGAATTCTCTAAAATTTAGTGGCCAATTAAATCTTAATAAAAATATTAATACATAAAGGATATAAAGTTAAAACTTTCGGGATGAAACCTGAAAAATGGTACAAAAGGACATATTTAATCTAAAAATACAAACTTAGTGTCGAGATATAAATATATATATATATATGACAATATATAAGGTGAAGGATTCAAACATCGGCCCTCTTAAATAAAAAGTGTGCACTATTATGCTAGTTGAGTCATGCTCATGTTGGCTTAAGCTAGTGTCGAAATTAATAATAATGTTAAAATACTACAAAGGGTGGTGATGATACATTATATTAAAACTATTAACGTCAATCCGAACTTAGCTCAACTAGTTGAGACATATAGTTTGAATTCCTTAAAGAGTTGTTTAGAGCGTTAAGTGAGTTATAATTGTCGGGATTATTATAATATAATTTTTGTTTGAGGATGTAGAGTTATTTAGTAGTTATAATAGTCTGAGGTGCATAGTTATGAGGATCTATTTGGCCCACTGGTTATTATAACTCGTGTTATAATAACCTGAAATACTCTGCACCCAAACACAGACTATTATAACCCCAGACTATACTACTTTGCATTTTAAATAATATTATATGTTTCACAGACTATAATAACCCACAAACTATTATAACCCTCTGTTATTATAACTCACTCAACGCCCCAAACAACCCCTCACAAACTATTATAACATGCACCCTAAACAATCCTAAGTAGTTGAAATAAAAATAAATAAAATTATTAATAAGGAAAAAAAAATAGTTTGATTATTTTGATAGAGGAGGGAATATCATATGATAACATATCTATCTATATATACCTATATACTTTACCTACCTAAGCGTGTGGGTTTGAGCATTTGGATAAACCCTAATCCAAATGATTAATAAAATTGACCAAAAATCAAAGCATACACACACATTAATCAAATCTTAGTTTGCATAATCACAAAGTCCATAAAGGTTTTTTGCTTTTCCTGAAGGCATTAAATTTTAAATGGTAGAAGGAAAAGGATATTATTGTTAAAGTTTTTAATTGGTTCAACCTGCGCACTGTAACTTTGGCAGTTAAAACATTTCAAGATAGAGATTCAAATCTTTAATTTAACCAGTTGAGTGTTTAATGTTTTAACCGATTAAACTCTATACATAACTTGTTTGATAATCACAATTTTTAATTTTTATAAAAAAAATATCCCAAATTAATTTAAATGTTTATACAACTTGAAAAATTATTGTGATCACTAATATTCAATTGAATCCAACAAAAAAATCACACTCAATATATTTCATAACTTGCATTGTAACTCGTCGGTTAAAGCATCTAAAGATAGAGATTCAAATCTTTGATTTAACCAGTCTGAGTGTTTAATGTCTTAACCGATTAAGCTCTATACATAACTTGTTTGATAATCACAATTTTTAATTTTTATAAAAAAATATCCCAAATTAATTTAAATGTTCAAGTTTATTGTGATCACTAATATTCAATTGAATCCAACTAAAAAATCACTCTCAATATATTTCATAACTTGTTCTACACAATCACATGGTTAAAAAAAAAAATTAAAAAAAATCTTAGTTGATATATATTTAATATATGAAAGATCAGATGCAATGTTTTCTGATGATATTTCATAACTTTTTACCCTCCTTGATAGCAATGGTCAACTCCATTCATTAGAAAGTCTTCCAATGTCCAATTGGGCCACCCCCATGTGATTTATGTTATGAACCTAACTTTAAATTATTAATTAAATTTATTCGCATCATTAGTCGCGTTATTTTTTACATCAACGATACTTCTCTCTCAACCCGTCAGTAGTTTGTAGGAATCTTTCTGTTTACTACCACTAAAAAATTAAATTAACAAGTATTTTGTTTATTAAAAAAAAATCTCTCCCAAGATCCCCTACGACTTGACTACGTCACCATATCATCCATACTATCTCAAGTCGCTTTCGAGAGTGAAGACTTTTCCCACAAACCAACACGAGTTCTTTCATGTTTTGTCCTCACTCACATACTCTTTGGGAAAATTTCAAGGAGGTCACCCAATATACGATTGACCCAAGCCAAGCAGCTTAACTTTGGAGTTTCTATCATTGAGCCACCGAGAAGGAAGGTGCACTTTGTTGGTATAGGTAGTAGCTATCAATTCTTTTTAAGCATTTCTCAATTATACTTTCATATCTTCATGGTCACTCGCATGTACCCCTTTTCCTCGGGCACCATCCTTTCATATCATCTCTCTCATTCAGATGTGGGTTTGGTTCATTCATGTACCCCTTTTCTTCGGGTGTCACAATCTTAATGGTACGTTAGTATTTTTCTTTTCTAACATTGATGGTCTAAAAAGAATTATCTAATCAAACAAATGAATTAGATAACCATTTTATTTTGTTGATGAAAAAGAATTAAGTTGTGACATTATATATTTCTTTTTTCTTTTTTGAGTTCAATAATATTGAGGGTAGGAGAATTCAAACCTCCTACCTCTTGATTGAGGGATACATATGCTCACTTTGATAAATTGTAACAATATTTTATATTTTAGATATACTTTTAAATTATAATTATAATAAATGTATCGTAATAGTTTAAAATCGTTTTTAAATAATGAATTTCATTTGATATAAAGATTAAAGTTTAAACTATTTTAAAAGTTATTTTAAAGTTATTTTACACAACTTAGTTTCAATGGTCTTTTATGGTTTTAAAAGTTTGATTCCATGGTTAATTTTGTTTTTGGTTAAACCACATAAATTATTTAATTTCTAAGCCATTCTTTTACCTATTCCCAAAACAATTTTTTTCTCTTACAATTAATTTATCCAATCCCAAAACTCTATCAATAGTTTGTTAACATAGGCAATTAAATAGAATACAATAACTCATTACCTTAATTTGTAACTTGGATGAATGTTTGAAGTGTATCATTTTTTTTTCTGGGAGACACTACTAGAAAAGAATGTTTTGCCGACGATAGTAATCCCGATGCTTCAAATATCGTCGGGATATGTAGGCAACCCCCGACCAATTAATCATTAGTCGGTAATTACGAACTAATCCCGACCATTTTGAACGTGGTCGGCAATAAGTAATGGAAAGGCCGACCGTTTTGGAAATGGTCGGCAATATGTAATGGAAAGGCCGACCATTGTGGAAATGGTCGGCAAAAAGTATTGGAAAGGCCGACCATTTTGGGAATAGTCATTAAACGTGTTGGAAAGGCCGACCATTTTGGAAATGGTCGGCAATAAGTATTGGAAAGACCGACCGTTTTGGAAATAGTCGGTAATAAATATTGGAAAGGCCGACCGTTTTGGAAATAGTCGGTAAAAATATTGGAAAGGCCGACCATTTTAACCATGGTCGGCAATGGCTTTATTAAAATCACGTTAATAAGCATTTGAAACGCCGACTATTTTCAAAATGGTCGGCAATAAGCGATGGAAAGCCCACCGACGGTGGAAATAGTCGGCAATGGCTTTATTAAAATGACGTAAATAACCATTGGAAAGGCCGACCATTTTTGGCAATGGTCGGCAATAACTATTTGAAAGGCCGACCATTTTTAAATGGTCGGCAATAACTCATTAAATGCCACCATTTTGGCAATGGTCGGCCTTTCCACGATTATTGCCGACCATTGCCAAAAATGGTCGGCATTTTTAATGGTTATGCCGCCATTTAAAAAATGGTCGGCAATGGCTTTATAAAAATCGAGCGACCTCTCTTCTTCTTCACCTTTTCGTTTGCCCTAGTACCGTCCCGCGTAGCTTCGTTCTCTCTGAAATCGCCGACCTTCTGCGAAATCGCCGACCGCGCGCGCCCGTCCGCGTGCTTAGTTCGCGCGCGCACGACCGCCTGTCATCGCGCTCCTCCGTCCGTCGCCGACCGAAGCGGAGAAATCGTTAAACCAGCCTCGCTTCGCGCGCCGCTGCCTCGCTTCGCCGCTTCGCTCGCCTCGCTACCGCCGCTTTCTTTCTTCCGTGCCAAGAAGTTTCTCTCGTACGTCATCTTTTGTATTTCAAAATCGTAAGTGGGTGTTTCGTTTTGATCATTTGATTGATTTACGATTTGGGTTTTGGCGATTGAAGACTCTTGTTGAAGAATATCGGAGTGGGGTTCGCTCGATTGGAGCCGAATTCGAAAGTGAGTCTGTCGAAGGAAGTGGAGAAATTGTTAAAGAAGATTATTTGCCGCCCCCACGCCGCTGCGCCGCCTAAATCGGTAAGTATTAGAAGATTCGTTAAGCTCGCGGATTAAGCTCCCGCTCGTTAAATCGGTAAGATTCGTTAAGGTAGAAATTTTGATTTATCCTTATATGTTGTTAATAATGATGTGTTGTTAATAATTGTTGTTTATAACTTTGTCTCGATCATGTGTTATGCTTCCATAGTAGCCTAGCCTTATGAACTCTATAAGAACTTAACCAAAGTATTATGAGTATAATCGATTTAGGTTGGTTTAAAACTGAATGACCATGAATGTTTGTGATGGAGATGTTCATTAAGTTTCACAGTTCAAAATGATTGAGCTATATTTGATAGATTGATCATTCAAATATACATTAAATGTTTGAGAGCTTAGAGTAAATATGTTTCTCCATCCAGCTGAAAAAAAACTTATTAACACTTCAAGGCTCTCTATTTTAGGATTTGAATTAGTTTTAGCTTGTTCAAACTCAATTTAAGGTTGTTTTAGGATGCTTTTTGGATTGCTTTAGGAGTGATTTAAGATATCTTGTAAGTAGTTTATACTAGGTGAGTTTGTTTGTTTGTGTGTGCAACATGTTATATGCTTACTACTTGCATATATCATGGTTGGTTTCTACTTGCATCTAGTTTGTTTTGATTTCCTGCTAGTTGTGACTTTATTGGAGCCCAACCTAGTGATTTATTGTAGTTTGGAGGAGGTTGGGCATACTCGGACTATTTTGAAGTGTTTGCAGGCTTATTTGGAGTTAAGAAAAATTTTGGATTTACGTAAAGTAGCGTCGTTATCTTTGTCGAAATTTCGGCATAGAGGTGTTGTCTAAAATCCATAACTCTCACATATATCAATAAAATGATAGTTTAAAATATTGTTTTAGTATCAAGACGTATATCAATATGCAAAATGTTAGTGTTCAAATCCTAACTCTCAGATCATGATAGTGATTAATACTATAAGTAATTATATGTTTCGTTCATTACTTCTCAAAACTTTTTTTTTTTTTATCATTATTGGATTATTTCATATCACTTATATGTTTGATGTGTGCTAGGAAAAATGGTGCGCTCTGCAGAGTTAGAAGATGAGGCGGCAAACCTTTTTGAAAATTACGCCCCCAGCACTAGCGCTAACCCTACCGCCACAGTAGTGTCTTCTACTGGCGAGACTTCAGGTTAGTTTAGTTATACACTTTCGTTAATAATTTTACATTTACTTATTGGTTCACTGATTTGTGTTTCAGATAGTTCTGCCCGTAGAGTGAGAGGATTCTCAAGGAACAAAGAGCTTGATAGATATGTCAGCATCCATGGGAGAATTCCAATAGAAATAACTGATGAAATGGAGAAGCCTGTTTGTGATTTTGCCACAAGATTCAGCAACGCAATTGGTACGATAGTTCGAGAATCGTTTCGATCACGCATAACGAAGTGGAAAGATGTGCCTCTGAACTAAAAGGATCATGTGAAAAACAAACTCTTGGTAAGCTTATCATTTAGTTCTTTTTGTGATCTATCATGTCAGAGTTGATCTAAAGTTAATATCTTGGTCTTTCTCTTTTTTTTTTCAGAACCATTTCGAGCTAGATTTATCTCGACCGGTCGTTCATAGGTTTATTGATCATGAGATACTGATACGTTCAAGGAGTTTAGGGAGACTTGTCTAGGCACTTTCGTCGAAATCGCCTCCGAAGCAAGACGTACAACACCACATAAACGTGTGACCGACATTGCTGATTGGCATTTCCTATGTGACAGATGGGAGTCTCCTGAATGTAAGGTACGTTATTTACATTTCTTAACAAATATGTCAGCTCGAACGTATAATACTGGTTCATTTTACTGAAAATCTATTTTGTTAGAAAACTATGGAGACAAACAAAAGAACCATGAGAAAGTCGCCTGGAACCATTGCACTTTGGGTCTAAGTCCTTCATGCACGTGTTGCAAAAACAGTATGAGTTAGACAAATGTTTCACTCATTACTTCTTGTTTACCATCATTAGAAATAACTTAGTATTTTTGGGATTTGACAAATCAAAAGGTGTTGACGTAGGACCCATTGAGTTATTCAAACAAACCGGTATAAAGAAGGCAAAGGGTGGGTGAATCCAAAGAATTGGTAATGCTCATGTAAGTTTCCTACTTTTAGAGTTACATTATAAACTTGCATTATAAACTTGTATCTTGAATAATACCTATTTTAATTTGGTCCACAGAGTCAAATGATAGAGTTGCAGGAGAAATCCACTCAAGAAGGGGTCGTACCACTTGCGGAGAGTGCGATTGTCCAAACAGATCCTTGGTAGTGGATCCACTCAGTGAAAGGCATGGGTTGGGGTCAAGGTTGAAACGACAAAAGAACTCATCATCTACTGAAGAGACCGAACGAGAACACGAGTTGGGCCTAGAATTGGCTAAATTACGAGATGAGAATGCACATCAAAAGGCGGAGTTGACTGAGACGAAGGAAGAGTTAGATCGTGCCAAGGATGAAATCACGAGTACGAGAGCGAAACTAGATGAAGTTGAAACCCGACATACAAATGAGTTGGCCAGCCTTCGATCAATGCTTACACAACTACTAAACTCACAGGGAGGACCGTCGACATAGGTAATATTCGTACTACTACATGTTGTCGATGACTATCCTGCAGTAAAGATAGTCATCGAGTTGTTTTGTTTTTCATGTTGTCTGTGACTCTGTTGGAGCCCAGCCTAGTGATTTGTTTGTAGTTCGGAGGAGGCTGGGCGTAGTTGATTTACTTTGAAGTGTTTATATGCTTATTTAGTATTTAGTTTTGCAAGGTTATGTTTGTTTAGATTAGAGTCTTGTTATGTTAGTTTAGTTTATGTTACTTTTAAAGAGTTATGTTTGTTTAGTATTTTGTGATGTTATGTTCGGTTGGTACGTTTTCACACAATGTTTTGGAATGTTAGTTTAGTTTAGGTTAGAGTCTTTAGATGGAGATGTTTGTTATGTTCGTTCCCACCGTATATTTGCTTTAGAGTGTTATTTCATTTTCAAACTAATATGCTTTCGTTCTTTCTCTCTATATTACAAGTACTCTTTGTTTTTATTTCTTTGAACTACACTAGAATAATATAACTTCGTAGCTTTTTATGTGGGGTGTAAAACTAGGGTTATCTTTTGTCATTTGGTGAAGCAGGAGCTTTTGTTTTCGCACAAGAATGGATGATCACATGGTTTATTAGTTTATTAGTTTTCAAATGTTATGTCGATTCGATTTTAGGATTTGCTCTCTTAGTTTAGAATGTTTACTAAATCTATTCGTATAATGTGATTTATATTAACAAATTTTAAGATGTGTCTTATCTAAGTTCTAAGGAATTCTATTGTGTTCTCTCACTTTGAGATGTTAGTTTAGTTTAGGAAATATTAGGTTAGTTTAGTTTAAGGGTCGTCTTGTTATGTTAGTTTAGTTTAGTTTGGAATTACTTTTGAAATGTTATGATTGTTTAGTTTTAGGAGTCTTGTTATGTTAGTTTAGTTTAGTTTGGAGTTACTTTTAAAAAGTTATGTTTGTTTAGTATTTTTGTTATGTTATGTTCGGTTGGTACGCTTGAAAAAATGTTATGTATTAGGTTAGTTTAGTTTAGTTTAGAACTTTTGAGATATTATGTTTGTTTACAACTTTTGAAATGTTATGTTTGTTTAGTAGGGTTGAAAATGTAATGTTAGGTTAGTTTAGTACATTTGACATGTTATTTTAGTTTACGTTAGAACTCTTGAGATATTATGTTTGTTTACTTGAACTGAAAATGTCATGTTCGGTTAGTTTAGTACGTTTGAAATGTTAGTTTAGGACTTTTGAAATGTTATGTTTGTTTACTAGTTTTGAAATGTTATGTTTGTTTACTAGTATTGAAATGTTAGGTTTGTTTACTAGTATTGAAATGTTATGTTTGTTTACTAATCTTGAAATGTTAGGTTTGTTTACTAGTTTTCGTTGTTATATGTTTATATAGTTTTGATCTTAGGTTCATGTTTTTACATATAGGTGGATCGACTTTCGACATTTCAAAAACCTACACGAAGATCGCCATGAAGATAATGTGTAATTACCTTGAGTTTAATTTATAAAATTTTGTTTGTAGATTGGGTTATTTTGTCAAAACTATACTTTTATTTTGTATGAACAAAGTGTAATGAACTTTAATTTAATGCAAGTAAAATTTTTATTCAATTTGTGTATATTTTATTTCATGTACATCAAGTTTGAAATTATAGTGAAAATCCAAATAAATAACCTATTTGAATAGGTAAAATATCAAATAAAAGCCATAGGCAATTCCAATATATGCCGACCAAAATTAAATATTGGTCGGCATTTCAAACAATACCGACCACCAAAACTAAGTTGGTCGGCAATATTAGATATGCCGATCGTTTTTATAATTTGGTCGGCATTGCTTTTCTAGGCCGACCAAAAAGGTTGGTCGCCTGCAATGTAAAGCTGCCACCAAATGGAAATGTGGTCGACATTATAACGAACGATCGACCAAAAACGTTTGGTCGCCCATTGCGTAATCGCCGACCAATCATATGTCGTCGGCATTGTAAAAATCTTCTTGACCAAAACCATTTGGTCGGCCTTTCAAGAATCTGCGACCATAAATGAGTTTGGTCGGGAGAAGGTTTCCCGACGAGGATAAGCCGACCATTTTCCCGACGAGCTTTTAATCGTCGGAAATGCCTTTGCCGACTATACTTTGGGGATTTCCCGACCATTTATGGAGTCGGGAAATGCCAAAATTCTTGTAGTGAGAAGAGATATATCATTTGTTCTTAGAATCCCATTAAATGCCATAAAATTAAAGCATCATATCATTTGAAGGGAGAAAAAAAGGGATTTGTTTTATTTTGTATAATACAATTTAAGGCTGATTTTAACCCAACAATAAGTACTTAAAAAATAAATTAATTAAATTAAAATTGAATATTAAAAAAAAAAACCCACAATACATCATAATCTCTATCCTAATCAACTCCAGAAAGTCACAATTTAATACAAAGTTTTATGTAATAAAATATGTTCAAAAGAATTCTAGGACATCTTCTTTTTAATTAATTAAGCAAAAGGAATGCTTAGCTGTTAATCAACTTCAACTTTTGCTAAGTTCTTTTATTTTATTTATTAGAGAAAATCCCTTTGTTCTTCATTGTCCGTACGAAAAGGTTGATCAATTCAATAATATCCTTCTATTATTGGAAAGATATAATATATTTTTGTAAATTTGGATACAGATTATGAATCCTATGATGATGATCCTGATTTCAATATATTTAATTTATCTCGTTTGTTTGTGTTAACGAGTTCTCTAAACTAACCAAGCATAGCTCAGTGATTATGATACGTAATTTTTTCTCTTGAGATTTGAAGTCGAAGTTCTCCTCTACATCGTTATTCGTTTCTAGTTTTCTGCAATTACTCTAACAACTATTCAAGAGATTGTCTCCTTTTTTGTTGACAGGTCCATGATTAATGATAATTCTTCATTTCTCTTTCTTATATCTATCTAAATATAGTTGACAATCACATTGTTCCACTTTCTTAAATAATTTCTCGAATTTCTTGACTGTATCGATTTAATCTTTGAACGACTAGTAAAGTCTAGATCTTTTAAGAGGTCTCATATATTGTATTATAAAATAAGATTTATTTGATAATGATTTTACTTTTTTCAAAAAAATAAGTTCATAACAACTAATCAAAGTTTATTTTCTTTCACTAACTTCCACAAACGAAGAACAAGTCTTGAACAAACTATCATTTATTTTTAGTATTCATACACATTTTTAAAAGTAGATAAAAAAAAAGTATTGGTAATTAAAGTAAGTATAATGTTGTCAAACGAATCCAAGTCTTAGAGATAAAGTTATCAACTAAGTCATACGTGAAATTCGTAAGAAGTTCGAGGCCCAAAAGTGAGACGAGAAACATGATTGGATAATGTAACCTCTGAGTTACTAGAGGGGTAGCCTCTTACAAAGGTCGACCCCATAGAAGATGTCCAAGGCCTAAAGAGGTAGACTCCTACGAGAATGGTCGACCAAGGTCAATGATGTTCAGCCCCAAAACTAATCTCCATAGAAGTCAGCCACAACTCATGAGGACTCGATCCAAGAGAGTTGGTCAAGGCTTAGGGTGGACCCTCACAAGCCACCCATGACTAAAGCTAAACTGGTAGACTATATTGATATAATTAAATTTACTCCAACCTATCGGCTTAAGCTTTTGAATTAATTGGTGATCTAAGAAAAACTTGAGTTCGAGATTGAGCATGTTACTGTTCTCCTTTACTAAAATATCTTGAAGTTCTTAGCAGAATTTTTACCTCAAATTAAGTAAGCATCAAAGTATAAATGGTTTAGCATCAAATCAGTATATTGTTCTCTTATCTTACAAGGCATTCGTTAAATTTTTCCTTTCATAAAATTTACCGTTGATCCAAATTTTTGGATAACATTAAGTATAGCGTTTATTTGATTAATTTAACATTCATGTGTTAATGGAGGGGATCTAGAGCATATAAATATTAAAATAGATATGGTTGGTGAAATTCCATATAGTCATGGTTTTGTGCATAACACGTTTGCTAGAAGACGATTTTCAAGCAACTCCAAGGTAATCTCTTGGAAATATTATTATATTTCTTTTCTTTTTAAGTAATTATTTTTTATTTAATGAAATTGAACTTCTTCTCATTCAACGCTAGAGACTCTTTAAAGGGTAGGGATTTTATTTTTGGTGAGAAGTTGGCATAGAAAAAATGATAAAGTTAAATGAATGTAAAGTACTTTAATTTAATGAGTTACACTCTTCTAAAAAGAACTAATTAAATAAAATAGGTTAGAATACAAATTTAGTTCCTAAATTTTGACGCTTGTGTCTAACTGAATTATGAACTTTTAAAAGTGTCTAATAGGTTCCTAAATTTTTTATTTTGTGTTTAATACATCAATAAACTTTCAATTTTGTGTCAATAGGTCTCAAAAAAATTGAAATTTTTATTGATTTATTAGAATAAATTTGAATTTTATGTCTAATGGAATCCTAAGGAGTTATTTGGAGCACTGAGTGGATTGTAATAGTCTGTGGATTATTATAGTTTGTAAAATTATATGATATTATTTAAAATGCAGAATTATTTAGTCTATGGTTATAATTATCTATGTTTGGAGTGCAAAGTATTCCACAGATTATCATAACATAGGTTATTATAACTTGTGTCCCAAACAAACCTTAAAATTTCATTTTTGTTTCTAGTATATCAATGAATTTTAAAAAATTTGAAAGTTTGGACTAATTAAACACAACTCTTAAAATTTATGGATTAAATTTATAATTTAATTAATAAAATATTAATCAACTAACTAGACCATCAAATTTAAAACACGAGAGAATCACGAAGCGGGTAATATTATAAAATTAGTATAGTAAATTTCTAACAACTCATTTTCAAATTTGGCCCCAAATATATATATATATATATATATATATATATATATATATATATATATATAGTTTTATTGGGGGAAAACAAGAAAAAGGATCCAAAAAAATCCATGCAAAACATTCTCTCTCATAGAGTGAAATAAGAAAAAGCCATGTGTCCAAATGACTTCATTTTAAATGTCTCAAAATGCTCAAAATGGCATAAAAATATTCTATTTAATTGAGAATATAATGGAGATTGCACATGTCATCTCACCTTAATCAAACATGTGGCAAAATCCCATTGGATATGCAGTAATTTTCATGTTAAAAAGGTCATCCACTCACAGCAATGAAATTATTATTTTTTTAATTACTCAATTTTTTTTTTCGAGAGGGGTTTACGTGGCCTAAGATCTTTTTTCTTCTATTAAAAATAATCTCTTTTCATTTTGATTGTTATTATCATTATTATTATTATTAGAGTTTTCATATCACCTAATGCTTTGGCATCTCCAAGGTTTGTCCTTTCCTTTTGTGTATTATTATCCTCAATTCTATACTGCTAATGTTTGGATGTGTTTTTTTGGAACAGACATTCTAGATAAATGTATCGTGCTTAGAAATGAGAGAGAACTCGATGGGCTAAAGAAAAATAGCTAAAGACTAAGTTAGTATAAGCTAAATTACCGTACTAAGCCAACAGAAGCTCGATTGATGAATCTCAACTAAAAGAGGAATTTTCATGTGACAAAAAAAAATAGTACAGAAAGTTGCCTATTTTAGAATTTTTTATGGTATACTTTTAACTTTTATGACCCATTAACAAGTTATAATAACCTGTGTTATAATAACATGTGGAGTACTCTGCACCCAGTGGCGGATCCAGAATTTGTATCGAGGGGACTTGAATATGACATTGAAAAAAATTATTTAAAATTGTACAAAGTAAATATTGAACATATGACTTGAGAGGGGCTTATAGTCTATTAACCACTATACCAGAATGCTTTTTTGTTATTCAATCTGACTTTTTTTATACATATTATTAAATGTAAAAATTTAAACAATATTATATGATTCCACCAATTATAATATTCCAGGTTGTGCTCCAAACAATCTTTGCGAAACGTCTAAGTTTGTGAATAATACCTTCTACGTACTTCAGGATACTACTTTTGGAAAGTCATCTAATCTCAATTTTTTAAATTAATTTTGAGGGGGGAAAACAATAACAGGAGAATTGTTTTAAAAACAGTTTTTCAAATTCTTGTCAAGCTTGATCTGAAAACAACAGTCTGCACTGAATCATTTGTTATGTTGAAAAATCCTACTGGATTTTCCTGATAAAGATATTGCAATCTCAGTCTATTTGCAAGGCCAAAGAACCTTTTTCTAGTTAAAAATTTGGAGAGAATCTATATATAATCTAGATGACTCCAAGTTCATATAACTTTATAATATATTTTTTTTTGTCTTAAGGCATGATGGAAATCTAGTTAAAATAATCAAATGGGTCATCTTTGAATATAAGAAGAATCAGACAGACCCAAAAAGAAGATGAAGTTTTAAAAAAAGGGAAAAGAGCAATACATAATAAAATATTGATAAGGACATATATGCCATTTTTTTAATGGTGTTCTAAAGATGATGATGATCACTATAACTTAAACAGTAGAAAGGATCAGAAAAACTCAGAAACCATGAGTGACTATATAAATATGGAGCAGATATTAACTCAATATGCCATAGAAATCTGGAAAAGAGAGAGAGAGAACATCTGAGATTCTTTGCATAATATTCAGAAGCAAAAATTAGAGAGAGGAAGAACTAAAGTAAGGTTTTGAAAGATGATGATGATGATGGGTGAGCATTTTGGTTGGGGGAAAGTAGAGGAAGAAGGATGGAGGAAAGGGCCTTGGACTGCTGAAGAAGACAGGCTGCTGATTGAGTATGTGAGAGTTCATGGTGAAGGAAGGTGGAACTCTGTGGCTCACCTTGCAGGTATGAACACATAAGCAAACAGCGCTCCCGAGTTTCGGGTCAGTTCTGTTCGAGTATTAGAGTTTTGTTTACTCGCTTTAAATTGAGTATATGTTTCCCTCTCTTTCCTACACTTTTCTTCTTCTGCATCTTACCTTCATTTGGATCATCCCTTTTCCGTCTACTCACTTTAAATTGAGTATCCGTTTCCCTCTTCTTCCATGACTTTCCTACTTTGGCATTTTCCTTGGTTTGAGTCATCATTTGTCTCTTTTTTCTTTCATTTTCTTAAGCTTTAAAGCCAAACTTTTGCCTTTTTCTTATCACTTCTTTTGGTGCATTCAGGATTGAAAAGGAATGGGAAGAGTTGTAGGTTGAGATGGGTAAACTACCTGAGGCCAGACCTAAAGAGAGGGCAGATAACCCCACATGAAGAGAGCATAATTCTGGAGCTTCATGCTAGATGGGGAAACAGGTAACCAACCCTCTTTTCTTTTTCCTCATGTTAAAGATGCAACCAAAGTTTGACAAGAACTTTCGGGTACTTTTTCTATACTTTAGAATTCAAGGACACAGTTGTACAACCTACAGAACAAATCCCGTTCAAGTAAGGTCGTGGGTACAATATCATACTTGAAGATATGAAGAGGCCACGTCAAACATTTATCTATAGCTTTTTTAAATTATCAACAGCTAAAAAGAAATAACCCTTTTACTTGTAAATATTATAGGTGGTCTACCATTGCTAGAAGCTTGCCAGGAAGAACTGATAATGAAATCAAGAACTATTGGAGGACCCATTTCAAGAAAAAGGCAAAAGTAACTTCCAAAAACAACGAAAAGCTTAACACTCGGTTTCTAAGAAAGCATCAATATCAACAGCAGCAACAGCGACAACAACAATACTGGGAGCTCCTACGACAACAACAACATCGAGAACTCCTAAGACAGCAGCAGCAACTGAACCAACAACCTGATATGAAAGCTGAACCTATAAATAGTTCTCAGCCTCAAATAAGGCAAGAATCTTGTACTGCCATGATCAGTAACAACAATCCCCAAATAACTGATCATCACGACCAGCCAGGAAGCCTCTTGCTGTCTGTGCCTGAGGTAACTTCCATGGAGGACCAACAATTATGGGATGGATTCCTGTGGAATTTTGAGGATTTTCAAGGCAATCTCACACCAAATTCAGCATTTGGCAAAGCTAATATGCACAATCTAGTCACACCCTTTTGTTGAATTTTTTGGTAGAGATCATTGCTTCAACTCCGTCGAGTTTTCACCGTAAAAGTTCTGGAGAGTAATCCAAATCTTACCATAAAACTTTATTTTGTGAACTTTTGTATGCAAATACAAGACAGGCTTAGTTATGATGCATGCTTCTAGGTAAAAAAGGGAAATTTGATTTGCCATGGTCCAAAAGTTCATTTAAGACATTGTTTTCTAGAAGTTGTTTCTTTTTGCTTTTTAAACAAAGTATGTATGGAGTATGAATCTTGAATGAAAAATATAAGTGATCCCTAGTGATAGTGAAAGTTGCAAATCAACCAACTTCTATTTTTTCGAACACATGCACTGTGTACTACATATTAAGATAAGACTGATTCTTTAAATATTTATCGATATCTCGATTTTGAATATTGATCAGATTTCGCATTCTTCAGGGATAACAAAATTTTCTATTGTGATAGAACTCAACAAAGATCTGATCCTAACAGCATAAAATATCTCTAGCTTGATAGTGATGGAATCAAAGAGATTGTTTTCATATACCTAGTCTAAAAACTATAAAAACTAGTACCAAGTTGTCCGACAACTTGAGGATACATATAAGTCATGTCTTCAATGGAAACTTAGAAATAATGGGTACTTTTCCACCCACTTATTATTTGTTTATGTCATTTCCGTTTGTCATATTTTAATAATGTTTGTCTTTCTATTCCTTATCCTTAGCACAAACAAATGATGTCTTGTTTTATATTTATATTTTAGTAAGATAATCATTGTTTAAGTTAAGTGATAGATTCTTTGTAGTCTCTTGGTTTGATTTTTATATTTATTGTCTTTCTTTTTCTTTACTACTGTCTGGACAATCTGTATAAATATCCTGTAAAGATTTCAATTTGTATCCAATAATACAACTTTTAAACTACATTTTTACTTCCATTTGTATAAAGACGGCGATTTTTGTGGGTGATACATTTTTTGGTTGGGTTCAATAATTTTCATAATTAAATTTGAACATCTTGACCTGATTTTAAATGTTTCGTTGGTTGAATTTTGTGTGATTTATTAATTAACTCGTATGCAATTCGATAATTTCATTTTGTAGAGTGACAATCTCACCATTATTCAAGTTTAGGGTAATCTGGTGATATGGAATCTTCAAGGTGATAATTCCATTTAGTAGAGGTGTCAAGCTCACCATTATTCAAGTTTAGGGTAATTTGGTGATATGGAATATTTAGGGTTAAAATTGACTAAGTGGCCAATATGGGTAAAAATGAATTTTCAAAAATAAAAACAAAAGGATGTTGATCGACTTGAAGTGTGCTCTCAATCAAAATTTTCAATTTCTACTGACTATAAACATTTATAAGAAAATTGACCTAAACAGAGGCACAGGAATTTTAGATATTCACTCTCCATCCTCTTAGGATGTTTTAAAAGACTTCAAATTTGCCAATATTAACCTTGGTATTAAAAAAATATTATTCAATCTGTCTCAAATGACTCAAAAACTATGGCTTTTACATTTCCAACAGTTCCCATCTACACAAAATTGGCATATGAATTATAGCCATCTCTGCTGAAAATTTTGATTTCCCCCAATAGATTACCAAAATCGGCATTTTTCGTTCAAGTTTTTTTATAAAAAAAAAATCAGACCTAAAAGCTCAAACTAACACAAAAACATCGTATCATTAGTTCTATAAACTTTAATGCACAGTTTACCCGAGCGATCAATCTTCTAAATCTTGCCTTTCATTTGTTTCCGTTTATTTCTCCGCTGATCACGCAAGCCTGCAACAAAAGAATAGCTAAATGAGGAACCTGAGATAAATTTGCCTACAAGTTTTTTAGAACTGAAAATATCAAGATGAAAATTTGAAAATCAGCAAAAAGTTCATTCAATAAAGATTTTAGTTGTGTACGTTTTTTCTCCTCTTTTTTCTTTCTCCTAAGGTTCTCCATTTTCCTCTGTTTTTCAGCCGTCTCCTTTGCATCCATATGTACCTGTCAAAGAAGGATACAGAGTTGAAATTTGGCCGTAACAAGTCTAACAGAAGATCCAATTACCCTAACCATGTAGACTAAAGAAAACTGATTTTCAAGGAAAAAACATTTAATCTATAGAAAGTTTTAGCCATTACCTGTTGACCACCAGATCGAAGTGCTTGAAGTGGTTCTGTAAGATCTTGACCAATAGCAGCCAACTTCCTCCTTTTGTTATCTCCCATGTTCTGAACAGTCCCGCTCTGCTTGGCCAGCTCTTCAAATTGATGTTGCAGAAGAGGTGAAACCCCAGCCTGATAAAGGATGAGAGAACCGCCGTCATTGTATAATTTACCATAACAAGTTGTTAGAAAATAAATGCAGCCAACAATGAATAGCTGAAAACCAGAAATTATTCGAACTTGGGCACCCATTGACTGGGGAACAGATACATTAGCACAGCTAAAAAAAAAGGATATTTAAAAAACCAACAAAAGCAGGGTAATTCATGATCTCGATGTTTTATGATAAGTTGTCGTTTGCCTTTCAAAGACAGCAGTTATTTTCTTCCTCCCACTTCCTTTCTTTACTTGGGCGAACTTTTTCTATGGATACGAAGTATCTTACTATATTACAAGTTACAACATTTTACAAAAAGAGAATCCTTAATCCAAAAAATATATAATGGGAAAAAAGAGGAGAAAACTTAAGGATTGAACTTTTAACAACACTAGTAGATACTTACTCCGGCCAAATATCGGTGAGAAAATGATTTTGGCTGCAGGGGGTGGGAAAGCAGCTTGTCGAGCTCCTGCAATTAGTAATAAGAAGTTTTATAAGATAGGAAGATATTGCCCGTGGTATTTAACATAAATACCACCATATCACCTAATTTTAATGCAAAATTACCCATTACGGGTAATACCTGCTGCAATTTCTTTAGCTGCATGGAGCCAACTTTCTTCTGCTTATAATTGTTTACTCTCTCCTCTTCACTGTCATCGTTATCCACTACTAATTCCACTAACTCTGCATTCCGCTCAAACCAGGTTTTTTTTGCCTTCTCCTAGAAATCAGAAACATAGCTTTAAAGTCATAATGACCAAAAAAGTAAATAAGTGATGCGTAATTTTAGGATTGCTATAGTAATAAGCACAAACAAATCAACAGCCAATTGACACCAATTAACACAATAAGGAACAAGCAGAATGAAACTGAGAACCACCAAGGCAGATATTTCCATATATCAATAAATAGGCATGGAATTACATCTATGTTTACCTGAGAATCCTTCCGCAGAATCTTGTCAATCTGGCGTGCAAGAGACAATCGTTTTAGAACCTCTGGCATGTATGAATTATCAACAGGAAATCGCTGGAAGCTTTCCTAATGGAACAGAAGCAAATGAAGCATGTATAAGGAGTATGGCTCAGCTATTGTTGATATATACAAAAAGGCTGAAAACAATTAAAGAAACCTCTCCTTTTTTTTTGTATGAATAACTGAACTTTCATTGAGAAAAAAATGAAAGAATACAAAGACATACAAAAAGAGAGCCCACAAATTAAACGTTGAAGCAAACTACAGGAATGGTCTGCAGTCAAGTAAAATAAGACCTGACGGGTAATTACAATAAAGGTTCATCACTGAATCCCACAATGAGAAACATAGAATCTTACAAAGTACCAAAGAAAATATTGGCAGCTACTATTTCCAGCTACTATTTCGTTTTTACTTAAGTCAGGCAGAGAAAGGAAAGAAACCAAAGAAAATGGTTGAGTAAATTTTTAAATAAAGATTCATTCCCAAAGTGACCCATGCCTATAGAAACTATAAAATTAAGAAATAACTGTAGATCTGCTACCTTAGAGAAAGATTTGCACAGAGAAGCAAATTTGGAAGTTTCATTGGCTGAGACCAATGCGATACTGCATCCATCAGCAGAACCTCTGGCTGTTCTTCCACTTCTATGAACATAAACCTAATGCCAAACAAAACATTTAGTAACACTTAGACAGAAGAAGTTTAAACACAGTAAATTGTGTCTTACTAACCTCAGCTGAATGTGGTAGTTGATAGTGGACAACAGTTCGAACACCAGGAATATCGAGGCCTCTAGCTGCAATGTCAGTGGCAATCAGTATCCCATTCTCCCTTCCACGGAAACGATCAATTGCCTAGGATAAACAAAAATGGAAAGTCTCTGAGTTGGTATCTCTAATGAAAAATTTTATAACATGAAATCATAATCAATTATGTATGTTTAACATTCAAAGGATACATTTAACCTGAAAGTGAAAAAATAACTGCACCAGTGTAGTATCAAATTTTCTTCCTTTAATTTGCGTTAGCGTTAATTTCCTTAAAAGAGGAAAACTAAGTAATATGCTATTAGAGCTATACACTGAAATGACTTAGTTTTTTTTTGTAGTTCCTTGAGAGTTGCTACGGTAATTTCACCATTTTCAATGACACGCTTATTTCTTTTTTAATGAAATGGTAGAAAGGAAATTTTGGTGGTATAAGTTGTTGTCAAGTCAGCACCCCTACGTATGGAAAAGTTTTATGACAGTTTAAATAGTAAGCTAACCTTCAAGCGAGCTCGTTGCTGCCTTTGAGCATGAAGGGTCAAGACATTGACGCCAACAATGCACAATAAAGCTGCAATATGACGTAATGCAGCAATGGATGTGCAGAAAACAATTGTGCGGCCTTTTCCATAAACAGACAGAATGTAATACAAATAGGCATCTTTGTCCTCTTCCCTACATCTGCAAGTAGGTCATGATTCAGTAATGTTCCACATCCACTGGAGAAGGATTAATCAATGCAGAGAAAACTCAAAAAGACAGACAACCATCATTGATGGTATGGTATGACGTACGAAAAGCATGATATAACTGCTGGAACAAAGAAACGGTCAAATTAATGCAATCATAATCTATCAACAAAATTAGGAGGCAAAGACGACGAGGACCCATGAAACTGATTGTAGTTTGTGGAAAAAAAAGGAATTATAAGAGATGGATGTCAATTACTAGGAAAACTATGCTATACACCACAGAGTACTAGCTAAAAGACAAAAACCAAGTCATGTAGATCATAATGCAATAAGGCTACAATAAGATGTACTGACATGCACTACAGCTGGAAGTCATTGTTGTTAAAAAGCTTAGAAATGAGGGAAATTTTTTAGCCGCCTTACTTTATGACAAAAGATGCAAATGGATTGGCCTTGCTCAACCACAAAAAATCATTTATAGGGTGAATATAAAACACGTATTCAGTTAGGGAACATATTGAATATTCCTTGTGCAAGTATATGGTATAAATGAAATGTCCAATAGAAACTATAGAAGAGTTACAAAATGCTACATATCAGATGAAGAGGTACATACTCTATAAATGATTCTTCAAGATTATTTGCCAAAACTGATGTGTTTGTCAGATTTATAATAGCAACATTAGGTCTCATCCCAGCTCTCTCAGATAGAGCCTCTATAGAATTCAAACCATCCATCCCTGATTGATTAGGTCTTGATGATCCACGCTTTAGTTTCTTACGGAAATCAGAAGATAGTGACAATGTAGCAGAAAACACAAGTGTTTGCCTTTTCTTTCTTTGAGAACTTGGAACGGTCAAAGAGTTTTCTGTATTTTGTGAATTTTCTGTAGAACAATTGGTCGAAGGAAGCATATCAATAATGGACTGCAACTCACGAAAGTGTCCATTTTCTATCATCCTATCAGCCTCATCCAACACAAAGAAAGACAATGTCTGCAACTGAAACAGAAAGGTTGAAGAGCGTCAACATTACCATCCTATTTATCACTTAGTCATTGGTATTTAAATAAGCACCTAGAATAGAACCTGACTCCTCCCTACTTTACAAGGTAGGTTTCAGAAGTGCTCAACATATTAAAAGGCCAATGGAGAAGAGGAAATGATTGAGATAATTGCACAGGATCATAAAAAAACAATTGAAACAGGAAAAGAAAACCATACAAAGAAAATATACCACAACATTATGGAGTTAAAGGCTACATATTGATTAAGTTTGTTTGCAACAAAACAGAGTATGTTGATTAATGAGCTTAAATAATACATGGAGTCAAAAGGGTTAGTAAGATTAAAAAATTAGACTTTTTAATTTTTATGGTTGGAGAGTGAGGACATGGACAAGTTTAACCAATATCATGAAGCGCTCACTTCAACAAGATGCCTTTCTCCTCCTGACATAAGTTCCCACAACCGCCCCGGAGTTCCAACTACAATCTCCGGCCTCATCCTTAAAAGTCGTTCCTGCTTTTCAGTGGACATCCCACCAACGATTGGAACCACCCTGATATTTGTACCCACTGCGACTGCCTTGAGATGATCGGTTACCTGATAGTGAAAGGCCAAAGAGACGGAGTTAAACCCCAAATTCAACACATACAAACAAAATTCCAAATAAAACAAGTTGAACTATCTGTTAGTATTTTTTTCATTATGGATCGGTGAACTTCAAATTCACAAGCACCAAAATAAAAATAAAACAAAATAGAATTAGATTTATAACATAAAAGGAACTTAAGTAGGTAGTTTTTTCTTTTTAATCAGAAACAAACTTCATGACTGAATGAATAAAAAGAAACAGAAGTGTGTTAGACCTCCTATAACCAAAACATATAAGAGAAGGAGTAATTTGGGAAAAGAGAGTTAGGAAGGGGTGGGGACCAATTGGAAGGATCGTGGTTGAGCTGTACGATTCCTTGTGAGAGGGGTTATGAGGGGTTTTGTGTTGTTGTGGGAGGTAGAGTAGAATTTGGCGAAGGCTTTGGCCATAGGAGTGGTTCTCGGCTCTCTCGAATAAGTTGAGTTATGTTGAACTATTCTGTTATTCGTTTGGTTAAGTAACATTATCAGCTCCTAAAACATTGTTCATTGAAGAACTATCAATAGAACAGTGTATTTCCCATATTTGTTGGTATTTTTCTATTTGTTGATCGCTTAAATAGGTTATGGGTGTTTGGATACCTAACAATTTGGTATCGGAGCACGCCATCCTAGAGAGAATACAAAGCATGGCATAGAAAGAAGTAGAAGAGAGAGTGACAATGGCGGAAAAGGACATAAATGAGATGAAGGTGTCCATCCAAAGCATAGAGAAGACGTCAGAGAAGTTGACGTATCTCATCACTGGTTTGACAGTTTCAAGAGAGAAGACGGCAGTCACCAAGGCATCTAGCCAAAAATTGAAAATATCTTTGTCTATTATCAGTTTTGATCCGAAGGTGGTTGAGTGGTTTCAATAGGCTGATAACTGGAGGAAGATATTGACATGGGAAGATCTGAAATCTCAATTGTTTGCGACCGTCACAAGAAGGCAGTTTGTGTGCTCGGTTCTTGGCGGTAAAGCAAAAAAGCACGGTGGTTAAGTTGAGAAAAAAATTGAGATATATGCTTCGTTGTTAACAGGATGTCGGAGGACGTACTCGAAAACACATTTTTGAATGGTTTGAAATCGGCAATTAAAGCTTCAGTGGCCCGTAAGCAATCGGTTGGGCTCGAAGATATTATGAAACAAGCCCAGTTAATTGAAGATAGAGAGGAGGCCATTCATCTAGCCCTAGAAGAGTGTGGTAGGGAGACATGCCCAGCCCAAGCAAAATCGCAAGTGGCGAGTGGGAGTAAATTGGGCCCGAATGCTTCAAATAAGGTTGGCCCAAAATATCCCGAAAATATTCCCATGCATATGATAACCCTACCAAAGAAAGGAGTGTTAGGAAAAAAGAACCCCGCCAAAATGCCTCTCAGATGCCAACTTTCAAGCTAAGAGAGGGAAAGGACTCTGCTTTGGTTGAGATGAAAAATAATAAAGAGATCTATCGGTCGGTCGGAGTCGAGTTTCGACCCCAACCAACCCCGAACTGACCAAATTCAGTCGGTTCAATTGGCCCCTTTTTTTATTTTTTTTGGCCTTAAACAGACCAAAATCGACCGATCGACGGTTTAATTATTTATTTTTAAATTTTTTTAATTAATTATTTTTTATTATTTACAGTTTTTTATTATTTAATTAGTTATTTATTTAATAAAAATATGTAAAATATTTTTTTATTAATTTTTTAACTACTACTACTATTTATTATTATTATTATTATTATTTTATTTTATTTTTTAATTTCGTTCAGTTCGGTTGGTTTGGGGCCCGACCTCGACCAACACGTTCAATAAACCGACCGACCGAGGACGATTCGGTCGGTTTTGGTTGGTCGAGTCGGTTTGGGGTGGGTCTTCTCAAAGGAGGTGACAGATAATGTGGTGTAGTTAATATCAGGGCCCTCGTTGGGGCCTAGGGCGCTATTGCTTTGGAGGAGCGGGGTCAAAACTATCATTCAGAGTTTGTGGTTCGAGCGGAACCAAAGGTTGTTTGAAGATAAGTATGAAGAGTGGTCGCGGAGATCTGCTTCCTGTTTCCTTAATGCTTCTTCCTGGTGTGCTCATTCCAAGCTCTTCGACGCCTATTCTATTTCAGATATTGTTTTGAATTGGCATTCCTTCGTCACTAAGGCCTAGCGTTGTTTATCTTTTGTTCCAATTAGGAAAGTTTTAGTTAGTCGGGTGGTTTTCTATGCTTTGTGCTTTTGTTTTCTCCAGCTGGAATATTTTGTAGGAACTTTTTACTGTATGGTTCTCTTTTCATTATCTCAATGAAGGTTTGTTGCCTTTTTCAAAAAAAAAAGGTCCTTTTTTGCTCGCCCCTAATCATGTATGCAAAAATCGAGAGTTGAAGGAACTGCGAGTACTACTAGTCAACGGAGTCCACAAGATTGAGCTTATTCAAAGGGATTTTCCACAAGAAGTAACAGAGTTGCAAGCGAACGAAGTTTGGGACCTCGTGGAACTTGATTTGAAATCAGTGATCGGATTCTCGACGCCTAGGACGATGAAGGTTAAAGGACTAATCAGAGATAGGGTGGTGATACTCCTCATCAATTGTGGGAACACCCACAATTTCGTTTCTCAAAAGATAGTGGAAAAGTTGGAGATACTGTTGGTCGAGACTTCAAATTACGGTATGTGATGGGGAATGGAGTGGCCACAAAAGGGAAAGGGGTGTGTAAATCTCTGGTAGTAACTCTACTAGAGTTAGCTATCTGTGAAGATTTTTTACCACTAGAACTAGGAAACGTGGAAGTGTGGTCACTTGTTAGATTCTACATTTCTCTTTGGGCTTCAGTGTCTAGGCTCTTTTGTAATTATTCTCTAAGTCTTATTTTGTTGGACTGGAGCCCTTTTTTGTAGTTGGCTCCCCCTTTTTGTTGGCTTTTTTCTTTTGTATGCTCATGTATTCTTTCGTTCTTATCTCAATGAAAGTTCAGTATTTCATTAAAAAAAACACATATAAGAGGAGTAATTTGGGAAAATAGAGTTAGGAAGGGTGGGGACCAATTGGAAGGGATCGTGGTTGAGTTGTACGATTCCTGGTGAGAGGGCTTAGGAGGGTTTTTGCGTTGTTGTGGGAGGCAGAGTAGAATTTGGTGAAGGCTTTGGCCATAGGAGAGGTGCTCGACTCTCTCGGATAAGCTAAGTTTTTCTATGTTGAACTATTTTGTTTTTCTTTTGTTGGAGTAACATTATCGGCTTCTAAAACATTGTTCATTGAAGAACTATCAATAGAACAGTGTATTTCCCATAGTTGTTGGTATTGTTTTGTGTTGATTGCTTAAACATGTTCTGGGTGTTTGGATACCTAACAAAGTGTTCAAAGGATACCAAGTAAAAAAATAAATGAAAGGAGAATAAAAATAAAAATTAAAAAAAACACACACACACAGTGAGAACAGGATATAAAGGCATTCCAGTTAATACAAATGTCATTGCAAGAATAATTCATAAACAAACAAGAAAGAGAACGCTATTGTGAGATCTTGAATGCCATTGTAAGGTAGATAGGTTTCTTAAAATCTAATCGCCAACCCTAGAGTTTCTTATCTTAATATCGCCGATCCTAGCATGTTTTGTCTCCCACATGTTCCACTAAAAACATATTCATTTAAGCCTCTAGCCATGTGTGAGTATCAAATAAAGAAATCACAATCACCTGAAGAGCAAGTTCTCTAGTAGGAGTAATAATAAGAGACCGAAGACTTCTGGGAGCATATGTTTTTGCATCCACTCCCTCTTCTTCAGACATCTTACCAGATTTTTCCCATTCGTCCAAGAAACGTTGTAGGATTGGCAATCCAAAAGCTAGTGTTTTTCCAGATCCAGTCTCAGCAGCACCAACAACATCCTGTCACATGAGCAAAATTCAACGACAGGCAAAAATATGATCCATTTTCCACCCTTGCAATGAAAGAAAGAAAACTAACCTTCCCCTGGTAAGCAGCAGCTGGAATACAAGCTTTCTGGATTGCTGTGGGTTCCTTAAATCCAAGTTTGTAGATCGATTTCATAAGCAAAGGATGAAGTCTCAACTCATTCCATGCATAATATTCAGTTTCATCAACTGCGTCCTTTTCAACTTCATCCTTGATTTCTTTATCTAAATGCAAATCAAATTAAATGGAATGTGTCCATATAATATAGTTCTGAATAATCACTCACAATTCAACAATTGTCTCATCTAATCAAAACAACAACAATATTATGCATAATTACATCTTATTCAGAAATGAAAATAAATAGGAGATGGCCACAATCCAAATGAAAGCAATGAAGAATACAAACACGTTTTTCTAATTAGGACTGGTAACCTAAGAGAGACCAATTAAGCATTACCAACTAAATGGATTAGGAGATTTCAACCAGAGACTGTGTTGCAATGGTGAAAAATCATTGAAAATAATTATGAAAGGGAGGAATGGGGTGGCATGCAACAGAAAGAAGTTTGTGGAAGAAGTTTGAGGTGGCCTAAGCAAAAACTAAGAAAACTGGGTGGGGCCGTGGGGGGGCTCTCTACCATTAGAGTTGAGAACGAGAGTAGAACTCTTTTCTGTCTAGGAGGATGAATGGTCGAGAGAGGAACCAATATTGACGAGATTCCCATTCATCTTCACAGTTAGTGAAAAAGTATGGGTTGGTAAGTGAATTGTGAGACCAGATTGTGAGATACATTCTTGGAATCTCGTTGTTGTCTGCTAGGAGACTAAATGGTGTAGACATGGTAGAAATTAGAATATAGGGGTTTAACCAAAAATTGATAAGGGTGCACCTAGGCCAGGATGAAGATTAGAAGTTGGAAAGACAGCCCTCTATGGGAATATATGTGGTGGTTTTGAGGGATTGTCAAAGACGATGTCCAGGGGCTAAATTTGATAGAAGCCCAAATCAAAAGCAATAACCATGGTTCAATCCTTGCTACTACTGCTACCCCAATCAATCACTAGAACTGAGCCTTTCACCATCTCAATTGAAAGCTGTAACCAACCAGCTAGGTCCACTGGAAAACCCACCGAAAAGACCACCACTTCGGCATCAATGAGGGCGCCCCAAAAATAGCAAAGGATAAGTCTATACATGTGGAAACAGAGATGACTTACCCATTTGATGAAAGGTCAAATAGCATCGGGCCATCCTCCTTAACGTTGGGTTTTATAGGCTCCACATCAAACCAACTCATCGACCACATTCATCAGGGCTCTAATACAGACAATTATTTATCTGGCCATGCACGGACCACACTCTATCCAAGCCGACAAACCCACCTCCCCTCCAATCTCACTGGACTTAAACAACCCATAAACTCAAATCTGTTAATCTCGCCAACAACCAAGTTGCCAATCGTCAACCCTATCCCTTACTGACTTTTTCCCCCTCTTTTGAAAACAAATTTATCCCCAAATCACCTCTAACAACCTGCGATCCAATATCAACTAAGACAAAGCACCAACCAAGGTGTTATTGGAGGACACAACTCACTCCAATGAAATTCCTTTCATGGAATGTTAGGGGGCTGGGATCATGGAGAAAAATGGCTCTGATCGAAACCACAAAGAAACCAAAAAGCATAAGGTTGATAGAAGAATTATAAAATCGATTTGGAACTCCTCCCATATTGTTTGGGTCTCTCTTAATCCTAATGGAGCTTCAGGGGGCATTCTCATATTATGGAGCAATCTTGACTACACCACAAATGAGGTTATAGAAAGTCAATTATCTCTCTATATTCAAGTTTTACTTATTGATGGTTGCTCCTTCTAGTTGATTGCCACATGCACCAGTTGTCGAAACTTCATGGCTGGGTTAAATGGTGACAGATGGGTCATGGGAGGTGACTTTTTAAAAAAAAAACAAGAAACGAAATTTTTCGTTGAAGAAATGAAAAGAGACTAATGCTCAAAAGATACAAATTACAAGATGGTCATGAGAGAATCACATGGAATAACTACCACGAAAATCATGAGAACCTTTAATAAATTTATAGCCACTTATCATCTCATGGACATTCCTTTTTACATAATGGGAGATTCACATGGTCAAGCTTCTGTGATAACCCAACTATGACTCTTCTAGACAAGTTTTTGATAACTAACAATTGCCTTTTGAAGTTTGGAATCGTTCACTCACTTGGGAAGAGTCACTTCAAATCACTATCCAATAGCTTTGGTTTTTTGGGGAAGATCAAATGCAGACCAACCCCTTTTTGGTTTAAAATCACATGGCTTCAACAAAATTCCTTTCTGTCAATCTTAGAAGATTGGTGGACACAACACTCTCGACAAGGATGGCCTGGTCATGGACTTATGTAAAACTAAAAACGTTCGAGGAGTTATCGGGCTAGAGCAACACCTTTAAAAGTTTCTTTTACCTCAATCTTTTTTCTTCTCAACTCCACGAATTGTGTGTTATTAGGGAGAGAAGGCCATTCCTATAGAACAAAGAGCCTCGAAATGCACAATTAGAGAAAAGATCCTTGAGGTGATAGCAATGGAATATACACACCAGAGCCAGATGTAAGCTACATTGGCTTAAGGAGGGGGCGAAAACACTAAATTTGATCTCATCCACATATTTGAAATGGCATGTGGCCAAAAATCACGAACACATTGTTTTTGACAAAATGTTTGTGTCAAACACGTGTCGAAAAAGGATTTGTCCAGACATGCTTCGAACACGTTTGATACACGAAATTCGTCTCTTTTTATTTTTTTATTTTCGAATACATCGCGTACACGCTACAACATTTCCTCTTAAAAAGCCTGGTCACCCTTTTCACCTCATAAAGAAAAACAAAAGGCTCAATCACCCTTTTCTTTTTTATTACAAACCCTAAATCTAATTGTAAGCCTCCTTCCCAGATTTTTTCTTACTTTCCTTCCCTCCACCTACGTTCTCCCTCTACTTCCAATCAACTTCACCGCAGCACTGCCATTGCAAAGGTATTTTCCTTTATTATTCATGTTTTTTCCCTTTATTCACTTTTTTGAATGGTTAATTTATTTTGAAGTATTACAATGTATACACATTTTTAGAAATTGGCATGTCATCATCTGTCGTGTCCGATTCCATGTCTATGGTTGTGCTTCTTAAGTGTTTTGATGTAGCCTAAATGAGACTAAAGGAGATAATTCTCCAAGAATCAATCAAGGATCTTTATTAGAATGAAAGTTGTGCAGAATACATGGGAAGGATTCTCTATTTATAAGGGATTAAAATACAAATGAGGGTAAAAAAGATTAACCTAGAGAATTTACTTAAGTTTACCCTAATCCTACATTCATCATTCTATCCTCCAAAAAAACTCGTCCTCGAGTTTTAAAAAGAAAATGGAAATGTAAGAAAAAAAAAACAAAATAGAAACAAGCTTCATTCGATGGTTGCCAAATACTCCAACCGAAAATTGTTTTCAATTCATCAATGCCAACCTAGTTGGTCATTGCTTATCATCCTGAAAAATAATTCTTGAAATGCAAGTTCTTGAGTCAATCGCTTGTGGTAATCGCCACAATTCCTCCAAATACACGAACTTGTTGACAAAAATAATTTACAAAAGAGCGGATATGTGAAATTTGTGGAAGGTTTTCTTTAAACTCTCTCGATTTGTCGGCCAAACCAAAGAAGAAATTCTTGGTCTTTTAACTTCCTCCCCAATGATAGAACTTTTTCCAAAATGACTTTCGAGAATTTCAGGTTCCCAATTCAATAATTGCAACTCAAGCAAAATTTTCTCATGTAATAAGCCAACGTTGGATGTTTGAGAGAATTTTCTTGTAAATCCTTTTGAAGTTTCCAATTCAACCATGTTGACTTTATTTGTAATTCTTCCAACATTGACCTCACGGGTTTCGACACAATTCTCCTCAAATTCAACTTCATGGGTTTTGATTTCATAGTTCTCCACCCCCTGAGGTGTCTTCCATGATCAGTAAAAGTTTATCCAAACAAAATAAAATTTCATCCTCACCGTCAAAATATTCAATGAAATTCAAAAGAAATTCATCATCTATTTCATTTGAACTCATCTGATTGTTGTGAGAAATTGGTTTGGCTTCCTTCTCATTTTCCTTCTCAATTTCTTGTTCTGTTTGTACATATTCTTGAAAGATTAAAGAACTATGCCCACTGGAGTCATGTTCTTCAACTTCAAAGAACAATTGAGCCAAATAAAAAGAAGAGTCATCAACTGTCTCTATCAATTCTTTTTCAACTTCATCTTCCTCATCAAAATAATTTTCAAATTTTAGAAAACGTTCCTCTTCTTTGCCGGAAAAATCAAAATTGTTAACCTCCAATCCATGAAAGAATTCTTCTTCTTTGCTGGAAAATTTGGAATTTGGAACCAAGAAACGTTCATTTTGGCATTCTTGGAGTTTATCATGATGAAAAGGGTTTCTAATAAATCTTGGAAGGTGGGCTTTCTGTTTTTGCAGCATTTTTTCTTGATCATCTCCACGATTTTGGTATATATCTCCATGGTAGAAATCTTCTCTTTTCGAACATTCATCATCTTGATTCATGAATCTTGAAAATTGATGTTCAAGAGGTCTTCCCGCTATATTTTCTTGAATCTTTATCATATGATCCGTGAATTCTTCTTTGCGTTGAACTTGTCTTCCTTGAATTTTTTCCAAACGACGTCGGATTTTATCCATTCCCTTTTGAAATTACTCCCAATTCATGGTTTGATTCGAATATTGATGTTTTCTTGAAAATGTTTCAGCCTCTGAATCACTTTCTAAATCATCCAAGTCCAAATTCTCACATCGATTTCTTGAGAAACTTATTTGATTAGATAGTAGAGCTCTTTCTTGATAATATCGGTTCGTTAGTTTGTCCCAAACTATATTGCAATCTTTGTCGGAATCGCTAGAATCACTAGAATCAAAATTCCAATGCGGATCTTGATTGATTCTTTGATAAAATCGAGCACGAGCAACGTTGTGATGTTGAAATTCCTCTTTCGAATCACTTGAATCAAAATTCCAGCAATGATTTTGAGAGTGTTTTTTACTTTCTTGCCCATACCAACTGCTGTATTTTTTCTTGGTCATCTTCTTTGAACGGTAATTATTCATTCTTGCAAATTCTTGGAAAATTCTTCAAGTTTCTTGAATCTATAGGGTTCCCCCTAAATAAGGGTGTGTTGTTTGGCAACGAGCACAACTCACGAAGCTCCCTCTTGTGATCGGCGTCACCAAGAGTTTTTCGGTCTTCCACCAGCGGCAGTCAACGTTGGCCCAGGCGATTGCTCTGATACCAAATTGATGTAGCCTAAATGAGACTAAAGGAGATAATTCTCCAAGAATCAATCAAGGATCTTTATTAGAATGAAAGTTGTGTAGAATACATGGGAGGGATTCTCAATTTATAAGGGATTAAAATACAAATGAGGGTAAAAAAGATTAACCCAGAGAATTTACTTAAGTTTACCCTAATCCTACCTTCATCATGTTTGGTCTCAAAATTAATTATGGCAAGAGTGAGATGTTGGGAATTAATATAACATATGGGCCTTACAAGATCTTACTACTATCCATAATTGCAAAATAGGAGTTTGGCCAGCAACTTATCTCGGCCTTCTTTTGGGTGGCGATCCAAGGAATTCACATTTCTAGCCACCTATCTTTGAGAAAATCTAGCACAAATTGCATAATTGGAAATCAAAATACTCCTTCATCTCAAAAGGAGGTAGACACGCCCTCATTCAATCAACACTCTCGAATATGCCAATTGACTACCTATCCCTATTCAAAATGCCATCAAAGGTCACAAAAATCTGTTAAAAAATTCTTAAGAGACTTCCTACAGGAATGGCCAAGTCTTGAGGGTGGAGTCCACAATGTCAATTGAAAGAAAACCCAACTACCTACATGCAAGGGAGGTTTGGGAATTGGCAACATAAAACAGAGGAACAATGCACTACTTGCTAAATTAAATGGACATGGAGATTCCTTCATGATACAAAGGCTCTTTCGCCAAAGGTAATCAACGCTATGTATTACTTTTTTTTTTTGAAAAAGGTGACAATAGGAATTACATTGAAATAATGAAAAAGAGAAAAAGTCTCAGATACAGAGCGAAACACAATCAGCAAAAATGAGACCCCTTACAAGAAATCAAACCCGAACTCACTAACTCCCACAAAAACAAAAACTAATTCCACAAAAACAAAAAACGAAAACCATGAAACACGCAAAACAAAAACAATAAAAATATCAAACTCCTTAGAGAGAGAACAACGGGTATAAACTTTTTAACTCAACCGCGATAAAGCTTCTAATGTTGTCCAACACCTTAACCTCTACCCGACCTTGGAACCTTTCAACCCAACAAACTGAAACCAAAGAACCAAATACTCTTGATTAAGACAGACTTTCAAGGAAACCGGAACAACCCCTGAAGCGAGCTTGCACAAATAGAACCTGAGCAACCCCCTGAAAACAAATCAAAGGCGGAAATAAAAGACTCAAACCGCAGAACTAGCACCCTCCAAACTCGACAAAGCCACACCCAGTCGTCGCATTTAAAACTCTTCAACTCCAAAACGCCTTAAACCCCTTAACCTCTCCAAGCAAAGGATAAACAACTTGGGCAAAAAACTGCCACCCACCAACCCCTCTTCCCAAGCTAACAAAGGCTAAGATAACCCCCCAGCCCCCACCTCTTTAAACTGCAATCCACTCGGCTTAATTAAAGCCCTAAAACGAAACAAATCATTCGGACAATCAATAGAAACAGAATTCTCCTCTTCCTCCAAAGGTGGATGATCCGCCATTACATCAAAAAACTCTGCAAGATTTATTACGGGAGAGGCATCCCACATCTGCTTAACCCTCAAAGATCTAGCACCCAATGAATCAGGGTTGCTTAAACTAATCTCTGAAGCTACTATCGAACTCTGACCAAATAATGGAGAACAAAAGTCATCCCCTGCAAAGAAACGACTGCAGTCTGGAGAGAAGCCTTAAAGAAAGAAACCCCATTCGGGTCGAGCTGACAATTTTCAATAGCCAAAACCGAAGCACTAGCTAAGGGTTTGGAAAACCCTTGTGAATCATTAACCGGAGGGGTGGCTATATGACTGAAATGAATGTAGACCTCTCAAGAAAATTCGGGCCACCTCCATCCACTTGGAACTCCTCCCTCAAAAACGAACGTCTCCCCCCTTTTCTAGTATAACATTTTCCATAAAATGAGTCTTTAACTTCTTTGGCCCTGGCAGGAATCGGAGAAAAGAAAGGGGGGTCCTCAATGACCACTTCCTTACTCTGCAAAATCTGGTCCCCCATAACCAAAGAGCTTGAGTCAATTCTCACTTGAGCGGCAGAAAGTGAAACTTCCAGCCCCAACCCCTCATTCCCACCCACAAGGAGTACAGGTTCCAAACATACACCCCCCTTCAAGTCCAAATTACCCTGACCATTCAAGATCTGCTCACCTCTCGGAAATCCAACTTCCCTCCCAATGACATCCCTGGCTCTCTCCGAAACAAAAGGCAAGGAGGCAAAAAAACCATCTTTAACTTTCTCCACCTACGAAGGACTACAACCCTCCACCTCCTCACAATCGAATTCAAGAGGCGAAACAACCCCCAATTCATCCTCCATCACACAAAGAACTCTACTACGATCAATAGGATTCATCACATCTTTCAAAATAAGAGGATCCGACAACCTTGAAGGTGGAGCCACATCTTCTAAAGCTTCAAAGTCTAACAAAAAATTTCCAGCCACTGGATCAACGATAGGAATGGAGGTCGGCCAAAAACCGCAAAGGTTAGGAGCCACCTTAATTCATGCCATTGACAAATCAATAAAATTCAACGTGTCCGAGGATATGTCTTCCAGCCCTCCAAAATGCAACCCAATTGCTTCAAAGACACAACGCTTCCAAAGCCTAAGAGCTAAGTTTTTCATCGCAATCCATCCCCCATATCCACTCACAACAGAAGGAGAACTATGTAATTCATCATCCCATTTCTCCAACTTCAAATGTCGACCACCAATAACTTGGCACTTTCCACAGAAGGAGTCAGAGTCCAAAGCAAGAGAGTCACTTTCAAAGAGAACAAGAGCCTTGTCAACCATAAAAGGATTAACCTGCAAATTTGAATTAAAAACAGCTTCCAACGACTTCTTGACAGTAACCCAATCAATGTGTGCAAACAAATGAGTGATCACCCAAATTTTTGAAAAATCCACAGCAACTACCTCATCACCTTTCCGAATCCAGTACCCCTTCAGGCCTAGAGCCTGCACAGGAGCGAACTATCAGCTGAAGTGGTTGCTTTCGCACTGGGTACAGCAGAAGGCGAATAGTGGGGGCCAGGGCACTCACAGATTGCAATAAAGTCCCTCAAGAAATCTCTAAAAACAGCCCATCCAATCAAAAAACTTCCCAAAGGAACCTTAAACACAAATCTACCCCCTGATGGTGGCCAAACCCCCCCTTCCGCCACCCACCCACTTCTTTTTCTAAGCTTGAACAGACCCAACGTGGCCACATCATCCCTAAACTTCCTTCTCGAAAAAACAACTTTAACGTTTGCTGCCAACTCTACAAACAGATCCAAGAACCATTTGACATGTCTGATACTTAGAGGATGACCAGCCTGCAAGAAAACTTGTCGACCAACATCCCAAATTTGAAAATCCAAACCTCCAATACAGCAACTAAAGAACCTTATTGAAAGAACTCCAGCTAACTCACCCTTTAGAACAGGGGAGACCAAGAGTCACCACACAGATCCTCTCCCCCCTTTAGAGCCCAAAAGCACGAACCCAGCAAAAAAATTCGGAACCCCGTGCAGAACGTCGAAACCCAAGAAACCCACGAAGATAAGCCACCAAGCCAAAAAACCGAGAACACTCCAGCCGGACCAAGACAAAACCGTCGGAACCGAAGAGACAACAGACCAACTGGGGAACAAAAGAGAAGGAATCGAAAGGTCAGAGATGAAAGATTGGGGTAGTCGGAAAAGCAAACAAAGCCAGAAAAACGAGCATAAAGATTTACAAAACCGCCAATGAACGAGGAGAGAGACTGCGCGCGTCTCGCAACTCAAACGGAGGCACCCGCTCAAGCGACGCCGGCAAGGAGATCAGCCGTCGGAAACTCGAAGAAGACGAAAGGCCTTATCGGGGGGAGAAGAGAGAAGCGGGGGGATCTTCTATTTTCTTTAGATCCTGCCCAATCATCTTCAACGCTATGTATTACTGCCAATGAACAAGTATGGCCTTCACCATCATAGAAACACTCTAATAAAGCCCCCTAGATAGTTATACCAAGCCCAAACATAACCATTGGCAGCTGCATTACATGTATTTTGGGAAATGAAATTTCCTTTCGGCATGAGCATTGGCTGAAAGTTGGTAGCTTCGCAGAAACTTTCTCCAAGATTTATGGCCTCTCCAACAGACCAGACAAAACCAGAGCAAAGGTATGGATTCACATTCACGAAACGAATAGTTGGGATTTGAATCTCATAAGACACCTCAAAGATGATGAAATTACCGAATGGGCCACCCTTGTGCACATTTTATCCTCGATGAGCCTCAATGAGACGCTGGATGCATGGATACAGCCCATAGATCCCTCGGGAAAATTCACTGTTAAATCATTGATGTTGTATTTAGTCCATAGTTTGGGCACCAACAAGAATCCTCCATAATTATCAAAAAAAACAAGAATCCTCCATACACGTCAATAAGGAAGGGATCATATTCTTAGAAGATCAAAGCATTCTCTTTGGGAACTTAGCCATGAAGCATTCAATATGACTGATAGAATACAGAAAAGACTCAATGCCATCTTTTTGTTCATTGTCCATTTGCGTGGCTACACTGGAATGAAATGCTAAATGCCTTTGGCTAGGCTACAGGCATGTCGGACAATACCATGTGCTTTCTAGCATTAATCCTTATGGGCATCCTTTCAAAAGAACAAAAGCAGCTATAAGGTTGGCCATGAATAGAGTTTTTCTTTGGAACCTTTGGGAGAAAGGAGCAACAAGGTTTTCAATAATAAGTTTATCTCTTTTGATAGTTATATGGAAATTGTGCTTTATAATGCCCTTTATTGGTGTAAATGATCCCCCTAAAGAGTATAGTCTTTCTACCTTAGTCGCTTGTTAGAGGTCTTTGTGTAATCCACCTACGGTGGCTTGGGTTTTTCCCTATCTTTTTTTTTATATTTCATTCATCAACAAAATCACCTTAGTTTGCTACTTAAAAAAAAGGTCATAACTAATAATTGAACTCTAACCAGAGCACACAAATAGGAAAGAAATCTATTTTGCCTCCATGAACAATACATGACAAATTCAATAATTAAATAAGAATAACAATATTTCATGATCAAATGCTTGTAAAAAAAGCCAAGGATATTATACTCCACGAAGTTTTAAATGATAATAATACTAACCAATTCCACGATTCTTTGTTTCTTTTTTTTCCTTTTGCAGCTTCTTTTCTGTCTCCAAATGATCACCATCGCCCATTTCATCTCCAACCTCTGTCTCGGTCCCATCACTATCACTGCCACCTATATTTTCAGCCACAGCTTCCTCACCCGTTGGGACTTCATTAATGACCATCTTTTTCTTCTTCTCCTTCTTCCTTTTTTTACTAGTTTTCATATTCGCATCATGCCCCCCTTCCTTATTGATACTATCCCTGCCATCTCCCGATACATCCCCACAGCTATCAACATTGTTTTGCTCGCCTTTCGTTGGCTTTTTGTTGGCCTTTGATTTCAACTTCTGTTTCACTATTTCAGTTTTAGGAATCACCAGGCCATACTCAACTTCGTCAATCTCCTCAAGCGAAAGAAAACCTACATTGAAATAAGCAAAGTCATTACTAAAATGTTCGATTGAACATTTAAACCCCCAACATCAATTCTCGTTTAGCATCAATATTATGCGCCACGCCAATAAAAACAAGAATTCAAGACACATCCCAATTATTTCTCAACATTGTTGGTAAAAGAGACATGAATAAAACTACAAATCTAATAATGACTTAACGAGATGAAGAACATGTTCAGAACCTGTAACAATCGGAGACTGAAGAGAGGGAAACCGCAGACCCAACAGAATTAATTTAGTATGCGCACACATATAATGAAAACTTCTAAAGCAGAGCATACAGATGCACAAACAAATAAGTTCGAACCTCCTTCGAGATCGTTAGAACCAATGAAAGCAGACAAAGGGTCGTCGCTAGGGATCGATGACTTCCAGGAGAGTGAGTCGAGACGTTCCAATTCTGGGTCTTTCTGGATTCTCTTCCTCTTTCGCAATGACATAGAGTGCATTGGCTCTGCAGCCATGGATGGAGTATGGAATACAGCCTACCGCCCGAAGTTTGTCTGCAAAGCAAATAGTCCTCCTAGTGTTAATTTTCTATTTATAATAATAACCTGTGTAACTCTGCATTTTAAATAATACTAGAAAACTCTAACGTACACGTGGGATTATTACCGACAACGGGAATCGGCTGATCGACGGCGAGGCAGTGCGGCTGGAGGCGAGGGTAAGCTGCAGATCGAACCACGCGCGTGCTGCACCTCAGTACTTCCGGCTGGCGGCGTGCGAGACTTCCGGCGAGGTGGTCGGCTGGACTGGTCGTGCGTTGCACGGTGGCCGTTGGTCGGCGACTGATCGGAAAAGCGAAGAAGAAGAAGAGGAAAAAAAAAAAACCGTTGGTCGGCTGCTGCAATTTGTGAGAAAGACAGTGCGTTGTTCGCAAACCTGAATCAATTTTTTTTCCTCCCTCTTGTCCCTCCCTTTTTAAACAACCCACAATAAAACTCATGGTATCCTTTTCCAATAAATTACAAATTCCATCTTTGAGTTTTAATTAAAGTTTCTTAGAAGTTGAAGGGTTAAAGATTAAACTTTTCAAAGTTCTCAGTGGCTTGAATTTGTGACTTGAGAGGGGCTGATGACATATTTACCAATATGTAAAAGGTTTTTTTATTATTTGATCTGACTTTTTCTATACATATTATTAAAGGTAAAAAATTTGAGGGGGCGGGCCCATGGTAAATCCTCTCCCGAGTATGATTGAAACCAACCTTATACTTAAGAGGTATTCTTGATAATTTAACCTGTTACCGTGGTTTTCTCCTCTCTAACAACGTTTCAAGTACATTTGTTCTTCAATGGGATTGTGAAGTAGTGTCGTATTGCACTAAGGAGGCCTAATAAAAGAGATGTGGTTGGAGGACTAAAACTTGGTTGGGGAAGGGGGGTCGTTCTCCATCGGGTTTGTTTCTTTTCCTTTTGGTTGATGATGATAAACTTATGTAATGAATTGTGAAGGAATAGGCATTTCACTCTGCAACGAAAGCATTGGATTATCTTTGATTTTATTTAAAATTACACAAAAATTATATAATGTTAAATAAACTTACTTGGAGTTAAATTTGTAGATATTCTCTACTTGATTTTTATCTCCTCCACCAAAATCTTTCTAGCTATGACTCGAGCACATGATCAAGGTTTGTAGGTGTTGGATTTTATGCCTAAAACTCGTAGTTTGTAACATTGTTCTAATTAAATCAATAAAGTGTTATTTTTTTGTTCGTGTTTTTCTATATTACCTTTAATTAACCATAAATCCAATAAACTAACATGTGATGTTGTTGTATGTTTCTTGAACTAAATGTAGTAGACATATAAGGATATTAGTTCATAAAACATTCTAAAGGGTCTATAGTAAAAGGATAAGGTTGGGTACCTCATCCTGACAATACTATGGATATGGTCCGCTTTGTATTTGATACAAACACAGTGATCCAACGTGTTCGTGTAGACGACATGTGAGTGGGAATATCCTATGTGATGAGATCACATAAGATCGGACCACAAAATAGTAACCATTAGATGTAACTTCGTTGACTAGTTAGGTTTTTATTTCAATAGGATGACTTAGGCAACTTGATCTCAATCTTGAGTAGGTTACGAACTATTGTATGCGAGGGATTTTCCTTTGACTAGTATGGGTGAGAGTGGCCCGAGACGCCGACTCAAACCTTCTTGGGGACAAGACCGAGTAGGTAGCTGGGGACTTAACATAGCAAGATGGAATTCACTCTTCTCCGACTTTAGGGTGAGTAGATGAATGTTCCCTTAAGTGGTGTCCCGAGACTTGAACAAAGGGTCCGACTCTCTCATTGGCCCTAGAGGGACTTTTGTTTATTGGTAGGACCATAAACAACTTGTTCATTAGAGGAGCATTGGTACTTAAGGTATAAGATGTAACTCAGGGGTAAAACGGTAATTTGACTCAGTTGGTGTTACGAACATTCGTGAAGGATTGGCTTGTTGTTATTGGTCAATATCCATGTACACATAAATATATTTGCAGTGAGAATAGTGCAATTGTGGGACTGTAGTTGAGTGTTCTCGTAGTTAACGAATGTTGATTAGGGGGTTAATGAGATTAACCAAATAATCTTGTATCGTTGGAGTTTCTGATTTGTAGGTCAATTAGATACACTTCCTAACTCGTAAAGGGTTCTTAGATTATTAGAATTTGAAATGTTCAAATTCGATTAGGGAATAAGCATGATGTAGGAAGATACATTATAATATAAAGTAGGGGTGTACATAAGCCGGGTTGGGTCGGGTTATGATAGTTTTTTGGATCAACCCAAATTTTCGAGTTAGCCATTCTTCCAACTCAAATAACCCTATTCACGAGGGTAACCCAACCCAACCTTTAAAAAAAATAAAAAATTTAAAAAATCTAAAATTAATATAAATATATATAAACAAAATCAAGAATTAAAGAACTCCAAATATTTTATACTAAATAACAACCATAAAACTTAAATATTCTAATACAAATTTACAATTATCACAATAAACTTCTAAATAAATCGTTATCGTTTAAAACAAAAATTCTTTTATTTTAAAAATATTGAATTAAAATTAGCCACTTAATTTCAATTTATATTATGAAAAATTACAACCTAACGACTTCAAACTTTTATTTTTAAGAATTCTTAAATAATAAATAATTATGAAATTAAATAAAAACAAATTAAATACATGTATATGTAGTTGTATGGTAGATAAAAATATAATTTTTTAAATTAATAATAAGTTCGGGTTGGTCGGGTCAACCCAAATTAATTTTAGGTGAACCCACAAACCAACCAAACCCATACATTTTAATTTATTTGAACCCAACCCAACCTAACCCAACCCAAATAAATTCATAACTCAACCCAACCCAACCCTGGGTTGGGTTGGGTTGGTCGGGTTTTTTTAACACCCCTAATATAAAGTTTTTTATGTATATTAAGACTTTATATTATAAATTTAATTTGAATATGATTCAAAGTAAATTAATGGAGATAATTAAATATTGGAAGAAATTCAAATATTATTTAAATGTGAATAAGATTCGTATTTAAAACTATAGGTTAAAATTGAATATGCATAAGATGTACATTAAAACGAGGGAAAGTGATTAAATGTAATTTAATCAAAATGAAATATATGATATTTAATTTAATTTTGGTTGAATGTGATTTAATTAAACTTAATATTAATATATAATTAAATATGATTTAATTATTTATATTAATTAAATTCATTTAATAAGTAAATAGTTGTTTTTTTAATTAATTAATTAAGGAAGTGTGTCATATTGACACGTTCCCACTACCCCTTCCTCTCCCTCTCGATAGATACAAAGGGAGAGGGGATAGTTCATTGATCAATAAATCGATTTTTGGAGTTGGTGATCTTTAATTTGTGAAATAATCTTTCTACTCTTTTGAGAACTCTCTCTCAAAATTCTCTACCTCCCAATTGTTGGATAGCCTCCCACAAGGCTAGATCGATAGAACTCGGAGAATAGGATTTGCTCACTATTGGTGATGTTATGTTGAAGAATAAAAGTTGTTGTGTTGTAGAATTGTTGGAAAAAGAGCAAGGTGTTGTTGCATTTGGGAAACTACAAATGCAAGGTTTAATTTCCTTCTAGTTTAGAAACGGGTTACAATATGTTTTATTGTTAACTCCATGTCTAATTGCTTATCGTCGTTTAATTGTTCAATGTACTGGTATTTGGTTTTGTCAAACCAAAACGAGATTTTGATGCAAGTTTAACTTCCATTATGCAATTGGGATATAGATTACATGAGTATGAGCCTCTGCAAGAAAATCCACTAATGATTGGGAAGGAAGAAGTTTAGAGATAATTCTTTAATTATCTAGTGAGGAGATGTGTTGAAAAGTCACTCAATAACTATTTTCTAATTAGAATCTAATTCAAATATAGTAAATATATTTTATTTAACGTATATTAATACATTAATGATTTAAATCCAAATTATCACACCACAATTATTTTCTAATTTGAATATTGTTCAAATTTAATAAATATATTTTATTTGATGTATCTTAATACATTAATGATTTTAATATTTAATGTATCAAATACAATAAATATATTATTCTCTTTGATATTTAATATATATAATTTGAACACTTCAAATGAAATACTCATTTGAATATTTCAAATCTTTATTTCAACTAAATTGATCCTTATTTGTTCATAAGAGCCAACAAGAAGACCTTATGAACCTACTAATTGTAAGCTCCAATAATACAATATTAATTAAATGAACTATTCAATTGATTAATTTTCATTTGTTAACTATAGGGTCACACCAGTATAGACCCAAAGTTGAACTACAAGACAAGTTGTGTCCATAGTTATAATCACTATATGCAAGTCGATCATCCATGAGTTGTTCATAACTACAGTTGGCTCAAAAGGTTGGTTTACCCCGTAATTACATCTTACGCCTTAAGTACCAACGATCATCTAATGAACAATTTGTTTATAATCCAATTATAAACTAAGTTACTCTCGAACCAATGAGAGAGTGTGGTCTATTGTTCGAGTATCGAAATCAACACTTAAGGGAACTACTCGTCTACTTAGCCCTTAATGAGTGAATTCCATATTGTGAGGTTATGTTCTCAGCTCCCTATTTGGTCAAGCTCCCAAAATGGTAATTTGGTTATAAAGTCATTCTCACTCATGCAAATCAAAAGACAGATCCTCACAAGCAAGAGTTGATAACTCACTCAAGATTAATATCGAGTCACGTGTGATAATAAAATATTAATCTCCTTAATTAACAAATCTATAAATAGAAATTAAATATTTTGTGGTCTAGTCTTATAAAACTCATTGAATAAGGTACCTCACTCACACGTTTCCACGTGAATTATTTAAATCAAATCATTTGTAACTATTAAAAAGTGAGTAATATCAATAGTGTTAACAAGATAAAACACTTAAACTTATCCATATACTATGACCATTTAGGTTATTTATTGAACATGACCCCCGTACTTCAACTACATATAGTTTAAAATGACACTAATAACCTTAGATTTTTCAATTAACTGATAATATTATATTGCAACTAATATATATATTCTCCGACCCCGTCCCGTGGGCATCTCTGACTCAAATAGACTCGTATAGATTGGACTTTTGTCATTTTAGAGCATAAAAAAAAATAAAGGGAAAAATATTTTTTTGGTCTCTCATGTTTCAATGGTGTGTCTATTTGGTCCATTTATTTCAAAATCAGACAATATCATATCCTTGAATTTAACTAAATAGTTCTATTGGGTCTCTCATTTAACGTTTCCGTTTATGACTAACGACTTTGATGACGAGGCAGATGATTAGGCATGTTGATTGGATTTTTTTTTTATAAAAATTAATAAATTAAAAAGAGGACGCGTGTATTTACCCATGACCACGCGCCCTCTCCCTTCATTTGGCTTTGTAAAAATTTATGTAATAAGCTATTGTGCCGAATGAAGGGAGAGGATTCGTGGTCATGGGTAAATACACACGTCCTCTTTTAAATTTATTATTTTTTATTTTAAAAAAAATCAATCAGCATGCCTAATCATTTGTCTCGTCATCAAAGCCGTTAGTCATAGACGGAAACGTTAAATGAGGGACCCAATAGAACTATTTAGTTAAATTCGAGAATTCGATTGTCCGATTTGAAATAAAGGGACTAAATAGACACACCATTAAAACACGAGTGACTAAAAATCTATTAAAAAAAAATTTCTTCAGCGACCCACCTCGTGATTCCCATTTAGGTTGGAAATAGGGGAGGGTGGCTCGTTCGCTGATCACTTCACTTCATTTTTTTTTAATATGTATGCAAAAAGGAGTCACATGCCATGCATGTAAAACCTTGTAGTTTGAATTAATATATATATATTAACGTGTAATAAATAAATATTAGATAGTTTCGTTTCAATTACCATAAATTTTTGGAAGTTAAATAATGCAACGTTTTTTTATTATTACTTTTTTATTCTAACGTTTTAATGTTGTCTTCTTTTTCATAAAAAGAAATATTTTAGGCAGTACAAAGTGAAAATTGTGCTAACAATTAATTTATCCAACAATATGTTTATATTTTGGTATTGTAATATAGATATTACAAGATTTTTTATTTCCATATAGCCACTGTCTAGGTCACTTCCATATACAAAACGATGCACCACTTCACCGTGCAACCACTTTTATTAGATTGAATTCTCTCAATTTGACAGTCGACCTCTATAGTTGCAACTATTCAAAGATAATAACAAAATAATATTTTAAACCAATTTTAAGGACAAAGTAGGCAAGTAAAGATTTTATTTCACAAACCACCAATAGATCGTGATGTTTCACATCTACGGTCTAGATCACACCTAGACGCGGAAGGATGTACCACTTCGTTGTGTATCCATTTTCATTCGGTTAATTTTTGACATCAATTGTTGAAATTATTTGAAGAGATTGACAAAATGGAATATGTTAAGGGAAAAATAAGGATACAAATATTCTATTTCATAGTTCATTATTAGATCGTGATGATTTGCACCTATGACCTATGTCACACCTATTTGCAGAAGGATGCACTACTTCTTATGTAGCCACTTTAGTTGGATGGTTTTTTTTCAAAAAGGACATCTCACCTCATACATTTGCAACTATTCGAAAGAGAAGGGCAAAATGAAAATTTAAGAAAAAATGAAGGATAAAATAGGAAGACAAAAGATTGTTATACATAGCCTATTGTGAGATCGTGATATTTCACACATAAGAGTTGTTTTAGTCGTTAGAATATGTTTTATCTCAAACACATACTATTATAACTCATATTAAATAACTCTACATTATAAACACAAATTATATAACTTTAGGACCTGTTTGGAGTGCATGCTATAATAACTTGTGTTATAATAATACGTGAATAACCTTGCACCCGAAACACACACTACTACAAATTTAGCATTTATTGACGTGTGACTTTTTTGTATAGTTGACGTCAGTGACAAAAAAACGTCAATAGAAGGTTAGTTTTTACTTTAAAATAAATTATCAATTGAGAAATACATATATTGACAACTATTGTACGTAAAAAAAAGGCCTATATTTAAGTTGATGTAATAAACCGTCAACATTGATTGTTTTATTGACAGTATTTCCGTAAAATCCCGTCAAAATTAGGCAAACAACTCTGCATTTTAAACAATGTTATATAACTTCACAAACTATTATAATCCACAGTCAGTGATTGCTTGGAGGTTGAATGAGTTATAATAACATGAATTATGATGGTATGTGAGTTGTTATAACCTGTGTGCCCAGACAAGCTACAAACTATTATAATTCACTCAATGCCTCAAACAACTATTTACAATCTATAAGTGAAATGATGCATTTGTTTCATCATGCAATCACTTACATTGGAGTAAGTTATCTCAACAGACATCTCGATCCAAAAATTGCAACTATTCAAAGAGAAGGACGAAATGAAAATTCATTAAAAATTTAAGGACAAATAGGAAGACAAAGATCCTTTTCCATAGCCCACCGTTAAATTGTATCGTTTCACATCAACGATATCACACTCGTACACAAAAGCATCGCTCTGTCATGTTAACCACATTCAAATTATTTTTTTTCTAGACACCTCAAACATAAAGAGAAATTATTCGGTGAGGCCGCCACAATGTGGTCGACAATTTTTCACCATTGGATGGAGAGAGAAGTAATTCAATTTTATATCCAATGGTTATTAGGGCTATAAAAACTATTGAATCCAAATCCAACCGTTCTTACGAGGCAATTTCATTGTGACAACCTTATTGAATAATTTTTCCAACACAAATAAGTGCAACTACTCGAAGAGAATAAAAAACACGAGTTTATGAAAAATTTAAAGACAAAATAAGAAGACAAATATTTCTTCTCCATGACTCCATTTAAGAATTTTATAGTTTTAGTTCAAAATACCTGTAAGTGTTTAGTTTTTGTACAAAGTTCATTTATGCCATAAATACATATTTTTTGAACCTTCTTTTAGTCACCCTGAAATATATGAAAAATAAATAAATAAAATAAGTTTAGGAAAATTACAATTATGTATATCTTGAATTGGGCTAATTTGAAAAGCAATCTAAGACCTGGTTATTGTTTTGAAATTTAAATTTTAACTCTTTTAGATGACTTTTAAAAATTTATAATTAATTAATTAGAATGCAACTTTTATTTTAATTGTAGTTTAAATTGAACAATTAATGCCTAATAATTAAAATTGAGGGTAAAATAGGCATATATCAAAATGTTAAGGGCAAAATAGGTATAAAAAAATTATCCCATGGTCCGCTTTATATGTAGTAAGTATAGGTAAAAACCCTAAATTTTAACTTTTATGAAATACTATTTTATTTTTTAAGGTAATTTAAAAAAAAATATCTTTAAACAGAAAATTTTCATTACGAATTAAACCACTTAAAATAGAGATTTAAAAAAAAACCATAAAACAAAAATAATTTTCTACAGAGAATTCATGAATTCTCCACAAAATTAAAATAAGAAATAGGGATAGAGAATCTATCTTCAACTAAAGATCCCTATTTTATTACGGTGCGGACTTATAAGAATATGCCTCGATAAAATGGAGAATCTCCGTTTAGATAGGAAAATGTGAGAAGGAGTGAAAAAAAAATTGAATACTTGCTAGTTAGAGATGGAGACAAATTTTTTGTTATTTAAAATAGTTTTTTAAATAAAAAAGTAACTGTTTAAGGGAAGATTTTTCATAAATAATTAACAATATAATTAAAAATTAATGAAAATAGAAGTTAATTATTTAAAATTTTATCAAAAGAATTAATTATTTGATTCTTAAAAAATAAACGAGCAATAATTTATGAAAATTGAAATAGAGGTGAGGACAAAGACGAAAAAACCATCTCCCTCTCCGCCCAGTCCTGTAGACATATCTATCTCCAACCCTGTCTTCTCGGTTGACACCTCTACTAGCCTGTAATTGTTAAAGTAAAAGAAAAGAAAAGAAAAGAAAAGACTAAAATGGTAATTTAACGCAATAGTTAAATAAGTAATTAAGAAAATGGTCAGAAAAAACACGCTGTCAATACACATGGTCTTTTAATAGCTGCATCTCGCGTGTGCCTGTTCATACGTTTTCGTTTCTCTTTCATTCGGGCCTTCGTCTACCGGTGCGTGTTGGATTTCTGTGGGAATTCAGCTCTTTCGCCGATCATCTAAACTAGTAATTTCGACATGGATTTGTCTGATCTTCATCTGATTTATCCCCTTCGTAAGTAATCCTCATCATAGCTTGCGTAGTTTGCTTCCTCTTGAATTTTCGTGATCATCTGTTGTTTGTGTATCGCATCCATCACCACCGCCTAATTACTACCCTAATTCTGACCCAAATCCTGGTTCTTTGGCTGATAATTGTCTAAATATGAATGCCAATCGACCTCCTTCGATGCCCAATTCATTTCCCAGACCTCCATTTGGCCAATCACCACCATTTCCTTCGTCAGCACCCCCACCAACTGGCGCCCCACCTCCATTTTCACGGCCAGGTCCTCCCCCAGCTTCAATTGCCCGACCTAATATGCCTTCATCAGGGCCTCCACCGTCGGCATTACCTCCCAACATGACTCCAATGAGACCCAGTGGGCCGCCTGTTGGACAACCGTCTCCATTAGTATCTAGGCCACCTCCCCCGGGTGTTGGTCAGCCTGCTTATAGGCCACCTTCTAGCACTGTTCTCTCCTCAGGCTTGTCCAGTAGTTCAGTTACGCCTCCACTTGGTCCACGTCCAAGTGCAGCCTTTCCCCCTTCTGTTAGCAGCCCAAGCATGCCTCCACCAAGTGCTCAGAGTGGTGCATTGAGTAATGGCCCTCCAGCATTTCTGCAGAACAACTTTCCTCCAGCAGTTAACGCACCACAAGGTCCTCCACCAATGGCAGCATCTGTTCGGGCTCCATTTATGCATTCTGTTCCAGGTGGTCCTGGATTTTCTGCTCCACCAGGTCCTCCCGTGCAACCAGCACCACCATTTCAGTCGGCATCTCAAGGAGTATCTCCACCTTCAGCTCCCCCATTCGGGGCACCAACATGGCCAATGCAACCTGGTCAGGTAGCCACCATTCATTTTTTATCTTGTTATTATTGTGCAGCGACCATTTTGTTTAATATCCAATGCAAGGAAGTTTTATTCATTCTTTCTAGATAGGAAACAGATTTTATTTGATAAAATGAGATGTGGGTACAAAAGCCTCTAGCTTCTAAGGAAGTTCTAACATGTTCAAGAAATCAATAGGGAGATAATCCGATTCTTTGTGTAAATTAGTTTTCTAGTTGGAATGCGTTCGAGTCTAAAGAATATATGTAAGGTAGCTTGATGATTTTAAATTTACTTATAAAATAGATATCTGACTCTTGCCTTTATGGGTTAATTGATTGAAAAGTAAATAATGTAGCTGAGAGTATCATGTATCATGAAGAGGCCACCATTGTGGAGATATACGAAGGTTCGTTGTCTTACCAAATTTGTAGCGGGTGAAGATTTTAAGAGTATCATGTATCATGAAGTATAAAGGCAGTTATTTTTTCCCCAAAAAACTTCAAATACGCGAGAGCCTAAGTTTGAAATATTGTTGCTGTTGTTTCCTTTCTGTCTTAGAAGCGTGGATAAGATGTACTTGTGTCATTCTATTGCATTATTATTATTATTGTTATTTTGAAAACTATAAGTAGAGATTAGATATGTTGAGCCTTGATGACATCTCATTCTCTTCTTTTCTAATTAAGTTTAGTATTTGTTAAAGTTGTCAACTTGTCATGTAATTAATCATTTTCACTTTTTTATTTTATAAATTTGACTTCTACTGCATTAAGTCTAGTATGTTAAAAATCAAAAGGTAAGATCTCATCTCAATATTCTAGTTGCTTGTTCAACAGACGTTTGTTGCTTGAACATGAATCAATGTTCTTTTCTTTTGGAGATAAGAGCTTGTTGAGTTTGTGCATTGTGTAGTAGTTAGTTGTGCAAATCAATATTCTTACTTGCATACACTTGTACAAATACGTGTGTGTATACATTTCTTTTTGGGGGATTGAATTAGAGAAACAATTTACAAGTTATTGGGCATGCACTTTATAGGCGTATGGTACCCATACTCTACTATAGAACTCTCAATTTTAGACGCGAGGAGAGATTTTTTGGATTTATGGTTGAACTGCTGAAAGTCAATAATATTTATTGACCGATAAGTTTAAAAGCAGAAAATGCTTGGAAAAAATGAGGTAGATGTTGTCCATTGTGTCATGGACAGTGTTTCCCAGTTGTGCTTTTTCAGACACACGTTTCAATTCTGTATTTCTTCCTTTTCGTCTTTCCCATATTTTTGTTATTTCATTTATCCTAATGAAAGCTGGATTTCTAATTTGGAAAAAAAAAAAACTTGATTATTTTTCTTATTTGAACACAAGGTGGCAGCTCCTCCACCTATTACTGGTCAATTGCAGCCGCCTAGAATGTTTGGGATGCCGCCACCTCCACCTAACCAATCTATGACTACTATCTCACCTGCTATTGGTCAAACGGGATCTCCTGCAGCCACACAATCAAAAATTGATCCAAATCAAATACCAAGGCCCGTTCCAAATTCATCAGTCATCCTGTATGACACTCGTCAAGGCAACCAGGCGAATTTGCCCCCGGTACTTTCTCGATATACATGGTGTTAATTATGTTCTCCTTTTTATTTCCCCTTGTTTGATTTCTTGTCCCAGTGATTTTATTAGTTTTGTTGCATGAATATGAATTTCAAATTTATTTACTGTTGCTGCCTTGCTGGTGTTTGTTTCTTTCAAGCTTTAATTGTTATAATTTTCTTTCTTTACGCTTTCTGAAGCCTGCATCAAGTGAGTATATTGTGAGAGACTCTGGGAATTGCAGTCCACGTTTTATGAGGTGCACCATTGGTCAGGTGAATGACTAGTATTCATTTCATCATTTTCCCATTTTTATCTTTTGCTTAATATTCTAGTTGATGGCTGCCTTGCAAAATCTTTGTCTTGATATCATATGGTCATTTTACTTTTCATAATCTTTCAGATCCCATGCACAGCTGATCTTTTGAATACATCAGCCATGCAGTTGGCTTTGCTAGTCCAACCATTTGCTCTTCTACATCCTTCTGAGGAGCCCATCCAAGTATGTAATGCATCCCTTTTTTGCTATTCTTTATAAACTAAAGATGTAATAATAGCAGTTAGTGTGTAAATCTTAGTTCTTTTTTTTTCCCTCTGTTATTATTGCTATTTTTTAATGGAGTGTAAACTTAGCTCACATCTCATTATTCCTCATCAAAGAGTTAGTTTATCATATTCAGGTGTTTTTTACTTCAGCTGTGGTGCGGCCTAGTATCTAATTAAACATACTAGCAAATATCAAAACCAATGAACATACTAATCCAGAAAAACGACAAACTTGAATAGAAAATTGCATGATTAACCTTATTGCTATATCGGTCTTCAAATGAATTTATTTGTTACGCGATGGTTATGAATATACTCTTACTGCTGAATTTTATGAACAGTGATGCCGTTTGTTTATTCAATGGATTGTATATTATAGGTTGTGGATTTTGGGGAAAGTGGGCCAGTCCGATGTTCTCGCTGCAAAGGCTATATAAATCCTTTTATGAAGTTCATTGATCAGGGAAGACAATTCATCTGTAACTTATGTGGTCAGTAAAGACGTTGCTACTTTTTTTAGTGGGATATTTTCATGTTTTCTTAAAGCATGAATATTTGTTGTTTGATTGACATAGGATAGGACTATCATTCATCATTTTTGTAACTATGTTTACATAACATCTTTGTATATTTTCTGGATACGTGGTGTCACTCTTGGTAATTTTCTGGTTAAGGGCATTCCTTTGAAGCTCATTACCTTTCAGGCTTTTTTGCTTCCAATCACCTCCTTATTTAGTTGTTATAATATACATAATGCTGCTTTTTGTTGAATGTCAAATGATTTCTGTCATGTGTAGAATTCTATTCGTCATTTCCTCTGTAGGTGGTAACTTAAACGCTCTATGCCATTCCCTTTTCAGGTTTTACTGATGAGACTCCTCGTGAATACCACTGTAATCTTGGTCCAGATGGTAGAAGAAGAGATGCCGATGAGAGGCCCGAACTGTGTAGGGGAACAGTAGAATTTGTTGCTTCTAAGGAATACATGGTATGGTAGTTGGTTTATAATGCTCATTAGCGTGGAGTTTAGTTTTCTTTCTTCTCCTAGCTGTTTAGTCATTGTTTTTTAATGGATGTAGACCATTTTTTTTTTCAATTTTAATTTTTTTATAAGAAACAAATCGCTGCATTAAAAAACAAAAGATGAGACAAACAGCCTAAAGGCCAGGGGATGAAGAAGCTCCTGCCAACAAAAGCTAAGCTATCAAAGCCTTCCAATCATTCAAGATCCAGAGAAGGCTATAATTACAAGGGAATTTTTTGTGGTTTGTACACCACCAAGAAGTAGTATATTGTACATCACTCCAAAGATTATCAACAGGCTTAGACGTAGACCAATTTCTCTTATGAGTGATATGATTTGTGCTTACCAAAGTGGAATGCTTCCACTTACATATTATCATCTGGGGATTGTTCAGGAATTATTTCTGATATTTTATTGTACTCTATATCAGATATTTTTTCAGCTGTTCTGTATTTTCGTGGTAGCATATGCTATGTATACCACTAGATGCTGTTAATTTATAAGTAGATGGCCACTGTAGCTTTGTAGATTGGTTTCCTCTTTGTTTATTCATTTTGATTCTGTAGCTCTTTCCATTTGGGTTTTCAGTTAGGTAGCAAAAAAATCTTATCCTTGGTCCACACAAAATCTGAAACAAGAGGCCAAATTTGAGCCTCAGAGAACACCAGATGCTAAAAGAGATGCCGATGAGAGGCCCGAACTGTGTATTCAAAGGATTTTTTCCATGAATGTTTTCCCATAAGGCTCACTAATTCCTCGAGCTCAACCTTCATCGACTGTTATGTTTTGGTTGTCGTCACTCATCACACAGTAGGGTCATGGAAAAAGATAGATTACAGATAATGATGTTATCCATTTATCCTCCCAAAAACTTATGTTTCTTCCATTACAATTGAAGTGGATGAGTCTTCCACTATCCTTGTAGATCACCCATGCTACTCATCCCTATATTTGCTGTTGGTAACTTTATGCTACAAGGAATATTGTTTGAGTGAAAATCTCCATACCCAAATGACTAAAAGTGCATTGTTTCTACTCCTTAAATTTCCCAAATCAAGTCCCCACAATTTGGAGGTAAAGTAACAACATCCTAACTTACGAGATGACTTCTCTTTTTGGTTTCCCAACTTTGTCATAATATATATATAGGAAGTAGGTTGGCATGTTTGACGAAACTAAGCTAGAACCATCTTTTAATCTTTTGTGGCCAAGCAACTAAATTTTGGACTATGCTGTTTTCTTCTTTTGGATGTGTGTTCTGTTTTCAGACTACCAAGTGGCTGATAAACCACTTCTTTGTTTTCCTTTATCATCTGTTCAGAGACAATACAAAAGTTCTTTGGTTCAACTTCATTAGAAGTATCTTGTGGTGTGCATGGTTAGAGAGAAATCACACATATCCTTAATGGATGGGACCATGTCCGCTGTTACCACTGTTTTGTGTCTGCAGAGATTTTTGTAATCATTCTCTAAATGATGTCTTGGCCTTATTGGAAGACTCTCTTGTAACCTCTCTTGGCCTTTGGGTTGGCTTTCCACCTTTTCTCTTGCACATTTCATTGACCTATGAATTATCGTGTTTGTAAATATATATATATATATAAACTAATTGAGCTAGAGGTAAGCAGGTTTTGGTCATGTTTTTTTGCTTTCTTTTGGTGTCTTTAAGTTCATGCTCTTTTGTCTATACGTGCTTATACACACACACACACACATATCTGTTTCTGATGCATTTTCTACTCCAGGTGCGTGATCCAATGCCAGCTGTGTATTTTTTCCTCATTGATGTATCCATGAATGCTATACAAACTGGTGCCACTGCTGCAGCGTGCAGTGCAATTAGTCAAGTTATTTCTGATCTTCCTGTAAGTTCTGCATTTGATTGGGTACATTATATATGCATGGTTGTGTTTATAATCCATAGCCTTCAGTGGTACTCTGTGGTGTTTGTAATTGTTTTCACAGGGTTTATGATTTTTTTCCCTTGCAGTATGTATATGTTATGCATGACCGCAAAAAATTGGTGCCACATCACCCTTAAAGTTTCTTTAGTTTGTTTCTATAATTATTTAAACTAGTCTGAAATTATAGCATTGAGTTGGTAATAACTTCTTGCGAGTATTCTCTACCATAAACTGAAACTTCTATAATGATAGGCTTTGATATGATTGCGTTTCTTCTTTTTTTTAAAGAAACAATTTCATTGATGTATGAAATTTACAAAAAGGATGGATAGTCCATGATGATTACATTTCTTTTTGGCAGTTCAATTTTGCTCTTGTTTAAATTTTTAATCCCTTGGTGTTGGGAACTATTGTATCAATTTATGATCGCTGGGCTTTTGTTTTATTCTTTTTTGACTTTCAACATTTGGTTTATGCAATTGAACCTTGGACGGACATCATTCTAAAGTTTGTCTGTCTCTAGTTTTGCTATCTTCTGATGGAGGTGCCTTGTGTGACCTATGCTTAATTGTTATATTGTTCTCTCAGGGGTTGTCCTGTCTCTTGTAAGTGACTACATTCTCTTTTCTTTTGTTGATTGGCATTTTTGTTAATTGGACTCTTTATAATAATCTAAATGCTATTGGAAATTTGGTAAAGTTCTTTCTATGCAATCCAACAATCTTTTACTGCAAATGTTTCGGTTCTTGAGTGCCCCTTTATAAACTGGACCCTGTATGAAATCTAAGCACGATGTCACATTGAGGTCATGGAACTTAGCCATTTGCAAAATCTTTCTATATGTTTTGTCTGTATCTTCCAAATAATCTGCTTTGGTTAAGAGTGTTATTTGTCATTGTATCTTGTTCTTCTTTTGCCGGTGTGTTTAGTGTGTGGGGGTTGGATTTGTCCAACATTGATGTTTACAAATGGGATCTATGTCAATAATCTTGGTAAAATTTGATTTTTTCCCCCTGTTTCATCCATCTTCAGACTCCTATGAACTTTCTTTTCAGTTTTCTCGAACCTAGTGACTGATGACACTGTGATGTTCCAGGAAGGACCTCGTACATTTGTTGGGATTGCAACATTTGACTCAACAATTCACTTTTACAATCTGAAACGTGCACTACAACAGGTCGCATTTCGTTCATTGTTATCTATCTCCATTTTAGGCGTTTCGTTTGTTGTGAAAAAAAAGCTAAGGTGTCTTCTTGATGTATGTAATAACTGGTACTTAGAAAATAGATGGAAAGGAAACCAGCTGATTTCAGAAGATAGATGGAAGAGTAAAGAAGAAATCAATTTAGTGATGTTTGTGGCTCTTTCGCCTTCTTGTAGTTATTTTATTTTTGAAACACTTGACTCATCACTTTCTTTCGAACCTAGCCTTGGATAGACGTAATCCTCCTCGAGGATCAGTGAGGTGAGGTGAGCCATGAGCAATAATGCATACATCCCTTTTTGAGTGATTAAGCTTTCATCTGGTCTGTTTTCTTGAACACTCAATGCCTGTAAAAGAAAAAATCCTAATTTTCATCTGGTCTTCAGTAGTTCATATAAGCTTGAACACTCGAGATGAACTTCAGAAAGGGAAAAAATCCAAATTTTCATCTGGTCTTCAGTAGTTCATATAAGCTTGAACACTCGATGCCTGTAAAAGAAAAAATCCAAATTTTCATCTGGTCTTCAGTAGTTCATATAAGCTTGAACACTCGAGATGAACTTCAGAAAGGGAAAAAAAATCCTATTAAGAGAGGGGAGGTACTGGGAGGGCTTTTTTTTCCCTTTTCAAATCTTTACCACAGCCAAAACTAACTTTTGAAACCCAGCAATCCTGATCTGGTCAATACTAATACGACACAAATTCCACTCAAGATAAACTTCCAGCTGCATATTAGGTAACAAAATTTCAGTAACACTAGAATTTGCTTAAGTAGATGGTTGATCCTAATACCATTGGATGATCTCTGCCCTTGGCCTCAATGGAATTTTCAATGCACATAGCTTTTATTAGGAAGGCTAACTAATAGTCTGCGATTTATTATTTATTTTTTTTTTTATGTTCATTTTGTCATTTTTTCTTTTCAGCCTTTGATGCTTATAGTCCCTGATGTACAAGATGTTTATACTCCCCTGGAGTCTGATGTTATTGTTCAGCTATCAGAGGTTAGATTTTCGAAAATATTTGATTTCAATGAGGTTGATCATTAGATTTTTTTCTAATACCTTTCCTAAGACATTCTTGTTTGCGGGAATAGTGCCGCCAACATTTGGAGTTGTTGCTCGAAAGTATTCCAACAATGTTTCAGAGTAATAGAACCACTGAGTCAGCTTTTGGTGCTGCAATCAAAGTATGTTTTCCATTGTATTATAATCATTGACTACTCTGCAATTGGTGTTTTTTTAAGTTTATTTTCTGAACAAAAATGTCTTAGGATAATATATATATGTGTGTGTGTGTATTTCCTGTCAAACCCCCCACCCCCACAAAAAAAAAAAAAATAGTAGTTATGCAATGCCCATAAGATTCTTTAAAATTATTATGTATTTAAATTAGTTCTATTTTTTTTAATAAATAAAAACCCTTGATGTCTCTCGGGTTCGGGGCTTGGGGCGAGCGCGAGTGTCCCGGGGTATAAGGGAGCAAAGCTCCGACACCTAGTTATCAAAAAAAAAAAAGAAAAAGTTCTATTGTAAGTGTTAAAAAAGCACCCCTTCTTTACCCTTCAAATGAAAAGAGGTGATTGCAAAGCAAAATTATAGTAGTCTACAGAGGGAAAAAAAGCCAGCACAAAAAATCCTTAAACCACCTATACAAAAGCTATACAGGTGTCTCCACTTGTTCGTAATAGAATGTTTTTTGTTTTGAAAAACTCAACAAAGAAAAACAAGAAAGCTTTAGAATCTCAACAGCATTACCTAAAGAGTATCAGATGTACTTTGCATTGATATGTATTTGTGTTCAAAGGATATGCTAAGATCAATGATGAAACAATTCCATAAAATGAAAAACCACTTTGTGTTTGTTTTATTGCTATGTTAACAGATTAGTCAATGAGTAGATGTGTGTGCTGATCGCTCAAATTCTCAATATTGTTCAGCTCTATTAAAAATATTGGCTCAGATTCACTCATCATATAGACTAGACTGATACTACAATTTGTTCACTAGTCAAAAGCTAGATTTTGTTTCTACTCCTTGTAATGCTTTTTTCCATGTAACTCAGAGTTTTGCTTTCTAGGTGGATATGTAGAAAGTGTCTCACTTCTAAATAAATGTCTACTTTATATTCTGACAATAGTTTTCTTGACCTATTTTTAGGCAGCTTTCTTGGCAATGAAAAATACTGGAGGCAAAATTTTGGTATTCCAGTCAGGTAAGTTCTTGTTTTTTTGCTATTGTTTTCTTTGGCTGACATGACAATTATTACTATTATTTGTGCACGGGGTACATGTTACCTCTGGTAAGAGTGTCATGAGCAAGTTGGACAGTATACACTTGAATGACGTGCAAATATAGTGTTGGATTTCAATATGCAAATATTGTTATATTTTTGTCTATGTTAAATTGAAACAAGGTGAAAAAGGCTACAATGGTTAGATGATTACACATTATTAAATGCAGTAATTCATTCTCAAGTCTTTGTTAGACTTCCAATCACAAAGGTTTATTCTAAGAAGGGTAAAAGGAGAATTTAATCCCAGATGAGGATCATAGTTATTATGTTTGAAAGTTTGAATAGGGAGTTAGTAGGGGTAGGGAGTTGTAACTCCTTAGGTCAGTTATGTGTATCTTTCCTTTTAATATCTTGTAGTTTGTATAGATTATGAACTTATGCGTGTTTTCTATTCAAGTCAGTTTGTAATGTTTGGGAGAGAAGGTTGACCCCCTCGAATTCGTCCATTTTTGATAGGTTATAATCTTTAAACTCGTTCTCTCCAATTAAGCATTTGAGTAAATAGAGGTTGGATAAAAGCCACTTATGAACTGTGAAAGAGTTGCTTGTAATGAAATGGGGATGAGGATAGGGTAGGGCCAGTGAGAGAGAAGTGGATAGGGCAAGTGAGATGGTGAGAATGGGGTGTTAGTTTTTATCAGAAGCAGGGAAGTAAAGTGGAGGAGGGGCCTTAAGAACGGTCTTATCAATGTACACATGCGAGGGAGAAAAACAATTACAAAGAGGAGGTGCATGGGGATAGAGTCATATGGAATGGTAAGAGCAGAGGTGCATAGGGATTGATTGATAATATGAGGAAAAAAGTAAACACAGCATATGGCTTAGGATATTGGAACATGAAGAAGAATAAAAATCAAGTAGGTATGTCCCACTATTCAGTTTTTTTTCCTTACTATTATGAACTAAATGTCCGGATTATTTGAAGATAGTATAGGGGCATGAAACTCATATATATTTCACAAATTTTTGCACATAAATGAAAGAGGCTTCTTTTTCTCTTGGCGCCACACGTTCATGTCAATTACCAATTTCATTTACATAATATTTCAATTCTTCACCTGTGCGCTGGAGTTCTTGGTTTGAGATTTTGGTATGATATGTGCTTCTTGTTTGACATAGTTTTTGGATGTGGTGCAGAAATTGGTGAGGTGGGAATTGTGTGCATTTTTTTGCATTTCTTTACTCCCTAATATCTAAGAGTCCTGTCGTTCTCTTAGATCTTTTATCTTCACAAGTTAATTGTTTTTATGAGGGATATTGCAAATATCACATCATCATTTGACTTTATGCTACCTTTCTCCCCATTTTATTTATTTGTTTATTTTTTAATTTTGGGAGAACAATTACTCCTCCCACTTTAAGAAACAGTGCTCTTGGTCTTAGAACTTTTCCAATAATACTAATGGGAAAGTCGACATGGTACATAAATTAATCTATTTATGATGTTATTATGGTTGAATCTGCCGTAAGCAGCTGGCATTTTGTTATGACTGCATTTTTCCTTGTTTAGCACCACCTAGTCGTTTTGTTGAAAAGATTATTTTCCTAATCTAATTAGTTGCTTTTTGATGAAATACAGTCTTGCCATCAATTGGCATTGGAGCTCTTTCTGCCAGGGAGGCTGAAGGAAGAACAAATATTTCTTCTGGGGACAAGGTATTCTTCTGAACTTTTGTGCTATTTATGTTTCTTATAAGAAGATTATGTTGCCACTGTTCTTGCATTTAAAATTAGGAGCATAATATTATCAGGTTGAAGGAAAGTCACCAGTTGTATATTTTCTATTGGGATGTGGGTGTGAGGATCCTCCACTGTGTGGTTGAAATAGAAAAACTATATTCCCCAACAGGTGGCTCCGTTGGTAAGGGTTTGAGTTCTCTGGGTCATACTGGCTTAGAGGTCTCTTGTTCGAACTCTCGGGTGAACTTAATAAATAAAAACTCTTGATGTCTCTGAGGCGCGGATGCCCTCATGTATAGGGGAGCAAAGCTCTAACACCCGGTTATCAAAAAAAAAAAAGAAGATAAATTGTATTACTTGGAAGAAAACTCTCTCTCATCCTAGTTTTCTTTAGCCTGTAAGACTCTTCACCCAGCAAACAACATATAAAAATGCCCTGCAACATATTAAAATTTATGATTTCTAATTATGAATTGAAGTTTTCGGCTTGGCAATGGAGCCAATTTTTGTTTCATTTCCAATCACATAAAGGCTGCGTCATTTTCCACCACTCTCATTAGTCAGTTTGTTGTGTTTACTTCAGATCTTTTCTTCTTTTTTTCCATGCATTAGTGTATTATTGTTCACTGTAAAAGTATAACGTTAATCATTTGACAACTAATTGAAAATTGAGAGGCGACATTTTCATGACACATTTTTATTTCTTCAGGAGGCTCATAAATTACTACAACCAGCTGACATGTCTTACAAGACAATGGCAATTGAACTGGCCGAGTATCAGGTGAATGTGATCTTGCATGTCATGTTGTCAGTGATATGTGACAGGATTTATCTTCTGACATTGGTCTGAGTTTTCTGAACTATTCTTGTCTCCCATGATTGTTCTAGGTCTGTGTTGATGTGTTTCTCACTACCCAGAATTATGTTGATATTGCTTCTATTTCTGTCATTGCAAGGACTACTGGGGGCCAGGTAAGAGTATTTGATTTTGGTAATTCTCCAGAGATACATTTGAACTATTTTTTCTTCAAATATAAGCCTGAATTTTTCTGTTAACGAGTAATCTCTTATATTCTTGCGATGGTGTGGTCGTTTATCTTTACACATCTGGCTGTTAGTCTCTTTCTTATTTTTAGGTAACTAGCCAACAAATGCTAAATCAGAATAGTCTTTCATTTAACAGGCTGACGCCCCTTTTATTCTTTATACTTCTTAATGTCTTTTGCATTCTAATTATACTACTTTTTTGAGTCAGCAATTAAAGTTGTATCATATTTCTGGTTGAGTCTGTAACTTCAGTTTTAAACCGGATTAAAAAATGCATTCGGTTATTGATTTTTAAAATGTCTTTTCAACAGTTTCTTTAAACTTCCTAAACCTATGTGAAATTCTCCTTTTAACTATTTCTCTTTCTTAATTGGTTGTCTTCTGTGTTACAGGTTTATTATTATTACCCCTTCTCGGTTCTTTCTGATCCAGCAAAGCTCTATAATGATCTTAGATGGAATATCACAAGGCCTCAAGGTTTTGAGGCTGTGATGCGTGTTAGATGCAGCCAGGTGATTATTTTTGTTTGACTTCCATTTTTGTTAACGAAAAAAGATTTGGTGGCTTTCATTTTCTTTCTTTTGTGAAATCAGTTGGTGTTTTATCCTTTTCCAGGGAATTCAAGTACAAGAGTACCATGGGAATTTTTGCAAACGCATCCCTACAGACGTTGACTTACCCGGGGTATGTTATTCTCTACATTGTTACTTATCTAAAATTGTAAACAGATCTTTATAACGGTCAGCGATCCCAACCAATCTTGTTTTGGATAGAGCCAACTCTAATTCTCGATGCTGTCGTCCTGTGTTAGTAAAGTTTTCAGGACCCTGTTCGCGCTACATTTATGTATTTCAATACTTCAACTATTTTGCAAATTTCATTTCTTTGTTTCTTAAATGGTAGGGTCAACTTTTGATTCTTGTGTTTATTTAGTAACTGTGATTTTTCCCTTTTCACTTTCATTAAACTGGTTTCATTAGCATTGACATTTGTGTGTTCTGATTTTTGCTATAGCTAACTCTTTTATAGTCGTTGTCATTAGCACGATGCTATTATTTCTTTGTTGCTTGTAAAATTGTGGGTTTACGGTTTTATCTTACCATGGTTCTCTTTGTTGCAGATTGATTGTGACAAGACTATAATGGTGACTTTAAAACATGATGACAAGTTACAGGATGGCTCAGAGTGCGCTTTCCAGGTAGTGTCCTTTTCTCTGCCGCAACACCCACACACAACCCCCGCCAAAAAGTTTATTCCCTTAAATTACAAGCGTGGATACGCAAAAGGTATATGTATTTAGTCTCAATGGCTTACTAATTATGACTTGGTAGTATTCTTGTCCATGACCTTAAAACTTTGTAGGTCTTTGAGAAAAAATTTGATTGAACCATTATACACAAAAGAAAAGGGATCTTCTTGGTCTATCTTGTTTGTTAAAATTCTTCTCTTTATCAAAGAGAGACATTTAATTTGTACTCTTGCCTAATGGGTGGAGGGATAGGGTTAAACCAGCTGCAATTGTAGTTGAAATGGTGGCTGTGTTTGCCACTTGGTTCATATTTTTTACCCTTCTATTTTTATTGAAAACATAAGGGTCTGTTTGGTAGGCAATCCGAAAACAGAAACTTGAAAACAAGGATTCAATGAAAACAGAGTTGTATTTCATGTTTTCAGATATGTGTTTGGTAGCAGATTTAGAAATTTAATTCCATTTTAAACTATAGTTCAAAGTGTGTTCTATAATATATTTATAGATCATAAAATTAGTTATAGTTGCAAAATTAAATATTAAGTTAAATATAAGACATTATTAATTAATTTATGAACATGTTTTTTTAATATAAATTTTATATAATTATTATTTTATAATATAATATTTTATATTTTATATTTTATATTATACATATTTTAATTTAACAAAAGTAAATTAAGTTTATAAACATGAAATACTATATTTATTAAAATTTTATCTTTGTTTAATACAATTCTGCATTTTAAATTTTCAAATTCAGAATCTGGATACAATGAAAACATAAAAATGTTGTTTTCAGAATTTCTATTATTTGGATCACAGAATCCGAAAACAGTTTTCGAAAACACGTCTGCCAAACACGTATTCACTGAATTCAGTGAATCCGAAAACATAAAACAGAATCTGGATTGCATACCAAACAGATCCTAAACATTTTGTTGATATTTTTGCACCATTTTTCTGCCATTTAATTGAAACGGCTTGTTAAGATTTATATCTTTGACTTGTTTTACATTCATTTATATTCTTCTACTATTGTAGTGTGCGCTACTCTACACTACAGTATTTGGTCAGCGGAGAATTTGCGTCTCCACTTTATCTCTACCTTGCACTAGTATGCTAAATAACCTCTTCCGATCAGCTGACTTGGACACTCAGTTCGCATGTTTTCTTAAGCAAGGTACTTTTCACTTTTGTGGGTTTTTTCTTCTTTTTTGATTTCTTTTGCGGTTTGTTGCTGTAGTTATTTTATAAGAAACAATGTTGCTGTAATTATCATTGATTCTGCACTCACATTTAGGACTGCTTTATAGTTGATTTGATTGTGGTCAGATGATATATAAGATTTGCTGCGAACATACTATTAATGTTACTGGAATGGATCTCATGCTTTTGCCCTTTCAATCCTATCTTGATACTTGTTTCCATTTGAATGCTGTAGTTAATTAGTCTTATTGTGTTCTTTATCCGATTTTTGTAGCGGCAACTGAAGTTCCTTCATCCCCACTTCTGCAAATCCGGGAACGCATGACAAATTTGTGTGTCAATGTTTTGCTTTCATACCGCAAGTATTGTGCAACAGTATCATCATCTGGACAGCTCATTCTTCCGGAGGCACTAAAGCTACTGCCACTTTATACCATTGGTGTGTATTTTATCCATTCCAAAACCTATCATAACCCACGATTTTCTTACCCACGTGCCTGAAATTATCTTTGCTTTGAAATCCAATTTCTCCCGGTTAGGTTTTTAGGAGCAATATTTTTTGTGCTTGAATTCTGAACTCTTAAGATCTTTGGGTCACCTATGGAAATTGGAAAATATAGGATTTAACTAAGATATTTAATGGAATTGATCCAATGAAGAGAACTCAATTACATCTTTGTAAGCATAAGAATAAAGTACGAGCATATTTGTGCCGATAAATTTTGGTACATGGATGGGGTTCAGTGATATCATTCTATTGGCTTCTTTCAGCATTAATAAAAAGTACTGGTTTGAGAACTGATGGAAGAATTGATGATCGGTCTTTTTGGGTCAACCACGTTTCTTCCCTTCCAATTCCTCTTGCTGTTCCCTTGGTATATCCTAGAATGTTGGCTATACATAACCTTGAGACAGAGGTATGATTTCTTTATTTATTTTTCTTGTTTCTTTCTCAGTTGTGCATTGTTCTCGGTGTTAATTTCTGTAATTGGCAGGGTGGTGATTCGACTCCGGGTACTCCAATTCCTCTTTCTAGTGAGCACGTGAGTGAGGAGGGAATTTATCTTCTTGAAAATGGTGAAGATTGTTTAGTATATATTGGGAACTTGGTTGATAGAGACATATTGCAACAGTTATTTGGTATTGCCTCAGTTGATGAAATTCCTGCTCAGGTATATCTACTATATAAAATTATCAAGCAGCAGGTTAAACGTGCATATTATTTATTTATTCATATTGGACGAAAAACAATTTCATCGATCAAATGAAATTATAAAAAGGAGGAGGAAAGCCAACCCCATCGAAAGGAAATTACTTAAAACTCCTCCAACTGGATAAAAGAATGTTCATGTTGTGCATATAATTTTTTATAGTGCACACAGGGTTTTAAATTTTTAAATCAAATAACCTTTTCAACCAGCCAAAATTACGTAGAACATAAATTCATTTGATTTTAGAAAAATATAGATGAGAAAAATATTATCAATGGGCGGTTCTAAAAAAAAGATGATAGAAGGAAAAAACTACTGTTATTTTTTTCTATCATGGTCCTGGTATATGTAGCTGCTGCAAACTTATAAAATATGTATGCATGAGATGTCCCAATTGGATTCATATGCTGGATGGAATCTAATGTGCATTAAATTTGTCGCTAATACTGTTGTATGCTCAGTTTGTGCTGCAGCAGTATGACAATCCTCTATCAAAGAAGCTCAACGATTTGATGAATGAGATACGACGTCAAAGATGTTCCTACCTACGGTAAGACTCATATTTTACATTTATTTTATTTCTTTTAAGTAGTGGATCTATTGTGTGTGTGTTGTTGGACGGGGAGTGATCAGAAATAAATTTTACCCACAATGAGTATATACGAAAGGAGGGGGGGAAGACGGATCCACATTGGAAAAGTGGAGAGAAACCTCACAATATATATGATATATGGGCTACTCCTCTCATTACCAATTGGTTTTGAGATGTAACCCCATATAATCTAATATGGTATCAGACCCCATTAAACCCAAACGGGTATTCGGTCAAAAAAAAAATTTGAAATTGGGATCCGATCCAAGAATGGTGAACCCAAAGAGGCACCATCTTGAGGGGCATGTTGAGGATCCCATATTGGAAAAGTGGAGAGAAGCCTCACAATATATATGATATATGGAGCTACTCCTCTCATTGGCAATTGGTTTTTAGATGGAACTCCATATAATCTAATATATCCGTCCAAAATAATAGATAATGGAGATCAGATGAAGGTTCTGTCTGGCAAAATCAAAAGGGGAGGAACGTTACAAAGCTTTTGACAAGAGAAGACAACAAAGAAGATGCAGAGAAATCTTTGACCCTCTAGCTATTGTCTACACCGATAGTTTTGTCCCTAAAGATCCAACTATTTCTCTTTTTTTTTTTTTAAAATCACCCCCAGCTAATTGCCCACGTTGAAGCAAGCTGGCACTGGTCTTCCCTTTGCTGCCTACATGAATATGTTAAAAGTTTGAGACACTAGACAATGCAAGAATGGTGACCAAAGTCCTCCAATGAGTATATGTTGTGAGCGCTAAAGGCAGTCACAAATGTTAATTTCTCGATGGGATGCCATTCAAGTAAATAGTTGGACTTTTTTAGGCACCGGAGTCCTGGATGATGTTCACCAACCCAATTGCCAAATCTGCACATCTAAAGCACCTTTGATTTCTGTAACCCGACTGACAAAATCTGTGTCTGAAGAGTTGATGTGCTCGAGAAGTAACTTGCATAAAATTGTATTATCCTCAAAACACAAAAACAGGGATATCTTGAAGTACACTCAGCAAGGATGCCAGGTCCAAGTGTAATTCAATTGTTCCAAAAAAAATGAAAAGGCCAAAAGGAATGTTCTGCCAAATATGGTTGAATGAAATTCCGACCCATAGAAAGCCTGCTCAGGTTGGAAAGGAAAATACGAGATTCCCTCTTTTCCTCCCAACATATGATACACTCTCCTTTGTGTTTGTTGCATGAAGGGAGAGCTCTGAAACCAATTAAGTTGAGCAAATTGATTTATTATATAGATGCTTAAATTTCCTTTTTCATCTACTTTTTTTTAGTGTGTTAATTTTCCCCTCCTTTTGCAGCTTGAGGTTGTGCAAGAAAGGAGATCAATCAGGTTAGTGTTTTATACCAATTCTTGTCTAGTCTTTATATGGTTCCAGCAAGTAGTGCCCGATTTTGTACTTTTTGTCTTCCATTACCTGAAGAAATGACCCCCCAAAAAATAATTTCCCATTTTCAACTCAACATTTTAACCGAGCATATTTTCTTTTTGAACTGCTATTTTGTCACTTTTTCTTTTTAATAAATATATGGCGCTAATGTTCGTTTTGCTTCATTGTATATATTGATGTGTGAGGTGATTTATTCTTTTGGTCTTCTCTTCTTCAGGGATGTTATTCTTTTCAAATATGATAGAAGATAAAAGTTCCAATGGCCCTTCTTACATCGAGTTTCTTGTTCATGTACACCGACAAATTCAGATAAAAATGTCTTCTTCATGATCTTATACTTCTATGCGAGTTTCCATCTTCCTCTGCTGCTGCAGTTTTCTTCAGAGGAACTCCTTTTACCAAGAAACCAGTCTCATGAGAAAATGGAAACGAAATTCTTGGTATGAATGGCATTGATCGACAGTCCCATTTATCTTTGAGAAGTTAGATGAGTGAATTTTGATGGGTAATTGTTGTTGGATTATGTTTGCTTGAAGATTTTGGTAGTGAACCCAACCAGCTTAGTTTCTTGTTATTTCCACAGCACTTTTTTCCTTTTTTTTTTATACACAAAATGCCCTGTTACATTATTTTCAACATACTGCCTGGAGAATAGAAATCGTGGAAGGATATATAATATATGATAGATTTAATGACTTTTTCATAATTTAATGTAAATGGGTCTTGAGGATCCCACATCGAAAAGATGAAGTCTCATATCGATGAAGAAGTCCCATAATCTTTATATGATACATGATTTATTTTCATTGTCGATTGGCTTTATGGTACAACTCCATGCTTCTCTAATATAGTCAATGAAGTTTAAACAAATATTCGGTCTTAAAATTGAGATCCAACTAAAGAATGGTGAATTCAAAAGAGATACCATCTTAAGAGAGCATGTTGAGGATCTTGAGATAGACTTTACAATAATGAATATATGTTGTTTCTTTATTTGTTGCTCATTATGAAAATGTTAAATTTACTTCTAATTTTGTTTTATTTCATGAACATTGACGCCTCTTTGCTTCCAAATGCTCTATTTTGCTTTCAAAGTATACATTTGAAATTTAATTTTGCTTCTTATCATTAAATTTTTATAAACAGAAATCTTACATGCCACCACATGATAAATTAGGTTTGGTGGTGGTCCAAGATTGCTGTTTTGACAGAAAGGATCAATGTAGTTCAGAGATCCAAACAAGCCATTTCAAAAGTGTGAATTTAAACACCGAATATGAAAGACTTCTTTTATAATATTTTTCAATTTTGCAACTACTTGATATTTTTTAATCAGTGTTGGATCTAATTTGATAGTATGTACTCAATTGTTTAGCCGAATTAAATCATTTAAGTGAATTTTATTAAGTAATCGAACACCTGAAAATTTCACAATTTATAAAAGCAGACTAGTTCAAGTCCTTTTGTGGATGTTGAACTTGATTGGAAGCTTAAAAATGGGATGATAACTGGGTAGGGATGTACAAATAATTCGGTAATTCGAGCAACTCAGACTACTCAACCTAAACTGTAAGGGATTTGGGTTAGGTTAGAATTTTGGAGAATCGAAATTCTGGGTCAGTTCTCAGGTTGGTATTTTTAAGCTCGGGTTGACCCAACCCAAAATTTATGCTTTTTAAAGTTATATATATACTTGTAAATAAATTGTTTGTCAATTTTTAATGTTTTTCTTCTAAAATTATAACAAATATTAAGATGTTATGAACTTTGAAGTTTGATGATTGAATTTTATGTGATTTTAGTTATTAATTCAAGAAAAAATTATTTTAAATAATTAAAAAAAAATCAACCAAACAATCTAATCAGAAAATATAGGGTTGGGTTGAGTTGTGTTAAGACTCTTGATCGGGTCATTCGGATAGCCAACTCGACCAATCCAAAGTTTCAGGTTGGTCCTAAAAAAGTCTATTAATCCAACACAATCCAACCCATGTACACCCCAATAACTGAGATTTAGACTGTTTCAAAATATTTATAGGTCTTAGAGTTGTTTGGGGCGTTGAATGGGTCATAATAACATGGGTTACAATAATTTGTAGGTTATTATAGTCTGTAAAATTGTATAATATTATTTAAAAGGTAGAGTTGTTTAGTCTGGATTGTAATAGTCTGTAGGGGTGTGCAAAAATCAACCCAAATCAGTTCGGTTTCTTTGAAAAAATTTGGTTTCCTCAGTTTAAGACATGAAAAAACTGTTAAATTCAGTTTGGTTCGCGGTTAGTTATTTAAAAAATTGACAAGAACCAAACCGAACCGTTCAACATAAAAAACTGCATTTTTTTAATAAAAAAATGTAACCTTTAGCCCAACCCTTTCTTTTCTCCAAGCCCAGCCCGTCCCCTCCTTCCCATTTTAATTCTCCAAGCCCAACCCAAACTAACTCTAATTTAAGTAAAACTTCAATCCCACAAATCCTAGAGATTTTCTCTTCCAATTCTTCTTCTTCCAGCCACCTATCTCCTCCACTACTTCTCTCTATTTTCTCTCATCTCCATCATTCACGCACTCCATAACTACAACTTTCTCTCTCTCTCTTTTATCTTATCTCATCTCAGTCATCTAAGTCTCTTTTCTCTCATACTTCATCTCATATTAGTCGATTTTTTCACTACTCAATCACGACAACCGACGACCTCCACCCACAACTCTGTTTGTCCATGCTCGTCAACAGCCTCCATACAACCTCTTGTCGGTCATCTCTCATCCCAGATGTATTAGAGTCAATCTCTTTCAATCGACGACAAACAGAGCACGTAGATCTCTTGAAATTATCAGAAAACTGAAAAAAAAATAACCAAATCGGTTAAAACCGAAACCGAACAAGTTCGATTCGAATCAAATCGAAAAGGTTTTGGTTTTTCTGGTTTAGGCATATTTTTAACCAAGAGGTTCGGTTCGATCATTGGTTTTGGTCAAAACCGGAGTGAACCGAATCGTAAACACCCCTAATAGTCTGTGTTAGAGGTGCACAAGTATTTTAACCTATGGATATGATTCAAAGTGTATGAGAAAAATGTCCTTATTGATTATAATTTTGGTTAAAAATTACTTCAAAATTTTTTATTGAAATAACAATTTAATCCCTAAACTCTTTGCGACAATTTAGTATTTGTACTTTTAGGGCATGTTTAGAAGTGATCTTGGAATGACCAAAATCACTTTTGATATGTCTAAAATCACTTTCCTTCCAAAAGTGTGATGTTTGGCAAAATTGAACAAGTGATTTTGGAAGAAAAGTGATTTCTGGTCAATCACTTGGGAGGTGATTCCTAAGTGATCATTATCAAGTGATCGTGATTTAAAATGACTATTATTTCATTTTTGAAAAATGTATATTTTTTATGACTGGTAAAAACCGTCATCTTTCGTAAAATTTCATAAAATTCATCCGTAATTATGTGTATCTCTTAATTTATTATCTTTTTATTCATTTTTCTCTAGAATGGTTTTAACTTTTTTTTAAAAAAAAAAAATTATTTCTAATTTTTTGTTCCTCCATATAATTTTCGTATCTTTTTAAAAATTTTTTACCTCTTGCTCTAGTTTCTCTGTTATTATACTTTTTTGTCCCTAACTCTTAACTTTTTTCCTCATCACTATATATAATTTTTCTTCCTAAAATTTTTATCATCTAGCCCTTTTTTTTTTAATCTCTCTATCTTTATTTCTCTCCTCCATATCTCAAGTTCTAAAATTCCTCTTAAAAACAAACATTAATCATTTTTTTAAAAAAATATTTTTAATTAAATTTAAATTCACTTTTACCTAAAATTAACTTTTTATCTCTTGCTCTAGTTCGATCTTTTACCTAAAATATCCACTGAACATTGGGCAACATAAGATTAAAATCTGCATATCCAATCACCTTAAAAGGAGAATTTCAACAGTCACATTTCAAAATTTCAAACAGAAATTTCTTTCAGTCAAGGTATAGCATTGGTCGAATCCCCATGTACAAGGGATATTTGGCAGTTTAATGTAAAATCAGTGTGATAAAATTCAAATTACACACCCTGTAAACAAGTGCAGGGCGAAGAGATGAACCAAGACTTCATCGGCAAAAAGGTTCAAAAAAATCTATTGATCAAGACGCATAAACTTGACAGATACAATGGAGTTTAAAGGATATGACCCTTAAGCAGAGATCAAGAAGAAAAAATATATATTTCTTGATAAAAACAAAGAAAAAGACTACAGTTCCGCAACATGGAATAATTACTCTCCCTAGTCTCTAAGCTATTATTGCTACCCTCCTCCACCACATGAATGGAAACTTTCCTTGACTAAATTCTAAGGTTCGTAAAATTTCAGGTTCTAGGGAGCAAGCAAAGCTAAAATTGATTTGTTTTCATCAAAATACAGTCTTGATGACTTGTTTAGTAATCCATTCCTCCCATGCCACCACCCATTGCTGGAACTTCCTTTTCGTCCTTGGGGAGTTCGACTACGATGGCTTCTGTTGTTGTCATCAACGAGGAAACACTATATTCGAAAAGACGACAACTTAGTCTCGAAAAACATACGAGTTATAGAACAAAACATTAACGAAATCAAGTTTCCTTCGGCTTACCTTGCGGCATCAACTAGTGCAGTTCTAATTACTTTCAGAGGATCGATGATGCCAGCTTTGATCATATCCACATATTCACCTGGTCGTGCATGTAAAATTCATATTGGATTAGCCAGAAATGGGATACATTGGATGTTTTATTTCTCTCTTCCTTTCTCAAGCAGGAAATATACGTAGAAGTAGAACTGACCTTTTGCAGCATCATAACCAAGATCAGGGTTGTCCTGCTCCAACAGCTTACCAACCACAACAGCTCCCTCAACTCCCGCATTTGATGCAATTGTGTGTACGGGTGTCTGAATAAATATCAGATACAGAAATGAGAGTGGCTTCTCACAAACATACCTAACTAAATCAGTCTAAATGTCAGTGAGTAAACGATCACGTTTGAGATAATGACCTTTAGAGCATTCTGAATAATCTGTACACCAATCTTCTGGTCGAAGTTAGCAGTTGGAAGGGTATCTAGTTCTTTCGATGCATACAAAAGAGCAACACCACCTCCTGTGGAAGGCGAAATTCTGTTAGTATCATTTAGATGCATGCAATACATAAAATTATAATTAGCACATGGAGAAATAACTTACCTGATACTATTCCTTCTTCAACAGCTGCTTTTGTGGCATTCAAGGCATCGGTGACTCTATCCTTCTTCTCACCCACTTCTGCCTCACTTGCTCCTCCGATCTGCAAGAGGTATTGTTTTATACTTGAGGTTTCAAACCATCTCCAGAGTCAGTACAAAACAAATTCCAAATCAAAGAGGAAGGGACAGACCTTCAATACAGCTACACCACCAGAGAGTTTCGCTAGTCTCTCCTGTAACTTTTCCTTGTCATAATCAGAAGTGCTCACTTCAATAGCCGACCTTATCTGAAAATTGCAAAAGACCGAGAGCACAACACGAATTAGCTTTATATCGCAATGAAAGTTAATGATCTATACCACCTAATGTTTCTAAATTCCACAAACCTGTTCACATCTTTCTTCAATAGACTTCTTGTCACCAGCACCATCCAGAATAACTGTATCATCCTTTGAAACTGTGATCTGTAATATCAACCTAAATTAATGGAGATTTCCAACTAGCGGCAGAAAACTTCAAGAGATGTAGAAAAGATTGATATACTCGGGAAATAAAAAATTAAAAAGAGCTGTAACTTGAAATGATCGAGAAACACAAGAATAAAAACAGAAAATTATGCCATGTTGCCACGATATGTACCTTCTTGCAGGAGCCAAGCATTTCCAGATCAACTTTTTCAAGATTCATTCCAAGCTCTTCAGTAATGAGCTGCAAAATAACACAGGCTACTCTGAGAAATCACAGAGAAGAATATTAAACAAAAGGAAGGATTCAGTAACAAATAAAAGACTTACTTCACCACCCGTGAGGACTGCAAGGTCCTGCAGTCCAGCCTTCCTATTTTCACCAAAACCTGGTGCTTTAATGGCACAAACCTGCAGAAACAGTAAGCAAATAAGCAAGGAACAAAACAAATTAAAGGTTAGTTTATTCCAAAAATTTTAAGAGTATGAGGGTCAAACCTTAATTCCAGCACGGAGCTTATTCAGGATAAGAGTGGCTAGTGCATCACTTTCAACATCTTCGGAAACAATAAGAAGGGGTCTTTGCCTCTGAAGAGATTTAAGAAAAATACAACAGTTATCATCCGTTTGCAATGAAAAACAAATAAGAATGTCAACCATCAAAAGGTAGCCTACCTTCAGAGCCAACTCTAAAACTTTCACCACAGCATTAATGCTTGAGATTTTCTTTTCATGGATTAGAATAAGAGGATCATCCAATTCCTGCAAAGGTATACGATGCAGTAGACAAAGTCAGGATACATTGATGATCAGGCTCATTATTAGAGAATTGGGAAAGATATTTTTAGAGAGGAAGAAAAAAAAGATACATACACATTTCTGGTTCTTTTGGTTAGTAATGAAGTAAGGAGAAATATATCCCCTGTCTAACTTCATCCCTTCAACAACTTCCAACTCATTATACAATGTCTTCCCATCCTGCAGCAAATTGAACACACTCAAAATAAGTCCCAAAGGAAAGGGATCATGACATACAAAAAATAACAAAATAATCCCATTTTTGGATTAACAAAAACCAGAGACACTGACTTATGCAACTATAGTTACTTTGATTCTTAATTTCTTTCTTTTCACTAGATCTTACTTTGATTCTTATGCAATTTCATAGTTACAACTACAACATGTTCACAAAATTCTATCAACTTTCTGGCTGATCAAGAACTTATATTATTTCTAGGCTGGGTGTGGAAAAAGTCTAGAATCAAATTCAATCAAGTACCAAAAGTTTATTCCAGCCATTAAATTGAACACACGTACAGGAGAAGGAATAGGGTGGGACTGCCCATTGACATACTGAGAATATATAAATATACTGGTACCCAACTTACCGAGATGGTGATCACGCCTTCCTTGCCAACTTTCTCCATGGCCTTAGCAATTAACTCACCAATTTCTCTTTCTCCATTGGCAGATATTGTCCCGACCTATGAAAATACAATCAAATTTCAGATCCTTCAATATAAAGTCACTTTAAGCCCATCAAGGAACAAGTCCAACTATAAAGCCAATTGGTTCTAATAGAAAATAAAACAAACCTGGGCTATCTCTTCCGATGTGCTAATCATTCGTGCTCTACTCTTCAAGTTCGTTACAACAGAATCGACTGCCATGGAGATACCGCGTCTTAAATCCATGGCATTCATTCCAGCAGCAACAGACTTGCAGCCCTCCGTAAATATTGCTCTTGTGAGAATAGTAGCACAAGTGGTCCCTGCAAGCCCCAAAAGTCGTCACTTTCACTTTGTAGTTTAGTGTACATGCCGGTAGTAACACAATTGTGTGCTTTAGAGATCAAATTTCTTTTTCTTTCAATCATTAAATATTAAAGGAGGTAACAAAAAAGACCAACCAATTACGTACTAAAAACGTGGCTAATGAGAGCATTGACACATGAACATTCTTTTAGTGGTTATGCTATAACAGAAGTTTACCATCGCCAGCTACATCATTGGTCGCATTAGCAACCTGCTTCACAAGACTGGCACCAACATTTTTAACTTTGTCTTTAAACTCAATACTCTTTGCGACAGTCACACCATCTTTTGTAACTTTGGGAGCCCCAAAACTTTGTTCAATCACGACATTGCGCCCCTACAACAGCAACATGACAGAATCAACATCTATCAACAGATGGCAAGGCGATATAGCACAGAGATTAAATCAGTGATGAGAGTGGATTGCATCAATGGAAATCAGCCTTTACTGAAATTGAGGAAGAAAAACAATGAAGGCCATTCCACAACTACACCAACTACATTCGACATTCATGAAGCATAGGACCATCGACAGTACCTTCGGACCCATTGTGACTTTAACGGCATCAGCAAGATCTTCAACACCCTTGAGCATAAGACCTCGAGCCTCCACCCCAAACTTAACGTCTTTAGCGGCATAGTTTCTGCTCCAGCTCGTCCTACTAGCAATCTAAAAGGCCAAATACATAAAACACAAAACACGAGAGTAGTTGATGGAAAATCAGAAGCTAAATGATAAACAAACTTCAAGAGTTTTTTTATTATGAAGCAAACTTCAAAAGTAATCAAAAGATAACAAGAACTCACCTGATCGGTACCGTTCCTGACAAGGCTGAAAAAAAAAACAAATAAATCAAATAAATAAAGTTTGTAAGTCGATATACAATTCCCAGAAGAACCCAAACAATTTTGCAAGACCCACTGTCTCAATGACCCAAAAGAACACTACCCATTACTGCCACCATTTCATATCAGAAGCAATTACAAACCACAAGAAGAGATGATTGGAAGATAAATTGAGTCTCAAGTTTAGCAACTAAAAGGAGATCAAACATACCGAGCTTTGGAAGCGAGGCCTGAAGCGAAGCGGTGCATTGTAGACGTGTCCGCTGAGACCCAAAAATGGAGGAGATGGGAACAGCGAGAGGAAGAAGAAGAGGAGTAGAAAGAGCAGAGAAAGGCGAAGAATTGCAGAGACTGAATGGGTTTAATAGTGGGGAGAAGAAGGCTCTAGAAACGAACTTAAACCACAGCACATTCTAGGGTTTAGGGTTTAGTCGGAAGTGGAAAAATTGCAGCCCAAATTTTTTTATCTTTACAACTAACGTGGCAGAGGGTTTTACGTCCGGTCCAACCTCTCGGCTCGGTTGAACCGGCTCGAACCATTGATTCTTCTGTTCTGAAAACAATTATCTGATTTTAAATTTTTGTTTAATTAATATTTATTCATTAATTTAATTATCCATATAGGGGTTGTTTGGTTTTGTTAGTGAGTTCAGGAAATCTGTGTTTAGGAGTATTGAATTGAGTTGAGTCGTTTGTGTTTAGGGTGCAAAGTTGAGTTATTATGTCATGGTTTGTGCAATTTTTTATAAATTGAATAAGTTTGATTCGTGACTTTTTGTTCTTACTTTTTTTTCCAGCAAATCAATTGCAAATACATTTGTCTACAATTTCAAAACTCAATATGAGGTCAACTACAAATTTACAATATATATTATCATTTGTCAAATTTATGTTAGGGATATTTGCAAAAGTAATGAATATTGGGATTGATATCAATTTTTCTTTTCCAATAAAATTCATTTTTTATCTTACGTTATTGAGAACTTGTATTCTTCAACATGAAAGAGTACCTTCTTTTTAAGCACATGTTCACCATTACTTTTTTGTTTTAATGTAGTTAGGTATAAGTATTAATACTTTGTAAAGAAAGAATATTTATTTAATTTTGTCTTAACACGTGCATTGTCTTTGGGCATCTTTAGATGAAATTATGTTAGTAGTTTATTTTGTCAAGATGTTTAAAAGATGACAACGTACTTCAATATTTATGTAATGTATTAGTTGCATATGTCCAAAATATTAGATAGGTCAGCAGGGGCTTATGTGTACGTGATTAACAACAAAAATAATTAGAAGCCCACCAAATTTACTGAAAACGAAGATGGAAAGTAATGTCCACAAAAGTACACCAACAAAATGAGTAACGAACATCACTGGCCCATAGTGTCAAACCATCCAATCCTACTCAGAAAACACATACAATACGTCTTCCTCGATTGAGGTGGGGCCTGTAGGAAGCATCAGTTTTTTAGATATCGGTGACAAGCATGTTTATTAGGGAGACACGATTGTGCTCAGTCAATCATTCTATCTGGCACAAAAGGTCAACCACTTCCTTCCATCGTGCAACTGATCAGCGTTACATGCAAGTGCACGTGATCGAAGTAATATAAAACTGGAAGTATTCAAGAGTATTGAACCCACAGAGAACAGATTTTAGCAAATCTTATTTGGAAGATAAAATATGTTAACAATAATGCAAGTGGGGAACTAATTTTGTAAAAGTTGTTTTGAATGGTATTTATTCTACTGGAAATTAAGGAAATGTCAATGAATAAAAAGAAGAGAATTCAAGTTGTTTTTGCCCATTTGGAGAAAATGTTGTAGTAATTGTGTCAGCAATCTTATACCTTAAGTAAATCGGATTCGACTTCTATTCGGTTTTGCTCTCAAAACCTTTGGGAGACTAAGCAATTAAACGACCTATATGTCTATGGCCAATTAAGCTTAGGTAGTTTCGTGCACAACCCTCTTAGTTAGGTGTTGACACAATTATTTTGCTAATTTAAGCTTTTTATTTTTTAGGGCATTCACAACTTGAACCCCTAAAGACAATTTAGCTCATGATTTGAGTAAAGGAAAACATTTTTCTCGTTGACAATATAAAAGAAATAAAGCAAACAAAAATAACACAAACTAAAGCCGAAAACGTGAACACCAAAACTCTTGGGTTCCTTTTTTTTATTCAAATAAATAACTCAAACCAAACATAAATCAGTATGAACTGAATTAAACTTTAATACAGAATCGTTTCTTAAGAATACAACACATGAAACATAAGAAAAATCTATGAATCCTTTCGTTAATCGAGTTCAAAATCTCAAGAGAAGTTAAGAATCTTTACCTTCAATACTTCCGTAAGGAGGGATCAACCAAGGATTCGTTACAATCTAAAAAAAATAAGGAAAACTTGATGGAAATAAAATACTGAAAAAGAGCTTGTTGTACAGTAACGAAAGAACAACTGGAATTAAAATGGATAAGAAATTGAGTTAGTAGCCTCCCAAAATTGCTTCCTTTCTCTAGGGTTTCTTGTGCACTTATAGGTGATTGCTTTTAGGGTTTCCTTGTTTGGACTCCCATAAATGGTGGATAATCAATCAATCACGAATCTGGGTTGTCAACACTCCAAAAATGGTAAAAATCTCGTGATTCTTGCGACCTTCTTTTTTTGCAGATTATGGCAATGCAACTCGCATTTTAGCTCACATTCTGTCTGGTCTAGTCTGGGCATTTTATAGGTAAAAATGCAGTCCGCAATTTTCTTGACATTTTTTATGTCTTATTTTCCTTCACAAAAACACACCAAGTTAGCTTATTTTTCACCATTTTCCAATAATTTCTTATTTTTCACTAATTTTAGCAAGCTTCAACAATTTTACTCATGAATGATATTTTTAGCTTGCCACAAAATAAATATTTGCAATAAAATAGACAAAAATAACCAAGTTTAGGTATAAATGATCCTCATAAATGAGAATTACCAACAACCTCAACTCATACTTGTTCTTTTGTCATGATAGAAGTCTTTGCATGTGATTGGTTTGCATGTCCATTGTTGTCCGCACAACATCAATTGTTTCAGATTGGAAACACGATTTTTTCCTTTTGTTGTCAATAAATCTAGAAGACATGGCAGATGTATTACGCATACCAGTAGGAGTGTCGGCAAGTCATCTTCCCCTCTATCACCAGTGTCTGGATTCTCCATTGTTCGTTGCTTTGTCCCGATAAAGTATTGTGATCCCAATCGAATATCTTCCTTCATTTGTTCTGCAACGTTAAATGTCATTTCCAGTGGGGTCTTTGCGCCTATTCCTGTAGCTCTATCTTTTCCAAAAATAAATGTCAGATAATCATAGTGTGAAAATGACTCGTTTCTCATCCCCTTTGCATTTGTATGACTATGAATGTGAATAGATATATTACATATATATACAATGAACGATAATAACAATATGTTATAATATTACTATCTCACCTTAACCCATGCATCGAATACCTCTATTAACAATATCCCTATATCTATATTAACAATCGCTTTTGAGATGTGGTCATGATTGTTAGAATATTAAATAGTTCTTCAACAGTTTCCATCTTCTGGTTTATAGATATGAGAATGAAAGTAGATCCTAAAACATAAATGTGTCCTTCCACTACCGTCAAGTACATCCATCGTGGTGAACACACCAATCATATCATAATTGTAACATACGAACTCCAACGTACATGAGGATCATTCAAACCAAAAACATGAATACTAAAACTTTGTAATGATCACATTGTCCTACGTGAATAGTATTAATGGAGGTTACATTGCACGAATGTCCAGGAGGAACGATCGTTTTTTAACGATCATTTTGTTCTACATGCTAAATTCAGTAAATGCATACGCTGCCTCTGCAAAAGTTGCATAAGATTGGTGGATAACTCTCCTATATTCATATACTTGTCTATGATAGTCACAATCCATGGGTTACGACCGATGAATGCCACATAGAACTTCGTTTTACCCATAATCCTAAATTCAAAGTATATGTAGTTAATCTTCGAGGGAATCTTAGTTTTAATGTGTTAGATCTATTTTTTTTTATATTGTATACGTGTATTAAATTTGTAATGGGACTGAGGTTCTTATAAATTAGATGTTATGAGATTTTAAAGATTGATTAGAATGTTATGAACCTCTTATAGATGATAGTGACGGAAAGTTTTGTATGGATAATACTTTGGATAGTTAGATAATATTGGTTTTGTATGATTTTGAGAAGATTTAAGATTTAGATAGTTCTACCTGTATAAAGCATTTGGATGTAAGTTATTGGATATATATGTTTTACAAAATTAGTTGTATATATGTTATACAAGTTTGTTTTATTTCTTATATAATTTCATGTAATGTAAGAGGCTCAAAAGTTCTATTCATTTTCCTGTTTTGAAACTAAATCACCTGCAAACCTCAATTTTTACAAGTGTCTTTCTTTTGTCAATTGAACAGAACGCCCTTTTTTTTAATTAAAAAAAAAGTTGATTTTCTCAATTTTATTTCCATAAATCCATGTGTACTACTATATTTTTTATAATTGCTCTTGTTTCTAAAAATGTTCACTTTCAAGTTGATATCCTCAGACGTTCATTGTTCTAAATATTTCACTTTCAAGCAATTTCTTGAATACTTGTTTCCAAAAACCAACCATTCTCAAATTTTTTGTTTATATGTCTTGAATACTTGTTTAAAAAACGACCCAAATATTTATGGTAAAAATTTCAAAAAAAAATGACGAGTTATAAATATAAATAAATAAATAAATAAATATATATATATATATATATATATATATATATATATATATATATATATATATATATATATATATATATATATATATATCTATGAATACTTTATTTCCAAAAACCATAATGCCCATATATTTTGTATAGATATTTTATGAAAAATTGATATGTTATAAATATTTATTTTTATTTGTTCCATACATTTTATTTCTAATCATATATTTGTTATAACACAGATTTGTTCTAAATATTTCCAAAAGTTGATTTGTTCTAAATATTTTATTGTTGGTAAGAATCATGGATGTTCAAATATTATTTTTATGGACCATTAGTTACCCTAAAACCATTAACATGAAATATGGTATTTATTCAGAAAAGTATAAAATTATAAACATCCTTATTATTCGTACAAAATAACAATGCTCATGGACAAATTCAATGCAACCACTAGACCAAAAATGGAAAACATAGTAATGTTCAACAAACAACCAAAATCAACACAATTCATAGTAATGTTAATTAGTATACAACTGAAAAAAACAACAAGTACGATACAACTACAATCCTAAACCAACAAACCTCAATCTAACATGGGTCAAGATGATTAGTTTGGGGTAGAAAGGAAGAAAATGTCTTAAAATTAAATAACGATAGAAGAACCATATATAGTATATACATACTTTAAACATAGAGCCGACTAATCTTAGATATGGTAAAAATAGGTTAATGCACTAGAAGAAAAAAGGGTTTTGATGACGGGCGCGCGCCCGTCATCTATGCGAGTGTCATTGTATGTTATAATGACGGGCGATTTTTAATGACGGGCATTGCCCGTCATTAAAAAGCGACCGTCATTGTAACATATAATGACATACATTTTTAATGACGGGCAATGCCCGTCATTAAAAGTCTTTGACCGTCATTGAAAGTGTCTGTCATTATAGCTTATAATGACAGACAGTTTTAATGACGGGCATTGTCCGTCATTGTTTTGTTCGTAATTAAAGAAAAAAATTTGTTGTTTGCCTCAATAGCTCTAACAAAAAAATATTAATATTTCGCAAATTTTGTACAAAAAAATCTCAATACTAATATATTTTTACACAAGTAATCTTACCAACTTAACTTTAATTAATAAAATATAAAATATGTATTAAAAAAGGTGTATTACATATCACTAAAATATTTATACAAACTACATTTACTTTACAAAGATAAGAAAAATTGCTAAACAAAATAAAGAACTCAGCCTCTACTTCATGCTCTTCTTCTTCTTATCATCAATCGATTGATCTTCATGCCTCGAAAAGTACACCAATTTGATGAGAGATTCTGCAAATTACGAATTCAACTTACTAATGAAACCAAAACAGTAAAAAGCTATGTCCTGTATCAACCATAATAAATTATACGTTTCTACACCTTATCTTATATACCTCACAATTGATAATGAACAAGACTGATGATTAGTCAAGAAAAAAGTTACAACAAATGTTTGTCAATAGCTAGAGAATTGTTTCTACACAGTTTTGCACCTCTTGGACATTAATTCATTTCAATCTTTGAACACTAATTCACAAGCCTAATGTACATGTCTTCTAATTTTTAGATATCAACTATTATGTACACGCCTTCTAATTTGTACATATTCTTGGCTAACAATACATTCAAGACCCAACACCATAAAACAACAAAGATCGATTGACCATGTTAAACCCATAGTCAACTCATGCACTGAAAAGAACTTCAATAGATTTCCAAGAGCGATATGCCTCATTCCTTTTATTATTTTTCTACATGTTCCTAAGAGACAAACTTCTAGTTGTTGCATTATCAAACTCAATCACAACACAAAGAAAACAACACATAAATCAATAATGTCCTTTAAGTCACTGAATGACATCATGACTACAAATAAGTAATGCTCGTTAAGTTGGGCATTTTTGCTAGTTTTGAATAATTATACCATCTAAATTATCTTGCACTATACTCACCTGATTTGCACCAAGCTGTAACTATCACATAGGACTTGTGCATTTTATTTTCTTGATGCAACTGCAAGACAAATAAAATGATTAAGTTATTCTATGATTTTCCCATTCCATACTACAAACTAGGATCCACTTTCAATATATATAAAAAAAAATATTGGCTACCATAACTACAGGATAGCCATATTCAATCCAATAAACTTTAACATATAACCAAATATCAATACTACAAAACAATAATCAAAAAGTTTAAAGTCAATTACAAACATGTTAATAAAAATCAACATCACTAATAAGTAGACATAATAGTAAAAGTTAAACAATTTTAACCCATTAGTCCAATCCAATAAAAAGAAAAGCTTTAATTTTTTTCATCAGGACCATTTAGTTCTCACTACAAAGTAGACATAACAGTAAAAATTCAAATTTAAACAAGTTGATGAAAGAGAGGCTGACAAGAAAATGAAATAAACCAATTGGTAGAGATTGATGATGACAAAAAGATGAGATATCATTACCATGAAGCAAATATTCTCCCTTTGTAATGTCAATAATCTTGTATGCAAATTTTAGCCTTTAAAAGTAACAAAAGAAACCGTTAATGAACAATACCAAGAACAAAAGAAGAATAAACTATAAAAAAAAAGTATCCAACCAATATTGATTTGAAGATGATCATAAATTAAAGAAATTTACAAGAAAAATAAAGAGAAATAAAAGATCTTTCAAGTTGAGGGCAATTTGAACACGATGAGCACAAGTGTTGGTTCACGGGTAGAGCTTCAAATAGAGATCTCCTAAAAACTATACAATTTTACAAGTAGATCTAATGTTTGTTCATAATCTAACCACTTTCTCAAAATAAACAATATATGAAATGCCAAAGTTAGCTCTACTTTTTTCTATCTCCCTTTTCTTCTTCTTATAAAGATTTATGAACTCACCTTTAATTATAGACAACTACATTAATCACTAGTAGTTTTTGCCATTCTTGAACAACAATTGGACTTGCAAATTTCTCAAGATCCTGAAGGCACAACAAATTAACAATGCTTAGTTTCCTGTTCTTTTCAATTTTGACATCAGAATCTCATGGTTGTAATCGATTTTGGTGCTTATATATTATTGTAATGAATACACATTTTTCTATGTGATTGAATAAGCATTACTTGTTTGAAAAAGAAGTTTTCACTAACAAAACTATGGAAATGGAAAAAAAAGTAAAATGAACCAACTCAATATTTGATATCGACCTTGAAAAACTCTTTGGGGACAATAATGCATCATAAAAATTCACCTTCAGGAATGTAGACCATCCATGAATCATAATTCGTGCAAGGAAGTGACTCAACAAATGTATCTAAAACTGAAAAAAATATAACATAAATAGTTGAAACTTAGAGGTCTAATGAATTATAGGTTAAGTTATTAGTCTTCTAAAAAAAACAGGTGCATAACAAAGTCAAATGACATACAAATAATGAGTTGTTGTAACCCTAAAATAATAAAAAGAAAATGTATTATAACCCTAAAATAATAAAAAAAATGTAGCATAAAGTCAAATGACATACAAATAATGAGTTGGGAAAACAGGGAGGGTAAAAACCACCAAAATAGGGGGAGGGGGGGAACACATCTTTCAGGTTTATCAAATTAAAGATGAAAAGTGCAACTAGACTCAAATTGTTGTAATCTCACTCAACTAAACGTGAAATCAAAATCGAATCTTCACACATAAATTCCATTTTGAGATGCATCAAAGAGAAATAAAAAAGGATTAAAGAGTAAATCTCACCGTGTAATTACTATCAAAGTACACATAGGTTCCTTCGATCCATAGAAGCTCTGGTGTTGATTTCAGATTCTAGGAGGTGGTTGGTGGATACTTAGCACTTGCCATGGTTAAAAGTTAAACCCTAATTATAAAAAATCAAAAAATCAATAGAATGAGAAAATCGAAAGCCTTAGATAGAGAATGAGAGAACTGAAGAAGAACAAACAAATCATAATTTTTGTAATGAAAAAAACAGTATAAACTTTAAAAGAAGAGAAAATTTTACCTTGGGAGCTAGTTGATCGACTAAAGTTTATGCACACAAATGACTCTCGAAGTTAAAAACTAAAGTCAATTTGGAAAGATCTGAATTAGATCTAAGAAGATTCATTGTAAATCTGAAAAACTTCAGTCAGATCTGAGATGACACAAAGACGAAGGCCACCCTAGTAGAGGACAACGACCGAATGAAAACCCACGACAAAGGAGCGATTACCGAATGAAAAATCATTGTGTGTGTCTTTAAGTCATAACCTTAAATAAATTCATCAAAAGAACCCAATAAAGGTTAATTTATGTTTGTTTTTGCAACAAATGTTTCATTTTTAATATCTAATCAACAACTTCACAAAGAAGAGAATGTAAGGCAAAGAAAATAGATATTTTCTAATATATTGAGAAAATGATCAAACATAAACCCAACTAAAATAACAATAGGTTGTCCTTAAATTCAAACTAACCCATAAGCATTACTTCAAAATTTAGGGAATAAGAATCTAACTCCCTAATTCATGACTCTTGGAGAAATGTATCAATGAAAGCTTGCAGAAAACTAAGAATAAACAAACACTAGTTTCTTGTTTACATAAGAAAACTAACCTTTTTTTGGATTCAATCTAGGAAGAAAAACTAAAGAAATTGTAAATAACATAACTAATCATGTTGTTCCTATCAGAACTCCCATGAACACCTGTATGAGGAAATTAAATAACACATAGAAAAGGTAGATCTTACCGTTAAAAACTAGCTTGTTTTAGATTCTTTCATGAGATTATGCCATAGGAACAAGCCCGGGAAAACTTCTTAAGTCGTGCCTCTCTGTATTGGTATTTATATAAAATGCAGGTGACTTTGAAGAAAGTTTTCAATCAAAGTACGTCAGAAATGGAGAGATCATACCAATCTTCTTGAAGAGATCGACCGAGTGATGGAAGCGACAACATCAACCATTGTCGAATGTATAATTTAACTAAAGTTTCTTCACACTTTGAATCCTCGTTCAAAATTTCTCCATGAATGTCTTGAAATCTACGAGGCTTAGATTAGGAAAAAAATATGAGAATAACATCTTGTTTTGCAGTGGTTGATGAGAAAAACATGTGGAGAACGATGAGAAGAGATGGAAGGGGAGGGAGGCGGCCTGTGAGAGTTTTTGAGATAGATTGTTAGGGTTTGTGAGAGAGTGAGGAGTGAATAAGTTTTAATTATTTTTTATTTATTTTGTTTACACTCAATGACGGTCATTTAAAAGCGAATTGTCAAAATTATATCACCACCGCACTTTTTTTCTGGCCGTCATGGTTTGTGAGAGCATTTTTTTTTGTCTGTCATTAAAAGGTAAATTTGTTGTAGTGATAGTGAACATGAACAAAAAAAATGACATTAGTGGATGAAACTCTATTTTGTACCATATGTTTAAACCTATTTCAAATTAGAGGTGATATCTATTTGGTTTTTATCGGTTTTATGCCAAACCGAGAACCAAATCGATTCAATCAGTTTTAGCAATAGAGGAATCGAATCAATGCCCAATAAATGACAAAACCATCGGTTTCTCTTCGGTTTGGTTCTCAAATTTTTAATTAATTTTATGATATTTTATTTATTGGTTTCATCCATATTTTAGAGTTTTTTGTCTTAAAGTTTCTCTTCACCTCAAAAAGAATTCATAGAACTAACAATCTTATTTTGTTACTTTAAAATTAATTGAAAGAAAACAGATGAAATGCCACAAGAATGGATTGCGATTTGATTTACGGCTTTTTCGAGGCATGTATATATATATACACATACACATACATACATACATACATATATTTCGGTTCGGTTCAATTCAAATTTTAATGATTTTTTGAACGAAAACCAAACTGAATCGAATCGATATATTTTTGGTTTTGCCAAAACAAAAAAATTGAGATCCCTCATTTTCTTCTAAAAAATCGAATCAAACCATTGGATCAGTTTCGTTCGGTTCTGTTTGATTAGTTTTCTGTTAAGACTATCACTCTTATTTCAAATATAACGAGTTACAAAATTTGTTTAGTAGTCATTCTTTGTTTTATTTTAACCTTTATGCGGTTAAGTTGTTGGGTTGATGGGATGGTTTAGTTGTCGAGGTGGTCACTGGTGGTGGTTGCACAATGACCTTGAAGTGGTCGTTATGTGGTTGTCAATAATTGTCGGAGGGTCGAGTTGTTAGAGTAAGTGGTTAGGTCGTCGAGTGGTCATTGGGTGGTTTTGGTAGTAGTTTTTGGGTGATCGGGTTGCTGAAGTCGTTGTCATAATGGTCATTAAGGTATTCCAATTACTGGGTGGTTGGATTGTCACGGTGGTCACCAAGTGGTTGTGAACGATGATTTTGGGTGGCTGGGTTGTTAGGTCGTTGGGGTGATTGTTGAAGTAGTCTTCAGGATGGTCAAGTCATCGGAGTGGTCATTAGGTAGTCGTCAGTGGTGGTTGCTAGGTGGTCGAGTTTTTAGGGTGGTTGTCAACCATGCTTGTCGCGACGTCAGAGTGGTTGTCAGATGGTCGTTAGTGATGGTTGAGACAAGTCAAGTCATCAGAGTGTAGAGTTGTTGAGGTGGTTGTTACATGGGTTGATAAAGTTCTCATCACAATAGTTGCTGGAGGTAATCATCAGCGGTGATTGAGTCGTCAATGTTATCATATGAGTTTTCATTGTTGGTGGTTTTCGGGTGTTTGCTAGAGTTGTTATCAAAGTTGTTGTCGAAGTGGTCAACGAAAATAGAAAATGACAAATGAAGGAGGAAAACATGACACAAATCCCGTAATTCATTGAGTTTGATTCAAAATCAAGAATTTTGATCATCTTCTATTCAACCTGATTTTGAATTTGAAAACCAAAATTATCTTAACCCAAAACCATGAAACAAATGTCTCTAATAGAAGTATATGTCAAACTTAAACTAAACTCATTTTCACCTAATGTTTCGGAGTATACTTGGTACTTTCTTTAAAATGGGAAGTTTTTAACTCAAAATAAGCTATGTTTTTTTTTTACCTTTTTATTTCCCCATTTGTAGAGGACAATAGCTCGTTAACCTGCAGGTGACATAAACCTTGACAGTCAACAACGTGGCGTGCTCTCATTGGGTAGCAAAGTGGGCTTTCGTACGCTCGAGTTCCACCGTTTTCATCTGCACACTACTTGAGCCTCTCCTTCGTCTCTCTCAGGTTCTTTCGTCTTCGAAACCTCCCAATTCCCAAATCCCATTTCCCCATTACAGCCAGCTCTTGATTCGTCCAATTAAGCTTCGAAACAGCTCTCTGAGATGACGGAGGCCGCGATTCGGAAGAAGCCTGGCATGGCCAGCGTCAAGGACATGCCGATCCTCCAAGACGGGCCACCGCCGGGTGGATTCGCTCCGGTTCGTTACGCTCGCCGGATTCCCACTAAAGGCCCTAGCGCCATGGCAATTTTCCTTACTGCTTTTGGTGCATTCTCTTGGGGGATGTATCAGGTCGGCAAGGGCAACAAGATCCGAAGGTCTTCACCTGTTTATCTCATTTCTCTAACAATGGAATTAATTGCTTTTTGTATCTGGGTTTCGTCTTTTCTGCGAATTAAAGCTTTCAAGTTTGCTTGGGATGTATAGGACTTCTGGACATAGGGTCTCTGATAGGGGTTTGTTGATTTTTGTTGACATTCGAGATTCATGCTTTGTGCAAGGCTGTTTTGGATTTTGATTTGCTGCGTAGATGCCTTAGAGCAAATTACCACTGACGACTTAAGTTTTGATACCTGGATTTGATTCAGTTTCAAGCCAACCGAAGTAAAAAAAAAAGTATCATTTTCTTAGCTACTTTGATTGAGGGTGGGTTGATGCCTCATCTCCCTCCCTCTTTGCATCTCATTTTGATTCTGGTGAATTAAGTTCCCTACATACAGTAAAATACCTTCAAAACTAAATTTAGTTTTGAAAATGTTTCTTAAACAGCAATTATGAATATAGCTCTACAGACATAAAAGTATAGCTCAACGAGAAGTATATATCTATCATCGACCAAGAGTTTAGAGGTTTGAATCTCCCTAGAAGTTGTCAAAAAAAAAAAAAAAAAACCCATGAAACAACTAATAACTAATAAGTCACACAAAATTAAACTAGAAATAATACTCAAAACTATGGGGAAAAAAGCTTTCAGCAATAAAATGCTCTAACCCAAGGAAAGAGATATCTTTTTTTTATTTTAAAAAAAAAAAAATACAACTAGAAGAATCAATACTTGTAAAATAATATTGTTCATCCATGATAATTGTTTAGGACAATGAACCTCTCCATAATTTTAGAATGGTATGATATTGTCCACTTAGAGAACTCTAATGGCTTCACTTTTGGTTTTACCAAAAAAATACACCATACCATTAGAGATAGTTGTTCCATTTATATATATTATATTCTTCTTGTTTAGCTGATATCGGACTTTGGATGCCCCTCCAACAATTCTCACCTTGAATAAAGGACCAATGAGTCTCCCTTCAAGTAGTCATCTATCCGTTTACTCTTATCCAAGCCAACTCAGATTCTCTAGAGCACACCTCCTATCTGATAGAGCTCAATCGCAGATCTTTACATAACTGTCATTGAGGCTCATCACTATCCACTTGTTTGGTTCTTGAGGGTTCAATCAACAAGTTTTGGGAGCATGTCTTTGATTCTGTTTGTTAAGGACGGTGGACCTTTCTATAATTTCACAGCTATATAATTTTGTCTACTCTGGACATAAGTTTTCATAGTTTTGCTTTTGGTTCTCCCTTGTTGTTCTTACTTATACACCCATGATCTTCCTCTTGTTTTATCGACGTGAGACTTTAGTTGCACTTCTAACAAAAATTGTCAAAATTAGTTACGTACCTTCACAATAATGGAAACTTAACTAATTGAAGGTATTAATGTTAACATTTATCCAAATTTAGGGTTTAATTGAATAAAATTTGAAGTTAAAAGTTAAACTTGATTCATTTAGTTAAAAATAGGTGATAAAGGAAACTTTTCCCTAGTAATTTGATTGTTACAAAAAGTGGTTATTTGAGGACTTGATAGATGGACAAAGATGTCAAGTCGTTAGATCCATAAGTCTTGAACATCCTAAGTAACTCTATGACGAAAGGATGCCCCAAAAAGGGAACGAAAGGGAAGGCAAACAAAAACTCAATCAAGGGCTAATTGTAGGGCCCCGACACCAATGACGACATGTTGCACACTCAAACCCAAGTTAGGGAAAGGCGAACTTGTGAGCATTCTAAGGTGCATGTATCCCTTAGAATGCCCAAGGGCCCTGCTCGTGGAGACCTCACGCATGGTAGCAGCCGACAACAAGGTGAGAAGGACCATTAATAGTGGACATGCAGACCACCACCAAGGAGGTAATGCACTAGGCTAGCACATGTGTGTGATGGGGCTGGGGTGTTTCATTCAAGTTCATGCACCACCACATACACCACAACCCACAAGGAGTAGGGCTAACACTCGCAGGAGGCGAGCCTTCCACGAACGTGCCCTATGGAGCAAGCCACGTGCACCCACTACTAGCAAATTGCAAGGCAGGTGATAGCCACACACATTGCAAGGGTGCACGTAGGTGGCACGTGTGTAGACATCCAAAGGTAGGAGCAAGGTTGTGGGCATCAAATAGGAAGCCAGATGTGCCAACAAGGCCAACGTCAAGTGCAAAGGTGCAGAGTCAGACACAACAAGGGGTTGTGACAACAAAATTAGGTGGGTCTGCACGCAAATACCTGCCCACGAGGGGTAGCATACACGCTTGGTGCTTACAAGCGTGCACAAGGGCAACATGAGCACACATGCACAACTAGGTGTGCGCAAGGGAAGGTGCACATGCACAAAGCAGCAGTAGCATGTGGCATGCACATGCAACACAGGGACCATGTGCGCGTGCACACCTGCACGCCATTTGGCGATAAACACCAGCCATGTGCGCCATTTGGTAGGAAGTACTGTGAGTATCGTTTTGTGCATAGGTCTGAAAAAATGCTCATTTTGAGTGGGTTTGATGACCATCCAAGGGATAGGGGTGCTCGGAAACACACTCAACCACCACGTAATGTTAGAGGAAGAAGTGTTTGGATGATGACTCCCCAAGTTGTTGCAAGAGGCATTTCCACAAGCAAAGCAAATGGGGATCCCTCTTATATACACCCAAGAGGAGGAGGAGTGCTGACAATTCCTAGCCACGAGATGATGAAGGCCATGAGGGCTTGACAAGTGGCAGCAAAGGAAAGCTTCTTCCTATAGACCTAGTGTTGGCGTGTGGTTGAAAAACAAAACAGAGAGAGGGACATGTGTCCCACATGCAAATGTTGAGGGGCATGTGTTGCCCATTTGTCCCCTCTTCCCCTCTAAGTGTTGCCCTAAGTCTCTAAGGGTTCTTTGTGCAAGAAGAAGTGTGGGTGTTTGTGTTCTTGGAAACGTGAGTGAAGGTTAAAGGTTGTATTAAGGCTTACCTTAGAACGCACGGAGTGAAGAGAAAAGAATTAGTTGTCTACTTTAACCCCATGATTGTTGTCTTCATGCACAAAGAATGCTTAGAGACTTATGGCAAACACCCCTTTTATATATAGGAAAATAATACAACTCCCCCCATTCATTCTACCAAACTTGAGAGACCCCCTTCACAAGTTGGAGGTTTGCCGCCTTATTTATAGAGAGGGAGGAAAGGGAACGAATGGGCAACACATGTCCCACAACCCTTGCATATGGGACACGCGTTCGTCCCTCTCTTCTCTTTTGTTTTTCAACCACATGCCAACACTAGGTTGGAAGAAGCTTTCCTTTGTCCTCACTTGTCAAGCCCTCATGGCCTTACCTAGTGTTATTAAACTCGTACGATACACAAGTTGTTTCGTACGATTCAAATCGAAACGAAGGGAAAACGATTGATATCGTGGATTTGAATCAGAGATAAGGAGTATCATACGATTGAATCGGGTTGTATCGCAACTTTGCGATTAAAAAAAAACAGGAAAAAAAATGAATTAGTATTGCGTTTAACGTGGACGATTTGCAACAATGGTAGGCAAAAATCATGAAATAATCGAAGAAGAACATGCCTTGCCATTGCCGATGATTAGAAGAAGAATGGAAGGAAAAGTGCCTCGAGAGAGAGAAAACAGAGGGAGTGATGAAGAAGAAAGAGAGAATAGAAAAGGAAACCTAAAAGACTAAAATGGAAATGGGAAAATTGAAGTATGGGAAGAATAAAAATTTAGTATACCAAATACATCATTTAATTTAAACCATGCATGCCTTCTTCTCAACACGTGTCTTAAGATAAGTTTGGAGACCCTTCATTAAAGTGGGATGGATTTCCAAAGCTTCCATATTTATTTTGAAGTTATATATATTTAACTATTTATCTCTATATTTTAGATTTTATTATTAGTTATTTATATTTCAATGTTACATGCTAAATTGAAACTTACGATACACAATTTTGTTAAAATTTAATTTTGATACGCATTCTGTTTCACGAGTTAACAACTTTGGCCTTACCCATCTCATGGCTAGGAATTGTCAGCACTCCTCCTCCTCCTCCTTGGTGTCTATAAGAGGGATCTCCATTTGCTTTGCTTGTGGAAAAACGTCTCTTGCACCTCCTTGGGGAGACATCATCCAAACACTTCTTCTTTTGACATTACATGGTGGTTGAGTGTGTTTTCGGGCATTCCTAGCCCTTGGATGGTTGTTAGACCCACTCAAAATGAGTGTTCTTTTATCCCCCACACAAAACGATATTCACATGGTCCCTGTGCGCGCTTGGTTGATGCGTGCCCGCGTACACACATGTTGCGCTTGTCAGCGCCAAGCATTAGTGCTGCCCCTCGTGGGTTGATGTTTGCATGCCACCTGATGTTGTTGTCATTTCCCCTTTTCCGTGTTCGACTTTGCACCTTTGCGCTTGATGTTGACACGCCTGGCCTCCTACCCATGACCTTTATTGGAGACTCTTGTTTGGGATTCTAGTGTGTGTATATCTTGTTACTTAGTGAATAAAGTGACTTGAAGATCACCTCCAACAGTTGTGTTGTGTTGTCTCCATATTGTCTCTTCTCTTTGCTTACACGGTTACACCTTGTGTGTTGTTCATTGCGAGTTGATAAGTGTGAAAACATGAGTGAAAGTTAAAGGTTGTACTAAGGCTTACCTTAGGCTTCACAGAGTGAGGAGAAAAAAAATTAGTTGTCTACTTTAACTCTGTGACACAGGCTGAGGTTTTAGGCGCTTCGATTCAATGTCAACATCAGTGAATCTCTTGGTATTAAGTTATAGATGCATCCATTTAGTTTTCTAGGGAGGTGAAATATAGTCGAGTAGGGATGAAGGCATGGGAATTTCAGTTTTAAATTGGTTCCTTTACTTGTTTATTTATTTATTTTGTCTGGTCTATTGTTCTATCATTAAATCACCGCAAAACTATCTTTAGAATGAGCTCAATGTGATTTCAATTTCATATTCATGTTTAGACTTTATTTCATTAGGATTAATAACTGTAACCGAGGTCGTCAGTCTACATTACATGTAAAGGAAGAGTGCCGGTAGTTTCTTAGTACTTTGAAGGTTTGTTTTCGGGATTGATAGGTAGCTAGAAAGAATAGTCTTTTCTGCTTTCTTTGTTCCCCCCTTTTCCATTTGCTTGAAGGAGGTGAGCAGGCTGACAACATGACACATTAAGCCGAATCTAAGTTTTACATTTAAAAGAAAAGTGTCTCATGGTTTCTTGTATACCCTTTTGACCATTTGGTTGGGGGAGATGGTGAAGATGATGTCATGCTGTTTCATTCGACCCTTTGAATCTTCCTCTTTGTGGTTTGTTTAATAAGTTTAGATTGCTTTGTTGCTGCAAATATGAAGTTCATAATGAGCATATGCAGCATATACAGGCATTGGCCTGAATGCATAGGATATTTTATACTTACCGTTGGTATCTATTGCAGGGCACTGAAAGAAGAAAAATATGCAGCCCGGCGAGCAATATTGCCTGTGCTTCAAGCTGAGGAAGATGAAAGGTAAAATGGATGATTTTCTGTGTAGGCTGCTCTCAATCTTACAGTAATGCTGATTGAAACTATTGGATCCCTTGACGGTCTTAACAAAGTTTTAACATCATTTTCTAACTGTGTCCATCACTTCCAGATTCGTCAAAGAGTGGAAGAGTTACCTCGAATATGAGGCTGAAGTTATGAAGGATGTGCCTGGTTGGAAAGTTGGTGAAAGTGTTTACAACTCCGGAAAATGGATGCCTCCAGCAACCGGTGAGTTACGACCCGATGTCTGGTGATTTTGTTTCAAACAGACTCATTTGTGGTTGACATGTAGTTTGAGTTTGTCTGCTCTGCGATTTATCCTCATATGGGTTCCTTGGTTTGCTGGTTCATGGCCTTCCTTATGAAAATAAAAGAAGCATGTCAAAATTTCTTCAAATGTTTTGCAAATACTACTGCTGAAATTGTCTCCTTCACTCGGCAAACAATCTCCTTTTACCTTTGTATCTCACCAAAAGTTGGGACTTGGAATTAGACGTGAAGTTATCTTAATTTTTTTACTTAATTGCTAAAGCAGTGGCTTTCTGAGAGTGAAAGTGAATATGGAAGGTTTTGAAAAGGTTAACGTGGATAAGGAGTCTACAAAATGGGTAGCTCCATACCAAAGTCAGATAATGAGAAAAAACCACCTTGACCTTTCGAAGGTTGAAAGTGGATTGGAATTATGTACTGAAATATTATGTCTTGGATCCATTCCGATCTTTAGCTGCCCATGAATTCTCATATATTCCATAGAGAGTAAATTGTAAAACCTGTCCATGGATTTGAGGTACCGTGCACAATTTGTCCATACATTTTTCTGTCTTTGCACAACCTTTTTCTTTCAATTGAAAAATTGAAAGTAAATTTCATCAAATATTATCCTGTTTGTTGTGGTTTTGATGGAATTTTTACTGGAGAGTTCGGTTTGACTTGGTTTGTGCTAGCACTAAACATAGGTGAAGGCTAGTGGTCAGAAGCTACCTATTAGAATCTAGTATTTGACATCGATGTAGTGCTTGCCAAACAAAAGTCTTCCCAAAAGTTTTGAGTTAGATTCTTCTAGTGTTAATGTTGGGTGTACTTTGAAAGATTTGTTCCTCATCAGTTATGGGAGTGTTGTCATCTCAGAACTGTTGATCTACTAGGTGCTAAGACAATGTTAATTGTAACCATGTGTTAGTGAGTATATATCTTCCTTGCACTTGGTGTATGTGTTAGCGAGTCTTCATCGTAACCATGTGTTAGTGAGTATATATCTTCCTTGCACTTGGTGTGCGTTGAGCGTAAAAGTGGTTGATGGCATGTCATTTCTCGAATTCGCCCTTTTATTTTGAGTTGAGCTTGCTTGATCAAACCGATGATGACTTTAATACTTGTAGTAAGCTGAGGTGATTGAACTAGTAGTCATGAGTAATGAGTTGCTTACTTTCAAAATTTTGCGTATGACTCCCATTATAATACAAAATCTCCCACATGATTTGTCACAGATACCATTTTTCCAAGCATTTGTTGTAGTAGGATGGGTGAACCAAAAATTTGTTAATAGATAAATAACATAATCTAACCAATATTCAAGAAATGTAAATTTATATCAAATTTGAACTAGCAACTAATCCCAAGATCGACTTATTAAACAAATTCATGTTAGGTTTTCCTAAAAATTTTAAATTGCAAAGGAATAGAAATACTTGTGCTTACTATAAGATAAGGGAAATAGATACTTGCTATGAGAATTTTTTATGATAAATGTCTAATTATGACACCATGCGCATCTTTATTAGAATCTTCAATGCAACAAAATTAGATGAGCATATCCATAAGGGCATGTATTCATTCTTCCCATTAAAGTAAAGTACGATGCATGTATTCATTCTTTCAAGATGAATACGTGAGGTCCTTAAGGTAAATGAGAGTTTTATCATAGCCATAAGTATTGGTGCTATCCTCAAACTTAGATGAATATATGAGCAACCTAGATAAATGAGAGCTTATCATAGGCGTGGTGCTATCCTCAAACTCATATACGAGCACGTGAGGTCCTTAAGATAAATGGGAGTTTATCATAGCCATAAGTATTGGTGTTATCCTCAAAGTTAGATGAATATATGAGAAATCTAGATAAATGAGAGCTTATCATAGCTGTGGTGCTATCCTCAAACTTAGATGAATATATGAGCAACCTAGATAAATGAGAGCTTATCATAGGCGTGGTGCTATCCTCAAACTCATATACGAGCACGTGAGGTCCTTAAGATAAATGGGAGATTATCATAGCCATAAGTATTGGTGTTATCCTCAAAGTTAGATGAATATATGAGAAACCTAGATAAATGAGAGCTTATCATAGCTGTGGTGCTATCCTCAAACTCATATACGAGCAACCCTCTTTGATAAAATGGTATGTACTCTTCTCGAAGTTACAGGTTCAAATTCTCATACCTCATTTATTGTATTGAAAAAAAATGGGAAGAATAGTTCAACTATATGTTTGGAAGGAGTCCAATAAAGGCTAACTTAGAAGATTAAGAAAAGAAAAAACTATGAAATAAGTGTTTCCTACATCTTAAAAGTACTATATTAAACACAACGTTATACTCCTTAGTCTTGCCTTGTATGTATTAGTGGTAAATTAGAAAATATCTTTTTTTCTAATTCAAATTCAAATATTGTTTTAGCCATCTTAAGAATCGGTCTAAAATACCATGAGTGTATTTGATGGAGGTGTTTTTTTAATTTAAAAAAATGATATAATTACCTAAGTCATAATTCAAATCGGAGAGGTCCAATGTGTAAAACTAGTACATCATACAAACCATGATGTTTAAATATTCAACATACTAATATATTATCAAATAGTTGTTAATTGGCGAACAAGAGCATAACTCAACTGACATCAAGTAAAACTTATGATCAAAAAGTCATGAGTTCAAATCCACCCCCAAATGATGTACTAAAAAAACAAAAAAAATAGTTGTCAATTGAAAAATATTTTATTTTTCTATCGAAAAGTACTTTAAAAAAACAAAAAAAAAAACAATGTGTCTAAGCCCGGGTTCGAACCGGGGACCTCTAGTGTGTGAGACTAGCGTGATAACCAACTACACCACCTAGACAATGATGTTTGAAATTCAAATACTAATAATTATCAAATAGTTGTCAATTAAAAAAATATTTAATTTTTCTATCCAATAGTGCTTTTTTTTAAAAAAAAAAAACCAATATGTCTAAGCCTAGGTTTCTAATGTAGCTTGATAACCAACTACACCACCCAGACCATGACATTTAATTATTTTATATACTAATATATTCTAAAATAATATTTTAATGGTCAATTGAAAATATTTTATTTTTTCATCCAAATGCATTTTTTAATAAACAAATGAGATAATATGTCTGAATTGGTTCCATCTATTGTGTGAGACTAGCGTGATAATCAATTGCAGACTAAAATATCCAAATATGTTTTAAAATTAATTAATAGTATTTAATATATCTTTTTTAAGTAATGTTAGATTTAAGATGAATAAAAGTATTTTCTAAAATGTAGGTAATAAATAAAAAATATTTTCTAAAAAATTTTAAAACTATTTCTTAAAAAAGACTCGATAACAAAAAAAAAACGCGATTATAAATTAATGAACTTATAAATATCATGTAATAAATAAAAACATATTTATAATGAGTGAAATCATTCTTTTTTTAAAAAAAAAATAATAAATAGTGTCAAATAAGTTTTTGAAATTTGAAAGTGTAAAATAGACCTGTCGACTTTTAATTTGAATATTTTTTAAAATTCACAAATTTATTAGACATAAAATTAAAATATTTTAGCGTCTTATTTTATAATACCATTGTTCACACATAATTTCAAAAGAAATAAAACACATGGAATGAACTAGAATTTGTATTTATTTATATGGGTGTGATAAAATCTTTAATTTATTCCCCGAATTCTTTCTCTCTCATGTACAAATGTCTCGAGGCTGAAAGCTTGTTCTTCAGCTCGCTTGTTGGTCTTATTTGATCGACCTTCTAATATTTAGATCGGTCTTTGACTTGTTGATCGTTGATCGATCATTGACTTGTTGATCGACTTTTGGCTTGTTGATCGTTGGATCGACATTTGGCTATTTGATATTGATCGACCATTGGCTTGTTGATCATTTTATCGGTATTGTTGATTGTTGATCGATTCTTGGGTTGTTGATTGTTGATTGACTTTTGGCTTGTCATTGATCGGGCATTGGTTTATTGATCATTGGATTAGTCTTTGCCTTATTGATCCTCTTGAAGAAAACAAACTTTGGAGCATTGAAGTCTTGAAGAGTCTTTAGTTTTCAACGAACGTTTAACACCTAAGGACTTGTCTTGAAGAGTCTCTGGTCTTCCAAGAGTGTGAGTGCTCGGTGTCACGGTCGTACCTCTCGCATCATGCGGCGTCGTGATCCTTCTCTTGATCATGGCTAACCTTAAAGAAAACTCAAGCCTCATCTCTATGATCGCAACACTTCATGGATTTGTTGGACTTTAGGCGAGGTTCTTTCATCCTCAACCAAGCATCAAATAAATATGCAGCGGAACATAAATTGGTCGTACATGTCGCCCGTCCGTGTACATGCACTCGGTCTTTCCCATGAGCTAGCTTTAACATAACATTATCAGATCATTAGCTGCTAATGTGCCCTATATCTGAACCTCCAAGCCATGGGAAGGGGCATAATGTCGGCACACCTGTGTCGCACGACACTGTCCCTTGAAAACTCATTCCAAAGGAAGACGCCCAAGATAGTCGTCTTGTAACGCTCGCGTCACGCCATGACATGGTAACGTGCCACGGGGTGACTCACTTAGGCCATCGTGCCCAATGGTGGTAGAGAGTCGACACCATGGTACTCCCTATAGTATATTATGAGGATTATTAGGTCTGACACCCTTACACGTCAATATGGTGAGGGATCATACGCTCATACATCGACCCCTCCGACGACACGATTGTCATCAATCTTGCTTTCCCTCAACTTAGCCTTCAACCTGAAGGGATTGAATCCCGATGTGGAAGCGAATGATCGTCGTTACTTTTAATTGTGTTGCATAGAAATAACTCAATAACATAAAACTAAGGCTAAGCGTACAAGTAGAAAGCATAATAGTAAAGAGATTACCTTTGAAGACCGAACTCTTCGCGTAATCATTTCGCCGTCAACGATTTCTCCGTTCTCAACAAACTCAACAATCGAACACCTCCAAATGACCTTCTCGGTTGTTCTCTTGGAAAGAGAGAGAGGTGGGATCTCTTTTTAGAGATTAGAGAGAGTGGAGAGAATTTGAGAGAGTTATTTTATGTTTGCCAAATTGCAAAACCACACAAATGATTAAAGTGTCGCAAAATGCATCCAAAATGATGCTTATATAGGCAATGTGGGTGGAGACAAATTCTCCACCCATTATGCCACTATATCCACTAATTATGCGTTATGCAAAATTAATTTGCATAATTGTATAATACAAGGTATCAAATACCTTATTATGTAAATCATATTTGCATAATGTGAAAAATTAAATTGAATCAAATTCAATTTCATGTTTCTCAAATTATTTTCTCAAATTATGCCTTAATTCCATAATTAGGCAATAATTAGGTTCATCATGAATCATATTCACATTGAACTATATATTATATCAATTGTATCATATATAATTGACATAATTCTCTAAATTGAATTTGAACACTTCAAATTCATTTCAAACTTTATACCCTCATACAATTCCATGTTGAGCCAACCGAGGGACCTAATGGACCTATAGATCATGAGCTCCAACGATACGAGATTAACTAATCAAACTCTTTGATCCTGTTAATCAACATTCGTTAACTACGAGTCACTCCACTATAGACTCATAGTTGCACCATCCTCACTATAGGACAAGTTGGGTCCATTGATTTAACCCATGCCCGTGAATCAACCCTTCACAGGTCATTCGTAGTCACAGCTGAGTCAAATTACCGTTTTACCCTTGTGACTACTTATTGCTCCTTAAGCACCACTGATCCTCTAATAAACAATGTCCTTCTCGGGCCAGCAAGAAGGAGAGGCCCCGTTGTTCAAGACCTGGATTCAATTCTTTAGGGAACAACCTATCTAGTTACCCTAGTTCGGGAACGAGTGAATTCCTTCTTGCAAAGTTAAGTCCCCAACTACCTACGAGGTTTCATCCTTGAGAAGGTCGACATCTATGACCACTCTCCCTCGTACTAGTCTAAGGATAAATCCCCGTAGACAGGAGTTCGTAACTCGTTCAGGATTCAGGTTGAGTCACTAATGGTCATCATTGAATTATTAGTTCTAATCTATCAACGACGTTACTAGAGTGGTCTAACAATTCTCGGTCCGGTCTTATACAATCACATCGCACAGAATGCCCCCACTCGCATGTCAACTACATGAACGAGTTGGATCGCCTCGTTTGTATCAAATACAAAGTGGGTCGCATCCATAGTGTTTCTAGGATGAGGTTTCCAACCTAATTCATGTACTATAAATCATTCGGGTCAACTACTTGAACTTGATCCTAGATATGTGTCAATTACACACAGTTCAATATGTCCTAAATGTGACCCTTGAGCTTAGTTTATTGGATTTAAGTTTGTAATAACGATAATACAATATTTGAGGAAAAAATAACACTTTTATTTATTTCATTGAATAATTACAAATACACGAGTTTAGGGCATAAATCCTAACACAACCCCACTTATCTTGGTGTGTTAGATGATGTATTGTCCTCCTCGGTCGCATCATGGCACTCGTGGGGTCACAACTTACACTCGATTGTCATGGTTGTGACATTCTCCCCCACTTAATCTCGTAATCGTTCTCGATGAAATACTCAGGGCACAATCCACTTCATCACACACAGATTGTGACACCCTCCCCCACTTAAACTCGACATCACTTCGATGTTGTCTCGCTGCTAACGGACTTGCTTGAAAATTGCGCTTCAAACGAATACGAAACTTCAACACCACATCAATTACCACTGGTTATGGGTTGTCCCCTACAAGGCCCTCACATCGCCCAACTCATGGAGCTTTGGCCCGAGACTCGCCAGACAAACCATGACAACAAGCTTAGGTCTTCTCTCGCCTAGCTACGGAGAGCGCACCCCAAAACTCACTCGACCACTTTGGCCATAACACATATATTCTCTGAGCGACATACATTGTAGCAAAGTCATAAAGCTTTCTCACTCTGTTGGCACTTCACTCGCCAACTCACAATTGGCCACACTCCGTGGCAACAACACCAAAACACCACGCCTCAACGTTTCTCCACTTCCCACGACTTGCTCACTCCGCACGAACACTCCACAACTGGAACTCATTAGCCACACCACCATCACTCGCGCACTCATGTGTTTCACTCGGGCACCATCGCCCACACAACCCACTCATTGGCTTCGCATACGCCAACATGTCAACTCACCCCTATTGGGCTTCATTTGGAAGTCGCATCTCATTTGACAACTCTCTTGAACTGAACCAACACCAACATTGTCCTCGTACATCAAGTCGTTGCCCATACTGACTTGACATACAATTTCTCTTGCTAGCGCCGATTCAATTCAGCTTAACATTGATTTCGGGCAACTTAGACAAACATCACCTAGGCTCTATCTCAAAAGTAATTTTCCCAACTCGTCAAGGTCTCCCAACCGATATCACCCAGGTTCTTCCTCAAAAGTGTCTATCGGCGACCAACACTTCACCCAATCCCTATCTCGAAAGTGAAAGTGCTTAACATTACCCAGGTACTTCCTCGAAAGTCAATGTCAAGATGGTCTCGATTTGCTCGATGTCACCCAACTGTTGTATTCCACGAAAGTCACAATTATTGCCACAACGGACCCCATTCAACTCTTGTCCGACTGTGTGCAGAAAGGTTGGCTCTGATACCAAGTGTCACGGTCGTACCTCTCGCAACGTGCGGTGTCGTGATCCTTCCCTCAATCATGGTCAACCTTAAGGGTCGCAACACTTTGTGGGTTTGTCAGACCTTAGGTGAGGTTCTTTCATCCTCAACCAAGTATCGAGTAAATATGTAACGGAACATAACTTGGTCGTACACGTCGCTCATTCGTGTACATGCACTCAGTCTTTCCCATGAGTTGGCTTTAACGAACATTCTCGGATCGTTGGACGCTAACAAACCCTATATCTGAACCTCCAAGCCATGGGAATGAGCACAATATCCGCACACCTGTGCCGCCCGACACTGTCCTTTGAAAACCCATTCTAAAGAAAGACGCTCAAGACACTCGTCTTGTAACGCTTGCTCACACCATGACACGCTAACGTGCCACAAGTGACTCACTTAGGCCATCACCCCAAGGGTGGTGAAGAGTCGACACCATGATACTCCCTATAGTATAGGATTATTAGGTTTGACACCCTTACACGTCAATATGGCGAGGGATCATACGCCCATACATCGACCCATTCGACGACACGGTTGCCCCTAATCTTGCTTGCCCTCAACTTAGCCTTAAAGCCCACCTATCTTGATGTGTTAGATGATGCACCGTGCTCCTCGATTGCATCATGACACTCGTGGGGTCACAACCTGCACTCAACTGTGCAAGTTGTGACACTTAACACATAATAGTATTCAACGTCTAAGAACTTAGCATCTAAACCCAAGGACTTAGCACTAGAGACTTAGTATTCAACACATAAACACTTAAACATTCAACACTTACTTAGCACCTAAGGACTTTGTTATGAATTCTCTATGAGTTCTTGGAGGATTCAATTTATTTATTTATTTTTTATGAGAAACACAATTTCATTTCATTGATGGTATGAAATATAAAAAAAAAAACTCGGTAAACCGATTACAAAGGATTTTCCAATTGCTAAGAAGGGATGTAAGAGTGTAGTCACCAAATAAAGGAAATAATTTACACCAAGAGAAGGTAAGATAAAGAATGTGCTCAAGAACAATGTGAGGTTCCCTGACCTTATCATTGAAGATTCTATTGTTTATTTCAAGCCAAATAGTCCACAGGAGTGCTTTGACCAAGTTGTCCCAAATGACGACCTTGTCTTATTTGTAGTGATGAGTGATGACCTAACAATAGAACCTCGAGGATGACACTCATATTGTTAGGAAAGACGAGTTTGTTGCTTGGATGCTTTGAGAAGTCGGGTCCAAATGTTGTAGGTATAGGGGCAAATGGTGAAGATCTGCCCGATGGATTGTGTTGCCTTCTTGCAAAGTGAAGGGAATGGATTTCCCGCAACGGAAGTGCGATGTGAATCGCCTGATGGATTAGGTTTCTATTTTTTTTTTCTTCACTTGCCCTTTTCTTTTTTTAATTGATAACAATAATTTTAATCTTTTTTTAACATAGCTTCCAACAAGTATTTTTTATAACTAAGTAAGTTAGGTGTAAGTTTTTTTTTTGTTAGTCTCCTTATTTTTTTTTCCTCATATATTAGTGGGAGAATGAAGACAATAATTGATGAGCTTTGTTTCGATTCGACGGTTCTATTTTTATTTTCTTCACTTACAACTATTTTTTTACAATAACAATCACATTTACAAATTTCAATTTAATAAATTAATTTGTTCAATTAATGGTATGTTTTCATGGTTTTATATATATATATATATATATATATATATATTTGATATTAAAATATATTGTTATTAATTAAAATAATTCCTTACAAAATTAAGCGCATAACAAAAAATGTTATACTTTATTTTTATTCTTTGCCAACATCTAAATAAGAAACTTTAGTCTATGTCAATTATGGGTAAGTTATACTCGCTTTAATAATATTTTTTTTTAACCAATATCATGTGAGTTTTTTTTTTTTATTATTTTTTTTTTAAAGGTTGGAGTATGGATAAACGGTAATTGGTTGACATGTAATTTCGATTGCAGAAGTAAAAAAAAAAAAAAACATTTTTTAATTAACAATGATCTAAACATTTCCCCGCCGCGAACATCCATTCGGAATGAAACACATGCTTGACGCTTCCGTTATTCCCATATACATTATTTTATGAATTTCAATTTTTTAATTTTGAAAAGCCATCATTCACAGCAGGTAGGGGAAAAAAATTGACGCCCCACCGAAATTACAAGAGCAAAATCCGCAAATTTTTTCTCTGTTAGAACAATCTACCAACGCACACACACAGGAACAAAGCTAGCAGAGGAGATCTGCCAGATTGCTGTTCATTTTTCCCCACAGATCTCCTCGTGTCCGATCCGATCGGAATCCGCCTCCTTTATAACTTGGGATTTTTTCCAACAACATTTTTCCCCTACCCCAATTCGTAATTCTTCATTTTTCTTGGTTTCCCCATCAATTTCCCGACAGTTATCATCAATTTCGGTTTCCTTTTCTGCTAATTTAGTCTCGCAGTGTTTGGTTTAGATTCATTGTATTCGGTTCGGTGTGTTTGGGTTGATTCCTTTTGTGGGGTTGTGTTTTTATACCCGGAAATGGTGTCGCTATGAGAATCTTGGGTTTCTTTGTGATTGTCTTCTTGAGCTGGGGATTGTTGGTTTGATGGCTTCGGCTCAGGTTTTGCCCAATTCCATGGCTTCGACTCGGAAATTAGAACATTTGGAAGCAGGGAAGCGTCGGGTACGGATTTTTCTTCTCTTTTCTCATTCTTTCTTGTTTTCTCTCATTTCAATGTAATTCAAATCTTCTGTTTGGGTAGGATGTTTTACGGGCATCTGTCTTTGTGCGCTTTTATTTGGAAGTGTCGGCTATTAATTCGAGATTCTGTGTGCAAGAGGCTGGTTGAGTTGAGATTAATTGGCCATGATCGAGCTGCTAGGGAAATGTTTGATTTCTATTTGCACATTTAGGGAACTAATATCTGTTCTTTGCATTATAAAATGTATGGTTTCAATTTTCACGTTTATGGAATCTTATACTCAATACTTTGAATGGCTGATTTTATGGAGATTGATGAGCTAACTTATGATGGCAGTAGTCTGTCGAACTATGTATATATATCTTTTTATAACTTTGGACTCGAGCTTTGAATGAAAGATTTAACATTGGACTTATTCACCTACACACGGAGCTTCTTACAACCGTTTTTTTTAAGTGGGAGGGGAGATAATGTCAATGCCGACGTTTTCCTGTGCTAAGTATTTGGCTATAACTTGTTTGCTTGATGCTTGTACTTTTGACCAAATGTTTTAAGCTGTGGGGTCGATATCAATGCACCTATGATGGGGAATGGATCCACCAAGGTGCTTGTGCAGCATTACATCTGGAGTATTGTAACTTTCTCAGATGATTCTATTGCATGTTTGATAGCTTTAAGCACATTCAAGAACCTTTTCTTTTCTATCTACATGTGTTTTTGGGAATAATTATAGACTTTTTATTAAAGTGAAATGAAAAGAACTACATCCAAAAACAGGCAAAAGGTCTCTAACTAAAGGAGATTATGGAAAAGAGCTCCAATTAGTAAAGTTGTGAAGATTTGTAATTACAAAAAGGTTTAGCTTGAGTACTTGGACACTTGGTTACATGTGCCTAGCGCTTTTCTAGCAAACTTCCCGATGCTCATACTTTAGATGCATTTAGATAGTTTGAGTTATTATTCTAAGCGATGTTCATTTTCTCTCATTAAATTGGTTGTTCCGTGGTGTCTGCCCAAGGCTTTGTCACTAAGACCTTCTTTTATTTAAGAAAAAAAAAATATCAGTCATCATATGGATGACGTAATTAGAGTGACAAATGATTATGATTGCAGAAGCCGGAGAATCTGTCCTTTTTTATATATTTTTTTATTATTTCCTTTTTCTTGCAGTTAGAGGAGTTCAGAAAGAAAAAGGCAGCAGAGCGAGTTAAGAAAGCTGCACCACCAAGCCAAAATCACATTTCAGATGGTAGTTCACAGGAGAAGAAACCTTTAGAATCTGAACATGCTCAACGAATTACAGATTCTGATGGAGCTACGACAACAAATGGAGCAGGCAGATCTACTATTGAATCATCTTCTGCTGTAGTCAAAGACGACAGACAAGCAAATAGCTTTTCTCAGAATATTGAACAAAATATCTTGAATGAAAGACATGAGAACTATCCTTTTACAAGAAATGGTGCTGGAGCCTTCTCTGCTAATCCAGTGAAGCAACCATCAAATGGTCAAGACATTAGAACATTCAGTGGTCCGAGGCTCTCTGAAACCACAGATGTTAATAGGGGAAACGAGATATTAGAAATAAATAAGGACTCTGGAGTAAGCAGTGGATCCCAGGGTAGAATTTCATTTGGGAGTGCATCTGGCATTGGCCAACAAGCAAGTGAAGAGACTGATAACATTTTTAGTCAATCTGCCCTCCGTGGGGTGGATGGACTAATCTATAGAAGAGACAGTCAAGAAAATTCTATATTTAAGAGCTCTGGTCCTTTGCATAAGTTTTCTGCAAATATTTCTCTACAGAATGCTGTCGGAAATTTACAAGCTACAGATTCCAGTAGTAACAATATTTTGGCTAGTAGACATTCTTTCTCGTCATCTTATGATGGTAATATTGTCTGGATTTCAATTTCTATATATTTTGTCGTGTTTGATTTATTTTCTTATTCTTTTCCATGTTCTGTCCAGTGAGGATTGATGATAACGGATTTTTTTGTATTTTCTATAGGCTTATTTAATAGTACAACGAAAAAAGGATATAGTTCCCAAGAAGTTGAGGAAAACGTGCACAAGACTTCTGAATTCATTAACAATCAAACATCTGATCTTGGGCAACAAAAGCCCATTGATGTAACTGATTTTACTAGAATGAAGCCTGCAAATGTGCAGTCATCTGAATCTGCTGGCTTGAATACTGATACCAGAAGCCCCTCCATCTATGAACCATCGTACACAACATCATCTGAAAATAGTTTTAGGAGGTCTCGCCCATCGTTTCTTGATTCTCTTACTGTACCTAAGGCTCCTTCAGGGAGTTTTCTTGGACATGCTGAACATGATAAGGGATCTAGAATATCTGATGGGTTTAAAGCAAATGAAAAAGAGGCCCCAGTATCCTTATCTTTTCAGAATCCTATAAAATCTGATGGATTCAGAACAGATGAACGTGATGGCTCAGAGTCATTGTCTTTTCAGAAGCCATTAATGGATATGAAAACAGTGGGAACATCCTTAGATTTTGCCTCTCAAAATACTCCAGTGTCGTATAGCAATTCTTTTCCTCCTTCAGTTTTTGCTGCTAAGGGGGTGGACCAGCCAATTGTAGGGATAGAGGATAGTATGATGGACAAGAAACATGAGCTTTATTTGTCCAAGCAAAATGAAGACTTTGCCGCTCTGGAACAGGTACTTTTATATTTGGTTGTGGTCACTGAATCTGGAACTGGTCCATCCAATATGTAAATTTACCATAATTCCCTATATGCTAGGAACGATTATGTAATGCTCTTTTCGAAGTTTTATTTAAATCAGTTCACCAAAAACTAAAAGATAATTTAGTGTGTTCCTGTAGTTGCAATTGGTATGGAGATGGATTGAGTCTGGACCCTTTCTCCAGTGGTTCTAACTAGAAAAGTTAATGCGTTGAGAAAATTATGTTGTCATATTTTACATTTTGTCTACCATACATCTTGAAGTACTAAGGGCCTGTTTGGTAAGCAATCTGAAAACATAAATCTGAAAACAAGGAATTCAAGGAAAACAAAGTTGTATTTCATGTTTTCAAATATGTGTTTGGTAGCAAATTTAGAAATTTGATTCCATTCTAAACAATTGTTTAAAGTGTGTCCTATAACATATTTATAAATCATGAAATTAGTTGTAGTTGCAAAATTAATTGAGTTTATAACATGAACTATTGTATTTATTAAGATTTTTTATCTTTGTTTACTATAATTTTGCATTTTAAAATTTTAAATTCAGGATCTGGATACAATAAAAACATAAAAATGTTGTTTTCAGAATTTCTACTATTTGGATTCAAGAATCCGAAAACAGTTTTCGAAAACATATCTGCCAAACACATTCTCTGAATTCGGTGAATTCGAAAACATAAAACAAAATCTGGATTGTATACCAAACATGCCCTAAGGTTCTTCTCCATTTGTTTTCCTTTTTAGAATCAAGTATTTCCCATGTTTATGTAAACTTGAGTAGTTTTTTTTTTTTTTTTAAAATAGTAATTATCATTATAAGAAACAATTTCATTGATGATATGAAATGACTGGAAGGAGTGATCCCCGATCCAAGTGAGTTACATAAACTCGAGAATTTCAAGTTTGAGTTATTGCATACCTTCACTTGAAGGAGCTAATAGTCTTATTTCCTTTACTTCATTGCTATTTTCATGTCATCCTAAGATGAGTCCTCTTGCATGTCTTCATATTACTGTCCTACTGGTAGTCTGATTGATTTTGAAAATTACGTTCCAAGACGATTCTTGTTGAATCTTTCAATTGACTTCCTATTTGTAGTTGGCTCGTTGGTTATTGCAACTGTTCACGTCCGCATGCCCCCTGTTGGTTATTGATTTTGAAAATTACTGGTAGTTCGATTGATTTTGAAAATTACGTTCCAAGACGTTTCTTGTTGAATCTTTCAATTGACTTCCTATTTGTAGTTGGCTCGTTGGTTATTGCAACTGTTCACGTCCGCATGCCCCCTGTTGGTCTCGAGTTTGATTATGGGAGATTGCGATTCTTTTTATTTTAGTAATAAAAATTTATGTTGTTGACCCTTAGGCTAATCCATAAAAGGAAAACAGGATAATTTAAAACTTCCAGAAGCTTATTGAAAAGCTCTTACTAAAGAAATTTGCATAGTAGATAGCTGAACTTGGTGAAATGTTATTATTGCAGTTTATTTGACTCCACGGACTCTATAGAATGAAAATATTGGCAAAGAAATGGTGTTGTTTGAATAAATGATGAACTGCATACCTATTTGTGCTTCGTGGGAAATGTTTTTCCCATCTTCTAATTTTTATCATTCATCACATTGAGAGCATGACGTATTGACAATGTGAACTTCCGTTGCATTTCTTTTCTCTAAGATTATATTCCATTGACATTTTTTGTGGTTTCCAATTTTCTTCTTGTTCAGCACATTGAAGATTTGACACAAGAGAAATTCTCATTACAAAGAGCTGTGGAGGCTTCAAGGGCTTTGGCAGAGTCCTTAGCTGCTGAAAATTCATCTCTTACAGATAGTTATAATAAACAGGTTGGTTTGTAGATTCTTCGTGTAGTATAATGCTATCACCTTTCTAATGAAGTAATGATTAAGCATTTTTCTTCATGGCCTACTGTTCTGTATTGTCCTGGTCTTGAGATCTGACAAAGTAATAATCTATGGCTTTTATCATTCAGACATTTATAGTTTCATTAAACATGACTGTTTTGCTAACATGTGTTTTCTGTAAACATTTTTTTTCCCATTAAATTCCTCCCTCCAGCCGATGTGACTTCACAATCAATGATGTACTAAATACTAAGAAACAGCCACCCTTCCATTTGAGCATCCTTAGACCTTACTCATTTTATGAATCATAAAATTTGATTCGAAATTTGAATAGTTTATTTTAACGATCAGACATTATTTCTTACCAGTTGAAGAATCGAATGTCTTATGGGCTTTCTGGATATAGAAGATGACATATTTCATGTTTTTAGGTGCCCCTTCATATTCTTTTTTTTTTTTTTGGATAAGAAGTCAAACTTTCATTGACCAAAAAAAAAAAAGAAAGAATATACATACAAGGGCATTACAAAAAGTAAGCCCGCCTACAAAAACACCTGCAATCTAATTACAAGAATGGCCCCAATTCAAAAGAATAATGCCAAGTTGATAATTACAAAAGGCCCGAGCCACAGATGCCCACAGAAATGAATTAAACCCAATCACCTCCTAAAGCTCCTCACCAGATTCTCAACCTTTCTAAAGATTCTACTATTCCTCTCAAGTCAAATGCCCCCACACTATAGTAAAGAAATAGGCCTGCCACAGGACTTTTCCTTTCTCACGAAAAGGAGAATTCATGAGAACTTCCTCAAACGTAGAGCAACAACCCTGTTGCGAACAAAAGTTACATTGAAGGTCCTGAGAAACCAGCTCCAAATGGTGTGCACAAAAGGGCAGCCCATAAAAGATGATCAAGGCCCTCCTGGCTTCGGACAACGAAAACACCTTCCATATTACTTTTTTATCTATGATTATTTTCTGAGTAAGACCAATTAGAGTGTATTTCCCCCCTTTTTCCTACCGTTCATTTGTTCAGTGGAAAGTAAGTGAGAACCCTTTAAACATTTTTATTTTTCTAGATGACTTAGTCTTCAAAATAATTCCTGATATCCATATGGCTCTGGATTGAACTCTTTTGTTTCTGTTTTTTTTTTTTCTTTTGATAATTCTTCAGAGAAGCATTGTCAACCAACTAAAATCTGACATGGAGATGTTACAGGAGGAAATGAAGACGCAGATGGTTAGTCTTTTTCTTATGTCTCTGTTTATTTCTTCCTTTTTGTTAGGTTTTCATCAAATATCAAGTTTCTAAATCAAAATGGTTATTAGCCTCTGCAATGGATGTTATTTTGATTTTCTTTCTCCGTATCTCTATTCCTCTGATTTTTGGACCATGAAGTGTGTACCTGTGAAAAGTTCGTTTTAGGAATGAGTTATGCTACAAGAGTGTTGACAGATATTCGGTCCAAAAGCTGGATATAATTTTTAATCAATGGTATCCAATCTAGTTCTATCTTCTCAATTGACTTGTTCGTGTTTGATATTCTAGACTCAATTCATGAATAAGTACTGGGAGTAAAATAATTTCTATTAATTGTGTCCTGATAAATTTGAGGAACTGTTACAGTGTTGTCCTGGGACTTTTGAGTTTCCTTTGACTCCTTTTGGAGTGTTCAAAGTGAAATTGAATCCCTTTTACCTTTTCCTACTACTTTATATGTGATTTTTGTTAAACTTACTCTTGGAGTTTGTATCGGATATGTCATTCTGACACCTGCATATTTTCATTAATTTGAAGATTTGAGGATTTCACGCTCTAAGGACTTTTTGATGCTTCAGTGCCTCATGAGCAGATAATTTTAATATATTATATCTATGTTTCTGAAATGTAGAATTTTCCCCCATTATTGAAGATATATGTGTGTGTGTGACTCCCTTGCTTCACCAGGTTGAACTGGAGTCTATCAAACATGAGTATGCAAATGCACAACTAGAGTGTAATGCAGCTGATGAACGTGCCAAGCTGATAGCTTCTGAAGTAATTGGTCTTGAAGAGAAGGTAATGATTTTTTAAATCATAATTGTAGTTCTCCTTTGTCCAAAAAAAAAAAAATTGTAGTTCTCCAAAGGCCTTCAATTCAATAAAGCATTTTTTTCGGATTGTCCATCTTAGTTTGTAGCTTTTTTTTTTCCTTTTGACAAGCAACGAAACTTTTCATTGAAGAAATAGAAAAAGAGTAATGCTCAAAGGATACTAACTCTAAATGAAGTGAAATTAAAGGCAAACAGAGTTACATAGATAATAAAAAAAAGAGTAATGCTCAAAGGATACTAACTCTAAATGAAGTGAAATTAAAAGCAAACAGAGTTCCATAGATAGGTGGTTTATCTGGCTTTCGTCTGTAGTTTTGATCTTGACGACCCCAGATTGTTCAGAGAAAATTGTTTCATATTTCCGTTTCTTTCATTTTTTTTTCTTCATATTGATATAAAATAAATAAGATGTTTATCTTTTACAAATGTACATGTTAAGTTTCTTTTTCCTAATGCAGAAGTAATTGAATTTTTTTTTATGTTGATAATATTTTTTTTTAACAAGATAAGAACTTCTCATTGATTAATGAAAAGGAGCAAAATTGTTCCACAAATACAAATCCCAAAGGGAGTGAGAAACAACAAAGGAAAAGAAAAAGAAAAGAGAAAACAGGAATCTATAGAGGGATTATCATCCCAATTAAAACTAGAATTGAAGACTTAAAATGTTAGAGGAACTTAACCTTGAACTGTTCCAACCTGACATCTCCTTGATGACTCCAATGGAAACTTCAAGGATCTTTGACTTTAAAGTCAGGATCAAGTAGCATCATAGCATGACTTTATATTTCTTGAGAATTTTAGGATACACATCTGCAATCCCCTTCTTGAATTCTACTCATATCTCTAGCTCCTTCTAGAATGCGCTTCCAAACAAAAAAAGCCATTTCTTTGTGAAGCTTTTCCAATTCCAAGTCTAGTTTGATCAATCTAGTCCTTGAGATTTTAAATAAAGACGTCATATGGCTCTTTTTTGGAAGAGTTTCAGGAAGCCATCGAAAAACTTTGAAGGGAGAAATTGGGAGTGCATTTGAACTTAAAGAAAAATGTCTCCTCAAAACTCCTTCAAGAGGATACAAAACTGGTAGAAAAGACCTTAAGAGCACTCCACATTCGAACTATAAATGGAGCCTCCAGTGCGCCCAAATGATTGCATCCTTGAAAAAGAAAGCTTCCTTAGTCATTAAAAAGAATTAAAAAGCACCTTGAAAACCAAAGAGTCATTTAAAGCCTTATCATCTAATGAAGACTTCTTCCAAACTAAAGACTTCCAAGTTAATAATGATATTCATAATTTGGAGGCTATGGAGGAATACTATCCATTTAGACCGGAATGGTTGTCAAATTAAGCTGTAACATGCAATTGTTGTGATTTATAAACGTCCTTTTTGGATCTATGACATTAGCACTCTTCACATTTTATCTATCCAATATTGCATTGTAGACATATTTTGTACATCACGACCTCACGACTGTACTTGAACATGATCTATTCTATAGGTTGTACAACTGTGTCCTTGGGAGAAAAAGATATATTTTATACCTTGATAAAAACAAAAACGGTAGTTTTTTGCTCCATATATTGCTTCTGTATTTACTCTTCAGTTGACTGAATATATATATATATATTGTTTGGAATTATTTGAGGAATTAACATGTTATTCTCTTGCTCTTCCATCTGGAAAAGATGACATCGACCCTCCTGCTTGCGGATTGGAGTTAGAGTCCTACTTACATCTTGTTTGGATGATTTATTATGTCTAAAATATGTTTCTTATTTGTTTATGTAGGCCTTAAGACTAAGGTCTAATGAGTTAAAGCTGGAGAGGCAATTGGAGAACTTAGAAGCTGAAATCTCTTCGTACAAGTACGTCATCTAATATCATGGCTGTTAACAAATAACCTCTGGTTCTTCTTTCTTTTCTTTTTTTTATGAGAAACATGTGATTCATTTCATTGATGGTATGAAATGTAAAAAAAAAAAGCCGATGAAACCCAATTACAAAAGAGAGTCCCAACTATTGATAAGAGAAGTGAGACTGTAATCACAAAAGAAAGGGGCGAATTTACACAATAAGAGAGCTAATAACCTCTGGTTCTTAAACTGATCACCACTTTAAATCCCTTAATTCTTTAGACATGGTTATTTCTTATTTGGTAAAGTTCCATGACGGTTATTCTTGGAACTCAACTGGAAAAGAATTTTGTAAATCCATTGGATAGGATGTCATCTTTTTTTAATTTTATCATATCAATGAAATGTTACTGTTTCCTGTGGAAAAAAACTGTTTTGAAATGACTAGGCCAAGCATTGCTTCTGTTTAAAATGTTTTGTTTTGTTTTTTTCTTCTTTTGGACTAAAAAGTCACTTCATTTTTTTCAAAAAAAAAAGAAGCGAGAGAACTACAAGAATAGGCCATACGGAAAAAAAGCCTCACAAACCAAAAGTGGCCACCAACGAAAAGGAAAAGGAAACAAATGTAAGGGAGACCTTAGAACTCCTGCTGTGGTCACACTTTCAGTTTAAAGCCAGAGGTTTTATTTTATGCATGAGTGCTTCGAAGCTTTACTGTGTGGGTTGTTGTTAGAATGAAATAATAGTTTTTTTTTTTTTTTTAAAAAAAAGAAAATTATCGGAGGAAATTGGGTTTAGCTTAATTTTTCACTCCAACTGTGTAGTTTTCATCTTTCCTCTAGCCTTTTTAATTACACTTCACCTGCAACTAATACCTCTTTTGGAGTAATCTTTTGTAACTCCCTAGGACTTGGGAGGTGTTAGTTTGGTTTTCCTTATTTCTACTTCTCATTTAATCAATGAAAAGTTATCTATTAGGAAGGATCTCATCCAATTATACTTTCATATTTAGCTGTTTTTACTAACTGGAGTTTAAATCACAATTTTTTTTTTTTTTGAAACAACTAAATTATAATTGTTATTGGAACCTGCAGGAAGAAAATGTCTAGCATGGAGAAAGAACGTCATGATTTTCAATCAACGATTGATGCTCTTCAGGAAGGTAAACATAATGATATTGCATTTAAATTAGTCAGATAATATGAATTTCCGCCTTCCTTTAATGTTGTGGTCAGAGGTAATGGTCGTTATCGGACTTTTGTTTTTACATATTTCTTGGTGTTAACAAAAATGTCACATAAAAAAGTCACTAGTATTGTGTTTATGGTATAAAAGGTTATAGTTCTGAGGTTTTTGTGAACGTAATCTGATTTAGAATATTGTGTCTTAGCTCTTAGAATTGCAAAGTAAGGTTCCTTGAAGATTTCAAGTCAATGACGAACACTAAAACTGGGGAGGTATTCCTTTAAATGTCGTCTGTTTCGCTGCTACATGGTTGATATGTTATAGGCTTACAAATAAGCAGGTCTTGTTTGAGGATTGTTAATTTTTTTTTAACAAGGCAATAAAGATTTCATTGAAATAATGAAAGGAGACTAACGCTCCAAGTACAAAGTTTTCAAAGAAAAAAGAACAGTCTGAGGAACCAAAAATAACAAAGAGAATACAAAAGAACTACCAAACAGAACAACACAAAGCAAAGATCCAAGAAACAAAGTGAAACCCCAAAAGACCAACAAAAACAACAACCAAAGGCGGCCGAAGCGAAAGAAGCAAAGAGGAATCAAAGAAACCACGCCTAACCACAACAAACCCAAACAACAAGAAAACTAACTCAAAAAACCAGCCGAAACCCACCAGGACAAACCCGCTCAAGGAAACCGCCCAAGGAACTATCCCAACAACCAACCAACAAAAGCACAAAACAGAACAAAATGCCCAGGCACTGGCCAACTGCAAAAACAAAACAGAAAATCAAGGGCAAACACCAAAAGCAAAACCCCCACTGAACCTAACTTCAGACCAACCTACTTAGAAACACCCCCACACTCTCATGCTTTACGAGAGAAAATCAATGGGTCAAAGCGGGTCAATTCCTCTAAACTGCAAACCACTAGCTTTGATTAACGATTCAAATTTACTTAGCTCCGGAGGCACAACTGGGTCTGCAAGGGGAACCAAACAATCCATAGCTCCATTAACAACTACCTACTTTCAGGCTGATCAGGAGTGCTGAAAAGTCCCTCTAAATTAATGGTCGGAGAACAATCCCTCAAACTGTCAACTGAATGTAGCTTAAGCTCTGAGGAATCCTTTTCTAGACTACTTAGACTTACCATTGAATCCACGTCCCAGTCCTCCAAACCTTTCAAGCCAGCGAAGTCAAACTTTTTAATAACAGGGTCCCTTGGTTGCAAGCAAGCTCGATAGAAGTGTACACCCGAGCTACCAATAATGTGCTTTCCAAAATTCATCACCTGCTGCTTAACAGCTGAAGTGACCCCTCCAATTAATTCTGAACCCTCACTCGAATTCAAAATTTTAGTAGCCGAAATGTCAAAATTTTCACTATGGAAAATAGAGGGCTTGTTGGCCCCTATGAGCACATCTTTCATCTTGCCCCTCTTTCTAGTGTAATATTTAGAATAAGATGCACAAAAGTTATTTTTGACCTCAATTGCCGATTCAATTGCATAACAAGCCCCATCCCCGCAAGCCTCTAGAGCAACCCCAACTGACTTTCCGACATCACAATCAATCAAATTATTGGCCACGGAGTCTTCACCCTTCTCAACAGACAGACCAACTCCCCCCAATGAAGCCTCCACGGACTCACCCGCCAAAATCCCACGAGCTGCCACCACCACAGGGTTTAAACAAATCAGTGAGGAAGAGAGATCGACTGTTGGGGTAGAGGATTGGTTAAAACCAATCTCATCATTCATAACCAGAGAAATCCGAGCTAAATCTACTGGATTTGAGACATCTTTTAGAAACAAGGAGTCCGATAGCAAGGGAGGAGGATCCACACACCCCACATCACCAAAATTCAAAGAAAACTCCCCAAGAGTTGGATCAACCATCTTTATTGACGCTGGGAGAAACCCACATAAGTTCTGAGTCACCTTAATTCTAGCCCTCGAAAGATCAAGAAAGTTCAAGGTATCTAAAGAAATATCCACCAGGCCCCCAAAGTGTAAGCCAATTGCTTCGAAAACCTCCTTTTTCCATAGCTTTAGAGGCAAATTCTTAACCTCTAACCAACCTCCATACCCCCTAATTACTTCTGGCAAGCTATGAAGTTTATTCGACCAACTCTAAACTTTCAAATGGAGGTTACTAATCACTTGTCATTTGCCAAGGTCAGCCAAAGAAGTCCCACCCACACTACTATCAATGAGGAGGAGGGCTTTATCAACCATGAACGGATTAATTTGAAACTCCATCCTAAAATGAGCCTCCATCCCTTTTTTGATAAACGACCAAGGAATATGCGCGAACAAACGAGTCACCACCAGGATTCTTGAAAAGTCGATAACCACTACCTCACCAGACTTTCGGATCCAATGCCTTCCCACCAGGTTGGAAAAGGAGCCCTGCAGCAACCGATCTTTCTTTCCAAAAGAAGCTTCCCCCTCACTTCCTTCAACAGGAATACGTTTCTCCTTAGAGCTAACAACACCTCCCATAACACAAACTGGACCAGGAAGACAAGACTTCAAAGCACCATCACTTTCCAAAGCATCAATGAAGTCACCAAGCATATCCTCGAAAACTTTCCAACCGATGAGAAATCTCCCCAAAGGAACACGAAAAGACTTAATACCGCCCGAGGGGGGCCACACTACTCCAACCGCAACCCAACCTATAGAAGAACGCACTTTGAATAACCCTAAAGTTGCAGCATCATCCCTGAATTTCCTTCGAACAAAGTAAGAAGAAGAGTTTGCAACAATCGCCACAAAGGATTCCAGAAACCATCGAACATGAACTAGGGACAAGGAGATCACCGAATCGTTTAAACCATATTGAAGAAAGACAAATGGATCATCCCTCCAAACCCTAAACAGATTATTGCCAATGCTACAAGAATGAATGACAAAACAATGAGTCGAACGGAAGGCAAACCATTCTGAACCAAAACAGACAACACTTCCCGTTTTGAGAACTCAAGGCTGCTCCTTAACGATTTCAACCTTAAGCACCAAGACCCACGTGACTACCGATTTCTATCTTGTCTTAACCGAGGGGCCCATTGGAAATCGAAGACCTTGTTGTGTTGATAACCAAGCCGACACCCACGGACTCACAGACCCACACCGAACCGAGTCCGACAAGCTGCAAAACACCGAGACCCACTGTTCTAATTTCAAACCCACGGCGAGACCACATTGAAAAACCCAGTTCTGAAATCGAATCACGACGAAACTCACTCCGTAAAACACCCTGCTCACACCGGTGTTTAGCCGAAAACCCACATAGAGAAGTATCGGGGCCACCGGAAGATGATTCAAAGAGGGAGAAGAAGTCGAAGAATCGACAAGTCGGGTACTTCACCAAGGGGGACCAGATCGAAGAATCGAGAAGATGATTCAACGAGGAGAAACGAATCGGGTGAGCCAACGTGGGGAGAACCAAAGCAGGACACCAGAGAAGATCGGAGGCGAGGGAAAGAGGACGGAAAATGACGATTAGGGCAAGTCAAGAGAGAGGAGAGAAAACGGGGGGGGGGGGGACCTTCTCGTCTTAAAGATTTATTTATCTATGGACATATGAAATTAAGATCATGGGGTTGTTTGAGGATTGTTAATTCAAATAACTAATTTGAATATTTGAATCTTTTACTATTTTTCTCTCTCTCCTTTTTTTTTTTTTGCTTATTAATCTCTAATCTACCTTAATTGGAAAGTTTAAAGTGCATAAATAGTGGTAGAAATGAGATGATTGCTTGCAGTATACATTTGGGTTATTTGTTTATCGGGGATGGTGGATTGTGGTGCGAATGGTAATCCTAGGATTCTCAAATATATAATACCTGAATATCACACTTCCGTGAGTATCCCAGATGTTTTTAAATCTGCAATCCTGGACAGACTCGTCGGAGTCATAGGTTCCAATACATTTTCTTGACCATGCATTTACTTTGACAATGCCCTTTGACCTATGATAGATTTGTAGTTCCCCCCCGCAAAGTGTAGTGCTGAAGAAAAGGTGGTTCTTTAAGAATGTTATTACGATGTTTCTTGGGGTACAACGTTGGAATTAGATATACAGCACTCTCAATCCATGAAAGTGTTTGACAATCCCTTTTCTGGTTGATTTTTCTGCGTGGATGAGGTTATTGAGCTTGCTACAAGTCCCTCCTTTTCTTTATATGAATCAAATTAAATGGAACCATGGTTCTTGAAAATAATTGCCTTGTATTGTTTAGAAATGATAACAAGTAGATTGACCATTGGTCCACTATTCTTGTTTGCTGTTTCGGTATTATAACTTAGCATTTTTCCTCCTATCTTGAACGCTTTGAAGTGATGATATCAATTTTTGGTACACTTCTGGAAGACCCTTTTGGCTTCCATCTCTAAAATAACATCATATTTATCTGTCATTTCGTCCCTTTCTTTTTAACAGAGAAGAAGCTGTTGCAGTCTAAGTTACGCAAAGCTTCTACAAGTGGAAAGTCTATTGATATTAACAATACTTCTAATAGAAAAGATATGGCGACATCTACAGAAGATTTAGGTGAAGAGAGCTCCCGTTTTTAGTCTCTTTTGCTTAAGTTTACTTCACCCATCTTTTTTGCTCAAGATAAGATTATGACTTTGAGTAATTTTCCATTCTCTTTTGTATTCATTGTTAAATTCATGCAGTAAATACAGATACTACTCCTGGTACTTCTAACCATGAAGTAAAAGATGGAGCATCTCTCACTCAAGATGATACCTCTGGAGCTCCCATGCTGCTTGAAAATGCCACTACTGAAGTTTCTTCAGTCATTATCCCTCCCGATCATATGAGGATGATTCAAAACATCAATGCTCTAATAGCTGAGGTAGCATCCGTAAATTAATATGAACTTTTTTTTATGTTATAATCAAGAAAACATTAATATTGTTTATGTCTAGTTTCAGGAATTAGAAGTCGTACTACTTATCCCGGGGGTTTTCCACCGTCATTTTTTATTTCCCTCTTTCTATGTGATTATTGTTTCAAATGTTTTGGGTCTTGTTCCCTATTGTTTTTTCTTTTCCTGTTTAGGTTTCAATTAAGATGCAGTCATTAAAGTAAATAATTAAATATCAAATTATAACTTATGGGTGTAAGTAATTTGGGGAGGGGTTCTCCCCTTGCCCTTAAGTCGTCTTCCTTTTGTCATATCCCTCCTTTTGCTATCTTTTCTCTTAATGATATGATGGTTTGTTTCCTACCCAACCAACCCCCAGCCCCAAAAAAAAAAAAAAAAAAAAAGGAATAGGTTATTTAATAGGCTTGTGATGATGGATTTTATTGATTTGCAGTTAGCTGTAGAGAAAGAGGAGTTAACACAAGCTTTGGCATCCGAGTTAGCTAGCAGTTCTAGGTTGAAGGTAATTCTGTCCAATCTGAATATTGTACACACTATCAGTTCTTTTATTTGTTACATAATCAACCAACTTTGCTTTTTGGATTCTCATTTGTGTCGAACTTGGATTTTATCTCTGTGTTGATTCTATATACATGCTCGCCTGAAGCGCTGTTGCCCTTCTATATCTATACAATTAGCTGGACATTTAAGCTTATATAACTGACTCAGAAGAATATTTCCACCTTGCGATTGTGGAAACCGGAGAAAGTCAGGAACTGTTGGTGACTTTTTGAATCAAAGTGGCGATGAGCCTACTACTATTACTACGACAGCTTCACTTCCTCGTCGCATCTTCTCTTTCTGGCGAAGCATATTAGGAACTGAATTTTAGACTCCTCGTTATTGTTCCTCCAAATAAATTAACCCGAATCTTTTGTTTATACATTTGTTTGTTTCTTTATGAAGGAGTTGAACAAAGAGCTGTCTAGGAAACTAGAATCACAAACTCAAAGATTAGAGCTTTTGACTGCTCAAAGTATGGCTGGTGAGATTGTTCCTGTGAGGCAACCTGATTCTCGCACAGTGCATGATGAAGATATTGCACTTGCAGATGAAGGCGATGAGGTATTATCACCTTTCATTAAATCTCTCTTAGTCTGCCATGTGGTGTGTTGTTCATTGTTTTTGTGTGCGCTTGCGTGTGTTTGGGCCGAGAAGGGATTAGGTACAAAAAATGCTGCTCTTTGAAAAATATGAGCAAGGCAAGTTTAGAGTGTGGTTTGATCTTACCTTTCCTTTTAGTTTTGCAACTGAATATGAAATTAGTTTAGTCAGGCATATAAATTTCTCATTCTTAGGTGGTGGAAAGAGTCTTGGGATGGATTATGAAGCTCTTTCCTGGTGGCCCATCGCGCCGAAGGACCAGCAAGCTTCTTTGAGATGTGGGGTGGTCTGATTGACAGTTTAAGGCCAATGCTTGAAGCTTCCATCGATCTTTCCTTCAAGTTGCTAGGTAATACGATTGGAGATCTTAAATTGTACATTTCGAGTCGAATACGTGGTTCGTTATTCTTTTTTACATCAAAGAAGCAGGCTAACCTTGACCTTTTGAGGCCTTTGATAGCCTTAGGGAATCCAAATTGTTATTTCTTCAAGGAAGATGGGAAAAGAAAAAGAAAAAGAAAGTGAAAGCATCTAGTTCCCCTACAAATTGCTTCACCTTTGCCTTGGCTTCACAAATTTTGGTGGGAGTGTTACTTGATTGATATAATACTTAGACAGGAAAGGAAGTAATTAGCATTAACAGGCTTTTGAGTTGTATTTTTGTTTGTTGTTCTGCACTTCATTACTCTTACCTACATTGTTTCTGTAACCACCATGAGAACATTGCAGGGCTTGAGTTGAGCCCAATGATGAAATTATCACATTATTTTCAATAGTCTCTAGGTTTGGGCAATATATATCTTCTCCATCTTTGAAAATACAAACAGAAGAAGAAATATATAATATTATGAGAAGTTATGTAAAATGAAAATGAATTATACAATGAATATAGATTAATATAGAGTATTAATAACTTTTAATCATCATGGCTTAGTATAGATATCTGTAATTGATCCCCCCCCCAAAAAAAAAGTATAGATTTCTGTAGCATGGTGCTTGTGATGATTTTAACACACTCATATTAGTGTCTCTAGAGGATCGAATAATTAGATAATTAGAAATATGATTATTGTTTTTCAATGGGGTGTGTTTTACTAATTTTTTACTCATCAATGGTCATTGATCCACATTCAATTCAAACAATTATTCTGATTAAGGGTCTGTTTGGAGCATATGTTATAATAACTTGTGAAATACTTTTACCCTATATGCAGACTATTAGAATTTCAGACTAAAAAATTTTGCATTTTAAATAATATTATATAATTCTACAAACTATTATAATTCATGTTATTATAATCAATTCAATACCTCAAACAATTCCTAGATGAATCAAACGGTCTTCTACTCTAAGCTAAAAAACACTAGGGCATTTTCCCCTACCTCTTTTATTTGATTTTGAGGTAGATAGAGGAACATTCAATCTTATATCTTTAATTTCCATCTAAAGAAATTGTCGTGATAAAGTTTCTTATAATATAGATACCAACACAAAACTATTTATCTTTTTCTTTTGCTAGCAACATGTGGGGTGAGGATTCAAACAAGCATATGCTTCTTAACTAGTTGAGCTATGAGGTTGGTAGACGAAACTATCATCTATAACCATGAATCAATAGGATTTACTTAATGATAATTAGTAACAGAAACAAGTGACTAACTATAATTAGATTTTTTTTCTTGATCTATAAGAACAAACAACTCATTACCGAAAAGCGATAAAAAAAAAAAACAAATGCGGCCATAGTTTTAGCTTTGGAGGTGGCAGATGAACAAGTGAAAGTTATGAAAATGGTTTAATCAGAGATAGAAAGCAGTAACCTTTGCATTTTAACCCATCGATCAATCGGGGTTGGTTTTCCGTGAGGTTTGGGAAGAAAGCATTTTAACGAAGAAAATCAGTGAGGGAGGGCTAAGAGAGATGAAGCTAACTAACCTATCGATCGATCGAGGTTGGTTTTCCATTACAATCGACGTCGAACTGATCGTTCGGTTGAGGCTTAAACCGACAGAACTGTCGGCAGAAAACTGTTGTCTTTTTTTTTTAAAAAAAAACATTAGATTTATTTTTTTTAACTTATGTTGATATATATTTTTTATTTATTAATCTTATTTTATTTTGGTTCATAATATGTAATATATAAACATATAAAAATTTATGTTTTCTTCTATTTTATTATTTATATATATATATATATTAAATTTGGTAAGTTGTGTTAATTTTTGAGCTTCTTTTGCTCACCTGCTACTAACAAATGGAAACTTCAATCCTTGAAATCCAATTCAACTCAATTAACAATTAGATATTAGATATGAATACTAAACCTATGTAAAAGAACAATCGTTTCAACTCTTATATATGCATGAGAATTATTCTTTTACATCATGGATCTATTAGTTTTGACCGGTACAATAATACTACAATTTGGAGCTACTTTAGCTCTTGCTAAAAAAAATATTAGGAGAAGTTTAAGCGTAGTTAAGAAATACTTAAAATCTTTTTGACTTTTGACTCAATCATAAGAACTTTAGAACTCGAAAATTAAGTATAGTCGGAACTTTTCAATTTCATTCTCTGTTTGAGTTGAATTATCATTATTATTCAATATTCAAGTCAATTTGTGGGCAATTATTTAGAAAATTGTCATAGAAAGAGGAAGAAGGAGGGAAAATGAACCCTTATAGGGTTTTCATTTTGCATTTGCAATCTTGCTATGCCTTATTACATTCAAAAATCAAAAGAATTGGTATCCAAATTCCAAATAAAGGAATTTTTCCTATGCCCTAATGAAGATAGGGCACATACCTAAAAATAATAATAAAATTTAAAATTTAAAATAAGAAATATTAATTAAATTTTTAACTTTATTTTAAAATGTTGGTCTTCATTTCTTGTCGCCCATTCCAAGTGTTTCCTTCACTGTTTCTACAGCATCCTGAGCCATGTGAACCATCTTCTCTCCAGTCTGCAACAAAATAAAAACATTATTAAAATTAAAAAAAAAATTGACCCATTTGATAACTATTTTATGTATTTATATGCGAGTACCCAAATAAATACTTCTACATTACGATTTTTTCCAATAAGCACCATTAAAAAAATTAAAAATTAAAAATTGGTGTCTAATTTCCAATCAAAATTAAAGTGTTTTTTTAGATGGTGCCTCCAATTTCAATTTTTTGGACCGAATATCCGTTTGGGTTTAATGGGTTATGATACCATATTAGATTATATGGGGTTATCTCAAAACCAATTGGTAATGAGTAGAGTAGCCCATATATCTTATATATTGTGAGGTTTCTCTCCACTTTTCCAATGTGAGATTCTCAAACAGGATTTTTTTTTTAGGTGGTTAATTTAAAAATTGTTGAATAAAAAGTATATTTTCCCATTTTTGTGATCAAAATTATCCAACTAAATTAAGTTTTCTAAGGTGCATGAATGAAAAAAAGAAAAAAAAAAGGGAAAAATTGGAACCTGTTGAAGAAAGCTAGTAGCTTCCTGTTTGTCTTGGTTATCATCAGAGTGTTGAGATGAACGACCAGAAAGTTGAGCTTGAGCTGAATTACATGGCAATATGTCTCTTGGTTCATTTGTTGTCTCTTTTGTGGCCTCCATCCATTCTTCTGTTCTTGCCTGTCTCATTAATTTCCAAATCCCAATAATCAATCCCCACCCACTATTTTAATTTTTAACTATTTTGTAAAATATTATTATTCCACTCGAATTCACTATCCACAAACTAAAGTAAGGGGTAAACGAAAAAAAAAAAATTGAAAACCGACTCGACGACCAAAACCGATCGAACTAACCTCGGTCGGTTTAGGTTTATTGAAAGTGTTGTCGGGTCGTCGGTTTTGACAACCCAATTTTTTTAATAATAATAATAATAGAAAAATGTAAAATTTTACCTATTGTTTATTAAATAAAAAAACGGTAAATAATAAAAATTCAAGTGTTTCTTTAAGAAAGTTGAACTTTTGATACTAAAGATAAAGTTAGTACAAGCATATTTTTCAAAAATAGAAAATTAAAAACAAAGTCATTCGATAATGAGGTCCTAAACTTGTGTATCATACGTAGGATAACAATTAATTATAAAAACTTTTACCACACAAAGACTAAAATAAGATTTAAGCGAAGAAAATACAATAAAAATCTCTTAAAAGAAGAGATCATAGACTGAATTTTTGTTCTAAAAGAACAAAAGAAACTAGAGAGTTTTGGTCACCTGAGTTTGGCCTTTGGTTTGGTCAGCATTCAAACTTTGTTGCATGCTAGACATATTTCTCTTCCTTTTGTTTTTTGAAAATAAGAAATTTGAGTTGGAATTGAAGCTGCAAACAAATAAAAATGACCCTTTTTTTTTTTTGGTGATTTGGGTTTTGAATTTTATTGGGACAGTTTATATAGGTTTTGAGGTTGATTTGTTAGATTGACATGTGGAGGAAAGAGGAGAGTTTTTGCTTAAGAATTGGAGAAATTTGACTCACTCAAAACTTGAGAATTAATAGAGAGAAAAATGTGGGGAACCAATTACATGCCAAAATAATTTGATTTGGTTGTTGCTTTAACTTTTGACTTTTTTGAGCTTTAATTTTGATAGTTTTGTTCTGAATTTTTAAAGATTTGATAAAATATAGAATTTAAGTGGCTATTTTGAAAACATATATATATTTTAATTTTTTTGGAAACATATTCATATGATTTATTTTTTTTTAAATTATTGTTATTATTTTCTTAATTTCGATAAAGATTAATCTCAAACTAATCATAAAGTCTAATTTTAAGGTTTATTGAAAATATACATGGACTAAATTGAGAAGTAGTATTTTAACTAATTTAAGTTTGTGTTATACTATCGATGATCTATTAAAATTTAAGACGGGTCTTTTAGGATTCAATTTTTTCTAATCTAAACATACATGTATGTTTCTAGAAAAAAAAAAGTACTACGCATCAAAATAGAACAAATAGGCTTAACCATTAATAGAATTATAATTTGGAAATATAAAAAATGTACCTTTTGAAAAATCATTAATCTGAATGGAAATGGTTGAACTTGTAAAGTTTTAGTTGATTTGATGATTCCTTTCATGGTTTAAATTTTCTCGTTTCAACTTTAATTTGTCCAATCTTTTTAAGAAAGAAAAACTATGGAAATTATGAGTATTTAACGACATTTGTTTCTTGTGTAATTGATTGAATATTGAAAATGTATTTAACCATTTCTTTACGTCTAATTGTTACATTCAACTTAGAATATTGAAGTTAGATTAAAAAAAAAAATCTAAACACTACTTATTATATATAATTTTTAAAAAAATTTATTTTTTACAATTTTTAGTATTCATGACTCAGCAAAAATTTTGCCTATCTAAGATATTCCAAATAAAATATTTGTTAACTGTCTTATTCACGTGTTTGTCTCTTGTTTGTCAAAAAAATAAAGTTCATCTCTCTTATGTTCGCGTTCTATCCTAGCAAAGACTAAATGAATCACTATGGTGTTGAAACTTTTTAAAATTTAAAAATAAAAAATATACAAAGACTAAATTTATAATTGGTTTAAATCCAATGTATTCTCAATTTTAGTTCTTTTTAGTTTGTACTTAAAAATGAGTAGGCAAACAATTACAAATAAGAAATAAAAGTTTTTTTAAAATTTTTTATTTCAACATCATGGGATTCAAACATTTAACCTTTTCAAATAGAGTGGAAGATTTGAACTTCTAACTTCTTGATCCACGATATGTCTGAACCACTAATGTATCATTTTTATTTTATTGACAAAAAAATATCAACAATAAACATAAAAGCAAATGACCATACACAATTAATTAAGAAAAAAAGTCAAATATCACTGAGTATATCTTTTTTTCTTCCATTGAAATGATATATAACTTACACCAAATTAACATTTAAACAATTAACAGTTTTACATAGAAATAGTTTTATAAATCACTAATCGACCATATCTTAGTAAATTAGCGATAGAGACTTTTCAACTTTTCACCATTTTATTTGGGCTAGACTTAAAAGTTGTGCTATATTTAAAATCCTTTAAGCTTATGCAAATTTACTATTATTTTGGGCTAAATTGCTACATGGGCAAGTGTCATATGCTAAATAATATACTTAACCTATAACAATGCCTACTTGCTTCCTTCTAATTTACACATTCCACAACCATTTAAGAAAAAGTGGTGGAATTTGAGAAGGGTAACCCAATCTTTCCATATAGTGGAACTAAAACCTAAGCTAATAACACTATACTCTTTGCACCAAATTAGTCTGTAGATTAGGCACAAGCTTTTCAACTTGCTTCTTCTTTTCTTCCCAACTTCTATGGTCAGTCTTCCCTTCTTTCATCTTGTGCACAAATCCCACAAACCTTCTCCAATTGTCTTCTTCAAACAACTGAGGATTCATCCTCAAGTATGTGAATGCACACATCTCTCTATTAGGTTCCAAGGACGATGCCCTCACGATTTGTTCGTGCGCATACTTGTCGTATCGTGGCAATGCGTTTTCTCCAGCGAGCGGGACTTGTGCCTTTTGAGTTGCCAAGCTCACTTGCCTGACGAGCTTCTCTGGAGCACAGAGTGCATTTTGAGGCTGCTCGTGGTCGCGCATCTCAATACAAGTGAAGTTGAAGATGGCGCCATGGCGAGCCAGCATTTGTGCGATTGGGAAGTAACCATCACGATATCGTGTGTTGTAGTATCCTGCAGTGAGCTCGGGGGCATGAGACCGAGTCCCGTAATGCCAATGGATACCTGCTATCTTCACCGAGATCTTCGCGTTCGAAGGTTTGAAGATTGAGCGAGCATGTGAAAGTATTCTATCCCCATGATCAAGGAGCATTTGGGAGTACCAAGAAAGGAAGAATTCACCATAAGAGGAGTTCCAACCTCCGCCTTCTTTCTTGAAGAACCGAGTATCCTCTGGCCAGTTGTTGTAGTGACCGGCATCGGTCGGGCCAGTCGAACCCCATTCGGGTTTCCCGGCGACATCGGCTGCAGCTTTTAAGCTACTGAGCATGTACTGTATAAGATTGAAGAAAGCAGATCAGAATCAGAAAATGCAAGAAATACATGTATGTGTGTGTGGTGAAACAGAGTAAATGGAGATTTTGAATACTTTGTCAAAACATTGGAAGGCTCCAATGCCTGGGAATCTCCATGTGCCATTTTGTTCTGGATAGGATGGATAACGAAGCTCTCCAGCTGGTCCCATTCCTACTTGGATTTCCTTTATCAGAAAAGAGAAGGAAAAAAAAAACCATCATCAGTTTTACCATTTTTCAACTCGTGAATTGTTGGAAAAAAAAATGCAATGAGAAGGCTAAAATAAAGAAATCTACGAAACAGAGCATCCAACCATCTCTAATTAATCCAATTTATACGTTTCATCAACATTAAAGTACTAGAAGTGACGAGATCAAAATCAGAGACTAAGAGGAAATGATTTTGGAATGGTTAAAATGAGAAGGCTAAAATAAAGAAATCTGTGAAACAGAGCATCCAACCATCACCACTTAATCCAGTTTATACGCTTCATCAACATTAAAAAGTACTAGAAGTGACGAGATCAAATTCAGAGACTAAGAGGAAATGATTTTGGAATGGTTAAAATCAGGGATTAAAATCACTCCTAAACATAATGCGAATAGATCGCTTATAAATAAATCAATTTAACTAAAATTACTATTTCTAAAATCAGAACATGCCCTAAATAGATACCCAACAAAGTTCAAGATAATTACAGGCTAAGAATCGCTACTGGTTGGAAAAAGAAGAATAGTTAAAATCTAGGGATTTACGAGAGATTTCAGTTTCTGGGAAAGAAATCAAGGGTAGAAAATTGCAGAAACTTACGACGATGGTGTTGCCGAGGAGGTGATTGAAGCTCTGTTTGAAGGCACGCATGAAATCGGCGTAGCATTGAATTGGAGTTCGGCCCTTGAAGACGGGAAGATTATCGCATCCTAAAGATACGTATTCGAAGTTCCTTCTTCCCCATTGATCTGTGTATGCAAGGTCGGGATCTTTCTGCATCTCCTCCACCACCCAATTCGGTAATGGAATTCTGTAGATTTTAATGGAATTTGATCTTTAGAACATCATCGAAAATAAATCATGTTTAGCAAATACCTTAGGAAAAAAAACATATAAACTTTGAAATTGTTGGGCTAAAAGCTAATAACCTTTTAATTACCATTGTTTCTAGTTCGTGCTGGTTTTTTTTTTTTTTTTAATTTCAGTTCAGTTCAGTTTATATGGTTTAATCTATCTATTCCATCGAGTTAATGTTAGTAACATTTTAGGGGTTGGTTGGAGGTGCGCTCATGTTATATAATTTATGGTTAAAATGTAGAGTTATTTAGTCTATTTATAAGAACCTGTGTTTGGGTATAAAATATTTGATAACATAAATTATTATAATATGCACTTAAGCAAATCCTTGTTTTTTTTAAAAAAAATTATATTTATATTTTGTTATGTATTTAGAAATAGTTTTCATCTTTATTAAAGAAAATATTTGTATTCTTCCTAAAATTCTTTATCACAAAAACTATGGTCCCGTTTGATAACTATTTTGCTTTGAGTTTTTTGTTTTTTAAATTTAAGTTTATTTTCACCTAATTTCTCTACAATAGAGGTTATCTCCCTTAAGAAAGCATTTGAATTCTAAACCAAATTCTAAAAATAAAATTAAGTTTTAGCAAACTACTTTTTTTTTAGTTTTCAAAAGTAGTTTGGTTTTTGAAAACATGGGTACAAATAAAATAAGAAAGCATATAAACCCATTAATAGAATTAGTATTTTTAGACTTAAATTTCAAAAACTAAAAACCAAAAGCAAAATGGTTATCAAACGGGGCCTATATAAATATTTTGTGGTTTTCAAAACCTAACTTAGATTTTGAATATATTTATAAAAAGTGGATAACAAAACAAGAAATTCATGAGGGAATGAAAGTAGTATTTACAAACATAATTTTTTGCCCTAAGACACACATATATAAAATGCCTTAATCATTTTTTTTCCTCAATTAAAAAAAAACCTTAATCAATTTACTCATTTTAAAATTTTTAAAGATTATTCAGTATTATTTTTAAAAATATATATATATATAATGCCTTAATCAATTTATGCATTTTAAAATTTTTTAAAATTTTTTAGTTTTATTTTTTTTTAAAAAAAGTATATTTAGTCTCATTATTTTTGTCTTGTACTTTAATAGACATTGAAATTTACATGATTGAAATTTAACATATACTTTCAATCATAGTTGAAAAACTCTCTTGTTTCTGCGTTGTAACCTTCTAAAAAATGAGAAGTAAACTAAACTAATTTATAATTTAAAAGTAAATTAATTTAGAACACTACTTAGTTGGATATTGATATATAAGTTTAAATACACATGATCGATAAATTTTTAACAACCATGATGATGTATAAGATCGAAGGTGTGTAAGTTATTTATGACTAAAAATAACATTTTAAAACCTAACCAAATCAAAAAAAAATTAATGGCCAGATTAAAACTTAAAAATCAAAATTTCATAATGTATTAATTTAAAAATTAATAGGTCAACTTTCAGTACATCAAGCAAATCTAGTGCATAAAACACAATCTATGGTACAATCCACACCCAAGGAGTTAAAATGTCAAAATAGTTTCAATAAATTTTAAAATTAGTCAATTAATTAATCCCATAAATTTGATAGTGTCTTTTTTTTTTGGGTAATAAAAACTATTATTATAATTTTATTAAGCTCCATAAAAATTAACTTTAAACCAATAGGGAAAATCATTTCTAACATTTATTGAAATTAGTCTGACCAAATAAAAATGATAATTTAATTAAAAAAAATTCCAAAAGAAAATAGTGTACGGTCCATCCAAATGGAATAAGGAAGGAGGAAAACGACTAGAACTTATGACCAAATTTATTTAAGTTATAATTTAGGACCAAATTGAACAATGGCAAACCGATAAGAGGAGAAAGAACTTACGTGCAAGAATCGCCGACGTTTCCTCCGCATTGATGGAACGACATGACAGCCTGAACTTTCAGGCCGTATTTCACCGCCATAGCCAAAAGCTCCTCATAACCGCCAAAGTTATACTCGCCGGGCCTCTCCTTCTCCACCAATCCCCACCACACGTCCATCATCACCCCTTCTACTCCCGCCGCTTTCATCGCCTGAAAACTCACCTCCATCGCCTTCCTCCGGTTCACCTTATTCTCCATCGTCACACTCTCCAACGGCATCATCACAAACACCGGCACTCCTCTCCTTCTCCCTCCCTCCTCCTCCTCCTCCGCCGCCGTCGACGCTCTACACGCCACCGAGAAATTCGGCCGGAATCTCTCCAACGATGATGATACGATTACGTCCTCTCTTTCTCGATTCTGAACCCTAGATCGCAAAATTGCCGCCGTATGAACAGTTCTCGCCGCCGCGGTACTCGCCGGAACTTTCGATTTAGGTGAATGATCGTTGCATTTCGCCGCCGGAAACAGAGTACCGATGTGATGAATTAAATTCGTCGCCATTTTTTGAGAGATTTGGTTCAGTTCTTCTTCTTCTTCCGCTTGAAGATTCGGAGTTTTTGCGATGGAAATGATCGGATTTAGGTTTTTTGGTTCGAATTTGGAATTGGATTAAGAGATGTGCGCTATTTATAGAGTTTTCAAACGGATTGGCAGATGACCATACTTTTGTCTTCCTTGCGATTGGGTCACGCGTAGTACACGTGTAATTTTCATTGTATTTATACATTAAATTATAAATTTGGTATTAAATAATTTCATAAATAATTTCTAAGGGCTAAAAAGAGGGTGAAGTACTCCAAATTTATATGGTTTTTCATTATTATATAAAGAGAGTGAAGTACTCTAAATTTATATCCAATAATTATTATAGATATATAGATTATTAATCTACCTCTAACAGTTATTATGAGACAAACATAAAGAGAGTGAAGTACTCTAAATTTATATCCAATAATTATTATAGATATATAAATTATTAAATCTACCTCTAACAGTTATTATGAGACAAACATACAGGTAATAGGATGATTTATTTTACCACAAGAGTTAATTTTAACCATTTGTAATTTAATTTTTAAAAATAATTTCTTGATATTATTGGTCGTGGTTTAATTGGTCAGACAGAATATTTGAGTGGTGTTTGGCACAATAGAAATAGAAATAGGGTGAAATTCGATAATTATATTTGCTTTTATGGTAAATTAGATATTAGTCTGTTCTCTAAAAAAAATAGTCCATTCAGTATTCAATTTCTTAAACGATTTAAGTAACTTTTTGAGATTTGTTTCACTTTCACTCCAACTCAAATAATAATTATAATGAGAATGAAAGAGAATATATTTCTATCAAATGAGTCTCCTGCTAATGAAAATGTTATCCTTATTTATATATTTAAAATATAAATTTGTGTTAAAAAGATTGTTTACTCCTCGAACTTTTATAGATCTAAATTGGTATAACAGTTTAGTCGATGTATTTTCAATTTTATGATAACAATCTAGTCTATAAATTTTAATATGCAATACTTCTTTATCGTGAAAAATATTGTTAAAGTTTGATGTGATTTCTAACCTATGTTGATAAACGGATAGAAACTAAATGTAATCATAAATTATAAAAAATAAATCATTACATAATAAAAATCAACACTCAATTGTCAATAAGAGCATAGCTCAACTGGGTATAACTCATGACTAAGAGGTCATGGTTTTGAATCCCCTCACCCCCAATTCTTGTTTTTGTTTTTGAAATTTTGCTAGAAACATAAATGTTACTTCAAGAAAGATGGGAATCTGTTGGAAGATGAAGAGAAATTGTGAAAAAACTAGCATAATTTTCAAAAACCAAAAACTAAAAACTAAGGCCCCGTTTGATAACCATTTTGTTTTTGGATTTTAGTTTTTGAAATTTAAACTTAAAAATACTACTTATACCAATGAGTTTATATGTCTTATTATCTACTTTGTACCTATGTTTTCAAAAACCAAGCCAACTCTTGAAAACTAAAAAAAGTAGCTTTCAAAAACTTGACTTTGTTTTTAGAATTTGGCTAAGAGTTCAAAGGTTTACAAGAGAGATAATCTCTATTGTAGAAAAATTAAGTGAACATAAGCTTGACTTTCAAAAACTAAAAACCAAAAACAAAATGGTTATCAAACGGGACCTAAATGGTTATCAACCGGAGCCTTAATGGTTACAAATTAAGGTTCAAAGATTAAATTGTTACAGTCATGAAAATTTAGGTTTTAACATTATTTTTTTTACCTACTTTTTTTAAAAGTTCATTTAGGGTATACTTTCTTACCCTAATTAATATGAGACTAATTCATATACCTCTAGGGTGTGTTTGGCCCATGGGTTTGGATTTGGATGGGTTTGGCATCCAAATCCAAACCCATGTTTGGAGCAAGGTGTTCTAAATCCTTGGTTTTGAAACTCATTCTCATGGGTTACAACAATACAACCCCATGGGTTACAATAGTGTAATCTCATGGAATTTGTTCCATGTTTTTCTCATCCATTTGTCGACTACTCCGACAACTCCGATAAAAACTCCGGCGACCACCGACGACCATCGATAACGACAATTCCGATAAAAACTCCGGCGACCACTGACAACGACAACTCCGATAAAAACTCCGACGATCGCATGACAAAGTACCACTTTGGCAACAACTCGGTGATAACTCCGACGACCACTCAACAACCACCGACAACGACAACTCCGACGACCATACCGGCGACCACTTTGGCAACAACTCCGGCGACCACCCGACACCATCGACAACGACAACTCCGGCGACCACACCACGACTAGCGTTGATCATGATCGCCTCAAAAAAACTTGATTTTCCATTTCCTCTTCAACAACTCCGCGACTAGCCACCACCGATAGTTTGCCTCAACGACCTTTTCAACAACAACTCCGACGACCCTGATGACCACCAACAACCAAAAATCCAACGACCACCTCGACAATCCCACCACCTCATCAACTTGACCACTCCAACAATCCGACAATCTAGTCAATTTTTTAATAGGTTAAAATAAAACTAAAAAATGGCTAATAAACATTTTTTTATGTTATTCTCAACACATTTGAATTTTGTGAAATTTTTATTTAAAAAAAAATAAAAACAACTTGGTATTTTTTTAATGTACACTCAAATAGCTCAATTTTGTAATTTCTTTTTAAAAGTTAGAAAAAATGAAATTTTTTTTTTTTCGCACAAAGGCGCTTTATGTTCTTTTGTTTCGTGTTAGTTGCAACACTTTTTTTGGGCGATGTATTTGTATGTGTAAACTGGGTGTTCAAAAAACTACCTAAATTGAAAGGTTCATGGAAAAGTTACTTAAATAATTGATCCATGTTAGACATTAACTTCTACCATTCACATAAGATCAATTACAAAAATTTGAAAGGAATAAAATAGCTAAAAGAAAAAAGGTGAAACAAAATCAGACTAAACCTAGAGTTGAAAAAAGCGCACCAAAGACACAACTCTCGATTCCCAAGCTTCAGTAACACCTGCACCCCAAACACAAAGTTTCGATTTCCGAAGCTTGAGAACATCGCACTTAAAAACACGGTTTTACGATTCTCAAGCTTCAGAACCCCTCAGGACAAACCCTCCGAGCTTCGATTCTCGTGATTTTGATTTCGAACTCACGCTTCTAAATAAAATTTCTAATAATGAACAAGCTAAGGGTTATTAGGAAAATGTTTAGAAAATAATAGTTTTTTTATAAACAAAAAAAAAGTTGCTCAGAATTTTCATTCATTTTCCTTCTCATTCTTTCGCAATATATAGATTTTTCTATGTCTTCCATTACCCTTTACCACCATGAAATTAATTTTGTGTGGAGTCTAGATGTTTAAAGTTGGCAATTCTCTTATTCAACATTATTTTGGCCAAATGAGACATGAGGGCCTACGTGGCTTGATATATCATTGGAGTTGGCATCAAAATTGACTCTTGGAGTGTAATCCATATGTGATGAGTTGGCAACAACAGAAATAATTTCTAATTCTGATTTCTATGTTTAGAACGAATCACGCCTCTCAAAAGTAAGGATGAAAATATTCGTCCATATATCGGTATATCTATCGATATATCCATAATCGACATGGATATTTAATATCAATTGATATCTCAAATATTTTTTATAAATACCTCAAAACATAAAAGATATTATCTATTAACCTCCAACATGACTATAAACAGTCATAACAAGATTGGTATAACTTAGTCGGAAAGTAAAAATAATTTTAATTATTAATTTAAATAATTTTTTTTAAAAAAATTATTTACAGAAATATTTGCCAATATCAATATTTTATCGATATATTAAAAAAAATTAAAATGCCCATCGATATTTTCATCTTACTTAAAAAAATCTTCGATATAATTTTTTTTTATAGTATTACCATTCAAATAAGAAAGGAATATTAGAACTTAAAGCTTACAAGTTCCTCAAAAATTGTACGTCCCTTGAGTTTGTAATGGAAATTGGGTTTCAAGTATACATTTTTTTTATAAAAAAAATTATTAATAGTTGTTTCCAGTTTGATTAATATATAGTAAATACTATATAATATAAGGAAAATATTAACCTAAGGATTGAAACTAAGATTAAACTAACATAAAAATGTATCTTCAATTAAAAGGTCAAAAGTTCAAATCTCATCCTACATATTGTTAAACTAAAAAATATATTTGAAGATGCAAACAAAAAGAAATAGGTCAAATTCAAAATCAAAGAATGCATTCTTCACTTTCAGGTCCCACCTCCAAAATTAAAGAAAAATTCTTGGTTTGTGTTCGCTCCCAAATTTGAAATGACATGAGTCTTGTGGCAACAAAAAGTAGTCTCTATAGAAAAATAAGTATTTTTTTTTTGTTTTCTTTTTTGGAATTCAAGAGAAATTGAACCATGGACTTCTTGAATGTCTTCTTAAATATATTTGATGTCTTATTCACTAAATTATGTCCAGGCTAGTTGTTATCTCTCCGACTCGAGGCAAAAATATAATATATATATATATAATTGAAACTCGTAAAAAGAAAACCACAAAATAAATGACAAGTGGAGAGGAGATCAAGGGCAGCTAGCATGGCATGTGGGGGTTAGGTTTTTGTCTTTCCGACGTGTCGTTTTGGTGAAACGTGGGATGGCGATGGTGCCACGTAAGACGGGATGAGGACGCGTAACGACTAATGAAACGTAGGAATGGTCGAAAATGCATTGCGTGAAAGATTCAAAGGCTCCACTTTTAATCAACATCTAATCTAATATGAACTATTCAATTATAGTGCCTTCTTATCTTCTTACACCCAACCAAAAAAATTATTAGTTTAAGTAAGGCAATTTTTTTCCTTTTACTTTGTATTACATTACATAAGTTTATATCTCAAAATTAATTACCAATCAAAACACGAATGGTTCATATATATTATAAATTGTAAGGTCACTCTTCCCTTTTTTTAATCTGTGATCTTCAACACTTTATCTTTTAAAAAAAAATTGTTCTTTTTCTCTAAGAAAAAGTATTTATTTCTCTCTCTCTCTACCAATAAATATCTTAGTTGACTTGAATATAGAATAATAGGTTAAAATATCCTACATCAATTTTAAAGATTAAATGTTTGAATCTTCGACTCCACATGGTTGAATTCGAAAATTTTTTTAAAAAATTATATAAGAAAAGTTGTTATCTTTCTCTCTCTCTTTGAATTCAACAAGAGTGGTGAGAGATTCAAACCTCTGACCTCTTAGTCGTATATATGCATATCTTAACCAATTGAGTTATGTTTAGTTTGACTATTTTCCTGATCTCTCAAATGTAGGTTAAATTATAGTCTATTTTTCCCGTCTCTTTTCCTAGCTAAAATTCTCTAAACCAGCCTTATGTAGCTCAACATAGATTAAAGTATTTTAGATATTTAATCTCTAAAGGTTAGATATTCGAATCCTCAACCCTACATTATTATTTTTTTTATTAAAAAAAACTATGTGTTATCTTTAATTCTTTGTTTCTCGAATATAGGTTTAATTATTTCAACAAATTTTTTCTATTTCATGGATGGTTGTTTCGTGAACTTTTAGGTCAAGATATTTTGAGAGAAATTAATTAAGGAGTTGAATAATAACAATGTAACTTATAATGTTATACGGTTAGGTATACAAGAAAAAAAAATAATTTGATCATATGTATAGAAATTAAGAGAGGATATGATGTAAGGCGTTCAAATTAATTAGGTGATCACATTAAATAATTTTCACATTTTAGACGTTGTCTATTGATCTTGATCAATTCCTACTCGTTAGTTGACTATCTTCCTGATCTCTCAAACGTAGGTTAAATTATAGTCTATTTTTCCCTCTCTTTTCCTTGCTAAAATTCTCTAAACCAGCCTTATGTAGCTCAACATAGATTAAAGCATTTTAGATATTTATTCTCTAAAGGTTAGATATTCGAATCCTCAACCCTACATTATTATTTTTTTTAATTTAAAAAAAAAACTATGTGTTATCTTTAATTCTTTGTTTCTCGAATATAGGTTTAATTATTTCAACAAAATTTTCCTATTTCATGGATTGTTGTTTCGTGAACTTTTAGGTCAAGATATTTTGAGAGAAATTAATTAAGGAGTTGAATAATAACAATGTAACTTATAATGTTATACGGTTAGATATACAAGAAAAAGAATAATTTTTCTTGATCATGTGTATAGAAATTAAGAGAGGATATGATGTCAGACGTTCAAATTAATTAGGTGATCACGTTAAATAATTTTTCATATTTTAGACGCTCTCTCTTGATCTTGATCAATTCGTACTCGTTAATTGAGTGTTCTCTCTTCTTTCTTAACCTATATCCTTTTTTGGATTGTCTTGAAACGCTTGCTTAATTCCCTTGTGATTTTAATTTGGAGGGTTTATTAGAGAGGAAGAGAAACTTTTTCACCCAAATATATTTAGAGAAAAGAAAGAGATCATATATACTTTCGTTAGAGAGAGACTTTTTCTTGTTTTTAATGTAGGGAAAAACATTTCTCTCATCGTCTAATAAAATTTTTAGGGAAAATTCAATCAATACGCCCTTAAAATTGGTTCATTGTATCAATCAAAATCCATGTATAAATTTAATCAATTTAAATTTTTAGCTAGTGATGATTCATAATTGTTTTTATTTGATCTCATTTAAAATCTTCTCTAAATTACTTAAATAATATTATTTTTCTTCCAAAATCCTACATTCTACAACATAAAAAAAATTATCACATAATTCTTTCTAAATAAGTAGAGAAAAATGGAGGAAAAAGAGAAGATAAATCATATTAATTAAAATTGTTATTATACACTCATTTGATTTCAACATTTCTCTATATAATAATATTGCATTAATACTTATATTTAAAAAGTCTTGAATACGTGTGAGTATTATGCATTAACAATTTTAAATCAAAAACTTAATCAAGAGTCCAAATTGATTCATTTTTTTTAAAATTCATGGTTTTAGTTGATATAATTATTAATTTAAGCTTAAACTAACCATTAAGGTTTTAATTGATCCTAACCTACAAAGTTTATGAGTATCAATTGATTTTTCTTCACACTTTTAATATGAAAGGACTTCCATTAAAAGTTTGGCTAAGCAATTTAATAATAATCATTAAAGTTTAGAGGTTGGATATTAATTTTTTAGACGAATCTTAAAGCAACCAGTGAATTTCTATATAGTTGAGTGAATAAGACATTTATTATTAGTTTAAGAGTTGATGATTCTATCTCTTAACTCCACAATTGTTGAACTAAAAAAAATAGTTAAAATACTATTTTTTGATCTCTGTTCTTTGAAACTTGTTTTATTTTAGTCATATATATTTTAAAGATTTTCAAATTATTCCCTCTTTCAATAAAATTTTAAAATCAATCCCTAGTTAGTTTTTATAATTGGCTTTTTGAAAATAAATTTAGTCTCTATTAAAATCTTCCTTCTATAAAGTTTAGAAAGATATTCAAGTTTGTCTTGAATGAAAATTATTATTACTATTATTTTACCAATTTTGATGAAGAAAAATTAATTTCAAACTAACTAAAAACTAATTTTAAAATTTACTGAAAGTACCCAAATTAAAATAAAATGACCCCAAAAAAAAAAAAACTCTTAAAACAATCCAGTCAAGAGTTAGAAACTTCTTTAAAATTCATAAGAAATGTCTTTTCTATTAAGAAAAATGCCTTGGTTTGTTTGTGCACTAGTAGAAAAACGTTACTTAGCGTATTTGCCAAGAGCTTTTTAACGCACCGCAAATGTCATACGAAAGCTAAACTTCCAATCCAAGAATTTCCTTTTCTTTCAAAATAAAAATATTATTTGAGGGAATTGAATCCATAGCCTAAATTAGAGAGAAAATTAAATAAATGTTTTTAACCTTTCTCTAAAAGAAAAATAGCGTAAAGAATTTTTATTTGATGTTAAATACGTGTGAAATTACTCAATATAATTACCTTTCATGTACGATATATGTGAATAGCTGATTCGAAATTTTATGTTAAGAAACACATGTTCATATAGATGTAATTTTAGATGCGTTGATGTAACATTCAAATGATTTAATATCGATTATTAAACTATAATAAACTATATTTGTGTATGATATAGAATTGTTTAATATAGAGACTAAAAATACGACTTTATATATACATAATTTTAAATTAAAAAAAATATAATTGAATTTATCTAAATAAATATACTAGAGAAAAGAATGAAACTTTAAATAGGTAGTAAAGTTTTTTATTTTATATATATGCGTATTCATTCAAATACAATTTTTGTACTTTCAATAATCTTAAAATTAGTTTCTATGGTTAGTTTATAGTTAAGTTTTTCAAAATAAATTTATCTCCATTACCTTCGGCTTTATAAATTTTCAAAACATATTAATGTGATATCTTTCAATGAAAATGAGGATTATTATTTTACCAAGTTCTGTAAAAAAAAATCATTTCAAATTAATTAAAGAAGACCAATTTGAAGATTTATAAAAAATTTAGGGGGGGAAATTTTGAGTATTTTTAAATACATGGACTAAAATACAATCAATAAGCTAAAAATAATATTTTAACTTTCTTTTTATCTCATAAATGAATTTAAATGTACTACGGAAATGAAAATCTTGTTTATTTTATTTTATTTATTTATTTGTTTTAAAATTTTGTTTATTAGACAAGCTAAATGCTAATAAATTAAATAGTTTAAATAAGAACTCAGTGCATAAGAACAAGTGTATTCTCGACTATTTAAATGTAACATCTATGTGCCCATTTTTTCATTGACCATGCGACGTCTTAGCTTCCTCATTGATCATGTGTTATCCATCTGTCTTATAACCATCTATTTATGCTAGTATCCAAATGGTTGTTCCATATCATACTTATCAAATTGTCTATAACACTACAAGAAACAATGATTTTAGCGACGAAATTAAATATGTCGCACGTGTTGCGATGAAATATCTAATTAGTCGCAAGGTATGCGACGGAAGCTAATAATCGTCGCATTGTGACGAACTAAGGGGTGCGTCGCAACTCATGCAACGAACAAAAGATCGAGTCGCATATACATGTGATGAATCCCTCTTTTCATCGCAACCATCAATGCGACTAAGCCCTCCATTCGTCGCAAGGCCTTGATAAGGCCTTATAGTAGACCTCGGGATGCGACAAACACCTAAAATGTCGCATAGGTTGCGACGAAAAAAGGTAATAAAGCAAAAAACTATAAATGAAAATGGTGTTTATAAGTTTAATTTTCAAAAACGAAATAGTTATGAAATGAGTCTTGAGTTTTTTACAACAACTTGTGTGGATTTATATAGCAGAGGTTTAATTTAGGGGTGACAACGGATTTAATTTAATGTAATTAAGATAAAATATGATAAATGTTAAAAGAATAATTAAACATCTGCTAAAAAGTAAACCTACGTTAATTAGTGACTATTATTGTGGCAAAATAATATTATAATTACATTGTCAATTCGAGCATAACTTAGAAGATAAAGTACCAATTATCATTTCAATGGTCGATGGTCTGATCTCCTACCCTACAATTATTGTACTAAAAATGTTTAAATTCATTACGTAATCAACAATTATAACATAAAGTATATTGATTACTATTGTAAAATGAAAGTGGATGATGAATAAAACCTTTTAAAGAATGTTATTACTATAGCTATATTCTAAAAATATAAAATTTTAATTACTTTAATAAAATTATATACATATAAATATTTTAGAAATGAATATATCACACTAGTCATTAATATATTAATCATGGGAATTGAGTTATGCTCTTTTTGACGATTTATAATTTACCCGGTTTGTTATAATTGATTCCAAAGATTAAATTTGTATAAAAATGATGTTTTCAAATATGACGTTGAATTGAGGATATGGTAGCGGACAAGAATGTTATAGATGTTTTTCAATATATATATATATATATATATAGATTGGGCCTTTCGCAGTGTTTACGGCCCAGCCCATTTTGCGTCCAATACCGCCAACCTGCGACAACGTTTAAAATTTGGGCCAAATTGTGCCATTATAGGCCCTTCCAATTTTCCATACTTTTGGGCATAAAATATGAATTTTTCAAAAATATATTTACTAATAAACAGGTAATAATAATAATAATAATAATTACTCTAAGAAGTGGTTTCTTTTATATTATTTTGGTTAAATTTTGTGCCTCCCTACAATAATACCCTTGAATTTTAAAGTTGCATTAATACTCTCTTCTTTTAAAAATTTTCAAAAAGTTTTGGATGGAAAATGTTTATTCTTCTTATTTTTTCTTTTAATATAAATTCATCCTCTATGAAAATTAATGAGAAACTTTGCTTATAAAGACTGTGAAACAAAATTAAATGAAAACAAAAATTGAAACCAAGCCCCTCTATTCTTTGCTTGTAAATATCGATTATCCCAAAAATGACATACACAATACACCCTCCTCCCAACCTATATTGAACAAAAAAAAAAAAAAAAAAAAAACAACCCAATTTATTTACTCATAACTCAAAAAAAAAAAATATATATATATATATATATATATATAAACGAAAAATATCCAAATCTATCGATCTCTATCAAGTTTAAAATTTATACAGATTGCAATTTTGGGGGTAAAATTGCTTTTTCCCTTTAAATTCATACCGTTTAAAAACTAATAGTTTACCCTCCCTTTAATAACCATTTGATTTTTTATCTTTACTTTTTAAAAATTATATATTGAGTTTTATCTTTTCTAACAAAACATTTCAATTCTTGGTCAAATTCCAAACACAAAAACAAGTTTTTGAAAACTATGATCTCGTTTGATAATCATTTGATTTTTTATTTTTTGTTTTTGAAAAGTAAGTCTATAAATCCACTTTCATCCATCTTTTTATCTATGTTTTAAAAAATCAAGTCAAAAGTTTAACTTGTTTTTGTTTTTGGAATTTGGTTAATTTCTTTTTAAGAAAGATGAAACTCATGGTAAAAAAATGATGAGAAAATAATCTCAACTTTAAAAAATAAACGTGCAATGAATGTGTATTTTGAATTTTTGAATATTCCTGTTGAATTATTAACATGATTATTTTTAAAAATTATTTAAGATTAATTTTATATATACTTATAACATAATCTATAATCTTTTTAGTTTGTTTATTATTATGGATTAATATATATTCTTTAGTTTCTAGTGTTGGAGTATTTTTTTCAAGTTAGGTTGAAAATTTTTAATTGAGCTCTTTATAAAATAATTTTCCATCGAGTCTCATACTTTTGGTGAATGTGAAAATCGACAATAAACTTACTTAAAATAATATTTAGTGAATTAGCGAAAAAAAAAATAGAAAGAAAAAAAGTTATCTAAAAGAGAAAAAAATTAGAATTTGTTCTTCAAAATTCTAAGAATTTTCAAGTTTCTCATCAAAAGAGCTCGATATTATGTTAGGTAAGTTTCTTACTAGTCAATTCTTTTTTTTAGTTCATTTTTGTAGTCAATTTTAACATGTAAAAATACATCGAAAAATGTTTAAATATAAGGACTAAACTAAAACTTTTTAAATAATATAATTAAATTGAAAAAAAAAAACCCAAAAGACTACCATATATATTTAGCCTATATATTTCTCATGAATATGAATTTGATTTAGCTAAATATTTTTTTTAACTGGGAAACTAATTAATTATTAATTTAAAAATTATAAATTTGTTGTTAATATATTATTATAATTATGAGAATGAGATTTATACTATTTACTCATTTACAATGTTTATGATGTGTTAATTGGATTGTTTGGTCCCATATAATAAATTAATTTTTAGATGCCTATGTAGTATATTTTAATTAAAGTGTGTGAATATCAATTGAAAATTTTAAGATAGATTATTTATTTAGCAATTATTTTTATGGTCTTTTTTCGTTAATTTGCAATGCACGTGTTTTTTTAATCGAAATAACTTGCAATCCTTTCTCCCAAAAAAAAAAAATAATAATAAAATAATAACTTGCAATCCAAATTAATAATCATATTGTCATCCTCAACTTGGCTTAATCTATATTCTCTCTTATTCAAATGGAGTGTTATCTATAGTAGAGAAAATATCTAATTTTAAAATTAGATAAAAAAAATTAAAGTATAATATATACTATTAATTTTGAACTTAATCACATTAAAATAACTTATATATATGTTATTTTATTTTAATTTAGTCAGAAATAACATATAAAATATATTTTAATTAAACTAAATTATAATTAGAATTACGAAAATTATATATATTTTGCTCTATGTGTAATTCTATATACTAATTTCATTTTTTTCATCACCCATGTAAATATTTTTTTTCTTATCAACTACTTTAACTTATGACACCTAAAATACTTGAAAAAAAGGTTAATTTCTTAACTACTTTGTAAAATATATCTTCCATATTATCGCAAAACTTTAATTACAATACTCTCTTACTTTTTTTTAAACGAAATATCTTTTTACTTTAAGCTTATTCATTCTATGCTAATTTTGATAATGTCATTTAAATTGACATTACTATAAATGGAGTGAATGACATACATTAGAGTTATACAAATTACACATGGTATAATTTCAATTTGAATATTTTTGGGACAAAATCTTTTAAATATTGATATGCAGATTTTCACACAAATTTTGTCGAAATATTGATTTGCCATTAAAAAACAAATTATTGGCCAATGATTCTTAGAGTTTCTAATTATAAAACAACACACCAAACAACTCATATATGTCTAGAGAGGAGGGAGAGGAGACTGATTTTAGTTTTTTTTTTTTTTTCCTACATATTTGTAACAATTTTTTATTTATTAAACGATTACAATTTTTGATACTTTTCTTGGGTTTCCATTTTCTTTTTCTGACATCAATTATATATGAATTTATAACTTTCTTTACTAACAACTTTTTCTTTTTAATAAATTGTATTACATACTTTACTTTTAACATTAATTTTGGATAGGAGGTATTGCTTCCATGGTTTATATTTAAGTTTTACAATTTTTTTTTCTTTTCAGTTCCATGCTTAAGTTATATTTACTAACATTTTTTCATCAAAATTATTAAGTACTTAATATAACGGTAATTTAGGATAGTAGGTGGGAGGAGTTTTTTTAGATACGTATATTTTTAAAAAAATAAATTATATATTCGTGTTAAAATATCACATTTGTATAAAAAATAATAATAAATAGTGAATAATAAATCCTTATTTGCCAATTTCACTTTTCCTAACCGGTTAAAACTAAATTGTTTGAATGATAATTAAATATCCAGAAATAATTATAAAAATTCATTAATTATTAATAGTTAAGGTTGACAAGTTAAAGTAAGGATAAAGGAACCTAAACATATTTTTAGCGATAATTATTTTTTTTATATAATAAATAGTTATTTTTAATGGGTAACAAAAAAAAAATTAATGATAAGGTTAGTACTGTTATTATATTTATATATTTGTCTAAGAAAAATTATTGTATCATAATAAACATTAAAAAAAAAACGTAGAATTACTTTTCATCTATGGCAAAGAGTCCCAATGCATCTAGAAATTCTCCTTCCTAATACTTTTAAACATTTTTTTAGAACAACTCAACGTATTAACATGTGAGTGCATATATATTCTATTACGCGTACAATTTAACAATAATATATTACTAATAGTAATTTAAAATGAAATTTAAATAAACTATTTAATTCTAATATTTATCATCTAAAAATAAATAAAAGAAGAAAGAAGGTTTTGCAATTGTAATGCAATAAAACAATTTAAATTTTCAAATACAATGAAAGTAAAATATATATATATATATATATATATATATAATAAATAAACTAAAGATTGAGATGTAGCTTCAATCCATCCATATTTAAAATCCAAATCATGCCGGTAAATAAATAAATGATTTACTAAATTAATATTAACAAATATATAAATAAATTAGAAAAATAAAGAAAACAAAACCTCCCAAGTCTTAAGAATAAGAAACAAAAGTTTTCAAAATTTAAAATATTTTAAATAACACATTATTTATTATTTTAAAAATATCTTGAATGAGAATTAATGAATTAAGGGACACGTTTGAAATTAGAGTATTAGTATTTTGATAAAATAATTTTAAATTGACTTTTTTTAAGGTAACAAAATTATAGATTATTTACTTTAGATTAATTTGGAACATTTTGGAACATTTTGGAACATTGTAAAAAATTAAGAGAAAATTACAAAAATAAGAAAAAAATAATGAATTATCGTACTAGATTAATAAGATTAAAGTCTTTTTAAACGTTAAATTAAAAGAATTCTCCTCATATATAAATATTTAGAATAAAAAACCTAGGGAAAAAAAAAAAAAGAAGAATGAGAAGAACAACCATACAAATATTAATTATAAAATATCTTGGGAAAATGAAAATGTTTAGAGGAAGATTACATACTTGGGATATTTGTACGGAAGACCCCATTTTATTATCATTAATGTTGAATGACACAGCGCTCGAAAATAATGAAAATCGACTATTCTCGACGTGGGCAACACGCGCAAAATTACGCCGGGCGGTAGCCGCCTCGCAGAACGCCACGCCTTCTCGAAAGAAGAACGCCAACGCGCACTCGTAGGAACGCTAGAACGCTTAGGAACGCGCGCGCGCCACGCCTTCTCGGCGGAACGCGCACGCCTTACTCGTAGGAACGCTCACTGCTACTCGTAGGAACGCGGCGAACGCTTCCAAGGAACGCCCCGCTTAATCGTAGGAACGCCCCGCTTACTCGTAAGAACGCCCCCGCTTACTCGCATTTAACGCCATCCTTACTCAAACGGTGACTCGCTTTCATGCATACATACATGAACGCCACGCCTTTCGCTCCACACTTACCTTCTCGTAAACGCTTCGAGAAATACGCGTTGTAATGATAAGACATCGTATGAAATGACATGCCAATTTATTAGCCGAATACTCGACAAAGGAATGATGATAATAAAATTGTAAAATAATATAATACGTGATAAAACTCCATTGTGTGTTCGATAATTACTACTATTGTTCCCATTAAGCTTAAGATACTTGTTCTATACTCTTCTCTCATTCTTCTTCGTGGAAGCCTTCTCGTAAAACCCTAAATTGGTGCGCTCTCGTTAAGTAAGAGGTACGTTACAATGTTAATGGGCGCATACTTTATTCCTTATACGTTTGAACGATGAAAACATCCATAGGATCACACCGTTGTTTTCAAGAATTTAATTGTAAAAACAAGATGAAATGAAAGTGTTTGAAGCTTGAAGCATTGAGTGGTGACATTGTTAGTAACGCGTGGAGGTTATTATGGGATTACCGAACGTGATAGCGAGAGCGTGAAGCGAGAAGTAGTAACAAATGGTAAAAGTGCGTGAGCGAGTGTGCTACTACGAGAGCGAGATGACGGGAGCGGACGCGACGGGAGCGAGACGACGTGAGCGCTTCATCGAGATCTATAAAGACACCCAATTTCCAAAGATATCTAGGTTCATTCTTGTCGCTTATTAATGTCGCTGACACCGAATTACCGCTTCATTTCAACTTGTTTTATTGCGCGGATGGAGAAGAAATCTCTATTCATAAGATATGGTGGATGTTGGGATGAAATTCAAAATTGTTACATTGGAGGTTGCCTACTAACCTGTTTGTTGTGTCCGACACCATTAGGTTAGTTGAGTTGAAAAACCTTATATATGATGTTACAGAACTAGGCGCATTTATGGTGGACATTATAATAAGGGGTGAAGATGCCGTTGTTCGAGGAAGCACCTCCAATGTACATAAGGGACCGATCGACCTCGAGTTTCTTCTACTTCAGAAAATGTATCCGTGATGCAACTATTTATATCGACAAGAAATGTAAATGATGGTAATGTACATCCGAATGAGGTCGCCCCCATACGAGTCATGTGGTGCACCAATCATTAGATGTCGACACACTCAATATACCACGAGTAGAGGTGGATATATCACCCAACGAGATGGGAGTATCATTAGTGAACGATGATGTGAACCCTTGGGAGTCGAACATGGTCACGATGTTTTTGGACAATATGAGATGGATAATTGTGAAGCATGGTCGATTCCAAATCCCACTCCAAATCCAACACTAACTCCAACTCCAACTCCATATGGAAATCCAAATCATTCACCCAATCCAACTCCAACGCCTATTCCAACTCCAACTCCCACTCCCACTCCAATTCCCACTCATACCCCTACTCATACTCCACCCTTTTATCCCACCGCAAATCCAAATCCAAATCCAAATCCAACATCCAATCCAACTCCATCTCTAAATCCAACTCCATCTATAAATCCAACTACAACTCCAACTCCAACTTCAACTCAAACTTCAACTCCAACTCCAAATCCAATTCCAACCTCAACCTTAACTCGATTGGACAATCTTCATCCATTAATAATCGTAATGAAGATGTTGGGGTTAGTCGATGTTTGTAAATAAGAAAGAGTTGAAGAAGCGATCGCCCATGCCGGCAATGAATAATAATTTTGAATTTAGGGTTAAAAATCAACGAAGGATTTGTACACGCTTGGTTGTTTGGAGAAGACTTGCACATGGAGGTTACGTGCGCATGTGATGGATGGAAGGAACAAGCTTGTTTAGAATAAACAAGTATGTCGCCAACACTCATGCTCAATTGAATTGTTGAATCATGATCATAGGCAAAGCAAGTGCGTAAGTCATAGTCACTTAATAAGAAGCAAGTTTGCGGGAGTGGGTCGAATTTACAAGCCAAGCACATCATCGAGGATGTTAGACAACAATATGGTGTGAACATTAGTTATGACAAAGCATGGCGTGCTAGGAGATGGCACATGCATTAGCCAAAGGTACTCCAGAGGAGTCGTATGCCATGCTCCATGCATATGGCGTGAAGCCATTAAAATTGTCAACCCGCACTATTTTTGATATAGAGGTTGAAGATGAAAACAATTTTAAATATGCATTCATGGCACTCGGGGGCATGCATACGAGGCTTTTCACGCATGCGGATGTTGTCATTGTTGATGGCTCACACCGGCGGGAAATATAAAGGTTGTATGTTGGTTGCAGCGGGGAGGGATGGAAACAATCAAATTTATCCACCGCCTATGCGATAAAGGGATAGTGAGAATGATCGGTCATGGACATGGTTCATGACGAAACCGAAAAACTTTGTGAGTGATTCCGATAATTTGGTGGTTGTATCCGATCGCAATGCAAGCATAGCCAACAAAGCAGCAGTTAAGTCTGTATTCCCACATGCATTCCATGGAGTGTGTACTTATCACTGAGCTAAACATCATGAATAATTTCAAGGATAAGGCCGCAGCTTGAATTATTTAAGAGTGTCGCACGCGCAAATCCGCCACCCAATTTAGAAGGTATTGGGATCAACTTGTTCTATTGCGTGGAGGTGCAAGAGTCTGATATCTAGAGGCCATAGGTATGGAGCGTTGGACAAAGATGTTTTCGTGTAAACAAACGATATGACAACATGACGCCCAACAAATACCGAAGTGTTTCAATTCACTCACTATTGAGGCACCCGCTTGCTCCCATTGTTGCGTTATTTGATTTTGTGCGAGAACACCTACAAAGATGGTTTTACTTTAACGACGTAATTTTGGGGCACGCGCGACAACCTTGCTTTCTCGACTCACGCAGAAACGACTTGCCACGAGTGTGAGAAAGGTAGACGCATCGCGCTGACCCTATCGATTGTTACAATTATCACGTGAGAGATGGTCATTTGGGGGTATCGCCAATCTTCAAACACGCCAAGTACATGCAGGAGTGGGATTTGTATGAGATACCTTGTGCCCATGCTATCATGGCGGCTGTGGAGCGCAACATTGGTCCATCAACCCTTTGCAACCAAAGATTATTTTTTGTGGAAGCGCTCCAAGCGATATGAAGAACCAATTTTTCCACTTGGTCATATATCCGAATGGCCAAGCCACCGGTTTTGTGGATGTCCTGATACAACCCCAAACGTGTTGTAAGGGTTGGTCAAGACGCAGTACAACGGATCCCATCGGGTGGAGAGCATAGGCGTGGTAGAAAATGTGGTCGATGTGGTAATGCTCGACACAATCGACAATCATGTAATCAACCCCGAATCGATGAACATGTATGAAATCAATGTAATTGCACAATGTGTTATTAGTATCACATCTTAATTTGTATACCGTGTTGTTGCCTTGTAGGAACATGTGTGAAATCGACGCCGCTTTATCGCTCGTAGGAACAAACTTGATGGATCGCTCACGCTGGCTCGCCACGCTGGCTCGCTCACGCTGGATCGCTTCACGCTTTGATCGGTCGCGCTGATCGCCGCGCTGGATCGCCGCGCGTGGATCGCCGCGTTGATCGCCGCGTTGGGACGCCGCGTTGATCGCCATGTTGTCGGTCGCCGAGTTGATCGCCATGTTGATCGCATACACCGTGGAACATTGTATCTCCTAATTAACTACCATTCACAGATATGCATTGTACAAAACATTCGCTTATATGAACTGTATTCAATTAATCAATGAATTAATGTTTTACAATCTCGGTCGATTTACATTAAATAGTTATACGAAAAACATATATACATCAATGAATCAATGAATCAATTAATCAGATGTGCAAATGAGAATTAGTGTCAAAAAATTCATTTCGCACCATAACCGATGTCAGTGTGGTGTGTCCTCAAGTCCGCTATTCGGCCTTTGATGAACTGGGATTTGTTTGCGCCGCTGACGAGGTATTCAATCCACTTCGCGCAAAATATGCCGCAATCAAGTGAGTTCCGCTGCGATTTGCGCCTTCGAACGTAATAATCTCCACCTATCCGCTTTGTATCTCGTGCTTGTGACGCTGGACATCGCAATAATAAAGCAAAGTCGGCAGAGTATACGCCAATGGCTCTAAGAACTCGGCCCACTTCGTGGGCTTGAGATACGATGGATAGGAGTCAAATATCATTATGCAACCTCTGTAATGTCCAAACATAGTAGAAACCAATGCTCCTTCATGTTTGTTGGACAAAAACGAAATCCACCTCATGCCACCGGTTTGTATGCATCATCGTGCTCACCTCGCACGCACTCGCCAGACGTGTCTTCTCTCAGACTCCAAACCATGGTCGATTTGATTTTCTGGCTTGCCTTTGATCCTCCGGAAGAGACTATCCTTCCTCGCATTTAGGTGAGATCAGATATGGTACATAGTAGTAAGACATAAAGTGAGTGAAAAACCGTAAATAACTTATATAATTAACTCACCAATATCCCACTGGAAGCACCGTGAACTTGTTTATACACATCTCTCGTCGCGTTGACAACTTGTTCTTCACGAACATGCACAACGTGTTCATGGTCTATGAACAACAACATTGAAAAACATATATTAAGGTGTACATTAGTTTAAAAAAGAATATATACGTTAGCGTATGTGAGTAACGAACGAATGAAGTAACACTTACGCCACACTCAACCCATGAGCTAGGTGTAAGGAGATCGGTGAAGAACTTTTTCCCCATTGGGATCGACGTCGTCCCCAACCCCGCCTAACATCTCCCGCCGTGGATGGATCCTCGAATCCATGACATCATCGACTCGAACACATCCTTATCAACACCATGTGCGTGGATTGTACTTCACACCACGGGTTATGAAGTATAGGTACCCTACCGAATAGGATATTTGGCCTTCTTGCGCTCCGGGAGTGTTCGCCTCGACATATTCTATGATAGTCTTACCACCGGGAGAGTAACGAACTCGTGGTACTCTCTCTTGCGACTACCCTTCCGCAAACCCTCTTGTTCGTCGGGTTGTTGGACCGCAAGTGGGACGGTGACGCCAATATCCTCGATCTCCAACGCCGGTTGTGGAGTTCCCACCAAGGGGCGCGGGCAGATGGCATTTTTTCAAACTATCCAATGTCGTGGCCGTGATCCGCAACGACATTAGATAGGATATCCTCCCGATCATCATTAAATCTGGATTGATGGGATGGGAGACATCCGCAATGGCGATAGTGAAGCGCTCGGTTTGTGGAAGGGTCCGCCGCACGCCGTGGATGTAAGGTCGGATGGAATGGGAGATGCCTCGGGTGGAGTGTGGATGGTGGATGGCTCGGGTTGAACGGAAGGGTCTGATGGGGTGAGGGTGATAGATATCTCGGGTGGCTCATTAGATATCTCTCGTGGGAGCCGAGGTTGGTCGCGGGTGTGGTGGATGGCTCGGATGGCTCATGGGGAATGATAGTGAGTGTGTCGGTGGTGGATGGATCGGGAAGGAGGGTGGGTGTGTGGGTGGTGGATGTGGTGGACGCCGTGGGTGGAATGAGAGATGTGATGGCTCTCGGGTGGAACGGAAGGGCCTGGACGGGGTGAGAGTGGTAGATGACTCGGGTGGGTCATTAGGAATGTGAGTGGGAGTGGGGTGTCGGTGGTGGATGGATCGGGAATGAGAGTGGGGGGGGAGATGGCACATGTGAAGTGGGAGAAGGCTCGGGTGCATGATGGCTTGTTGTGCAATCATCGCCCCGCAATGTATTGAATCCATGTAAGACATACTATTTCCAAATAAGGATGACAGAAAAGCAAGATACTACAAAGATGTAATGTACCTTCATCATCCTAGACATGACCTCGCGTAGCCATAGCAGATGGGTTTTAACCTCCCCGCCTGCTTTTCTCATTTCTCGTCCTCATGTCCGGTATGTCTGCTTTCGATCGATAATGAGATATCTCGACGCTTTGAACGCGCATTTCTATACCCCCGAATGTAGTCAACAGTCGGTTGATGCGGTGGGGCATATCAATGGGTTGATCGTGAAGGCCGGACAATAGGGTCGTGGATCGGACCGGTGATCGAATGGGGATCGGTCGGAGAGAGCTAATATGCGAACGAATCTGGAGCGGCCGTGTGTTCCGAGTCTCTCACTAATGTTCTCCCGATCCTCGATCACAGATCCTCAACATCGACATCCATATGCTTGGGACTCTCCTCAAACAAATCGCCATCTTCCGCAGATCCCAACTCATCTTCTTCATCATCGGACGCCATAAGAGTCTATCGTATGCAGTGTCTCATGCACGACATCGCATTTCCGATTCTCGATGGGATAAGGTTCGCGACGACGACCAACTAATAACAAAGAATGCACAAACACATGAAAGGTAAGTAAGATGAGTCATGCATACACATTAACGTGAATCATATCATATTAGAGGTTATAGACCTTTTTTTGATGCGAAGACATCTCGCTCCAAGGCCTCAGACGTAATGCAGTGTGTGCACGATCATCTACGAATCACGTGGCACCGCTGTCGCCACCGACGCGAGTAGCTATCCGATCCGCCATGGTAGTAGGTCTCGTATGCCCACACCTATTAGATATTCATTAGCTTCAGAGAGCAAAGACTAGAATGTGATAATAAGGACATTTTACAACATGTATTACCCGGCGCCAGCAGAGAGGAATCTGGGAAGGTTATACTTAAAAGTATAACGCTTGTTAGTCTTCGACTTCATTTTATACGCTTCGAGCTTCCTCGCAAGGCGCTTTTCAACCCACGTATGGTCCTTTCCCATATCCTAGAACCCCAATCAATACCGCTTGAAGTATTCGAGGTCCTCCACATCACCAAACAAAGAACCGCCGACGACGGTTTTTGACTTGTTCTTCCCCATCATTACGCCTCACAAGAATATATAAATGACACCTTCACCGCATCTTCGCTTGGTGTCAAATTTTATCGCCTTGTACGCAGCCTCAAAAGCATCTACATGGATGTCCGCCCCCATGCCATCGAAATACTTCTCCCGAAGAGCAACCGACTTGCTCGGGCGCTCACGTGATCGTGGGGATTGCCACAATCCTCGCTATTAGGATGAACTCATCCTCACCAAACTTGGCTATCGCTCCATTGATAGAGAACAAAGATCGATTCATTGCCTTCGCCCACTCACCTCCCTCGGGAAGAATGTGATGGACTAGTGGACTATTGAATACGAGGTCCACATCAACGAACGAACCGAATCATCGTCCGCCTAAATAGTCCAAGCCGTGTAGATGTCGACTGCTTTAATACTTTGTTAGCACTGGTGATGTGTGCTAAACTAGATGCTTGACCAGAAACCAGCTTTTCTGCAATCTTCGTAATGCAGCTTGCCATTCTAAACTCGTGGCATAATAGTTGAACATCATTTTAACAAAATGCACGAACACCGATATATTAAAAATAAGCAGTGTATATTACGATCAAGATATACAAAATGAAATGGATCAATCGCGCTCACAACTCGCTTCCCTCACTGACTCGCTTCCCCGCTCACTCGCACACACGCCCAATCGCCACACGTACTCGCCATCTCCGCTCATTGCGTTCAAGAACGTGAACAACCCCAAACTAGACAGATATAACTTAAACCCCTAGCAACCTATCGCCGATTTCCAAATAAAACTAGATGTATATAAGACATGCACCCTTTCGACCGCCGATCAGAATAATCAATATCGCAGCTTACGAATATAAAAAAAAAAATAATACAAAGTGATGAAACCCGCCGACGGTGGAATATCGAGGGCTAATAATGCGGTAGAAGGTCGACGTAAAACCCCTGGGGATCGCCGACGACAAGCGGCGGTGGAACGAGTGCGACCGAACGCCCGGGAACCGAGAGAGAGATATAGTGTCGAGAACTTGAGAGAGAGTAAGAACTTGTTAGTGAGATGTAGAAATGAAAACCCTTTTATATGAAATGAAAAAAAACGCTTGGCTCGCCACGCAGATCGCTTCTCGTTGATCGCTTCGTTGATCGCTCTCGTTGGATCGCTCTCGTCGAGATCGCTCGCGTTGGATCGCTCTCGTAGATAGTCTCTCACTTTCTTGATATCGCCTATTTCAACCCGCAGCTTATCGCTTCCCGAAATGCTTCTTCATTGCTCATTTCTCTCAAGACTCGCTCAGATTTCGCTATTTACTCACGCGGCGTGGATACACTCACGCCGATCGAGTATTTTCATCATTACAAAGACAAAGAAGTAATTTCTAATCGAGAAACAAATAGTCGCATTAATTAGTGATCGCGCGCCTTTAAGTTCGACCGCTGAGTTTTTTAGTATTAATATAGGGTGTGGCTTATACAAATTTCATCCTAAACCACAATTAACCTCTATTCATCTTCTTCGCCTTTTTCTTTTATTCTTCCTTCAAAATGAATTCAAACACAACCGAGCACAGCTTCGCATAAATCGATTTCGACAATGAAGAGGTAGAAAACCGTTTCTCTTTCCACACCACAATCATCGAGAATAGTTTTTTCAACTATCCCGGATGACCACCGAGCAAGTCCTCTGATGACTCTCCGGGAGGAATCGAGAGTCCTCGTGAGAGTCCTCCCGAGAGTCCTCCGAGACCCCCATCAGGCAACCGACGCCAGCAAGGTTGCTGATTCTCGACATCCTCCCCGCAACGGACGTGCCTTCCGAATGTTCCGATAACATTCCTACGTAAGAGCGCCCCAAGAAGAGGCAGACATACCGGCCCCTTGATCGTAATCGACTCTCCAAAGTGAGTCGATTAGAGATGCAGCTTCCTTTCCCCTTCCTTATAATGTGTTTTTTATTTTTCTTAATGTACTTTTTTGTGACAAGAAAATGAATGAATATATTATGGTTGTTTAGATATTTGCATCTTCTCGCTTTCATTATTTCCAAAGCGAGAGCGAGTTTAAGCGTGAGGGTTCCTACGAGTAAGCATGCGTGGCGTTCATCAGTATGTATGCATGAAATGAGTGACCGCTTTGAGTAAGGATGAGCGTTCTTACGATTAAGCGGGAGCGCTTCCTACGAGTAAGCATGAGCGCTCCTACGGAGCGCTCCTACGAGTAACCGTGAGCGCCCTACGAGTAAGGCGCGCGCGCTGCCTTCGAGAAGGCGTGGCGTGTGCGCTCCTAGCGCTCCTAGCGTTCCTACGAGTAAACCGCAGCGTTCCTTTCGAGAAGGCGTGCCTCGCGAGGCGAGAAGCTACCCTTGCCGGCGTAATTTTGCGCGTGTTGCCACGCCGAGAATAGGTCGCCATTATTTTCGAGCGCCAGGTCATTCAACATTAATGATAATAAAATGGGGTCTTCCGTACAAATATCCCTACATACTTTCTCTTTCATTTACAAAATATTCTCTTAATTTTTTATATTAATTATGATAAACATATTGTATTTATTAAAAAACGTTGACATAAATTTTAATTTCTAAAAATTATATGTCCTTTAATTAGACAGTAGATAAGTTTTTTTCTACTATAATTTTATGTATGACAAATAAAAAATTATCAAATAAAAATATCATTTTTAAGGTGTACACATTTATTTGATTTATATTTAAATATCAAAATTATGTGCATATATAATTAATGAATGCAAACTCATTTGTGGGCATAGTAGTCGGTAAAAATATTTAAATAATGGGAGAGAATGTGCAATTATATTATTTAAACAGTTCATTAATGATTCTTTTAAGAACAATATTCTTAATACCTAATTTTAATAGCATGTAAATCTAACCACTAAAATAAAGATATAGTGGTTCAATTTTTTTCTTTTCAAACATCCTCACTTCTTGACATATTATATATGAAATATATTATAGATATAGATAAATCGCACTATAGTTCTTGTTCTCGCTGTCTCAATGTCACGTTCTTGCTATACTTTTGCTACTCTAGCTCTTATCTGACTTTTTTCCTTGTCCTTTTTTTCTCTATATTTTCGGCCACTCATTTTAGCGAAAGCGAGACAACGAGAGCGAGAGTGTTTCCGCGTACGAGAGTCTGAACAAGAAAAACCGTTTCATATTACCCTTATGAGTAATTTTGCGCGCATTGTCATGTCATAATGTGTCATATTTCATTGTTTTCAAAATGCAGGTCATTAACCATTAAAGCGCATGAAAATAGGTTATCCGTACGAAAACCCCTAGGAGTTGAGGGGATTCGAGTCATATAGCTTGTAGATGTTGAGACATTCAATGGATGTCGGTTGCTACCTTTAGCTTTTTATTATCATTTCTTAACATCCCTATTTGAAATTCGATAAATATTTAAATTCCGTTTATTTTTCGTGTTTTTGTTAATAATTACATTTATTTTTCAAATTTAATAAATAGATATAAAAAATTGGATAAATGGTAGAATTAGTGTAATTTTTAAAACATTTTATAAAAAAAGGTAGTTTGAAAAACTATTTATAAAAATAGGGTTTTTTTTTTTGTTTTTATTGGAATTTGTAGAAACGCATTCACCCCACTCCCCATATTCACGCAACATTTTCTTAATAAAAATTAATAAAAAATAAAAATAAAATCTTATCTTAACAAAGATTAATAAAAAAAAAAAATAAAATCTTACCTAACCAATCAATAAAATAAAAAATCAAATATTAATTAACTCATCATTTTTTTTCTTTCCATTTTTTAAATATATGAATAATTGTAGTATCATTTTATTCATCATAATCCTAGTCTATCGTTAACTAAATATTACTTTATTTTTGTTAATTTAGCTAAAATATGTCTGAACAATTTATTTTGTAGAATGAATAAAATATCCTTTAATTTTCTAAAAAATACTTTCACATAAAAGAAAAAAATACATTATTCTCATTGAAATAATATATGTATATATATATATATATATATATATATATATATCGACCAAATAAAATAATAAAAAAATTGGATGTACAACTTAATTCATGTTTGTACGAAAAAAATCATACAAATAAATGATTACTTAAGAAATTTCCTTATAATTCACATAAATTTACAAAATTTAATTCCTTAGGTAATAAGTAACCTCTAACAATAAAAATACTTTTTTTTATTAAAAATAGTTGTTTATATGGTAAAAAGATGATTATTAAAGGATTATAAAAGAATCGATTACAAAATTATTGAATTAATATGGTTAGAGGTTACTTATTACCTAAAGAATTAAATTTTATAAATTTATGTGTATTATAAGGAAAATTTTTAAGTAATCATTTATTTGTATGATTTTTTTCGCACAAACATGAATTAAGTTGTACATCTAATTTTTTTATTATTTTATTTGGCAATATATATATATATATATATAGTATTTCAATGAGAATAATGTATTTTTTTTCTTTTATGTGAAATTATTTTTTAGAAAATTAAAAAATATTTTATTCATCCTACAAAATGAATTTTTCAGACATATTTTAGCTAAATTAACAAAAATAAAGTAATATTTATTAACGATGGACTAGGATTATGATGAATAAAATGATACTACAATTATTCATATATTTAAAAAATGGAAAGAAAAAAAATGATTAGTTAATTAATATTTGATTTTTTATTTTATTGAATGGTTAGTTAAGATTTTATTTTATGTTTTTATTAATTTTTGTTAGGATAAGATTTATTTTTATTTTTTTATTAATTTTTGTTAAGAAAATGTTGCGTGAGTATGGGGAGTGGGGTGAATGCATTTCTACAACCGACGCATTCCAATAAAAACAAAAAAAACACCCTATTTTTATAAATAGTTTTTCAAACTACCTTTTTTCATAAAATGTTTTAAAAATTACACTAATTCTACTATTTATCCAAAAAAATTATTTTTGTTATCTTAGGTAAATCTGAAATTTGAATGGTCTGAAAAAATAAATTTGAAAAATGAAATCACATTATATTTATTTTTCAAATAGAATAACATAATACAAAATAAATCACATTATAATTATTTTTCTGATTCTTTAAATTCAATTTAGAGTCTGTTAAACTAAAAAAAACATAGATTCTGTTGTTCTTCAAAAAAAAAAAAAAAAAAACACTATTGAAAAAAGAACTCACATTATATTTATATTTACTCAAGATGAATATAATTTTTCTTAATTAAATTTGCACCAAACAAAAAAAAAAACTTAATTCTGGGCAAACTAAAAAAAATGGATAGAAGATAATTCCCCTCTTTTTTTTTTTTTTTTTTTTTTTTGTCGAAAAAACATGTTATTATCACTTACTCTTTGGCATAGTTTTTGAAACTTATTATAAAAGTAGTCTTTTCAAATTATTTATGTTAATATTGTAATTTTAATTAGCTCGATAATGATAATCTCTAACACCGTATCATTGGTGTCTCACATCTGCAATTTTTTTTTTTAAGACGAATGAATGATATACACTCATATATTAGAATAGTTGACAAGTGTGCACCCTTGCGTACATTAGCGTCTACGTTCAATTTCTAACCAATGTAATTTGTGTTTTATATTAGTTTATAATACTTGTATTAAATAAAAAAAAACCTAAGTCTACAATACCAGCCACGTAGCTTTTCTTTCATTTTTATTTATTCTTATTTATAAAAATTATATTATATTAAAAAAAAACTAAGTCTACGATACGAGCCACGTAGCCTTTCTTATTCTTCTTTATAGAAAATTAAATTTACTAAAAAAAACCGTGATTTTATAATTTTTATGTAATATTATATGTTACGGTTGAAATTAGACTAATAGATAAATTTGAATTACAAGAAAATCTTGTTATATAAATTTAGCTTTTTAAACCTCATTCATAAATGGAATGAGAAATTTAGTTACAATTTTATCTGAAAATGAATACAAAAGTCAAAGATAAATAGATTACTATTCAAATACAGAGAGTTGAACTGAACCCACATTGTGTGGCAAATGCCACATCAAACTTAGTTTTTTATTTAGTAAATTATAATGGGTAGCAAAAAATATTGAGATAATTATAATTTTAACTATAGTTTTTTTTTGAAATTTGCAAATATAACAACAAAAGTTAAAACTAATTTCTATTTTTTTATTATTCCAGTCTTACCCTCATTAGTGAAACAATAGATATATCAATAGTATATAGCTATACTTTATATTTAGTATATCAGTAATATATCTAATATGTTTTTCAATTTTGATATATAAATCAACTTATAATTAGCTAGTTTGCATAGTTGGTATATAATTAATATACCTAACATTGAGTATATCCATGGTCTATTAGTAATATACTTCATTTAGTGATATGATTCGTTATTATTTTTTTTTTTAAAATAATGATTCGTTACTTTAAGTGATGAATATTGTATCGTTCATTCATTATTAATATAGTGCATCAACAAAAAAACTAGTGAAAATGATTAATAAAGAAAAAACTAAAATAAGGTATATCAATGGTATATCACTAATATACCTTATATTAAGCATATCTTATTTTACTGATATACTTAAGTAAAGTATATCAGAAGTTTATCGATAATATTCATGTTAGATATATATGATATACTGAATATAAATTAGTGTCAATACTACTTCATATCAACTATTTTTTTATATATTGTTGATAATTTGAATATTGAGAATTAAACTTTATTGATATATCTAAATAATATACTGAAATAATGTACGTAAATAATATATAATTGATATACTTCATACTAGGTATATTAGAGATATATCAATAATTTATCACTGGTGATATACCCCTAATAGACTATTGATAGACGCCATATTACAAACACTAAAATTAAACGTAAAGATTATTTTGGATATTTCGCAAAACAGTTGACACTCCACAATTGAGTTTTTTTCTTTTGCTAATGATGCAGCTCTCCTTTTTATTTTTTGTAAGTTATCTCTCACTCCAAATTACAAATTTACAGTAGAGCAAAAGGTCAGTGAGATTTCTTAGGATCATATTTTGACAACAACATTATAATAACTAAATTATAATTAAAATAGTACAAATTATAATGATGCAGTATAAGATACCAACCACGTAGCTTTTCTTTAATTTTCTTTCTTATTCCTTTTTATAAAAATCAAATTTAGTCTTTTTCAGAAAAAAAATAGCCATTTTATAATTTTTATCTAATATTTAAAATAACCAAATTATAATATTTATATATATTAACAAGTAAAACAAAAATATAACGTATATTGTATTAATTCAACCACCTATTGTTGGTCGTCTAAAAATTATTATATTAAAATAAATAGTTTAGAAGCCACTGTATTTTTAATTGGAAAAAACGTAATATTAATAATAGAAAAAGAAAAAATCTTAAAATCGAAACCAAGTTGGTGATGGCCAATGGGTATAATTTCTCATCCCTTTTTAATATAAGATTTAAAATGAATTGGGGTAAAGTAAATTATTGTGGGTGGAAATAGAAATTTGTAGTTGCGGGTGTAAATAGAACTCTTAAAAAAAAAGAAAAAAAAAAGATATATGCGCAAAAACATTTTGATTTTTCAGAGGAGGTGTTCTCTTTCGATCTCTGTTTCGTTTCTTCTTCTTCTAGGTTTTCTTTCACCGGAATGCCTACTTCTTCATCTTGCAGGAGATCTTTCTAGCTAATTTAAAGCTCCTCCTCGCCTGAATTTCGTCATCTTCTCCGGCGATCATTGCTTCTAAATTAATACAACATCGCCCCTTTTCCCTTTCTCCATTTCACCTTGAATTGAGATTAATTCCCTCCTAATTTCTCCATTTTCCCGATCGAAATGCCGGAGAATTTTGGAGCATGACGTTTTCTCTGGTAAATGATGAGAGCGTCATTCGGGGCTTTTGACGAATCAAATTCTCCTTCCACATCGACTCCACCGCTCCCGCCTCACGTTTCTCAGCCTGGTACGGCGTACTCCACCAGCAGGCAAAGGTGATGATGGGACCGAATGATTATTTGATCCGATGTTCGTATTTTGATTATATGGACGATTGCCCTCTTTCTTGTGCGGGATTTTTGGGTCGTGCGGGGATCTAAATTTTGCCAAGATTTCTTAAATCGCGGGCCTGAATTTCCAAGATTTTAATGTGTTTCTCCCTGCCTGAAAGTTAACTCGGAAAATGTTAATCGAGCGCATGAAGTTTGATTAAATACACAAATTTTCAATTTTCTTTTCTTGTAAATTAATCTATCTTGATTTTCAAGTGCTGTTTTAGTTTCTTATTTTACTTTAGTGGTATTTTGGCATGGAATTGTTGCCATTGTCTTTGGGTGTTGGGAGGATGGAGGGAATGGAGCAACAATGAGTTCCTACTCTGTAGCTTCGGCTAATTGAATGATCTGACATGACATGTGTATTTCTAGTTCAAAGAAAGAGAGAGACTTTTCATTACTATGCAGATTATTCCCCTCTCCTATGAAAAAAAATTGTGAGTATGATTGAAATTGTACAAATTTCTGCTTTGTCTATAATTAATGTGAGGATTGTTAGTGTTATAATCATCATCACGGGGACATGGAGCATTGGTACTTGTTTTGGCTTATGGGATTTTACTCTACTGATGTGATATAGATTCTGATAGTTCATTCAATATTTAGAGTTCTTGGTTTTTCAGACCTAAGTCATCCTACGGTCTAACTTTTATTTCATTTTTTCAGAGTTGGTAATGTTTTTCAACTTTTAGCCCAGAGGGAGGTTTCTCCTCAAACTAAACGTGCATCAAGGAGGTTTTGGGCAGATTCTCATGACCGCCAATGTGATTCGGTAGGGCCAAGATGTGAAGCAGCCAGAGATGCTAAGCGGGGTCTTATCTCATGGTAGTGCTTTTGTTTCTTATAATGCATCTGAATGTCTAATGCAATAGATGAAACAATGAAGAATCTTTTGCCTATTTGTTTATCCCGGCATTTTTTGTTGTGATGTTTCATCTCTGCTACTTTAGCCCTAATTTGGGATGTGTTGTTAAACTTGGAATCTTGTCAGGGTCGAGGCTGAATCACTAAGACATCTTTCAGCTAAATATTGTCCCCTTCTACCTCCTCCGCGGTCAACAATTGCAGCAGCATTCAGCCCTGATGGGAGAACGCTTGCTTCTACTCAGTGAGTTGCTGATTAAAGGATATTTTCTTTGCTTACAGTGATGTAATGAAGCTCCATGTTTAGTTTAATTTAGTCAAGACGTTGATTCCCTTTTTTCGTTTCATGCCTGCAGTGGAGATCATACTGTAAAAATCATCGATTGCCAAACTGGGACCTGCTTAAAGGTGCTGAGTGGTCATCGGAGAACCCCTTGGGTGGTAAGCATGGAAGCTGCCCTCTTTGTTGATAAGAAATCTTTCATTTCTTTCGTCTAATCATATTTTTGATAACTGGTATAAACTCATCAACGTTTCTTATAAAATAGATAAATATACAAAGTAGTTTGGTGGATTATTTAGCCTTTTATTTGTTCTGTGAAAGTCAATTTCGTTGGGTATACTTATTTCTTAACATATTTTGAGAATGTGGCTTAGTTGTTATTTTCTTTTTGCCAAGGCTTCATTGATTATTAGTTATCTGTGTGATACAAGTTGCTCCAATTTGCTGGATTCATCTTCTGGAAATCTTTCAGGTCAGATTCCATCCACTGTACCCCGAAATTCTTGCTAGTGGAAGCTTGGATTATGATGTTCGACTGTGGGATGCAAACACTGCAGAATGCATTGGCTCGCGTGATTTCTGTAATTTCTTTCTCCAAGTTCTTTGTGTGGCCTTGTGAAGATGGTTGGATAGTTGAAATTTTCGTATTGTTTATATGAATTATTGCTCAACCTTGTTCTCCTCTATGCAGATCGTCCTATTGCATCCATAGCTTTCCATGCCCAAGGAGAGCTTCTTGCTGTGGCATCAGGTCATAAGGTGAGGATTTTAAATGGGGAATTAGATATATAAATCTGTAAGTGCATTTCAATATACAACCTTGATCTTAAATTTTATGCAGCTTTACATTTGGCACTACAACAAAAGAGGGGAGACACCCTCACCAACCATTGTTTTAAGGACACGGCGATCATTGCGTGCTGTGCATTTTCACCCACATGCAGCCCAATTCCTTTTAACAGCTGAGGTAAGTTATTTTTATTGCCTTTAGATTTTCCTCCTTTCAATCACGTATCCTAATGTTTCTACTTAACATATTCTGAAGGTCAATGATCTCGACTCATCAGAATCTGCCATAACATTAGCAACATCTCCTGGATATGTGCAATATCCTCCTCCTACCGTATATTTTGCCGATGCACATTCTTCTGATCGTTCTAGTTTGGTGGATGGCCTACCTTTGATGTCCTTTCCTCTGTTGATATGGCCTTCATTTTCTAAAGAAAATAGGAGAATGTCCATGCAGCGAATGGAAGCGGATCATGGTGCAGGGAGATTACAAAGAGTTGATCCTTCTGCTTCAGTGCGGCTTTTAACATATTCAACACCATCGGGACAGTATGAACTTGTGTTGTCACCCATTGAACCTAATAGCTCATCACCAGTTCCAGAAGAAACTGGAACCAATCCTTACTCAAGCGAAATGGAAACAGAAGTTTCAGAAACTGCCGTGGATGCTTCAGAGAATATGGAAGTACAGACTGAAGTGAGGAATAATCAAAATTTTCCTTTTAATGATCCTTGGGAACTGCCTTTCTTGCAAGGGTGGTTAATTGGCCAAAGTCAAGCTAGTCAACACGCTCTTCGGTCACACAATGATGATGTTCGTGAAAATTCTTCCGCACCATCTGATATAGGAGGGATTCATGCTCCACTTACTTCATTAATTCCTACCAGTGTTAGCCAAAGCAGAGGTGGTAGGAGATCTAGTTCAAGACATCGTTCTTTACGTTCTCGTGTGCCTGTGCCTCTGAGTGGATCAGATGAAGGTGCTAGTATGAGTAACTCAATTCCCGAGGAAAGTGATCCACAACCTATTGTCAGTAGAATTCAGTCTGAGCTTGCTGCTTCTCTGGCTGCAGCAGCAGCTGCTGAGTTACCTTGTACCGTAAAACTCAGGATATGGTCACATGATGTTAAAAATCCTTGTGCTCCACTGGATGATGAAAGATGCCGGCTAATTATTCCGCATGCAGTTCTTTGTAGGTATGTTCTTTTGTGTCTGTCAACTGGTTTTAATATATATAGAGAGAGATTTACAATATGGGATGGTTGGAAAACATTTATTTTACTCTATTCTTGGATTCTGGTCTCACTAACCATCTAAGTAAGTTTATCCACAAATTATGTCCATGCAGTGAAATGGGTGCCCATTTTTCACCTTGTGGGAGATTTTTGGCAGCATGTGTGGCATGTATGTTGCCACATATGGAAGCTGACTCTGGATTTCAAAGCCATGCTAATAATGATGCAACCGGGGCTGCAACATCACCTACACGACACCCAATTTCTGCTCAGCAGGTCATGTACGAGCTTCGGATATACTCTCTGGAGGAGGCGACGTAATATATCTTCACAATTCACATTATGTTTGAAGACATCAATTGATACCTTTCCCTTTTTATAACTTAGATTTATCTCTCATCCTTGTTTTTTTTATACAGGTTTGGCATGGTACTAGCATCTCGAGCAATAAGAGCTGCTCATTGTCTAACATCTATACAGGTTTGTTAATGATATGGACTGTTATGTTCCTTTAAGTACCTTAAACGAGCATGAGTTTGTAGTGTTCTAAGCATAAATCCTTGGAAACCCTTTTTTTATATTAATAAAAACATGATTCTACATTTCTACTATCACCTTTTGTTTGCAAATGCTATGTAGTGAGTGTGCAAGCAGTGCGAGATCATGTATAGATAAGTCTATTTTTGCAAACTTAATTTGCCTCATTAAATGGAAGAACTGAGTCCACTATTTAGTTAAGGTTTGAAAATTCAAGTGCATTTTCCTTTTCCATGATTAGGTTGATATCTGTAAGTTTACCAATTTATTGTACAAATCCTTTCCACTTACCAAGATGGGACATTATATACATTCCAGTTAGTAGACATTTGGCAATACTTTTATATTCTTTAAATAGGAAACAAATAGGAGAATCTTTAAAGAGGTTGATAGGTTCAACAACTCCTTTTAAGAGCGTGTGACCAAAGAAATTTGTAATTATCCTTTGTTGGACCAATGTTGATGTAATTAAATTTACCATTACCTATAAGGTTAAGCTTTTGGGTTGATTGGTAAATTATCATGGTATTAGAGCAGGAGGTCTTGAGTTCAAACCCCTGTAATATCATTTCATCCCCAATTAATATTGATTCACTTGTTGGGTCTTCCTTCAAATTTCCAAGCCCACAAGTGGGGGAGTGTTGGACTAATGTTGATCTAATTAAATTTACCCTAACTTATAACTTAAGCTTTTGGGTTGATTGATAATTATCAACCATCCATCGGAGTCGTTTCCTTTTTTCTTCTTTTATCATTTTATTTCTCCTTTTGTGGTGGGCTGGTTCTTTTTTTATTACTTCGTGTATTCTTTTTTCTTTTTTTGATATCTTAGTGCCCGATCACGTGTATTCTTTTATTCATCTTAACGAGGGCTTGGCTTCTTGTAAATTAAAGAACCTCCAAGGGAACAAGTTTTATCTACCCCTTGGCCTCTTTTCTGTGATTTTCTGTTCTCTTGTTTTGTTCATGTTGGTTGGGCCTTGTTTTTTGGTTACTTTTTTTCTTTTTCATTTGTTTCATCTTGAAACTACGTTTTTTCATTGTCAGAAAAAGTAAATAAGTTGTACTGGGTCTTACTGAAGTTTCTACTTGTTATAATTGTAGTTCTCTCCCACATCAGAACACTTGTTACTTGCTTATGGTCGTCGCCATAGTTCACTTCTTAAGAGTGTTGTCGTAGATGGAGAGACAACTGTGCCCATATACACTATACTTGAGGTAAAGTTCATTTCTTTTGTTTAATTGAGGTAAGAAGGATAAAATAAGTCAAGCGCACCAACATTTTTTTAATCATGTGTGCAAGATGAAGAGATGCATTATATTTCTTTTGATTTTATATTATAATAGTGCACGCCTGATTTTTGGTGCATTATTAGCAAGTAAAGTCTTATACACATGATATAATTTTCTTTTTGTTCTTTAAAGACCTTTGGTTTTAGAAGTTGTAACTTGTCAACATGCAGGCCTTTATTTTATTCTGAAATCTGAAGTTTGCTGGTTAAAGAAAAAAAAATCCTGTATTTCTTCTTTAAAAGGCAATACAAATGCTGATGGTTGGATATCACTTCTTTTAGCAATTTTACTTGTAGAAAAAGAAATAAGATATTCTTTTTTTCTAGGATAATGCATGGCATTTTTGCAGTTTTGGTGCTATTAAGACCTAATCCTTTGGAGTTTGTAATTCTTGGAGATATATTTCCTGGAAGAATATGCTACATATTAATAATGCCGACAGGATTAAGAAAGCTTTTATAATGTGTTTTTATCGTGGACCTCATGGTGGTTGACCCAAACGGGCATTGTTTCCTTGGTTTACATTATATTTATGATGGCACTGACGCATGTCTTTGTGTTTGACATCAATCTGCCGGTGTTCATTATGATAATGTACAAATGATATGAACTATGTAGCCTTTTGATGTTCGTTAATGTTCGTCTTAATTGACTGTGGATTGCTTTGCCAACTTAGGTTTATAGAGTTTCTAACATGGAACTTGTGAGGGTTCTTCCGAGTGCCGAGGATGAGGTAAATGTGGCTTGTTTTCATCCCTCAGTGGGAGGTGGTGTTGTCTACGGGACCAAGGTAAGCTGCTAAATATTTTTTCTAAATTATTTCTTTCTTTCTCTTTTTTTTTTCCTTTTAATTTCAATATTAATGCAACTTTGATGTCTTTTTTTGGCTGTCCATACAGGAGGGGAAGTTGAGAATCCTTCAATATGACAGTTCTCAATCCATTAATCATTCGACTTATGGTTTTCTCGATGAAAATATGCTTGAGGTAGAAATACACTCAGAGTACTTCTTCCTAATTCTTCATACCCATGAATTTTCATGCTGGACTGCGTTTCTTGATTTTATCAATCTAAACTTGTGAACATAACATATTATGTATATGGTATCGGCATAGCCTCTCTGCATTGAAATGCCACTTTTTAGTGGTGAGTTCAATAACTGACAGCCACTATAGTAACTACTATCCAACCTAGCAGTAAACGATATTGTTGGACCCCCCCCCCCCCCCCTACCTTTTGTACATTTAAAATGGTTAGACTTTATCTATTGTTTTCTTTTTTGTCTGTTTTTTGTTCTTTCATATTCTGTGTAGATTGTTGGACCCCCCCCTTACCTTTTGTACATTTAAAATGCTTATAAGTATCTCATCAAAAAAAAAAAAAAAAAAAAAAAATTCTGTGTAGAAATAAATGGCGTCTGTCAATCTTACTTGATGCTTTTACTTCCTCAATCCAAAATATTCTGCATTGCTTCGACCATATTCCTCAGATTTACTTGGTTGGCATTGACATGAAAGTTGGAAGTAATTTTTAGCCATTGAGAGAGAGGCGATCTTATAGAAATGTGTATGCAATTATTAATTGGAATTCTTTTTTTTTTCTTTTCCCCCCAAGGAGACATAATTTTTCATTGATAAAATGAAAATTGCAACAAAAGTTGTAATAACTTTCAAAACTAGAACATAAACAGCCACAAGCCAAAAAATACTAAAACAATCAGCCCAAACCAAATGACCATCAGAAGCAATACAAACTAAAGAACCCTTATGCTTACAACAATACAAACCAATAACTTCCGATTAAATGGAGTTCTATTGATGTTGCTAGTTTTGTTATGCATACTTCCATAATTTGAGCCCATTGTTGATGAGTTCTCTGTGTAGTAATCTTAAAAGGCTTGTTTTGTTTTAATGCAGGTTCCAACATATGCCTTAGAATGCTAGTAATTGACGATCACAACATGAGATTCAGCGCAGCTTGACTGGTTTGTGTCTCTTTCACATCTTCAAGGTTTCTTTTTTTTTTTTTTTTTTTTTTTAAATCATACTTTTCATATTGGTTTTGGTTACTATGATTTCTTTCCTTTATTGTCAAGTTAGATAATCAAAATATATACAAGGATCAAACATACAAGCCTTTTTGTATGAGACTTATAGGTTATATCATCAGGTAATAGGCATCTCCCAAACTGAAGAAAAGGAGTTCACATAAAATATTCCAATTGCCATTATTAAAAAAAAAGTCATAAATTGAGAAGACTCTGGAATTGTTTGCTTTCTCAATTTCCTCTGAATCATTTGCCCTAAAAAATTGGTTTCTTTGTCCAAGTAGGCCAAGAGATAATTTCACAACATTGTAACAAATCACTTTAACTTTTATAATGGAAGATAGCCACACAACTGTTGTCAGATGAGTTTCTCTGGATTCCTATGAGAGCAACTACTGATCTAGAAAGTGAACTACTGATCTAGAAAGTGAGAATCGTCTTTTTTCACAAACTGACAATCAAGAAATAAATGACCCCCAGTTTCACACCGAAGAAAGATCATTTTTGGGAATCTTTTGAATTATAAGACGCGGACTTAGCTATTGATGGAAGTATCACGTCTGTCCGTCCAGCTAATTTGCTGCTATTATTTGTACTGTTTTTATAATGCTTCAACACAGATTAACATTTTTCGTTCGAATTATAGAGCACAATGGATGTGTCGTCTCATTTGCAGATGCTAACCTTTATAGAAATCTCAACTAGCTTCTATTCGTGCTGTATTATTAGAGGTTCCTCAATTTCTCCCATACATGCCTTGTCAAATGTTCCCTGCCTTCCACTAAACCAAAAACTTCTTGTGCACAAAAGCTCACCGTACTACTTACACAAAAACTACTTACACAAACTTACTTGCTAAAGGTTATTAACTGTTGCTCTCCTCCCTTTCCTAACGTAGGTAAACAGTAAACTATACTGGTGACTTAAATTACGAATTCCCCAGCATTCCCTTGCCCCATGATTTCACCTTCCCTCGAGGGGAAATTAAAAAGTTCAGCTTGTATAGCCGTGAAGTCTCCCAAGTAGCTTCTGTACAGGTTGTTCAGTCTCACCTGGAGCTGCAAACAGCAAGGTCAAACTCCTAAAATACAATTTAAAAACAACAATAGCTCCATGTACAACAGGCTAATAAAGAAGACTGAAACTCTCCTACCAATACGTTTGCTTCTGAATTCTTCTCTGTCTTTAGTAAACCATGTATCAATTACTGAATCCATCAAAACAACCATAACTGCTAGCAACTAATAACTAACTCACAAAAGGTTATCAACCGTTCCTCTCCTCCTGTCTAATTAGTATACCGTACAGGTGGCTTACATTGCTCATCAGCCTCATTTTTCTTTGTCAGCAAAGGAAAACTTTCAATTATAAAAATAACACTCAAATTTTTATGAATTTGGTAGTTATCTCGATATCATTCTTCTCTCACCCCTCTGACCACAGTCAATTGGATGTAGCAACATATCCCCAAGCCCCCTCTCTGACTGAAATATTGAGGAATATTAACAGAGAGAATCCTCCCGTAAAGAACAAAACCATTTCCGTTCTCATTATAGGGATACTCAGGAAGAGAGAAGATGGCCTTTAGGATGGAGAAGGTATTTGATAGATCAAGAGATGGAAAATGGATTTGCTTATGGACATTTTCAGCAAATTCTGACCTCTGTATCTAATTCTATTTGCTGGACTCTCAACTGATAAGAGACATGATCCTCTCAAGGGAGTTGTTCCAAATATTAGGAAACCCAAGTATCTAGGAAACTAAGGGCCGCATTTGGTACTTGATTCTAAATGGTTTAAGCACCATGAACAATATTCAAGAAAGCTTCTGTTTTCCTCTCTTCCAGTAGGCGTTTCTTATGTTATAATGTGTGACAGAATATCAATTGTCTTATTTTTTTCCCTTTTATTTTCTGTAAATTTATTGCATATTGTTGGGATAAAATGGCCAAAGAATTCAGTTTGAGTTGGTGTGTGCTTAACTCCGCCAAAATGCTCGATAGATTCATTGGACTTCGGACTTTTATTATTATCTGCTTTGGCTTGATATCAACTCTAAACTTATAAGTTCTAACGTGTGAATTGTGATTCAGGGTGGATGTGCTTGCGTGTGCTTCTTAAGTAGCCTCAGAGCACAGTTGAACAGATCGATTCAATACTCATATTATGAAAATCCCCTCATAGAGGCATGTCAAAAATTCAGTTTGGCGCACCATTGTGTTGTACAAGCTTGTATTTTTCTGTTTGTAATTTAAAAACTGTTCTGGTGCTTAGTTGATTTGATCTTTACCTGGAATTACATATACAGATATAAAAAAAAAAGGAAAATTTGTCAAGGTCGAGTTTATTGTATGTGCTTTGTTTGCCTTCAATTCCAGATGTTTGAATTAAATTGAATGGACATGAAGTGTAATTTTTTTGTCATGATTTTCCATGAAAGATTGCAGGATTTAGCAGAGCCATGGTGGTTTCTTTTTACAGCTCCAAATGAAGAATTTCCTTCTAAGTTCAGTTCTAGAGGCCAGCCCACTTGAGAACTTAACCACTCCAGGAACTAGAAATCTTCCAATGTTTACTTTTTGATTGAACTTGGAGGGACCGACTGGTAAGGTAGCTAGCTAGAGACTTGTATGATATTTGGTTACTATTTGGTTCGACTTGGAAGGTAATCGGCATACTCGGTTTGTAAGACTCTGTTCGTGTTCAATACTACTTACATAAGGTGCGACTGATGTGACTATTTAGATGAGTGTAGAATGCCACCATCTTTTACTTTTGCCTATTTGAGGTTATCTCAGATTAGTAATTCTATTGAAGAATGAAAATTCTCTTGCTGGCAAGAACTTTCTATGATTTCAAGACCACAGCCTGTCTATTTTACGTTTTGATATGAAATTAGTTTATTTTTTATCCTTCTCATTTGTCTTTTGTGTTAAGAAGACCTTTTGAAATCTTTAACTACAACTTTTTGCTCATTATGTAGTTCAACTTTTAAAGTTTCAATTGACTTTAGTCCTTCTAAGAGTATTAATTGATACACTATAGGATGAGTAAATGATGTCATGTCATGTCATGTCACATTTTTTAAAACTTAGAAAAAGAGGAATCAAAATTAACGTTTTTTTAAATGTAGGTTTTTCGCATTTGAATATAGATCGGTGGATAGGAGATTACTTACCATTCTAAAAGTTGGTTGGTTTAATTTTCTATCTCGAGATAAAGTTGAGGTTTGAAGAATTCAATGACCTTATTAAAAAACAATCAAAGACCTTATAAAAAAAAATTCAAAGACTATGATAGAATCTTGTAATAATAAGAGAGGAAAGGAGGAATGTCTCAACTTAATTTTTTAATATTTTTCATTAATTGTTTTTTTTTTTATAATTATTAGTAGACGGAAATCTCCATAAGTTCTGTTTTTAACCTAACAAATAAATAGAAATATGCATCAGATATTCCACATGAATTTAATCTAACACTTTCTATAAACTTGAATTGAACTAGAACACTAAAATAGAGTAGACGAAAACTAAAATGGATAAATTACACAGAGAGGATTGGGGATGAAAATGACGAACTCTCTAGATTATCTAACTTAATGTATATAATGGAACATACATCTTTGTCTTTTTTAACTAATAAATAAGTAGAAATATGCGCAAATATCCACTCATCGTGCAAGAATAAACGGAAAAAAATTAATCCACACTCACTTGAGAAGGTAAGCAGGTGTAATTTTTCACATGATGTCATCAATGTTTCACCTAAACCCTCCTCACTTTTTTTCCAATTTAGTGTATATACTGGAGTATACATTTTTTTTAACATAATAAATGAGTAAAAATATGCATAAATACCCACTCAACATGCAAGAATAAACGAAAAAAATTAATGCTTACCCACACATCATTCGAGAAGGTAAATAAATGTAATTATTCACCTGAGTACGCTATTAATACTCAACCTAAAACCTCCCTCACGTTTTCCCTTGAAGAACAAATTTGAATACCTAAAAAACTACATGCACTGAAACCCTTAGCCATACTCTCGATTCGTTGTAATTCTTCCTCCCCTGATTTCCATTTGCTACGTTGACAATCAATGGTGAGGTAAGTACTCGAACCCGTTCTTCTATATTCTTGTTTCCTTACTATTTCCTCTCACATTGAGATACCGTGGTGTAAAAGGTACCAAGGTCAGTAGTCCCTTCTAAGTCTTGTATTATTCAACTAAGATTTTTTCACCAAAAGGGCACATGCATTTCCCCGATCTCTTCATCCAAACAAAAAGATATAAATTATTCACCTCTTTCCATTCTTAAAATTCAATCTCGTAACTTTAGAAATTTTTTTTAAGTTTTTTTTTTTTTTTTTTTTTTTTTTTTTTTTTTTTTTTTAAAAAGATTTTGTAATTGAATTGGGTTGAATGTAGGTAGACACATTTTTTTTATTCACTATTCCCTAAAAAATGGTAGCCATAATTCTAAATATGAAACATTTTTATCCTTTCTTTCATTGTAGGTATTTATTTGTAGACATTATTTACCATCTCCCAAACTGATATTTAAGGTCTTTTTAAAGACATTTTTATGGCATACATAAATTTATTTATTTTTGTAAAAATTCAATTTATACCCCTAATTATTAAAAGTAAAACATGAATTAATTTAGATCATTCATTAGAATTACGTTTTAAAATCGTTTGTGCATAACTTTCACTTCTTTAAATGGATGAATTAAGATAATATTAGATAGAAAAATGCTGAAATCAAGTGAGTAGCGAGGGATTTTTCCTCTTCGCTTCATCCTCTATTTTTCTTTACTGAATAAAAACTACCTGATAATTATTCTTCTTTTAGTAATTATGAGTTGATTTTAAATAGAATCAAGTGAAAAATAGTTCTACAACACTAACAAATGGTCTAAATTAATTCAACTATGAAAGCTTACAGTTTTCAATGATACTATAATTAGTTTAGGATTTTAATCTGTTCAACATGCAAAATTTATCGGTAAAAATGGATTTTTCTCTCTTTTTTTACCATTTAAATATAGGGTAAAAATTTGAATGGTAGTTGAACTAGGCTCCAATTGGCCTTTTGTTTTCTTTTTAGGTACTTTTACTCATATTGGACTTTTTTAATTATCATTATTATTTTATTTTATTGATATAAATATATCATACGTTTGAGATAAACATGTAATCATTGTATACTAAGTACCGATCGAGCATAATTTAATTGAATAAAATATCAACCAACATGAAGCTAACTCAACTACATAAAATATGTGCCTCGACTAAGAGGTCAGAGATTCAAATCTCCACCTTACATATTTCAAAAAAGAAAATTCTAGATAAGATATCAGTAACACTTTCTAGAGAATATATATATAAACTTTAAAAATAAAATGCCTACAAAATCTATGAAAACAACAGGGAAAAAAAATTAAGTTTTAGTTATTTAAAGATATGCTCCTTATCCTCAAATTGACATATTCTTCCAAATACTTCTGTTATTTGAACGTGAAAGTATACATGCATACTTACGGTTGAAAGATTTAAACCTGAAACGTCCCATTTACACTTTTCACTGATCATTACACACTCAAAACAATTTTGAAGAATCTGTCATGTTTTTTACTGGTTGAAAGTTCTAAGATAATTGGAAGCAGAAAAGCCACACTCTACTATTCTTTCTGCTTCATAGAACCTGAAAAAGTGCATTTGTTCAAAAACCATTCTTTCACCAAAACAGACCATAAATCCAGAAAGGTGTTTGAATGGAATTAGTCCAAACCTAAGCTTTCGAGTTGTGTTCTTCTTTTGTGAGGAGTCATGTACAGAAGACTAGAAACTTGCTCATTAGATTCCATGGTTCAAGGTTCCTGGTTAACAACAAATGCAATCAGGCCAAGTTCTTATACCAATGCTTCTATAACCTTACAGAGAAAAGGACTCACATGACTTGGGAGCACGTGCGAGCAGTTTCTAGAGGTTCTTGTGGGTTCATCACACATTGGTGGTTATGATTTTGAGAATGAAGGCAAATCAATCATATACTTCACTATCTGTCTAACTATCTTCATAAGCTCTCTAATAAACATCCCAAGTCCCAACTGCATCAACTCACCTAACTGGCAAAGTGATGATCCCCCCTACATTCAGTGTTCGCGCAAAATTTACATCAACAAAGCTGCATTAATCTTTGAACCTTCTCCTGGTAGACAGAAACCACGTACTGGTGGTAATTTACAGTTATTCTAGACTCTCAACTACTAAAAAAATCAAGACAACAGATCATCCAAATTCACTAATCATGCCTAACCTCCACCCTATGTGGTAGTTTTCAGACATCCAAATGCTGGATCCTTAACTCTAGAAATAGAGATGAAGTAAAACTTTCCCCAAGACAGGTTTTTTAGTACACAAAAACTTCCCAAGACATACTCTTTATTCCAAGCTGATAAGTGGAATCATCAAAAGGCATACTGGTTCTCATATGTTTCATCGAAGAGTCTGAATTAAACATAGTGAGGATTTAGATCAAGCTGTCTTGAGCTTAGATGATGAGAATTCATTCACCACGATCTGCTCCTTAATAACATAACAAAGCATTCCACCTCGATCCACTTGGTTCTATTCAAGAAAAATAGAGGGGTGAACATGAAACCTATCAACAATTCTATTTCAGTTTTTTCAATGTCGTGGGTCAAAGCAAACCTATTGACGAAATCCAATGGGGTTGTCCAAAATGTAAGAACAAGATAATTCTGAAAAGAAATAATGTGGATATGACACAATGATGCACCCATTTTGATGTTCTGAATCCATGGTAAAATATTTTTGACACACCACAGAGAAGAGGTAAATATTTCTCCCCTAATTGCAAGGTAGTATAAAGGGGAAAATCACCACAAAGCACAAACCAATAAATTAAAGCCCTGCTTCCTTTCTAACTCGATCTACTCTTAACTAGATAAAAATACTTGTGAGATTCATCTATTCACTACATTAGTAAATGTAGACTAATAGAAATGAACAATAAAAGAAAGTAGGGGCAAGCTTATACTTACTAGTAAGCAGCAAGTTTTTCCAACCAGGCCAGTTACACTTGAAGGATATTCTGTCTAACCTACGGTCCTCCTCAAAGTCCAAAATAGGGTACTGAACATCAGAATGGAGTACATAGTTGCAGGCATTTTCTACTACATATAAACACCTTCTCCTTAGTTTTCCTTGATTGCAACTAATGACAAAGATTACACAGTTAACCATCATGCTTGAAAGGCAAGAGCAAATATGGGAGAACCAATCAAGTGCTCAAAAGCAATCAATGTCAAATTTTCAATTTATCACCAAGCAAACATAAACGCTGAAATCCCTAGAAACACAGTAGGACATACTACTAGCATCTATCATCTTGTTTCATCAACAGAAGCAATAAACATACGATTCGTAAATCGACTACTTCTTTTGAATGAATCCACGGAATGAATTTCAGTTGATGTCCGAGTCATCAAAATCATCCTCGAAGGAGTTGAAAAAATCGGCGTCGGCGAGCTTGTTTTCGGCTGAGATCACACCCTCGCCTAATATCTCAAGTGGATCGACATCATCCACATCCATCGCGACCGTCGATCCCTGTTCTTCCATCTCCGCAAAGAAATCCATCGGTGTAGGTCTCATTTCTCCTCTCGCTGCTGCAATCGTATCAACAATGAAACCAATACGTTTCTTCGGAACTTTACAAAATCGAAATAATAGAAGCGAGCAGTCATTTGAACTATTTTAGGCTTCTACATCATGAATGACTGAAAAACGAACAAAATCAAAGGGGCATGGCCCATGGGGGGTTTTCTTTGATGAAACACGGACATTTTTGGATTTGTAACTCATCGGAATAGGATTTTGCAGGAGATGAAGCAAATTAAAACAGGTTCAACTCAAAAGAAACAAGGAAAATCGAGGAGAAGAAGTTGAAATCGTTCAAGATTATTACCTGATCGTTGTTTATAGGAACTCTGTTTTGCTCTTCTTTTTCTTGCTTCGCCTTTGTGTCTGACTGAGAAAGAAAGGGATAGAGCCCTGACAAACCATGGCGCTTTGGCCTTAATGCCTCTCAAAAATGTCCTCAAAATAATAATAACAAAATATATTTGATCAATGTTATCTTAGTTAATTTTTAATTAAGTCTATAATCTTTTTAAAATTCTCAAATTTAACTTTTAAAGATTCTCAATTAGGTTATTTCAAAATTATCAAAACATTTTAACTTAATTATTGTTATATTTATATATTTAGACATATAGACATGTCACTATGATGTTTTTTTTTTTTATGAAATACTGAACTTTCATTGAGAAAAATGAAAGAATACATGGGTATACAAAAAAGGAGAAGCCCACAAAAAAAAGGGGAGCCAGCTAAAAAAAGGGGTTCCAATCAAGCAAAATAAGATTAAGAGAATAATTACAAAAGAACCCTGACACTATGCCCAAAGAGAAACATAGAATCTAACTAGGGTGCATACTTCCAAAAAAGAAAACTTTTTTCCCCTAAAGATTCTATTGTTTCTCTCACACCACAAAAACCACAAGATAGCACAAACCCCACTTTGCCACAAAAACGACCCTTTCTCATGGAAAGGCGAGTTGAGAAGAAGCTCCATGAATGTCTCTCTGCTATCAAAGTGTCCAACAAAGCAGAAGTTGAATTGCCTAAAGAAACAAATCCAAATAGCTTGAGCAAAGTCGCATCTCCAAAAAAATGTGGTCCAGATCCTCGTTAGCCCTCTTGCAAAGAATACAACAGAAAGGCCCAATCAAGGGAGATCCCCTGCCCATCAAACGATCCAAAGTGTTCACCCTTCCGTGCCAAACCTGCCAGACAAAAAACTTTACCTTCTTTGGAACCTTCACCTTCCAAAGAGAGGAGAAAGAACAATCACTCAACGCAACAGGACTCACCAAACAGTGAAAAAAGGAGCTACACGAAAACCGTTTAGAGGGAGAGGGACTCCAAATGTGATAATCCCTCCGATGAGGGTGGAGCCGAAACTGATTAATCAACGACAACAGAGATATAATGTCGGACGTTTCCCTATTGGTCAAAACCCGACTAAACCCGAAAGAAAAATAGGGAGTATCGAAGAAAGAGTCAGACGAACTAGAGCATATCGAAACTATCAAATGATTTTTTAGAGAGGATAGATGATATAAATGAGGAAACAAAGAGTAAAGGGGTATCTCCCCCACCCACTGATCTTCCCAAAAGTAAGTATCCCTCTCGTCGCCCATCTCACAACGAACAAATTGCGAAAAGACAGGAAGCTTAGACACAATCTCTTTCCAAGGATTCCTGAAAGTGCCAAGAACCCCACCAAAAGTCCACTCAAAGGGATGAGGGTCATACTTGCTAACAATAATCCTGTGCCAAAGGGTATTAGGTTCCTGAAAGTAACGCAAAATCCATTTAGCTAAAAGGGCCTTGTTTCTAACCCACACATTACCAATCCCTAAACCTCCCAAGTGAAAAGGCTTGAGACCACCTCCCAATTCACCAGGTGTGAACCTTTACCTTCATCAATCCCTTCCCAAAAAAAATCCCTCATAAGCTTCTCAATCCCCTAACTAACAGAGATCGGGATTCTGAAAAGGGACAAAAAGTAATTAGGGATACCACTCAAGACAAATTGGATAAGAGTTAGTCTCTCGCCTTTAAAAAAGAAACTCTTTCTCCAAGAAGCTAGTTTTGTACGAATTTTAAGGAGAACCGAGTCCCAAAAAGGTAAACTCCTTAGATTATGACCAAGAGGAAACCCTAAATAGGAGGTAGGAAAAGTGCCAATCTCGCACTGCGCTAGCGCTGCCCACCTTGCCAGCTTTTCGGGCTCACAATTAAGACCTAGAACTTGACATTTCCTTCTATTGATACTAAGCCCCGAGATGACCTAAAAAAATCCAAGGATTTTAATCAAGTTATGGAAAGACTCACCTAACAGAAGAAAATCGTGTAGTCAGCAAACTGAAGATGAGAAAAGGACACCTTATTCTTGCCAACCCGAAATCCTTCCAAAATATTTACTTCCACCCCTTTAAAAACAATCCTACTCAGAATATCCACCACCAACAGGAAAAGAAACAAAGAGAGAGGGTCCCCTTGTCTTAGGCCTCTAGTTGCAAGAATTCTCCCCTAGGTTTACCATTAACAAGGACAAAGTACCTTACTGCCCTCACACAACTCCAAATCCAAGATCGCCATTTAAAACCAAACCCTTTTTTCGCCAACCTCTTATCCAAGAAGTTTCAATCAACATAATCATAAGCTTTTTCAAAGTCAATCTTAAAAAGAACACCTTTTTGTTTTCTGGTACGATAGTTTTCAATAGCCTCATTAACAATTAAAGCTTGATCTAAAATCTGTCTGCCAGCTAAAGACATGTCACTCCGATGTTATTTGATACTTGAAAATCTAATTCATCCATCAATAAAATTTGAGCCATTAATTAATACAAAATTTATTCCTTCACTTGATAGATCTAAAAGACATCTTTATACGTTCAAATATATCAATAAAATAATAATGTAATGACGCATTAGTAATATTTACGAGTTTAGCATTTTTTTTTGCAAAATAATCTAATTGAAAATTTTTAATACATTGAGGTTAAGTTGAGAATTTTAAAAGTTTTAAGGATCAAATTGAGAAATTGAGAAAAACTTTAAAGATTAAAGATCATTAGGTATATTTTTCCTAATAATAATAATTAGAATAAATTATAAATAAGTTAAATTACAAGTTTAGTTCATAGACTTTTAAAATTATACCAAAGAGGTCTCTAAACTTTAAAAAATGTATAATAGGTCCCTAAACTTTTTTCTTGGGTCTAATCAGTTTATGGAATTTAAAACTATCAACTAATTTTTTATACTTCAATCTCGTGTCTAATAGGTTCTTAATTTAATTGACATATTTTTTTTAAAAAAAATTACGAATATATTGGACACAAAATTAAAAAGTCAATGTCATATTAGATTTGATAGATTTGTGATTTTTTTTAAAAAAATATCGAAGAGGTCATATATACATCAAACACAATTAAAAATTTAAGGATGTATTTGATATTTTACCATATAAGAATTTATTATACACTTATTAAAATTTAGATACGTAACATATAAGTTTCGAAAGTTTAAAGCTTAAACTTATAATTCAATTGTATAAATTTAGTCTTTCATCTTTTATCCACTCTTCTTAAAAAAAAAATCAATTACATTCACAATGGTACCGCTTACAATTCCAACTAAGTCATAGAGCCTTATTTGATACTTGAAGCCGAGTTGAATAATCATTTTGATTTTTAGTTTTTGAAAATTATATTTGTTTTTCTATAATTTCTCTCAATCTTTTCTATAATTTACATCTCTTTTAAGGTATCATTTAAGTTTCTAGCTAAATTTTAAAATGAAAACTATTTTTTTTTAAATTTTCAAAACTTAGCTTGGTTTTTAATAACATAGGTATAAACTAGATAAGAAAACATAAAAATCTATTGATATGAATACTATTTTTAAGCTTAATTTTTAAAAATAAAAAACCAAATAGTTATCAAACGAGACTTGAATAGATGAGAAATTTGAAGGTAGGTGACAACTCAATAGGATCTCAAAAAATGAAGTCGAGCATTGCAAACTCCAACTGAGACTAAAAGTCACTACAATAATGCTTCAGTATGAATACTTCTAGTTCTATCATTAATTATCAAGTCAGTTTAGTATTTTTTTTTTCCTTAAAAAAGTCACTTCAATAATTTTTTAAGAAAGATGTGGGATACAATCATCTTATTAAATTTCTGTCAACATGTCGGTATTTCCATCGATATTTCTACATGTCCATGGATTCGACATCGACACTAGAGGTGAATTGACATTTCTATTATATCGTATAAAATTGATGAAATATTAAAAAAAAAATTACAACAAAATGTTACATAATGTGAATATAATATTATGATAAATAGTTTAACTTATTTGAAAAGGGTTGAAGGTTTATTTTCTAATTTAAATATATTTTTAAAATTTTTTGTTTTTAAAATTTTTCAAGAAATATCCCTCGACATCGACATTTTATCGATGTTTCCATCGACATTTCCATGAAATTGAGACCTCGATATTTCCATCGACGTCGACATTTTAAACCTCGGATACAATAACATTAAAGAATTCCTTGGGAAGAAAGAGAAAAACTAATATGAATGAAAAGAATATGTACTAGTCCAAACTAGTGAGACCATATATGATATAAGTTGTAGTTTGATTAGGGAGACAATAAGTCGATCATTGCAAGTGGGTCTTAAGGTAACTTTCAAATGTCCAATTTTAGTTCGTGTGTTTTTAATAAAACTTAAAATTAGTTCCTACCGACAGTTTATTGTTAATTTTTCTTAAAAGAAATTAGTTTCTATTAACTTTTCCTCTACAAATTTAAAAAATATGTTCTCATTGTATCTTTTCTTGTATTAAAATTATTTTTATTACTATTTTTTAGGTGAGTATTAGAATTATTATTATTAGTTAACTAATTTTGATTACAATTAACTTCAAACTTATCATAAGTACTAATTTTAAACGTTATTGAAAGTATAAGATTAAAATTAAACTAAAATAAAATACAACTCAAACGAGCAAAATCTTATTTTAACTTTAAAAAAAAAAATGATAAAAAGTTTTATGACTAAGTTATGTATAAATTATAATTAGGGCAAAATACACTTTTGGTCCCTGAGGTTTGAAGTTGATGTCTATTTGGTCCCTAAAGTTTCAAAATGAACACTTTAGTCCCCGAGGTTTGGAAAATAGTTCTAAATGGTCACTGGAGTTAGTTGACCGTTAGTTGACTAACGGAAAAATGATGTGTCAAAATTTATATTTAAGATTATGTAGTTTTATTTATTTATATTTAAGATTATTTCTTTTATTTTATTTTGGGACTTCTCATGTGCATTTTTTTCGGTATTTCATTTCTTACCTATGCATTTTATTTTGTTTTTTTTATCAAACCACAACTCTACATAATAAAAAAAAATAGAACAACAAAAAAATAAGAATTTCATCGCAAAAATCAAATCAATTAAAGAAAAATTAAGACGTGGGTACTTCAAAGTTGTGGACAAAGACATTTTTTTAGGATTAAGAAGGTGGACTGAGTAAGGCGCTGTATCAACGCGATGAAAAAGTTTTTCTTGTCATCGTCGTTTTCGATATTGGTATTGGAGCCAAGGAAATAAAAAGAGAATAAAAATAGATGCAAGAAGAAATAGAGATAAATAACGAAGAAGAGAAAAAGTAAAAATATTTTTTTAAAAAAATAACCACATAATGTTGAAATAATATAAATTTTAACACCTCATTTAAAAATTATCAATTCAATAACATCATTTTTCCATTAGTCAACTAACGTTCAACTTAACTCCATTGACTATTTAGAATTATTTTTCAAACCTCAAGTACTAAAGTGTTCATGTTTCATCGCGCGTTCATGCAGTACTTCTACTCACCCACCTCCTTAATCCTAAAAACGTCTCGCCCACAACTTTGAAGCACTCCACGCCTTAATTTTTCTTTAATTGATTCGATTTTTGCGATGAAATTCTTATTTTTTTTGTGGTTCTATTTTTTTTTATTATGTAGAGTTGTGGTTTGATAAAAAGAAAAAACAAAATGCAATGGAATACCGAAAAAAATGCACATGGGAAGTCCCAAAAGAAAATAAAAGAAATAATCTTAAATATAAATAAATAAAACTACATAATCTTAAATATAAATTTTACATCATTTTTCCGTTAATAACTAACGGTCAACTAACTCCATGACTATTTAAACTATTTTCCAAACCTCGCAAGCAAAAGTGTTCATTTTAAAATTTTAGGGACCAAATAGACATTAACTTCAAACCTCAGAGACCAAAAGTGTATTTTTGCCCTTATAATTATATATTCATTTTTTTCTTTTGCATAGCTTGATTAAAAGTAGAAGATTCCAGCCGTATATGAAGGAGAAGGAACTTTAAACAGAGAAGGATAGACAAAAACAAAACGAATAACGTGGCTAAATGAAGACCCTGCTTCTTCATCCCTGCTCCACTCTTCCTTTTCATCATCCATGGCGATCCATTTTCCCCAATCACTCTTCTCGTTTTCGCTTCTCCTCTGCAAAAACCCACTACCGTCCTTGGGACTCCAATGCCGAATCCTTCAGCTCCCACAAATTCACACACAGAAACGAAGACGACCAGCAAGGCTTCGGAACCAGCCGGAAGAATCGGCGGCGTTGGTGGTCTGACGAGCCGTCGCCGGAGTTCGATCAAGAACCTTCTGGGATCTTGGATGAAGTAATCGACACTATCTGGATTTTCAAGGTAATTCCAATCCAATCCAATCCAATCCAATCCTCTTTGCTTCTGCAACTTAAATGGGGGTTTCGAATTCGAATCATCCATAGATCCCTTTGATGCTTCTTTGTTGTCATTCTGTTTCCAGCTTCCTACAATGGGTAATAGTTAATATAGAGTAAAGAGAGAGTAATTAAGTGTTTGATAAAATTACCGAAATAGTTCTTCTTCTTTGGCATTTTCTGAAGTTTGGCCAAGTAATTCATCAGCCAATCTTGGGTCAGTGCAGGTATTCAAATCCTACGGTTGGACTCTTCCACCCATAATCTTCTCACTCCTGTTAAACTCAGGACCAAAAGCTTTTCTAATGGCGTTGGCCCTTCCACTAGGCCAATCAATCATATCTCTGGCATTAGAGAAGCTATGGGGAGCACCAGAAAGGAGGCCAAAGCGCAGAACCAGAGGCAAGACCAGGAAGAGGCCATTTTACAGTAGGATTCAGGAGGAAGAAGAAGAAGAAGAAGATGATGAAGCAAAAGGAAATGGGGAAGGTAAGGGAAAGATGGGCTATGGATATCAGTCATGGGAAGTTGATACTAATGGTGATGAAGTTAGAAAGGAAGCCAGAAATGCAACAAGTTTTGGTGGATGGGAGGATCTTGATGGAGTTGGATCTGAGAGAAAGGCAAAATCTGGGATGAGAGGCCAAAAACAGAGCAGTTCATCATCAATGGAGAGGGGTAAGTTGAGTTGGAGAGAAAAGAAAAGTGATACTCCATTGCTGTTGAGATTGTTAATTGCTGTTTTCCCATTTTTGGGTTCATGGACTAGGATGCTATAGTTCAAGCCAATTCTAGTCTTCTATGCTTAAAAGTCAATTTTTACTCACTACTTTGCTCCCATAAAACCTCAACAAATTCCTCATATTGTTGAGGATAGAATGAAAAGTCAAAAACTGTTTATGTACATAGTGAAAGTTTCTTATGTAGTGCAGCAGAGTCCATCTTTAGAACTAACTTTGATAACAAAGGTTTCGTGTCTTGTTTCTTGTTATTTCAGAACTAGAAACAAGGATATGTTTGACAACTATTTATTATTATTTTTTTCCTTATTTTCTCCCCACTTTATAGTTTAAATAGAATTTAGTTATATAATATTAAAAAAATGTATAACATGCATAAAAAGTGAAAGGGTACATATTAAGAAAACGGAAGCAATTTTGGATCTAAACACTTTAATTGGATCAATTTTAGAAAACAAAAAACATGCTCAAAACTGGAAGGAAGAACACTACGTTTGAAGCTCAAAATTGAAGCAATCCGAGGGCTTTCTTTGAACTAAAACAGGTTTTGGACCACCTTTAGTGTCTTCTCTACTATCCTTAGGTCTTGAAACAGATTGTAGGATCCTTGATTGAGAGAATTTAGAAGAAGGGAGAGAGGTCAAAATACCAAGAAATCCAAGAATTTTTTGCAAAATTTTATCAATCCTTAGCAATTCTTCTTCAATTAAAGTTTCATTAAACTTGTGAAGATGGCAACACATGAGTGATGAGGATTAAGAGGGAGATGACCAATTTTGGTGAATTTGACAAGTGGGGAGGTGATTCACCAAAAAGTATATTTGGTCCAAAAATGATTCAAAAATGAATTTGAATTCTTTTTTTAATTTTAATTCAAATTAATATAAAATGAATTTTAAATTAAAATCTTTATTAATCTAATTAATTAATTTTAAAATAACTATTTAATTTAATATCAAATATAAAATTAAATAATTGGACCCGATTTCTTAAATCGATCGTTCGAACATGAATCCCTATTCATGTTTTAAACCGAACCAATATTTAAATCATATTTAAATATGTCTACCTCTTCTTTATCATAGAATTAAACTATAAAACGTTAAATATATCATATATAATTAACGTTTTCTCCCAAAATCGAATTTTAACAATTTAAATTTTTTTCTCTCAAATTGTTACAAGACTCAGTCCGAGCTAGTAAGGGGACCTAATGAACCTACAGATCATGAGTTCCAACGATACAAGATTAATCGGTCAAACTCTTTACCCTAGCTAATCAACATTCGTTAACCACTGAGACACTCCACTAAAGTCCAGTGATTGTACTCTCCTCACTGTAGATATATTTCTGTCCATTCGATATAACCATGATTAGTAAGTCGAATCTTCACAGTCGTTAAGTAATTACAAATGCTGGTCAAAATAAACCGCTTTACCCTCAGAATTACTTCTTGTTCCTTAAGTCCCGTTAATCCTCTAATGAACAATTGGTTTGTGGTCCAACCAACAAACTGAATCCCTCTCGAGCCAATGAAAAGGTGCACCCATTGTTCAAGACCCAGAGTCGACACTTAAGGAAACAACCTCTCTACTAATCCCTAAAGCGGGTAGGAGTAAATTCCATCTCGCATGACTATGTTCCTAGCTATCTACCCGGTCTTATCCCAAAATGAAAGGCTTATTGAGTCAGTGATCTCGGGTCACTCTTACCCATGCAAATCTAAGGATAATCCTGAATAAATAGGAGTCCATAGTTCACTCAAGATTAAGATCGAGTTACCTAAGTCATCATATGAATATAGTCAGTTAAGACAGTAAACGGAGTTATAAAATCTAAGTGACTAGTTCTCGATCCGGTCTTATGCAAACTCATTGCATAGGACACCCTCACTCACATGTCTCCATGATCGATTCAGGATCACATCGTTAGTACTATACAAAGTGGGTCGCGTCCATAGTGTCCCCAAGATAAGATACCCAACCATATCCCTATATTATAGACCGTTCTGGCTATTTACTCGAACTTGATCCACTTTTATGTCACACAAGTTCAAATATGCATCCTATAGCCAAAGGTTCTTAGTGGATTAGGGTTATAAAATACACAATTTACTTTATTCAATAACAAGAATAAATCTCAATAACAGCTTTATTGTAAAATAAAATGTACATTCCTTTTACAAACCACGAGTTTTAGAACATAAAACCCAATAAAAACATATTAAAATCAATTATCAAAAGTTTACATTATTTAACACAAATAAGTTTCAATGCAAAATTAACTATAATAAAATTGTTTCTATCCTTCAAAATTTCAAATGTTATCTAAATTTGATTTGTCATCTCTCACTCAAATCATTCGTCTCAAATGATATCGATTCAAATCCAACTCAAGTATATTGTTTTGTAAATCTTGTGGTAGTAAATATAAAAGTGAGATTAAATGTGCTCTAACTGTTGTAATTGTAAAATATTAAAGTGAGGTTAAATGTATGTTGCAAAATTTTCATCTTGCAAAATTCTAACCGATTTTAAGTGTACTAAAATAATGTGTAAATATATATATTGCAAAATTCAAAATTCAAATAATATATAAATACATATATTGCAAATTTTATATAAATATATATAAAAAAATGGAACAAATATAAACTACTCAACGGTTCAAAGTGTAATAAAAATTAAAATAATATATAAATATATATAAAACCAAGACCTAATAAGAAGATGAGTGTTGGGTGCGCACAACTTGCCAACAGGCTAAATAATACAAGTAGAAGCAAAACAGGAGAAACTCCCATTTATAGTTTCTAAAATTCAACCTCAATTTTTGAAACGTTTTTCAAAATTTAAAAACAGGAAATGGGATGAATTATCAAATATATCGGTTATTAAAAAAATTAGAAACAGAACAAGGAAATGAAATATTATCAAATGGTGGCAAATTATCTTGTGACTAATCTTATGAAACAACCATGTAATCTTACAACATTGGTATAAAAAAAAATTGTAGGACATTTAATTTTATCCTTAGTTGATTTCTTGAAAAAAGATAAAAGATGGATTGAAAATCTCGACCTGTCACTTGATATCATTAAAATATAATCTAACGTACAGAAACCTAGGATTATAAAATGTAAAGAAGGTTGACTAATCAAGATAACTAAGCATCCAAGTTAAATAATGCTAATCTAAAGAAAAAATCATCATCATCTTGAAAATAGTTGTACCCTGTTGACATTGCAAGCAGAAGCAGGGTCCTCGAAGCAGCTACAGAAACCATCTCCGTCCTTGGGGAAGGATGCCGGTAGAGGACGATCTGGAATCACTCCAACCTGTAGAATAACCAGGTCCGTTAAGAACTACTAACTCCCTGAGAAATATCCTTGTGTTTGTGTGGATAAGAGATAGAGAGACCTTGTCGATGTCGATGTGAGCCGGTGTCTCATATCGAGCTACGGTAACGGCCAAGCCAGAACCATCAGATAGTTTAAAGACTGACTGAATCTTGCTGCAGAAAGGGATGTGAATTCTTGTTAGAAATTTGGACATTATGTCATGTTTTGTGCCGCGGCAAAAAGTTCTTACCCTTTCCCATAAGTTGGTTCTCCAAACAACATAGCACGCTTGTTATCCTTCAATGCCCCGGCTAGTATTTCACTCGCACTAGCTGTTCCCTTATTCACCTGGTATAAGGGTTTTATTAAAATGATCATAATGAAGCTAAAAGGCTTACAATTTCCCGCACACTAGGTTTTACAAATGTCCAGATATAAGACAAATGCTACGAACTCTATAAGCATAAGAATGATGTAGAGGGGAAGAGAGAGATCATAAGAGGATATTTGTAATTGCGGTATAGAAATATTAAGGGAATCTTTTGTACTTGAAGAAAATGCACGGAATCCATTGATGGAAGTAAGCTTCAAATTCAAACCATGAAAAGAAATGTAGGGGAAACGAAAAGGCTGTGGAACTTAATGAAATGCTAATGATAAACTTGTAACAACAGATGAGATCTTCGGGCTTTTATTTAGAGAAAGAATAGAGATGAAAGTTTACCAATACAGCTAAAGGTTCTGACGCTGCTATAGTGCTAGTTCCATCTGAATCATATATATCTCGGACACCACGACTGTCGCAAATATACACAATAACACCTTTGTCCAACCTGAATAAAAACCGAAAACATGAAACCAGGCTGCAGGGTTTTAAAGAACATTCAACTTACTACAATAATTCTACGTGCAATACTCATGACTCTATCAACTTTAAATTCTATTATGTCAGGTACTATATTAAAACTGTGATAAACTATTGAGATCCGAAATGAAGAAGTCAATTAGCAAATGAAGTGATCAGTGAAAAGGAGAAAAGATGAAATGATGCATTTCGCATATGCACAAAATCAAAGTCACCTAATAAATATTAGTCTACTCGATTCATTAAACTACATCTAAACAAACTTAAAAAGACGGCCTATTTTACAAGGAGTTTAGTGAGGGCAGGTATAAGTTATAAATTTATAGATGTAATATAATTGGATTAACCATTGTGTCCTATCACACCATTAATGAAACTAACAACATGAACACACATCAAATAATACTCAAAAAGGACGTACCATATCTTGGCAATCTCAACTCCTTCGGGAAAAAGACCACCACTGCAACAAGATCCATAGTTCAAGAGGTGGGCTAAAAGAGCAAACTTAACTGCTGAAAAGTGAAAGCTAATCACCTATTGTCCCGAAGGTCGAGTACAAAGGCATTAACCCTGTTACTCCTTAAAGAATCAATAGCTTCCTTCACAGCACCTGCAAAAGACATAGTTCTCAAAAAAAAAAAAAAAAACAGCACATCACCTCTTGGAATCCCTTGACGACTGGGAAGACTACAAGACAATGCCCTAGACATAATGTTGTTTTCAAATGACGTGCTGAAAAGTAGAATGAATGAAGGGGATTTCTGTTTAGTTATTAGAATATCTTGTCTCTTGAGTGTCAAACTACAATGTAGTTGCCCTAGCTATAAAGTACAAATGATCTTTCTTACCAGATGCCTTTTGATTAAATGACGTAAGCTTGATGTAACCAATCTTAGAGGAATTGTCCCCTGATCCAGGCAAGTCACAGATTCTGGACTTCACTGGATTTATTGCAACTTTCTCTCGCCTGGAAGATGTGATTCTATTAGTCCCGGAACATTCAGGATATTTGAGAGCAGTGTTTTAAAAGGCTCAAGGCGCACTAAGGCACAATAGCCCTCTGGAGCCTAGGCGCAAAGCGCACCAAAAGGCGCGGGCTTTTTTTTCTAAGGCGCACTATATATAAAAAATATAAAATATATATGTATACATACACAATAAGAAAAAACCCTTCATGGAAAGAAATTAAGTTTTAACCAAGAAAAATAGGTAAAAGAAATAAGGTTAAAGTATTCGTCTTTGAACATAGAGTCAATACTCCATTAAAAAACATGAAACAATACAACACTAATAAACAATACAAGATCAAAAGCCTTAAATATCAATCTCTTCTTAACTAAATATATTTAAAATAAGTAAAACGGTAAGTTTTACTTTTAAAACTGAAAAAAAAAATAATAAATTGAAGAAGCCCCAGAGGCGCGCGCCTGGTGCGCCTCTTGGGCTTCATGGAAGGCGCGCGCGATAAGAGGCGAGGCGCTAAAGGTGGGCCTTGAGCCTAGGCGCACGCCTGAATGGGCTTTTTAAAACACTGTTTGAGAGAATTTTTGTTGCCTTGTCGTTGTTGTTTTGTTAGAATTTTTAATGTTCTCTTGGGTCTTTGCTTTGTTTTGGTCTGATTTTTCTTTTTCGTTGTAAGATTGTACTTGGAGCGTTAGTCTCCTTTCATTATTTCAATGAAACCTTTGTTGCCTTGTCAAAAAAAAAAAAAACACTGTTTGAGAGAACGGATGACTTCGTGAAGATTAATGCATAAGTAAGCTATATGATGCCAGAAGGTTCTCTAAGAGACAAAAGGACTTTTGGCTCCCTCGTTCAGCTCCAAGTTAAAAAATGTAAGATAAAAGGGGCAAATTCCAATGACAAACTGAAATATTCTACACTGACGAGAAACAACCATGGTTTACAAGAGAATTTAATCAACTGCGGGAAGAAGAAAGGCATCAAGTCATTGAGAGTTCCACGTTAAAAGTGTGGAAGATAATCTTACACTAAATCTAGATGCTTTACACTGGGTCCACTTTGAACGGCTAATTGCACAGAACTGCCTTCTGGTCCTCTGTAATCACTCTTGTTAGATGGTCAAGTAAAATACAAGTAAATAGACACCAAGAAATTTGTGCTTCAAAAGAACTTCTGAAAACAACTTCAACCAACTAAACATGAGTTAGAAAATTGGGTCTTTCTTAATCAATAGTTTCTAACTAGATTCATAGATAATCTGCTTGTGTGCCTTCAATGCAATAGTTTGCAGTAATCATTATGATGGCTTATGATCAAGTAACAAAACAAAACACTTCGTATGTTTCATTCTTCATTTACCGAAGTGAAATGCCAGATACCATGAAAATGAAGTCCATATTTTTTCATATCTGGATATAGTAACCGAATACAAATTTTTAAGATTAAATAAAAGTTATGATATATTGAAATTAAATAAGTACCTCCTCAGTGATTTTTATTTCTTTATCTACTGACAACACCTACCGTTACACCGTTCAACTTTATGGTAACTTGGGAAGGAAGCAAACTTACTGCAATCGCTCTGCTGCATCATATATACTCATGGATTCTGTAGTAGTATCATCAATTGCCAGAATCACATCGCCAGAAGTAATACCAGCTCTTTCTGCAGGCCCCCCTGGTGCAGCTGAAATAACAAGAAGTCCAGCAGGTCCATCAACAATGGTGCGATAACCAATGGACAGCCCTACACCTGTAAGAGCACCTTGAGTACCAGACTGCCTTCAAAGAAGATATTACTAGATTTTAGAGCATTGCTTTCATGCACCCAGAAGGAGATTATAAGTGAATGTCACATCTAAATTTGTATATGGAATTTCTTTTCCATCTAGACAAATGAAACAACATAACAAAAGGTAGCATCTCCTACCTGCAAACTTTTAAACTTTTCAGGTTCTAGAAATCGAGTGAAAGGATCATCAAGAGTCGCAAGCATCTTCTTTATTGCAGTATCTGAAAGCATTTTAGGAAGATGAGTAAATAAGTCTAAATTGAAGTACTACAAGGGATGTAATGGAAAAATCATTAACTGCATATATGAGATTGTGCGGGGTTTTGCAGCAAGATTAATTTTTCTCACTCTTGACTCATGAAAAAAAGTTTACATTATTATCCTCATATTTGTTTAAAAAAATGAAAAATTACTGTAGATGTCGTGGTTATAACTTAAAATAGCCTTTGTATATTTTCAAAACTTGACTCTTCCAGAGTGGCAGAGCAACCACAAAGCTAAATCCACATTAGAGCGCATAAATAACTCAAGATCATAATAAACAAATCAATAGGATCAGAGATTCAACTGTTGGGAGAAATTTACGACCCTGGGATATTGAAACAGTTTATTCATGCCTTCAGATCATCATTATGACAATATTCGGTCTACCATGCAAGATAAGAAACAGAGAGAGGAAATTTCATACAGGTCTCTTCTCGCGTATTCATGGGTTCATTTCTCAATGCATTTTCTCTGTAACGAAACCAACTTTGTCCATTAAAATTCTTGTCGATATATGCACGGTCTATTGTCCTCCATGCCTCCAAAAAGAGTAGGTTCTCTTCAGTGAGGGCCCCTGAATTATAGAAGCACATTTAATCATGGAAAGTACAATGCAGAACATTCGGTTCTCAGAAATTTTGACTGAGCGTAGATACTATGGGAAAACTAAACTTACATGATGGATTATCACCAACAGTAGAAGAAACTGACATCACAAGCATTACGCAGACCATCCCCCGCGCAATTTGTACAGAGAAACGCTGTCTAAATTTTTCAATAGAATTCCCGATTCTTCGGAAATTCACCGGGTATTCTCTCCACTTGAAGACATACCGATAGCTAACGGACATCAAATCAGACACAGAAGACAAACTGGAATGATATCTCCATAGCTGCCGAAGCAACAAAATACGATTCGGTCCACAACCATCGGTACCGAGACTCGTTGATCGACCAAGACCAACCACAGAAGAATTCCATGGAAATACCTGCGACTGCAATAGCTCAACCTAACACATTACTAGAAAGAAATCGAAGTTCCTAATGCGACATTCAACGGCGGCAATTGCGCCGGCAGAATGAGATTCTGCAATATTATTGACGGCAAATGAAACTGATAGTCATTTGAACAAAGAAATGGAGGAGTACCTTGACGGTGGCGCGAGAGCTAAGAGTATGTTGATGATGGAGGTTGAAGAAAGAGAAACGCGATGAGGAGGAAGAAAAAGCACAGCTGGAGAGGATCTCCATCGGCACTGAGAACCCTGGGGGAAGAAGAAGCCTACTAACCGTTCGCCACCATTTGCTGATCACTGTCGGCTTATCCCCTTTGCTTTTTTTTTCTTTTTGTTGTTGTTGTTCTTCATTTTTGGGCTTAAGGATGGGCTGGGATGGGCTGATAGATCCAAGATCCATGGGCCTAGTTAATTGAAAATTAAATACAACATTTTTTGGGAAATTGTGAGTAGTGTCTAAATTAAATACCTCGCACTGAAAAATGTAAAAAAGTTTTATATTTCAATTTTGTCTACCTACTTTTAAGGAAGGAGTGTGATGAAAAATTAAATTCTCATTTTACCTGTAGTATAAAATTAGACATTCATTGTTATTCTATTTTTCTTCTTATTTGGTTTGCAATTCATGTTTCTCGTGGATGGTTGTACAAAAATAGATTATCTCCCAATTGTTGATTTCCGATCGTTTACGCTCGAAGGGTTGGTTCATTCTCTGGGTTTTTCGCTTGTTCGATTGTCAATGGATTCTCACAAACTACCCATATTGTTTGATGACGTTTGGGATGAATAGATGACTACAGGAGCTACAAGTCTATGTCGGTTGTAAATGGTCATGTTTCCACCCTTTCACAACTTTCTCAATCCATTGCAGTGCAAGTTTGATGGGTCCAAAAGGATTTCACGTCTTTTACTCGTTAGGAATGGAGATAAAAAGGTGTTGATCATTACCATCTTAGAGGATAGAGATGTAGTGTGGATGCTTACAGGGACATTGGAGGGTATGAACACCAACTAGCCCGGTAATTTCAATATCTTCTTTGATATATGTAGATAAGTTTATATGCACATGTTTGGAGCTATTTTTTTTTTTTTTTTGCTCACATTTATGGGTTTGCAACCAACCTAATTGCATTAAATTCAACTATATACCATTTTTACCTTTTGTTCGTCATGCTCTATATACTGTTACTATCAATTATCTAGCCTTATAATTTCAGCATCTTATTTGATATATGTAGATATGTTTATATACACATGTCGGGAGCTATTGTGTTTTTTTCTGTGTTACTCAAATTGGTATATGTCCAATTATGTTCATTTATCTATTCTATTGATTTCTTCATCTTTTTCGGTTGTTTTGCTGCATTTTTTTTCTTTATTCAATTTCATCGTTATTTTTGTTCAAACAGTATATTTGAATCATTAGAATATATTTATTTATTTGTCTTTATTTATCTAAAAAAAATTTGCCCTTCATTCACTCCTATTTGTTAGCCTCATTTTCCTTATTTGTAGGTAAACCTTTAAATAACAAAGTCTCTTTTTCTTTAGCCATATTTGTAGGTAAACCCTTTAAATAACTATATCAGGGGTATTTTTGTCCCAAACGCTTTTATATAACGTAGGAAAAAAACAGTTTAGACATTTTTACAATTTAAAACTAATTTAGACATTTTTACAATTTAAAACTAATTTAGACATTTTTCATTTAAGATAGGTTAAATCTAGACATTTTTCTAGTTGCCCCCACATTTTTTTTTTTTTGTTAAAAATATGTTTTTTTAGGTTTTTATACAGAAAACTCTTTGCACGTGCTTTATGCGGTCTAATCTTTTATATAAAAATAATGAAATATGACTCATTTATGAAATGACAATGCACACAAAATTACTCGAGACAATAGTATGAGGTTGTCTCGCTTAGTTAAGCTCTTGGATAGGGTAACACCCTCACTACTAGTTCTCGTTCTCACTCTCACATGCCATATCGACAAAATTGTTTGGATCTTAAAAGATACTCACTCCCAAATGCTCGTTCTTGTTCATAATCGGGAGGATCGAGAGTGAGATTGAAGAAGAAAGAATCGAAAAAAGAAATAAAAAATAGTCAGAGAGGAACAAGAGCGAGATTGAAGAAGAAAAATTGAAAAGAATATAAAATAAGTTAGAGAAAAGCGAGAGCAAGAGTATGAACGAGATTGAAAAGAAAGAAGATAAAATTGAGCTAGAGAAGAGCGAGAACGAGAGTACGAGAGCGATAGTACACTTAAATTGGGCGAGTTGGGAGTACGAAAAATGACATATGTCATTAATTTCAGAATGTAGATAGAATGACATTAAGGGCTCGTGAAAAGGAGATCATTCATACAATTTTTCTTTTTTCTTTTATTTTTTTTCAATTTAGTCTTTATTAGGTAAGAAGTTTTAATCAAGTAACTTGAGTTTTAACATTTTTAAATTTTGTTTTTTTATCATTAATAAATGTTTTTATTGATATTAAATTTAAATCACATAATATTTAGTGAATTGGTAAAAAAATAATAAGAGAAACTAGGAATGAAAATTTTCTAATTTCTCCTCCAAATTTCTAAGAAATTGGTAGAGATTTCATGTATTCTTCCCTTAAATAACATTTTTTCACGTTTTCTTATTTTATATGACATTTTATCTATTATTTTTTTTTATAATTCATTAAGTATTAAGTTAAGCATATCATCAACCAATTTTAACATTTATCAATGGTGAGAGACTCAATTGAAAAGTGTTAATTTGTATGGACTAGATTTAAAAAAAAAGGATTAAATGTTTTTAAAAAATGCTCAAAATTACGGACTAAAACATATATTTAGCCTTCTATTTTTAAGAATGTTACATCACCAAGTGAGAGATTCAAACCTACTACCTAGTACCTCATAGAAAAAGTAGAGATATTTTACAACGAGGTTTAGACAAAAGTTTACAGTAATTCAATAAATAATGTTTTAAGTTATATTTTTTTGTTTACATATCTTTAAAATATTTTAATTACGTCTTTACATTTTGAAGAAGGTTAAATTGTGAAGTCGGATCCATAGTTTAGGGCTTAAACTTCATTTAGTTCCTATAATTTTAAAAGTTTCGCTTTAGTACTTATAACTTGGTTTACTTTCAATTTGATTTTGAAATCTTCCCTAAAGTCATTTTTATCTATCTGAAAAACCTAATTATTTTTTCCTATTTTTTTCATCAATCCTAAGCCCTAATATAGACGACTAACCTAATTTATATACTAGAAAACATCCTCATTTTCATGTAAAAAAAGTATCATATATTCAATATAGTAACAATCACAACAATTTATGGGATAGGTGAATAAATCATGGGAATTAAAGTGAAAATAAGAATAAATCGCAAGGATCAACCGAAATTAGTAAAGTTATAGAGATCAAATTCATAATCAATTTATTTTTAGTTTCTTTCATTTTGGAGGAATTTGGATAGTTCTTGAAATACCTAAATAGATTTGAGATAATGTTTAAATAGGTAAAAAAATCAAAAACAAAAAAAAAATTAATTCCAACTATTAGTCTAAGTAAGTTAACTCTTACAACATTTTGGATCTCATACTCTTTTACCTAATTTAGAAGTAACAGTAACCTCTTAAATATGAAATTTGGTGAAAGAGAATAAAACAAATAACCAACCATGCTAACGTTTTTATTTCCTATTTTTGTTTCTTGTTTTCCATTTCCTATGTTGAATAAGAAAAACATAACTACATTTAATAACTTCTACTTTTCTTTTTTTTTTTTGTTCAAACAAAAAGTTCCTTCTATTTTAAATTACAAATGTAAAAATTTTATATGAAAATTAGTTTTTTAAATTAAATATCCAATTAATTATGTTATATTTATTTTCAAATATTTGTTATGTATTTTATAAATAAAAACGATAAAATAATATTTTTATGTATATTTTGGAAAAGTGGACATAGAAACAACAAACAACCCACTTGATTTTGTTATTTCTAAAATTTCAACATAATTGTAGAAACATTTTTAAAAGTGAAGAGATAAAAAAGAAACAGAAATAGTTACCAAACGACTGAAAATAAGTAAGAAGAAACGAAAAATAGAAACGCCACCAAACGACTCCTAAATCTCTTACAATTCATAAAGTGGCGGATTCATTTTACAAACTAGAACTTAAACCTAAGACTCGAGTGAGGCTGATGACATATTTACCACTATGTCAGAAGGTTTTTTTGTTATTTGATCTAACTTCTTCTATACATATTATTAAAGGTAAGAAATTTGAGGGGAGTTCGAGCCTCCTGGACCCATGGTAAATTCGCCCTTGATTTCTAATCAAACCTAAATCATTTATATATTCATTAAAATAAAATTAGAGATAAAAAATGAGTTTTACGTTTTAAACCTAAAATTATGTAATGACATTTTGTTTTTGTGGAAGAATTGTCCAAGTTATTTGCCATTTTGTAATTCGAAAGTTTGAATGGAAGACTTTTTGGTCTAAAAATTAAACGCGTCAAAAATGGAAAATAAAAAGCCAAAACTACGGGCGGCTCCATTTAAAATTTAAATTGCGGGACCTACTAGACGGAAATAGAATAATGGATTCATTCATTGACTTGATACGACATGTCGGCACAAAATATCTTCTACAGTTCTACTATCGAAATATGCATTTATTATTATTATTATTTAGAATGGGTGCATTTTTTTAAAAAATTTTTACACAACTTTTGATGTCGGCACAAATTTTGTAGCAATAGTGTAAAAAGTACAATTTTTATATAGGTTGAAAAATAGTTTTTGATTCCTAAAGTTTCATGAACGTAACAATTTAAGTCTCGTTTAATAATATTTTATCTTCTATTTGATAACTATTTGATTCTTGATTTTTAGTTTTGAAATTTAAGCTTAAAATACTAATTCTACCAATAGGATTGTATGCTTTCCTGTCTATTTTGTACCTATGTTTTCAAAAACCAAGTATGTTTTGAAAATTAATAAAAATAGTTTTCAAAAATTTGATTTTATTTTTAGAATTTGACTAAGAATTCAAATGATTTCTTAAAAGAGATGAACCCAATTGTAGAAAAATTAGGAGAAAACAAGTTTAATTTTTAAAAACAAAAAATAAAAAACAAAATGGTTATCCAACGAGGGTTTAGTTTTTGGTTTTAGGTTTTTTAAAAGCTTATAAATATTGCTCTCACTTAACAATTTAATTGTTTTGTTGTCTACATTATACCTATGTTTCAAAAACTTGTTTTTGTTTTTAGAATTTAGCTAAAGATTCAAATGTTTTCTTAAGAGAGATTAAAACCATGGTAGAGAAATTAGGAGAAAATAAACTTAATTTTTAAAAACTAAAAAATAAAAACCGAATAATTATCAAATAAGACCTTAGTCTTTATGTTTTAAAATTTTGAACAATTTAGTCATTAAACTTTACTATGTAACAATTTAGTTCAAGTATTAGATTTAGATTTATAACAATTTAATTCACAATGAAAAAAAAAACATCAAAATTAAATATTGATTTCTATTAGTTAATAATTTAGATTTTATAGCTTATAAACATCGTCTAGCTATGTAAATTTTTTTATTAAATCTTAATAATAATTTTCATGATAGAGACTAGATCGTTACAAATTTTAGAGTTACAAGGACTGAATTGTTATTTTATGAAAGTTTAAGAATCAAAAGTGATTTTATTTTATTTTTTTAATATATATTTACGCTCGTTCATTATAGATCATGACATTAGCATTAAAAAATGACGTGAGGCTTAGTAACTATAATAATTATTTATTAAAAAAATTGTTTGAACAGAAGAGGTAGACACTATCAAGTATCAATCATAGTAATACTAGAAATTTTCTCAAATTTACTTTGGATATCCTTACCAAAGATATAGAGGATATGGGAAGGAACAAAATCCATTTCTACACCTGATCCGTGTTTAACGGATAATTGACATGTACTTCTTCTTTTGAGATTGAAGGATCAAATTATCATATCTTCATATTTGTTGTACTAAAGAAAGTCGAAGTGATTGAATGCTTTCCATACTGAAGTCATAATTACAACGTGAAGAATTGACTCTTGTTGAAGAGTTGTGACCAAGTATTTTCTAATTCCAACAAATTGAGAGGTGGCGGGGAGAAAATTCTTCTTGAGCTATTTGCATCTTTTATTATTGGTTAAAACTATAAGTTTGAATTTGAACTTATAAATTATATCTATTCGATCCTTTTATTTTAAAGTTTGTCTAATAGGTCTTTACACTACAAAATATTTCTTTAAGTTTGTATTTATTTAGTCTCTATACTTTAAAAATATTCTAAGACGCTCTTAAACACTCAACTTTTCATCTAATAAGTTCCTACTATTAACTCCATCATTTCAACCCTCCAAATTTAAAAGACCTTTTAAAACCTTTTTAAATCATCTAGATTAAATAAATCCTTAGTCATTTTAAATATTACTATAAGTATAGTATGACATTATAAAAAAATATTTTATATTCATAATTTTTTTAGAATATTATATTTAAAAAAATCATATAGATATTCAAGTCTATAATCAATTAAATTATCAATATGTCAATTCAACCATTATAAGATAGATGAAGTCATTTATAGAGTGTTAATTAATCATAAGTTGAATTTTTTACTCTATATAATATATTATATATATAAAAAAAAAAAGATTATGTTCACATTCGTGAGTCAAGTCAAAAAGAAGAAAAAAAGTTTCTTTTCATTCTTGTTTCCCACTTGCCTTAAAAACGTCATCGTTGCATACGCCAAGCCCACCTGCTTCTTCTCCTTTTTGCACCAATCATCTGTTGCCAATGAACCTTTCCATCTTTTGCTTTCAACACTTTTGGGAGCTCATTATAAAATTGTTTGAGATGATAATTGATGTTTTATCTAAATTATTATGACTAGACTGACATTATAATCTTTTGTGGTTGATTTAGAAAATAGGATGAAATAATTTGTAAAAGCTGATTAATTATTAAAAAAAAAAAAAAAACTCTCATGCAATAATGCCTCCATAGATCCTGCTTCCAATGGAGTGGGAAATCCTCATTTAAAATGTAGTTGTGATTGATGGGAGAAGTATTTTGTCTTAATTATTTCGAGGGGATGAAGAACATACATGTTTTATTAAATATGATTGCTTTTCATGATTGTTTGAGGCATATTATTTGAAATGTGTATGCATCTTAGTAATCTTAAATACAAATTTGACTTACATTTTAAGAAATTTAGGTAAGTGAAGTATCATGCTAAAATTATGATAGAAAAAAATAAGAAAAATGAAAATGAAGGGACCTAAAAGTAAGGACCGAAATGAATATTTTAAAAATACATGGACCAAAATGAACCAAAGTCAAAAGTACACGGATCAAAACAAACATTTTGAAAACATGATTTAAATTAAGCTAAACAAACTAAAGTCAAAAGTACATAGACCAAAATAGTATTTAAACCAATATAAAACTACCACTATATAGTTTCAACATCCTCAATATCTTTTGAATGACTAATATATATTTGTTAACTTATTATATAATTTAGTTTCAATTATATAAAATATCCTTAAACTTAGGGTAAGTTTCAATTATGTCCCTAAATTTTGAAAAGTTGCATTTTAATCATTTGGTATTGTTCCAAAAAAAAAAAGCCTTCAGAGAGTCTTTCCATTAAGATGAAGGACGAAAATTGATGCAATAGTTGATCGTTAAAATTAGAAGGGGTACATAACATCATTTACAACTCAATTTCAACTACACAGAAGATTAAAATCATTGTTATCCTTCATTTCAATTCAAAAGATATTGTTAACACCATTTACAATATCATTCACAAAATTATTTTTTATACATCATGTTGTCACGTCCATTTACATGAATGATATTGCAAGTGTTGTTGTCAAAATATGGATAGGGGAACTCACTTGACCTTCACGTGACAACAACTGTAATATTTGTATTTAGGGAGAAATCACGTGACCTGCAAAAGAAGGGAAACATGCACACCGGTGTGATGCTTACCACACATTCTTCGATGCTTAAGTTAGTAAGAAAAGTTTTAGGAGTTTAGCAATTGTCTAGGGAATGAGAATTTACCCCTCTCTTTTTTGAAGAATAGTTTAAATAAACTTCTTCTAGGGCTTCTTTCTGATTCATCATAGATATTGGATAAGCAGAGATCAGATCGGGCCAGGAGCAGAAATAGAAAACTCGCGCGAAGATGGTCCCTGGTCGGCTCGATCGAGGCCGACTAGGCTTGGGCCTCGGTCGAGAGGCCCATGTAGGGCATAACCCTGGGCGGTCGGCTGGCCGAGGCCGAGGTCGACTAGGCTCGAGTTGACCTGGCTCGGGTCGCAGTTCTATGCCTGCTTCTTTGTTCCTACTCACGATGGTGGGTTGTGGTCCTGGGCTTGCTCATTCGGTCGTCTTGATTGGTATTTAGCTTTTTTATTTTCCAGTTTCTTTGGTTTATGTTGGTTGGTTCTTATGATCCAATTTCACCCATAACAGTAAGTAACACACTTTGTGGGCTATTTTTAGGACTTATTTAGTGCTAGTTTTGAAGATTTATTGAATATTTTCATGCACATATTTGTTGAATTTGCAGAAATCGAACATTTTGAAGAAAAGAGAGATGTTAAAGAATATGCTGCGAAAAAGGACTGAATTGGGACATAATTGAAAAAAAATATGAAAAAGAGAGAATAAATCAAATCAAGTAAAGACCCGTGAGAGTAGCGTTGAGACGCCACTTGGAAGTGTCTCACGCATTATCGGTTTTCATATGTAGCATCTTGACGCTACATGTTTCTCCTTAATTAATTTGGTGCATTATGGTATAACATGTTGACCTTACCCCATATTTCTATATAAGCTTTTTTTGCCCGCAGATTTGGGAGCCAATTTTAGAGAGACTAAAACCTACTTTCAAAACTTACACTATTTAGAGAATTAGAAGAGACTTTTGGAGTGAAGAAAAGAGATTTTCAAGCTCAAGATCGTGGACATCGTGACGGGGACGAACAATTGACACACAAGCTTCAATTTTTCTTTTGTTTCTCTAAACTTTGTATTTTCGCGATGGGACTTATTTTAAGCTTTGTATTTGAATTCTTGCACATGAGTAGCTAAGTTTATTGATTAGTCTTTTAGTTTAGATGATTAATTAAAAGTTTTGATTGACTGTGATAAGGGTAATGTTTTTAATCATTTGATCATGGGTTAAATATTAATTGCTCTGAATTTATGCTTATGAGATATAGTTTAGATTAGACTTTAATTGCATGACTAGAGTTTTCCTAAGATCGGGAGATTTAGGATTCCTTTAAAAGTCGCTCAAAGAAGTAGACTTAAGGCCTTGCATGTTTATAAATCTAGATAGGAATATTGGAGGTAAGATGCTTGGGATTCAATTGTGCTCAAGAGAGATAATTGTTATCTTTACCTTCTTGACTTATGAAATAATAGCGTATTCAATCGTGGATGTTTTAATCATTTGATTGGTCTCATTAATTGGTGAAATCAAATCCCTAGAATTTTTGCTTTCTGATATGTCTCTTGTCTATTTTAAGTTGTTTTTAACTAAGTTTTAGATTAAATTCATCATTCCTTCAAGTCTTGTGTCTGACATACGTAATTCATATTATACTATATTTAATTTGACTCATACACTTGAGTTAAGCAATTTACACAATAGTCGTATATGTCTTCCATTTTTTTTTAATTGTTAGGGATAACGACCCTCCACATTGGTATGATATTGTCCACTTTGGGCATAAACCCTCATGGCTTTGCTTTTGGTTTCACCCAAAAGGAATGGAGATACTATCCCTCACTTATATACTCATGATTTTCCCCTTCTCTACCTCGAACAAAGTACCAACCGAGCCTCCCCTCAAATAGTCATCCATCCGTCTAGCTCTTATCCGCCTATCCGATAGAGCTCTCTACCACAGATCTCCACCATGACTACACTTCAAGGCTCACCTCCTATGTTCGGCACCAGAGGATTCTATCGATCACGACTCAGGGGCATGACTCTGATACCACTGTTAGGGACAATGACCCTCCACATATCTCCACATTGGTATAATATTGTCCACTTTGGGCATATGCCCTCATGGCTTTGCTTTTGGTTTCACCCAAAAGGCCTCATACCAATGGAGATGCTATCCCTCACTTATATACCCATGATCTTCCCCTTCTCTAGCCGATGTGGGACTTTGGTCGCACTCCCAACATTAATAAAAAAAAATTACTTGACTCAAATCAAACCCTCATTGGCTACAAAAGAAAGTTGTCCATATTGGACTCATGTCGTAAGAGGATCGATTGAAATGTTCTCTTGATCATTATAAACTAATATGTTTCAAATTCAATATTCAAAGGTTAAAATAAAGCTTTTCAAAATTTAGAAGAATAAGTGAAGCCTAGTCTAAGGTATTTTGTACATTTTAATTTATAATTTAAGATGAAATAATGTTAAATATTTTGAAAAATCAATAACTTAAATTAATAAAGGATAGAAGTATTACTGTTGGAATATAAACTTTGACAAATCTAAAATTGTCACATCATCACCCAACATGGATGGCGAAATTATATCTAATTAGGGATTAATTAAATTTATAACGGTCCCTAAATTAAATATGGCAAATTCATGTACATATTTAGGTTCTTTAAAATTTGGAAGACCAAAGCTCAAATTGAAGGCCCAAACTAACCAAGCCTAGTTAAAAAGGTTGACCCAAAGTTCAGGCGCAGTCTAGAAGACTGACCCAAAGTCAAACATGCTCAACCCAGAAAACTGGCCTAAAGTCAAATAGGCTCAACTCAAACGAGTTGGTCCAAGGTCAATAGGGTCTAACCCAAAAGATTAACCCAACATTAACATGGCCCGGTTCAGTAGGTCCAAGCTCATCTGGAGGCCCAAAGGAACTCTACAAATAAAGACCTCACTTATTCATTTTCGAGGTTCAGAACTGAAGAAGCTCAGAGAATTTAGAAACAAAGTTGTGAAGTCTCCAGAACCTTCTGAAGATCAAACACCATATGAATGAAGAACACTTCATGAAGATCGTAAAAAACAAATCCCACTATCCAGAGAGAATTCTATAACAAAGGCTATAAAACTCTCTACACTTCTGGAGATCAAACATTTCTTGAACGAAGAACGTTGCCTCGAAGATCAAGAACACTTCTTCGAGATTCATTGCAATTTCACGCTCGAGAACAAACTACAAACCCCTCAAGAACAAGCTGTAAAACCCTCGAAACAACTTGAAGATCTTCAACAAGCTGCAACCGAAGATCTTCAACAAGCTATAAGTCGAAGACCCTCCACAAGCTACAAGTCGAAGACCCTCCACAAGCTACAAGCCGAATGCCTTCAACAAGCTGCAAAGTCTCCAGATACAATACACTTGAGAGAGAAAGAATCAGATGATCAAATTAGAGATTGTAATCCACTACATTCAAATAAATAAAAATATAACGTTCAATTACATGTGTCTCATTTTTGTTTCTTTATTGCGTGTGAACAACTACTATCGTCAAATTGATCATGAATATACAAAAACCCAATACATTTATTTATATTTAATTATTTTTATGTTCAAAAAATTTAAATCAAAATAAAATAAGAAGTTTTATGTGGAGTGATCCAATTCTAGATAGAGATTCTGATGAGACGCTCCAAAGTTAAGCACATGTTAACTCGACCTCCCTATATTATCATCTTTATAAAAGTAAGAATGGAAAAATGAAAATTTTATTGTGTTTAAGATAACTTTCGTCAATTAGACTACGATGTAACGTTACCTTTGAAAAAAGTGCATTGAAAAATAATAAATAATTCAAAAGCTAACCACGCCTTAAAAGGTTTGAGGGTCATTTTTTTTTAAAAAAAAAAAACAGTTTTTTAATCCAATTGAATCTTGAATTAGATTCATACACCACATTAAGCAAATGTACCATGATTGCACTCTTAATCATTTGCACAATATTAACTTTTTAGATAATTTGAGTGGAGAGATTTGTCATAATCGAATTTCAATGGTATTTGGTAAATGAGGATTTAGTCGATGATTTTTTAAAATAATATGCGAAAAATATTGAGATTCTAGATGGATTGAAAAGGTTTTCTCTTTTCTTTTTTAAATCATATTTTGGTACTTAAACCCTTTTGTATATTTTCATCTCAGCAATATTACTTTTTAATTTCTACTTTAGCTTTTAAATTTTTATAAAAAAATATTTCAATAATTATGGTCGAATTTCCATGGTCTATATAAGTTGTTATTAAGCTTTGATGTTAAATTTCACATAAATCTTAAGTCATCTATTTCCAAATTAGAATAAAACACAAATTCATAGAGGGATTTTCGTACGGATAACCTATTTTCACGCGCTTTAATAACTGATAACCTGCATTATGAAAATAATGAAATATGATTCATTCTGACGTGACAATGCGCATAAAATTACTCATAAGGGTAATATGAAGCAGTCTTTCTTGTTCACGCTCTCGTATGCAGAAACACTCTCGTTATCGTTGTTTCCTCTCGCTCTCGCTCAAATGAGTGGCCGAAAATATAGAGGAAAAAAAAACAAGGAAAAAATCAGAGAATAGCTAGAGTAGCAGAGGTAGAGCGAGAGCGAGAGCTATAGTGCGATTTTTGTTGTTTTTTTTTCTCCATAATTTTGACAACTTCATTACTATCATGCGCGAGAGCGAAATTTGAGCGAGAACGAGACTTGAGCGAGAGCGAGAAAGCTAGAGTCAGAGTACGTTGGTCATATGTCATTAATTTCAGAACATGGGTCAAATCACATCAATACGCATGAAAAGAAGTCTTTCATGCAATTTTCTCAAATTCATATGATGCCATGTTGTTCAATTATCAATACTACAACTGATCCTTTAGAGAAGGTTAAGTATCTTACCTACTGAACTGTATTATCTTAAACTTAGTAAAGTGTATTAATTTTCGTATAAACTTTGACTTTTGTCAAATTGCACATTTACACTTTTCTATAATTTTTTTTTTTTAATTCAACAACATTTTGAGGTGGGAGTTCCGAACTCATGACCTAGACAAATGTACATACTTCATGTTAGTAGAGCTATTTTTTTTTTTTTTTTTTTTTTTTTGAGGAAATAGAACAAGTTACAAGAAAATTAAGACATAAAGTTTAAAAGGCCTATCGAGGGCTCATCTCCCCAGCGATCATCTCTCTTTAAATGAAAAGTTCGTTGTGCCAATTTGTGTGCTTCCGTATTGATGCTTGGAGTAATATGTTTGAAGAAATGCTTCGAGTAATATGTTTGAAGAAATTTCAGCCCATCTGATTACTAAATTGGCTAATTCCATCGCGAAATTTCATTTAAAGCTATGCTCTAGTTGGCAAATAAAATTTTATTTAAAGAATTATTTTTTTAAAAGGATTCTCTCATGCATTCAATTAATTAGACTACGCATGTTAAAGTGAAATTTATGGATTTTAAAGGAAAACTACATTCGAGTTTAAAAAAAAAAATGTGTGAGCTTTCCTATAATTATTTAGACTTTGTTTGATAACTATTTTGTATTGTAAATTAAACCTATAAATACTACATCCACATATGATTTTCCATCTTTTCTTATCTATTTTTTAGATGTGTTTTAAAAAACCAAGTAAAGTTTTGAAAACTAAAAAAAATAGTTTTCAAAAATTTATTATTGGTTTTAGAATTTGGTTAAGCATTAAAGTATTTAAATAAGAAAGATGAAAACTATTATAGAGAAATAGTGAGATTTCGCCAACAAAAGCATAGCTCGACTGGTATCAAGTATGACTTATGACCAAGAGATCATAGGTTCGAATCCCCCACCTCCAATTGTTGATGTACTTAAAAAAAATAAATATTGAGATTTCTAAATTAATTTTTTTAATATTAAAACCAACATGTGAATTAGCAAAAAAATGAAGAGAATTTGTAATGGGTAGCAAACTTGAAGTTATTATTTGTAGATATAGCAACATTTTAAAATAATTGAAAATATGAAAAAAAATCTTTAATTTTTTTCATAATTCCATTTATACCCCTAGTGCATATTGTCTTCTTCATTTAGGTTTCATTAAGAGATTTTCGACTGTGTATTCCATTTACCATTTTGTTTTCGACTGTGAGATTTTCGAGGGTATTTCTCGATATTTTTTCCAATCAAGTTTCGATTCAGTCATTTTCCAATTCACAAGCGTCGACAACCTCTCGCAAGCATTTGTTGGAGTATATCTTCCAATTCGATCTTCTCCCACACATTTGTTAACGCCATTTTCCAATTTTCTCGCAAGTTGGAGTCCACCTCAATTCCATCTTCCAATATGTCAATATTCTTGCAAGTTTGAAGTCCACATTCCAATCGATTAGGTTTACAAGTCTACATTATTGCAAGCTTGGAGTCCACATGCCAATCTGTCAATATTCTTCTAATCTGTCAAAATCTATTAATCGGTTATGCCTAGAGAAGCTCTGTTTTACAATTTTTTGTTGTATGGTGATTTTTTGTTGGTTTTTTGTTTGTTTGTATGGAAGCTTTGTTTTATAATATTTTATTCTATGATGATTTTCTGTTTTATGCTCATTCCATTTTTCTTGGTCTCTGCTTTATGCTTATGATCAATAGATATCAGTGATATACGTGTGAATATGCTATATACTTTTATCAATGATACATAGTGAATATGTTAGTGATTCAGTGATACATGAGTGAATATGCTAGTGATCAATAGATGTCAGTGATATACTTCTGTCAATGATATATGAGTCCTTCTCTTTTCTTGGTCTCTGCTTTATGCTTGTGATCAATAGATATCAGTGATATACATGTGAATATGTTAGATATTAGTTATATACTTTTATCAATGATATACAGTGAATATGCTAGTGATCAATAGATATCAGTGATATACAAGTGAATATGCTAGTGATCAATAGATGTCAGTGATATACTTCTATCAATGATATACGAGTGAATATGCTAGTGATTTATAGATATCAGTGATATACTTCTATAAATGATATACGAGTGAATATTAGTGATAGTGATAGTGATTGTCTTCTATCACTAATAGACTTCGATCATTCTGTGATTATCTTCTATCACTGATAGACTTTAATCATTTCTATAAACATTCAACAATGACCGTCTTCTATCCCTTAGGCTTCGATACCAAGAAAAATTTTATCAGTGATAGTTATAGGTTTCTATCAGTAATAGATTTCTATCAACATTGGAAAGATGAAATTTATCAGTGATAGAGATAGACTTCTATCACTGATAGACTACAATTAACACTCCAAGTCTATCAGTGATAGTGATAGTGATAGTCTTCTATCATTGATAGATTTCGATGGACCAACACCAAGTTACACTATCACAGAATCACCCAACTTCCACAATCTTAAAAAATCACAAGAAACAAATACAAGTCAATCAACCCATTCAATCAACTCATTCACAAATACACAAGTCATTCAATCAACCCATCAACTCATTCACAAATACACAAGCCATTCAATCAACCCATTCAACTAACTCATTCACAAATACACAAAGCCAACAAAGCCATTAAATCGACTAATTCAATGATAAACTTTTATCAACCTCATTCATAGATGGAACATCAATCATTAGTCAAACTGATACACTTAGCATAAGTTACAACATTCACAGATCCATTCAAAAAATGTATAAGAATTTGAATTTGATCACCCCTGATAGAATTTGATTCATTAAAAAAAAGTCACACAATCTTAAACAAATTGTAAGTTACAGTCAAACTATATCCAAAAAAAAAATTGTTCAAAGTTGTTACAGTCAAATATTAGATGTCTAAAAAAAAATTAAACAAGATAAATTAATTCTTCAATCTTTTTTTCTCTAGAGACAACTTTAGCTCAAAAGATGGAGCATCAATCTTCAATCGTGGAGAATGTCTTTTGATTGGTGATTCTTCCTTTTTCTTTGCTTATTCTTCCCCTTTCTTTAGTGATTCTTTTTGTTCAACATTTTCTTGAACTTTTTTTTTTGTTGGTTTTGATTGTCTATTGGGCCTTGTAGAAGTAACAACATTCTTTAGCAAAGTTGACTTTTGATTTGTATTTTTTAGTTGCTCTTCCTTCTCCAACCTGATATGAGAGATAGAGATAGATAGAGATAGAGTTGTATGAGAGATGGTTAGTTTATCACTAATAGGGTTCTATCAGTGATTCAGTTCTATCAGTAATTGAGTTTCAACTCTATCACTGATAGAGCTCTATCACTCTATCAGTAATAGAGTTCTACCATTGATTGAGTTCTATCTATCAATGATAGAGCTCTAGAACTCAATCAAATAGAACTCAATCAGTGATAGAACTCAATCACTAATAGAGCTCTACAATCTCTTTTTTTTTTTATCAGTATTCTCATCCATCATATCTGTCAAATTAATCAATAATCATGAGTAGACCTAAACCTATAAGTGATATATAAAAAAAAAAAAATCAGAGGTACATGACTACACTGATATCAAATGATATATAAAAAATCAGTGATAGACTTCTAACGCTGATATCAAATGATAGAAGTCTATCACTGTGATATCAAAGAAAGGAATACTTATCAGTTATACACTTATATCACTGATATCAAGTGATAGAAATCTATCACTCTGATATCAAAGAAAGAAAAACCTATTAGTTATAGACTTCTATCACTGATATCAGGTGATAGGAGCTTATTACTGTGATATCAAAGAAACAAAAACCTATCAGTTATAGGCTTCTATCACTGATATCAGGTGATAGAAGTCTATAACTGTGGACAAATCAAATAAATCAGACCAATAACCAAAAGCAGCTATTTGATTTGAATCAGAGCAAAAAACTAAATATGATAATCAAATGCAGTGATAAGAGTCTATAACTATGGACAAATGCAACAATTGATAGGCATCTATCACTAAGTGCTTGATAGTCAAATGAACAAACAAGCCAGACAAACAAGCAGACACACTTATGAAAGAACTCTATCACTTATGGATCATGTTGCAAAACAAAAAGAACTAGCAAATAACCATCAGTTCTATCAAATGCAACTAATCAATTAATCAACAATTCATAGTGATTTCAATTAACTAATCAACTATTCATGGTGATTTCAATCAACCCAAATTATAAAGAGACAGTGATTGAAGACAACAAAAAGTTACTTAGGAAGTTACTTATAAATTAGAACCTAACATGATTACAAAAGGAACTAACATGCTAACATAATGAACCAACATTCAAGTAGTTGATCAGTGATATGAGGTGATAGAAGCCTATCACTGTGATATCAAAGAAAGAAAAACATATCGCCTATATACTTTTATCATCGATATCATGTGATGTGCTTCTATCACTGTGATATCAAAGAAAGAGAAACCTATCAGTTATATACTTCTATCACTGATATCAGATGATAGAAGTCTATCACTGTGATATCAAAGAAAGAGAAACCTATAAGTTATAGACTTCTATCACTGATATCAAGTGATAAAAGTCTATAACTGTGGACAAATCAAATAAAGCGATCAAATAAGGCTCATGTGTTAACCCTAATCTTTGTTTATGATAACAAAGGAAAAAAACTCAAAACAACAATGCAACAAAACCAATAATCAACAATGAAAAAAAGCTAGTTGATAGATAATGATAGAAGTTGTTGTTTGTGTAGTGATATCAATCTATCTTTTAGGGCAAGAAATTAATTAAGAGATACTTTCATTATACAACAAGAAAGAAATAGACTCTGATAGAAGAATCGAAAAAGAAAAAAAAACAAAGAAATCCGAAGGAATCAACTGTGACAAAAAAAATCGAAAATGGTAGTAGAAGGAAACGAAAAAATGAATCTAAGAAATTTTACTGTAGATTTTCTCGTTTGAAAGCACGACGTCGACTGTTAGGTAATGAAAAATGGAGAAGACTTGAAACCTTAGAAAAACGGTGAAGACTGAAAAAGAGGAAGAAAAAGGAACGAGAGAGAATCATGTGTTGTTGAAAAGCTGAAGAAAAGCTCAAGGAAACTTAAGGAAAATTGAAGAACGTGAAACTAGTGGGCTTTTTGGTAATTTTTTATCTTCTTTTCGAATTTTTGCTATTTTTGCAATATGGTTGAGCCATTTGCTATATGACCAATTATTTTGACCCATTTTGCTACCAACCCAATTGCCCCAAAAATGAATGATCTAACTTTACAATCGAACTATTTGATGAATTGTTTTATTATCAAAATAACAATTAAGCATAGCCGTCCATCTCATCTACCAGCTCGACACATTTTGAATGCTTTTTATTGATTATTTAAAATTTGAGAATCTTTTTCACAAAATCAAAGTGCTTTATTGCTTTTCATAAAGCTCCAGCCTTTTTGGCATATCCTTAAAAAATATAATAATTAACACAAACTTCCATTGTGTGTGTGTGTTTTTTTTTGTGGTGATTCCCTTAATTATATATTATAAATTTTGGTGTTCGATTTGCTAAATCTCACTTCTCCGCACGTGGGACACGGCATGCCGTATAGGAAAATTTTCTCTTTTTTTTTAGCATAAAAGGAAAAATTCATTAAACATTGATGATAAGGTTACAAGTTGATTGACACCGTTCAGACTCAAGCGTCTTGCGGAACCAAGCAGGAAAATAATCAAACCAAAGCCCTGTAGTCCCTCTCAATCCCTTTCTTGCCAATATATGCGCAAAATTGTTGAAAGATCTACTAGTGTGGCTCAAACGAATCACCTTAAAGAAATTCCAAAATGCGTGGATATCTTCGATGTAATTTTTTATGTCTGATGTAGGCTCCTAGAATCCATTCACCATTGTTACCAATGACAATGAATCCGAGAAGAAATGAACTTGAGAAAACTCCAAACGGGAAGCCAATTTCAAACCATCAAACAACGCTACTGCTTCGGAGCATGTCGAATTTAAGTAACCATCATGTTTTGTGGCCATGGCCACCAGACAATGTCCGTCATTGGCTCGAAAAGCCACTCCCACACCAGTCATTCCTTCTTGTTCACTACACATTGCATCCACAAAAATGTTTATGCAAGATGGGGTCGAGGAAGGCCTAGTGATGTCACTCTCAGATTTGGGCATCGATGATGACTTTGTAGATTGGACTTCCTGTAGGTACTGTAGTACCCATTTCGATCTAACAGAGATCGGAGTCAACGGTTGGTTAAAACATCAATTATTCCGGTCATTCCAGATGCCCCATGCACCAACACTCAACATTTCAAAGCTCTTACTATTATAGTTCCTAAACAAATAAATCCAAATATCTTGTATCGACCAACTTCTATCTAATCCATCCACGATCCCCGGAATCAAGATATTCCACATTCTTGTGCTCTCGGGCACCAAAACAGTACATGGTCCATCTTTTCAGGTAATCGACCACATATAGGACAATAGCAAGGGAGGTCCATACCTCTTCTGACCAGGTTGACTCGAGTGGGCAAGCAATCATGAAAGGAACGCCATACAAACAATTTTACCTTCGTTGGTAAATTTACTCCCCATAGGCCTTTCCACCATTTTCTGTCTCCCTCCGCCAAGGATGAGGTTGGTCTCTCGGAATCCATCATGAACAATTTGTATCCACTCTTGACTTGATACTGACCCCTCTTGTCAAAATGTCATACCCATCTATCTGCACATCCAGATAAAGATATTGGTTGCCTGACCATTTCCTTTATTTCCTCATTTTCAAAGTAATACTCCAATCTGTTGATATCCCACTGTTTTTTTGGTGTAATGAATTCAGAGATATATTTCTCCCCTGGGTCATTGAGGTTGTGGATCGGTTTAAAAGACCATAACCTTGGTAACCAAGGGTCTGCAAATCCTAATGGATTCCCCATTTCCAACCTGCCATCGCATGGCTTTCTTCAGTAACTCCAATCCCCAAACAAAACTCTTCCAGAAGTATGACCCTGAGGCTGGAGAAGATGAAATACTGAGAAGATCAGAATTAGGAAAATATTTGTCTTTCAGAACCTTAGACACCAATAAGCAAGGATTCATGAAAACCCTCTAAGCTTGTTTGGCTAGAAGGGCTTTATTTGCCCCCACCAGGTCACAAAAATTCAGACCTCCCAATTCCTTAGCTTTACATAATTTCTCCCACCTCACCCAGCGTATCTTATTCTTCTCTGTTGTGGAACCCCACCATAATTTTGCTATCTGACTAGTGAATAACTGACACAACTTCTTGGGGAGTCGGAAACAGCTCATGGAAAAAGTTGGTAAGGCCATGGCTACACTTTTTACCAGCACCTCTTTAGCCCCTGCAGAGAACAAATTTCCTTTCCAGCCTTGTAGTTTCTACCAAAACTTGTCCTTTAAGTGGCGTCAGTCTGTCCATTTACTTCTTGAGAATGATGAAGGAATACCCAGATACGATCCAAGATTGTCAACTATCTTCATTTGTAGGATGAGACCTAGGTATTGTTTGCATTCTAGATTTACATTTTTGGAGAATAACAATACCGACTTTCTCATATTGATCGACTGACCTGATGCCATCTCATAGGTACTGAGAATAGCCTTTAGTAGGCCAAACTCATTAGCATTAGCTTTTAAGAAAAGAAGACTGTCATCAGCAAAGAATAAATGAGTCACCTTAGGACTTTGTCTTGCAACTGCCACCCCGAAAAGTCTAGCAGTCCTTGATTCTGATGACAGTAAAGCTGACAAACCTTCAACACAAAGCAAAAACAGATATGGGGATAACGGATCTCCCTATCGCAACCCTCTTGACGGTTTAATAGTCTCAATATCTTTTCCGTTTAATGAAATGGAAAAGGAAACCGTCGAAATGCAATCCATGATCAAATCCACCCATCTTGTAGGGAAACCCAACTGTAATAATACCTGTTTGAGGAAAGCCCATTCCACTCTATCGTAGGCCTTGTTCATGTCCAACTTGATTTCAGCAAAACCCCCATGACCTTTCTTCCTCTAGTACATCTAGCCTAAAGTTTCATGTGCAATGATAAGATTATCTGTGATGTTCCTGCCTGGGACAAAAGCGAATTGCTCCTCTGAAATTATATCACCCAGAATTATCTTCATTCTGTTCGCGATCACCTTTGTAACTATTTTATAACAACATTACAAAGGCTAATCGGGTGATAGTCTGCCACCTCCTTAGGATCTTTCACCTTGGGAATAAGGACGATAGTAGTTTTGTTCCAACAGGCCGGCGAGACATTCTGATTAAGAATTTTCAAGCAACTGTCCACCGTCTGGGGGCCTATCACATCCCAGTATTTTTGGTAAAAGACTGCCGAGAAATCATCTGGGCCTGGTGCCTTAGTTAGGTGAAAACCTTTCACCGCCCCCACTATTTCATCTTCAGTGATGTCCTGCCTTAAAATGTTAACCATATCATCAGATAATTTCTGAGGGATTGCATTAGTTACCTTAGATATGTCCTCCAACGAAGGGTTGGAAGAAGCAAATACTTCCTTGAAATACTCCATGAACACGTTGGACACCATAGACGGTTCTTCCTGCCAATGTTCCGTCCCATCCATGATTCCCCTGATTGTGTTTCTCTTCTTTCTTTTAGAGGCTCTCAAGTGAAACCATCTGGTATTTCTGTCTCCCCATTTTAACCAATTTCCCCGAGATCTTTGTTTCCAATAAATCTCTTCTTCTAGCAGTTTTCTTTCAAGATCTGATTAGTGCAAAATCTAAAGGTAATGGTTGTGCATATGCATCTTTTAATTTAGAACGCAGTGTATATATAACAGATCATCTTAAGCTCTCATTCTGCTTCTTTCCCCAAGGACCCAAGACATTGGCCGTTAAATTCAGTAATCGTTGTAAATCAGGTTCAACCTGATTCACCTGATTCCACTCACCTGCTTGTTCAATTAAACTCTTGCACTTTGGGTTATGTGACCAAAATTCCTCAAATCTGAACGGTTTTTGAGATCTCCAACCTTTCGATAGGGGGACTTCTAGGCTTAGTAGAATCGGGCGGTGGTCAAATTTTGCTCAGTCCAGATGATTTACAATGCAGTTCCGAAAAAGAAGACAAAACTCTTGATTAGCCAAAAATTTATCAAGGCGAAGACTAACCTAGTCATTTTGTTCCCTCCTGTTGCACCAGGTAAATTTATCACCACAAAAACCCAGGTCTAGGAGTTTGCAATCGTCTACCGCCTGTCTGAATTCCTGAATCAACCCCTGTTGTCTGTCGCCACCTCCACTTTTCTCGACATCCAAAGGATTTCATTAAGATCTCCCCTACTACCCACGACGATGGGTCATTGTTATCGATTCTGCGCAAAAGTTCCCATGACTGAGTCCGAAGAGATTGATCAGGTTGACCATACAAGACGGTGAATCTCCAACTCTTATCATTCCACTCTATTGAAGCATCAATATGATGGGGTGAGAAGGATCTGATAGAGACTGCAGTTTCCTCTGACCAGAACAGACAAATACCTCCACTCTGACCTATTCTATCAACAATAAAACACCTAGAATAATGTAACTTGTTTTTCAACTTATTCAGTACATTGCGATTACATTTAGTTTATGACAAAAAACATAAATGGGGAGTATAGCGAGTTAATTCATCGCAAACAACACGAAATGCCCTAGGGCTCCCCAACCCACGGACATTCCAACAGAGAGTTTTCATGGCTGCAGGCGGGGTTGCTCAGCAACCGCCGCCCCATCAATAGACAATAAATTGCCATCCTTTCCCTCTTCTGACCTTGCTTGGAATGATGGCTTCTTATTAGAACCTGCAGGACTATTAACCAGCTTCCGCTTTCCCCCTTGGGTACAATCCACAGTCTTGTTCGGCAAAGGAAGAGCAATTCGTGTGAGTCTTTTCCATTTGCCTGGAGTAGGTGTATAGGTTGCCGGTGAAAGGACCTGATCGCATGAAAGAGTGGGCTTTAATTTGTTGCCCAAGATTGTGTGTGAGACCAGTTATGGGCCTCCATCCTCAAAGTTTTCGGTCAGCCCAACAACATCAAGTACCCGCCCCGTTTGGAAGTTGTGCCCAACCACTTTGTCTGTCGAATGGGCCATCCCAATACTTGAAGTGGGAAGAGGTTGGCCCATTGTCGAAACGTTTGTTTCAGTCATTCCACCGAGAGGCCCAGTGTTGTCCAACTCAAAACCAGCCGCCAAGCCCATGACCTTATCGACCAGCTGTACCGAATGGCTTTTGTCATACGTTTCATTTCCTTCAAAGTTGAGTTTCTTCGCGCACTTAATGTCCGATCGTTTCTCCCTCAGCTTCTCAATCTCCCCTGATTTTTCGCTTATTGGCATTGATGGTGAAACGTCCATGGAGGAATTGATTGTGATCGGAGAAATCATCGTCGAACGCACCGATCCTTTCGCCTTCGTCGGATCCTGTGGAGATCCGCCCCCTGTTCTCGAAGAATCCGCTGGAGAGGTGGCCATTGGGGTTCCCCAACGGTACCGATTCAAACATTTCTCCTTTTTTACTCTTCTTCTGTTCTAAAGGATTCGTAGACTTAGCTTTCATCAGAACTCGCCCAGTGTACCTCAGATTCTGACCATATTGGTGAAACCTCGAGCCTTTGACTGAGTTCTTGTAAAATAGGTTACAATCTTTGAAGATATGATCGATGACACCACAATGTGAACAGAATTCGGGTAGCTTCTCGTATTTGATAACTATCAATACACCCCCCATAGGTCCCTCCATGTTTAATTTTATGCTTCTTCTCAGGGGTTTTGAAATGTTAATCCTAATCTTCACACGCATGCTCATACCCCACTTGATTTCCCCTTTACCTTCATCGAAATCCTCAAAAGTACCCATAGCATTCACCAGCCTCTGAGTCATCTCTCTGTTAAAACAAGCCAGGGGATGTCCAAGAAATGTACCCAGAAACCCACATGTTCAAAAACCAAATCTGATGGTTTTGAATATAGTGTTGGTTTCTCCAGAGCTAGTAAGAATCTATCAAACAACCAAGATCCCCCGTGGAAGACCCTCGTGCAATCCAGTTCATTTCGAAATCGAAAAAAGAATAAGTTTGAACCAATTACCTCAACTTCCAAACCTGCCTCAATTTTCCACGCTGCTTTCAAGGTGTTTCTGACCACCTCGGCTGATAGAAACCTCCCCAAAAATCAACTTGCCCACCAGGCATCCGTCTAGTTGTTCTTGGTCGATTAGATTGGAGTCGTATTTCACATCGACTGATACCTCCTCTTCCTTGCTTGTAAGGTTTAGTTTGTTCCAGTCCTCCAACAAATCCTCTTGGATTCCAATTCTGCTTGTTGACCCCATGTTCGATTGGTATTTTCGATTTGGACAGAGAGTTTGTGTTGATACCGTGTAGGGGACAGGGAAAGAAACTAAAATGGAGTGCCAACCTGTACGTCGAAAAACCTCCCATACGGAGACTCAGTCCGGCAAAGCCGTAAGTGCACCAGAGAAAATTCCGGCAAACCCATGTTCGATTGGTATTTTCAATTTTGATTTTAATAAGTTGAGCCTAGGTAGAAATGTTAATGTATGGTTAATTTTTAATTTAATAAATTTATCTTTTCTTTTTTAAAATGTTTGATAAGTCAGAAATGTGTTAGACATAAAGTTGAAAACTAAGACTATATTTAATAATTATTTTATTTTTTATTTTTGAAAATTGTTTTATTTTCTCGTCATTTATACGATAAATTTTATATTTTTTAAGAAAACATTTGAATTTTTAGCAAAAATTCAAAAAAAAATAAAAAACTATGGTTCTGTTTGATAACTGATCTTTAGTTTTTTTTTTATTTTTAGAAATTATATTTGTTTTATCATCAATTGTCTACCATGATTTTTTTTTTTGTGACAAAACATTTGGATTCTTGCCCAAGTTTTTTAAAAAAAAATTTGTGAAAAGTTTTTTTTTTTTTTTTAGTTTTCAAAAGTTAACTTAGACTTTTGAAACATAGATAAAAAATAGATCACATAATCCTAAATCTAGAGATGAAAATAGTATTTATAGACTTAATTTTTAAAAGCTAAAAACAAAAAACAAAGGATTATTATACATAGTCTCTCTATTTTTTTTTTTTCAAAACTGAACTTCATTTTAAAAAAGATGTGAAAAAATAGAAAACAAACCAGAAAAACTTAGAAAGTACTATTATGGGTTTAATTTCAAAAAAATAAAAAAAAAAGTCATAAACCGGGCTTTAAAAAATTATTAAATATTAGAAAATATTAGAAAATTATCACAAACAAAATTAAAGGTGGTCGGTTTAAAATAAATGCAACTTTTTAAAGTTCTAAGGGCCTGTTTGGTATGCAAATCCGATCCTCGCTTTATGTTTTCTGATTCACCGAATCTCGGTGAATATGTGTTTTAGCGAGATGTGTTTTGAAATCGCTTTGGATTCTGGATCCAAATAGTAGAAATTCTGAAAACAACATTTTTATGTTTTCATTGTATCCAGATTCTGAATTTAAAATTTTAAAATGCAGAATTATATTAAACAAAGATAAAAATAATAAATACAATATTTCATGTTATGAATTCAATTTACTTTTGTTAAATTAAAATATGTAGAATATAATATATTATAAATTATAGAATATTATATTATAAAAAGATAATTCTATAAAATTTGCAAAATCATTTTCTAAATTAATTAATAATGACTTATATTCAATATAATAATTAGTTTTGATCTACAACTAATTTCACGATCTATAAATATGTTATAGAAGCATGCTTTAAAATAATGCTTTTAGAATGAAATTAAATTTCTAAATCTACTACCAAACACATATCCGAAACACATGAAATACAACTCTGCTTTCATTGAATCACTTGCTTTTTCAATTTACTGTTTTGATTAAATCACAAAAATGTACTAAGTTTTCCATTAACAAAAACAAAAAGTTAAAAGAGGAAAAACATATGAAAAAGACGTTTTTACCTAGAAATGGGAATAGTCAAAAGTGGGGGACGACTGAAGAGAAGGGCAGAGCGGTCAAAATCCACGTGGTTTGATTTTGCTTTTAGAACACTCAACTCACAAATTTATTGGAAAGTGCTGAGTTTTTTCTTAAATCTATTATCTATATATATATATATAATATTGATACAGACAAGACAAAAACTTCACTGTTTAAGCCGTGGAAATTCAAAGCTACAAGTTTACACGTCACGTCACCATCTCACACCCTTTCAATTTTATTATATTTTTAAAACCAATAACCCCCGCCGAAAATTCAACGGTCTGCCTCTCACTCTGGGGTGGACACTTTTTAATATATATATTTTCATCCTAAATTTTTTATCTTTTTCCAAAATTTTTATTCTAAATTTTTTATTTAGTAAAAGTACACTCGAATTTAGACAAGTGTTACCATCTTAATTTTATCAAAGGTTGTAATATATATGATAAAGGAGAAATAATATTAAAACTACATTTTTGTATGTACTAAAAAAAACTACATTTTTATTAAATTTTGTGAATTTAAGCTGACAAGATTGCTCAAGGATTAATTTATGTATTAATATAAATTAATTTTGTGTAAAATTTGATTTTATTAAAATTAGTGAGTTTATGAAGGTCATTTTTACCTTGACTTTTTGTTTAAATTAGTTGGTGAATTAGTGGAATTTGACTAAAGGATAAAAATTGTAACAATTCTCTAAGTTTAGAGTCTAATTTGACAAAATTGAAAGTTTAGAATTAAAATTGATACAACTTGATAAAGTTATGCGTAAAAATTAAATTTTTCCTAAAAAAATAACATTCTCAAATTTTCAATTTGCATCAATCAACTCTTTAAACTTAGAGAATTATTATAATGAGACCCTAAAAGATTCCAAATTGCCAACTATAAACGTTGTTCCAAACCAAACTCTCAAATTATAAGATTCTTTTCATCAATTTTTTTCCCTAAATCGAGACAACAACTCAACGTTTTTTTTTTAGGATTAATATTATAGTTTTCAAATGCTATAGAATAAGAAAAATGAGATTACATTGGGATGATTATATAATTTAAGATTAATTATAATAGTTAAGGAATGGTTTGCACGTTTTACAATATTTAAGGATTTAATTATGAAGTTTATATAATTTAGAGGGACAATTTAAAAGTTGAACCCAGGATTATAACACTTATATATTTGAATGGTGATTTTGCGATCTTTTCTAAAAACAAATATCCTAAATTTTAAAATAATGTTTGATTAAATTACAATTTATATTTGTCTGGTCTATCACACTACATTAATTTAGTTGAAACTTATTTAATAAGGAATGTTATCTTTGCGTAATGATGAAGATTTGAGAAAATATATTCAATTTCAGAATTTTATTTCAAATATAGTTTGAAAATTAGGAGTGTACATAAGTCGAGTTAAGTTGGATTTGAGGAGTTTTTTAACCAACTCGAAATTTTGAGTTGGTCATTCCTTCAACCCAATGAACCATATTCATGAGAGTAACTCAACTCAATCAAATATTTTCGAGTTGGGTTGGTTTGGGTCGTCGGGTTAATCTTTTATTTTTATAATTTTTTTAAATATAGAAAATATTTTTTCTTGAATTAATAACTAAAATCACAGAAAAATTAAATATCAAACTTTAAAAATTCATAACATCTTAACATTTGTTAGAAGTCTAAGAGAAAAACATTAAAAAATTGACAAATAATTCATTTATAAGTATGTATATAATTAAAATAAAATAAAAAAAATAAAAACTTTGGGTTGGGTCAACCTGATCCTAAAAAGTCCAATCTTCTAATTCAACCCAAACTAAAAAAAATCTAATCTAACTCGATCCTTACAGCTTAAGGTTGGGTAATATGGGTCGCTGGAATTACTAGTTATTTATACACCCCTATTGAAAAGGATGGGTTTTTTTTATTATTATTATTTTAAAAATGACTTTTAAAAGACAACATTATCATCAAGTCTAGACAATCTCTTCCATGTATTTCTTATCTCCAAGATTTTATTTTTATACGCAATGATTTAATTTATTGATGAATTTAAAATTGTCCACATGCTCATCTTGACCGTTTAAGACAAAATAATTAATTTTTTTTGGAAGACATGGCAACATTTTGCTTGATTAATGAAGATTCTTTCATTATTGGCTTCTACTCGATACGAACAACTACCTTGCATTAATAATCACACAATACCTTACACAACTAGTTGCAATTGAGGTAACATGTTGCTTGTATAATCAAATAAAAAAAAATATAGAGCTTGACTCGGTCAATTGAGATCACTGTAACTTTTAAAATCTAAAATCAGTTAAAGACGGTAGTATGAAGCAGATTAGTGTTTGGTAAAATTATAATTTTAAAGATAAAAAATAGGATGTAGCGTTTGGTAAATTTAATAAAAATTATTGTGATTTAGCTATAATGACTAAAGTAAATATTATTTTAACTATTTTTAATATCAATATAGAATATCAAATTTAGTATAAAATAATTATTTTAAAATATATATAATTTAAATGGCATATAACTTTGCTTACCATTTCCAAACTTCTAGGAAAAATAGTTGTTACCCAAATTTTGTAAATATAGGAAAATAGACGTAAAATTAAAATGGATGAATAAATTTGAAATTAATTAGATCACTTTTACTTAGTCTACCATTTCTAAATAATTTATTATAACGTACATATAGTTTTTAATTACCTTTTCCTCCCGGAGAATAAAAATTATTAAAGAGATGTTTGGTCTCCTAAGTTGAGTTGAGTTTTAAACCCAACTCATCGTTTGCGCAGAAATGAATTCTCCATAAAAAAAATCAACTCTACCAAATTGCTACAATATTGTGATATTAACTCCACCAACTTGTACAATAACTATCATCGCTTCTCCAACAACCGACGATCACCTTCGACGACCGGTGGCCACTTTCGATGACTGATAGCTACCTCCGATGACCTTCTCCAACGACCAACAGTCATATGCGTCAACTGACGACCACTACCGATTACTTTTTCTGATGATTGACGACAATTGTTGGTGACCATATCTAACAACCACGCGGTACCTTCTCTGGCAACTATCACCGACAACAATATCTAGCAACCGACAACACTCCCATAGTTTAAAATAATATGAAATGCACATGCACATGTACATAGTTGTCTGACTATCTACTCCAACAATCTTTCTTCGAACTTATGAACTCGACTCATTGTTGACCATTAAATATATTTTGCGAATCTTATTTATGTTTTGTGAATCATGTAAATAGACCCTCGATAACTTATTAATATTTTGTGAATATTTCACACCTATATGACGCTAATTTAAAATATATTGTCGTTTTCTTATCATCTTGAAAAAGTAAAAGAGATAGGTCATAATAAGTTCTTTATCTATAAGATTCAAAGAAGTTTAATGTGCATTTAGAAAATAAAACCTTAAATTTCTACATTTTGATAGAAGTTTAATGTCGTTTAAAGAGAAAAAAAAAATACAGTTACATTACATTTTTTTTCATTCATCAATTGCTATTTATTGTTATAAAGAATGCAACAATAGATTTCTATAAATTGAAAGAAATAATAAGGCTACATTACCTACAGAAAATATATGTAAATATTAAGGGTTTGTTTGGTATGCAATCTAGATTCAATTTTATGTTTTCAGATACACTGAGTTCAGTGAATATGCGTTCGACAGATGTATTTTCAAAAACTGTTTCAAAATTCTATGATCTAAATAGTGGAAATTCTAAAAACAACATTTTTATGTTTTCATTGTATCCATATTTGAATTTGAACATTTAAAATGCAGAATTCCACTAAAAAAGATAGCCCTTTAATACAAATAGTATTTCATGTTATAAACTCAATTTATTTGTGTTAAATTAAAATATGTATAATTTATAATTTATATGATATTGTAAAATATAATAATGATATAAAATGTATGACAAAAAATATGTTCATAAATTAATTAATGGTGGTTCAGATTCAACCTAATATTAATTTTGTAACTACAACCAGGTTCATAGTTTATAAATATATTATAGAACACATTTTGAACAATTACTTAAATTGGAATATAATTTCAAAATTTTATGTTTTCACATCACCTAACAAACATGTCCTAAGATTCTTCAAATAATGCTTATGCTCCCTTTCTTAATAAGTATTTTTAACTCGAGTGATTTAATAATAATTATTTGTGTAAAAGTGTTTAATTATAATTTATAAATCATCTTAGTGTTTGGTTTCCTATTTTTAAAAGTGGTTTTGATCTTTTTTTTAAAGTGATTACTATTTCTTTTCAAAAGTAACTTTAGAAAGAATCCCCATATATTGTTATAAAAAAAATCCTCATATATTATTAAAAAGAGTATTATATTTGAGAAAGAAAAAAAACCTAAGAGAGTGATAGAAAAAAATTATAGAAAGAAAATAGAGAGTTTTAGAAAGAGAAAAACTCTTAGAATGAGAGGGAAAAAACAAATTTTAGAGAGAGACAAAATTTAGAGGGAACTTAAAAGTATGATATTAAATTTCTAAAGACTTTTCTATACTAGGAAGTGAAACAATATTTCTATTATATTATAAAAAAATTGATGAAACATAAAAAAAATAGTAACAAAATATCACCCATATGTATATAATATAAATAACAAGCATTTTAACTTATTTAAAAAGGGTAAAATTTCTATTTATTAATTTATTTATTTATTTGTTTTTTTATTGTTATAATTTTTTTCAAGAATATCTATCACAAAGATATTTTCACCTACATTTTTATAAAATTGAGATTCTTGATATTTTTATCGATATGAATTCTTTAAATATTGCTTAAAAGGGTGTGAAAAATTGAAATAGAGAAATAAAATTAAGGGATAGAGAGAGAAAGAGAAAAAAGATACAAATTTAGAGAGAATAAAAGTTCAAAAAGTTCATAATAAGGGTAAAAATAAGAGATAAATAACCAAGAGAAAAAAAATTTAAGCAAAAAATTAATCATTTTCAAAACTTTAGGACAAAATAAAGTAAAATTAAATGATTTTTTATGTTTAAAAGAGTAGTTATTTTTAAAATAAAATCTTTCTCAATTATTGAACAAAAATAATTTAAAAATCACTTTCAATTGATTGACCAAAGTTATTGAAGTACTTTTGTGTATTTCTAAAATTAATTATCTTTCATTGTCAAACATACACTTCAAAATTATAGAAGTGATTCAAACATATCCTAAACCTAAACTCCAAAACTTGAGTCTAACCATTCCAATTACTCTAACTTGACACTAAACTTTCACTCATCTCATCCTACCATTTCAAAACTATTTTTTCATAGTTGAATTATTATGGAGGTAAAAAAATTAAATCATCAAATATTTAAAATAGTAACAGATTCCTTATCTATATTCCAAAATATAATTTAATAATATATATGAATAATTTCAAACTAGACTATTCATCATTAGGATTACTCACAAATAAAAATATATATTAACAAACAATCAATATCACCTCTCACACCCCCAATTGTTGATGTACTAAAAAAAAAAATCACCTCTCACACACACCACCCAAAACCTCGAGTTAAAAAAAAAAAAAAGACGAGAAAAATATTTCACTACCAACCCATTATGAAAATTTGCTACTTCTCACCGATAAATTTTTTTTAGCTAAAGTTATAAATTTAGTCCCCATCATTTAAAAAAAAATTAGAATTTATTTTCTATAATATTAAATGTTAGAATTCGTCCGTATGAGATATGATAAAATCTTCATAAATAATTCCTACATAGGAATTATTTTTTAGGATTTTATCAAATTATATAGACTATTTGTGTAATTTTTTATACTATGGAGATGAAATTCTGACTTTAAAATTACAAGGACTTACTAAAAATTATAGAGACTGAATTTATAATTTAACGATTTTTTTAGGAGACTTTTTTTTTAAAAAAAAAAATTGTAGGGTGGGACGAGCGGAAAAGTATTTTCCAAAAGATAATACCATTACCCAAGAAGTCAAAATGGCCAAATTTCCTAATTTCCAATTGGACTCGTTTCCCCTGGCTTAATCTTCCTCATTTGGACCCCATTCGCCGGTGACTCATCTTCATCATGGTACACGTAAGCAAATCCGCCGTGCCTCGTCATATCCATTCCGGCCATCTCATCCTCCGGCGATATTCTCAGTAGCTTCAGTTTATGAAGCCCAAAAAACAACGGTCCCATTGTGACGCTAACCCATCCAATAATCACCAGAATCTGTATCACATGCGCCGCCAGCAACTTCCCTCCGCCGCCCATAAACAGCCCGTGCGGCCGCCCTATCTCTCCGCCGTACACCTCGTTCACATACTCCTTCGTCGCGAACAACGCCGTGAAAATTATCCCCCACGCGCCGCACCCGCCGTGCAGTTGCGCTGCCTCCAATGGGTCGTCGAATTTCACCTTCTCCGCCAGTTTGTTGCAGCTGATTAACACCAACGCCGCCACAAACCCACATATCACCGCCGCCCACGGCTCCACCACTGAGCAGCCGGAGGTAATGGCGGCGAAGCCGCCGAGTAATCCGTTGCAGACGTCGGTGACGTTCCAGTGGCCGGAGAGAATCCGTTTTCCGAAAAGGGTAGTCAGCGCCGCCGTGCAACCGGCGAGCGTGGTTGTCACGGCGGTCCGGCCGACGGCGCTCCACTGTCCGTAGAAATTACCCACACCGTACGGGACTAGGATTTTCGTGAATGAACCGGGGTTGAACCCGTACCAACCGAACCAAAGCATGAAGGTACCGAGAACTACTAACGAAGCGCTGTGGCCTCGTAGTGCAACGGATCGGCCGGTTCTGTCGAACCGGCCGATTCTTGGGCCTTCTATTAAAGCACCCCAAAGTCCAGCGATTCCACCAACCATGTGAACCACGCCTGAACCGGCAAAATCGATGACTCCGGTTCCGAATAAAAGATCGCCATTGGACCGGGACGGGCTGGCCCAACCGTCCGGGGACCAGAACCAGTGGGATACAACCGGGTAGACAAAACCGGTCAAAACAGAGGAGTAGATCAAATAGGCGACGAATTGGGTCCGCTCGGCAATTGAACCGCTGGTGATGCCGGCGGCGGCGATAGCGAAAGCCCATTGGTAGAGGAAGAAGCTATAATCGGTGGGGGTGGGGGTGGAGCCGGTGGGGATTGACTTGAGGCCGAAGAAATGGCGGCCGATGAAGGCGTTAGAGGGGGTGCCGAAGGCGAAGGCAAAGCCGAAGAGGTAGTAGAAGAGGCCGCCGGCAGCGGCATCGAGGACGTTGGTGAGCATGATGTTCATAGTGTTTTTAGCCCGGACGGAGCCGGCGCAGAGCATGGCGAAACCGAGTTGCATAGAGAAGACGAGGTAGGCGGAGAAGAGGAGGTAGACGGTGTCGACGGCGAATTTGGTGTCGGAAAAGTTGGTGGTGGAGGTGGAGAATTGGTCGCAGATAAAGGAGGCGGCGGCGCCGGAGTTGGTAACATTAGGGCCGAGGAGCTGGGCCAGAGTCAGTGAGCAATTTGAAGCCGCCATTGTTGAAAACAGAGGAAGAAAGTGTCTCTGTTGAGAGAAACAGAGCGTAGGATTATTTACATGTGGGTGTGGCATTTATATAGAAGGATGGTGGCGTCATTATTATTATTTTGAAAGATTTCTAACCATCAGTGTAAACTTAGAACTTCGGTCTATATTTAATGTTCGTGTATTAAAAAGTTTTCAATAAGTTTCTAAGACTTTATATATATATATATATATTTATATTATTTAGGCTCTACTTTATAATTATTTAATTTTTAAAAATTAATTATTTGAGTTTTAAAAGTTAATGTGAGTTTCTTCCCATTTTTCTAAAATGTTTTCATTTCCTTATCCAAACATTTGGATCCTTAAGCTAAAGTATAAAAACAAAAATAAGTTTTTGAAACTTGTGTTTTTTAGTTTTCAAAATCTGACTTGATTTTTGAAAACATAGGTAAAAAGTAGATAACAAACACAAGTAAGTCCTTAGTATTTATAGGCTTAATTTTCAAAAACCAAAAACTAAAAACTAATATCCCATTTGATAAACATTTAGGTTCCGTTTGATATCCATTTGATTTTTGGTTTTTAGTTTTTGAAAATTGTACTCATTTTCTCACCATTTCTCTATATGAGTTTTTATCTTTCTTAAGAAAACACTTGAATTCTTAGCTAAATTAAAAAAAACATAAACAAATTTTTGTTTATCTTTAAAAAACCAAAAACTAAAAACCAAATGGTTATCGAACGGGGCCTACAAAGTAGTTAAAACTTATCTTTGTTTTTAAAATTTGGCTAATAATTCATATATTTTATTGAGAAAGATAAACCACAATAGAGAAATTGTGAAAACAGGTACATTTTTTTTTTCAAAAACTAAAAACCAAATAATTATCAAATGGGGACTAAACTTTTGAAGATGAGTTTATTTGGGGCATGTACAATTAATTTTTTTTTAATTAGTTTGTGCACTCTCAATTTTATGTTTAATAGGTCATTCACATTCAAGATTGTTACCTCCTGAAATGGAACAAGTATTGAAATTAAAATTTTGTGTATCGTGAATAATAAACCTAATGTATATTGTAAATTTCAATCTTTAACTAACATAGATATAGATATTATGTATATCAAATTTACAAAAAAGAACTTAACATTTGAAAAATAAAGATTAAATTATTCAAAATACTCATCAACCTTGGGTAGATTTAAATTATGCTCCTAGACACTTTGAAAAGTTTCATTTATACCCTTAAACTTTAAATTTTGTTCCATCAATATGTCGACATTTCCATAAACATTCATACATATCGGGTTCGACACGACTTAAGGGGTGAATCGACATTTCCATTATACCGTAAAAAAAATCGACTAAACACTTAAAAGAATAGCAACAAAAAATCATTAATGTGAATATTATATTAATAATAGACTTTTTAACTCATTTAAAAAATATATAATTTATTTATTAATTTAAATATTTTTAAAAATATTTTTAATGTTTATGATTTCTTTTAGAAATATCTATCAATATCGATATTTTATCTATAATTTTATCAATATTTTCATACAATTGAGACCTCTAAATTTTGGTCAAACATATTTTAAACCTCGATAACAAGGTTAAAAAACCACATGCCCCCGTCTCACTCACCCACTCAGTTGTATGAAGTAACTAATTAAATTGTATTGCTTTTTAGCCTTCCAAATTCTATTTTGAACGTTTGATTAGCATACGAGTTAAACTAATAGAGTGGATATGACCATTTATACGATACAAAGTTTAAAGTTTTAAAACACATATATATGATATTAAATTTAAAAGATATGTTAGAAAAGTTAAGAGAGACATATTAGATATTTTGTATGGGTTCAAAATATGTTACACTTACACATTTGAAAAGTTGAGGAAATTTGGGATGTTATTTAGTTAGTTTCAACATTTTGTGAGTTATTACCGCAATGATAATTTTAATTTTGTTTTCCCTTAAACCCTCACTTTGAAAAAGTTATATTTGAAAAGATGGGTACAATGTGCCATGTGGTTTTATACCATTAAGTATAAGAAAAAGAAGAAAAATATATTTAAATTGTACGTCCAAAAGTTTAGAGAGATAACCACAATCTTTTTCTTCTTCTTTCTTCTTCTTTTTTTTAAGAGTAAAATACGGGGTTCGACTTTTGAATCACAAAATTCGTAATCATTAATATATTCAAAATGTCATTTGAGAGCTACCATATAGTTGATATAATTTTTCTCTCACTTCTAGCTATTTTTCTTGTTTTTACTTTTATTTTCCTCGCGAGCTTTAGATTTTCACTTAATTTGTTTTTAGTAAGCCTCTAATTTTTTTTGTGTGTATTTAAAAAAAGAGAAAAAAAATGTGTGGTGAATAAGTGGGAGCACGGACTTGGGCAACACCACGCAACACTCTCTAAAAAGGGAAAAAAACATTAACCCCTAAATTTTACAGGTTGTACTAATATTAACCATAAACTTTCAATGTCATCAATTTAAACCTCAAATTTGATAGATTGTGTCAATTTTAACCTTGAACTTTCAATTTAATCAATTTAAACCTCAAACTTGACATATATATTAATTTTAACCCAAAACTTTTAACGTTGTCAGTTTAAATCTCAAACTTGAATAAGTGTATCAATTTACATTTCTAGTTAAGTTTCCATTTCCATCACCATTAGAAAGGTTCTCCACACATGTCCAAAGTCACTTGTTGCTTAATGATATATACTTGTTTGTTATTTTTTAAAAAATTTACCTCAAGCTATGAAATCTCATTTAAAATATTTTCTTCTCTAAAATTGGTGAGATATTCAGGAATTGAATAAAATTTAAAATTGATAAACAAGACTTCCCAATATATTAAAATTTTCTGGAATTTAACAAGTCAAAAGTCAAAACCTACTTGAATGTCTCATCCATATATAATAAAATTCCAAATATTGGATCACAGACTCACAAGTCTTAGTCTCTCTCTCCATATTTAAAATGTATTTTTATATCTTAAAACTATTTGTTCAAATTTATCGGCTGCAAGAAATCAACTCATTAATTTTGGTTTTTTTTTTTTTTTTGTTATAATCTATATATGTTTAATAACTCATAATCGTCATTTCAACTCTGAAATAATTTTAAACATTTATTTGTGATTAAAAACAAAAGTAAAAAGTCGTCTTTCTTTTTTGGGAATGATATCAATTCAACCATTCATTAGAAAAATAAATAAATAGCAAGAAGAAGAAGCAAAAAACGTAATCTCCCTTGAGAATAAAAAGATAAATAACTACATATTTAGAGAAAGAGATAATTAACAAGACAAGTCTACAACATAAATAGTTTATCTAAGTTTTCAATGTCTAAGTTTGAGTCTCAACTATTTTCATTTTCGTTTGTTTGTGGTGTATGCTATAATAACCTGTGTTATAATAGTCTGTAAATAACTTTGTACTCCAAACATGGGCGGATCTATATGGAGACAAAGGGGGCCCCCAAAAATTTTAAATTTAGTATCCTATAGTATGTAACGGTTTGGTTTAAAAAAATAATAATATATACTTATAATTTGTATAATGCATCTTAGGAAAAAAACATTATGTTGTCCCAGTGGTAAATCACTCCACCTGACTTTACTCGTGCCTAGGTTCAAGTTCTAACTCATCTATTTTGGGTCCGCCCCTGACTCCACACACACAGACTATAATAACTAATACTAAATAACTTTGCATCCTAAACACAAATTATATAACTTCATAGACTATTATAATCATTTTAGTGTACCAAACAACTTCTTTATAATTTAGGAAAAAAACAAATGAGGAATATATTTTTGTTCAATAAATTGAAATAGGAAGACAATTAGTTAGACAAAAAAAAAAAAGAATATATATATATATATATGAAAAAACTAGTGAAATAGTTCATTAATTAATTTGCAATTTAGACCTTGAAGTTTTGGCAATTGGGAGAAGTCATCGATTATTGTGATGTTGAAAGTTGAAGTCAATGGTCATGGCATCTTGGGGAGGTTTTGGAGTGTTCACATTTCACAATTAAGGTTTCAATTTCAATGAAGGTACAAAGAAATTTGTACTTTTTTTTATCAAGTGGGAAACAAGTACATGGGTTTCAAAAAGTTTATTAAACAATGTTTTTTTTCTAAATTCAAAAATTCTTGCCAGAATTTTAACATGATATAATATTAAATTTCCTTACCTAGGGTGGTGGGGGAATTCGACTATGTTAGAGATAACAACGCTCCACATATCTCCACATTTGTATGATATTGTCCACTTTCGACATATGCTCTCATGGTTTTACTTTTGGTTTCACCCGAAAGGCCTCATACCAATGAAGATACTATCTCTCACTTATATACTCATGATCTTCCCCTTCTGTAGCCGATGTGGGAATTTGGTCGCACTCCCAACAAACTACATTTGATCTTGGTAGACTTTTATTATGATGATAGTTTTTTTTCTTCTAATTTAATAATAGGGTAAAAGATCAAACCATCTACCTTTGAAAAGATAATTAGTATTGTCTTATGTATTGTCTTATCCAATAAATTCTCAACTTGAATGAATTTAATAATAAAATAATATATTCTAATGATAGAATAATGCAATAGAACTTTGTAGGTTGTACTATGATGTTGAAGATGTAAGCTCCACTATGATGATGAAGATAACAACAAAAATTTGCAGGTCATACCAATGATAAAGATTACAAACAGAACCATAGTTGACCTAATAATTAATAAAGGTCAAAGTAAATAGTGAAATGCTTATAACGAATGAGTTTAAGTTATGGTGATCACCTACTTAAGATTTAATATAGTACGAGTTTCTTTAGTAATTAAACGTATTAAAGTTAGTTTATTCTCTCATGAGAATAGTTGAAGTGTGCACAATTAACTAAAAGAAGACCAAAAAGAAGAAGATAGGAGGGAAAGGGAAGGCACATGTTGCTAATAAAGACAAGGGAAAGGCCAAGGTTGCAGACAAAGGAAAATGTTTTCCACTGCAACGTGGATGGGCACCGGAAGCGAAACTGCCCAAAATACCTTGTTGAGCTCAAAGAGAAGAAAGGTAAATTAGATTTACTTGTTCCTCAAACTTGTTTAGTGGAAAATGATGATTTTACTTGGATACTTGATTCAGGAGCCATTAATCATGTTTGCTCTTCGTTTCAGGAAACTAGTTCCTTCAAGGAGCTCGAAGAGGGTGAGATGACGCTCAGGGTCGGAATGGGAGACATCGTCTCAGCTCGTGCAGTGGGAGATGCCAAGCTGTTTTTCGGACACTCATAGGTATTTGTTTTAAAAATAAAATAGAAGATAAATCTTACAAAAAGAAAAGGTTAAATTATCAAAAATACCCATGAACTATGAGATTGGTTTCGATTATGCCTCTGAACTTTGAAAAGTTTCATTTTAACCCTTCAACTTTGAACTTTGTTTCAAAATAACCCTTGAAGGTTTTTTTTTAAAATTTATGGATGAAAATGGCGTATTTGCATGAATTTTGATTTTTTTTTTTAATATATATGTTCAAATATGTTCACATAAGCAACAATACAAATGCAAATACAACATTTTTTATCTACGAATTTAACAAAAAAAAACCTTCAAAGGTTGTTTTGAAACAAACTTCAAAATTCAAGGGTTAAAATGAAACTTTTCAAAGTTCAAGAGTATAATTGAAACCAACCCCATAGTTCATAGCTACTTTTGATAATTTAACCAAATAGAAAAACACATAGCATGTTCTCAAAAAATATGCCCAAACCAACCTTCATGGAAGGCACAAGACTCAAAAATATTTTAACTTCTTTATTTTCTCTAGAAAGAACAAGCATAAGCTTCTTGTGAAACTTTTTGAAGTGTTTGGAGTGAGGATTTGAGTCGAACTCACTTAAGATCCCAATATATTATTCTATGGAATTGTCAAACTTGGGATAGGTCAATATCTCAAACTCACTCTCTCAAACAGCTCTCTTAAACCAATGCTTTTCAAACTTACAATTTAAATACATTTTTCTTAAATCGACATTTCTTAAACCCTCTATTTAAGCCTTGAAGCTTAAAATGTTGAACGTGTGTCTCAAATATGCCTTTTAAGTTGTGACTACAATATTCCCACATCATTTATCTATAAAATAATAAAGCTTAAAAGAGTTGGGACAAAAGAACCTATGTGCTTTTTATTGGAAAAAATGTTATTGGAATTTGGTTTAGGGTCATATTAGGATGGGCCAATCTGAAAAATTGATTTGGCAAGCCCAACCCTGACTCGTGGGCCTAAGATTCGGCCCAGTGACAGCAAGCTTAACTTTGAAAAATTAGGGCCTATAGCCCAACTCATAAACTTAGTTCCTTAAATTAAAGCATTAGATTGTTTTTTTAAGGGAAAAATCAATTTCTACCTGACTTGATTTTCACTCCAAACTTTCGATTTCATCAAATTAAAATATAAATTTAAATATATGTGGAGATTTTTACTCCAAATTGAATTTTCATTAAATTCACTTCAAATTTTAACAAAATGCAAAGTTAAAACATCTTGAAACTTAATAATTTTAACAAAAATGAAGCTCTCCACAAAATTAAGTGATAGGGTACCATTTTCAAAACTCTCAAATGTCAACAATAATCTAGCTTTAGTGTCTATTTTCTTTGAAACATCGCTAATTTCGTACTGAGCATATGTTTTCTATTCATTAAATGTAACACTTAGTCAAATTTAAATAGATGGTAATACTTATCAATGTTTAAGGTGTAATTTGATGAAATTAAAAATTTAGGGTGAAAATTGATACAACTTGACAAGTTTAAGGTAAAAATTTATATTTTATAATTTTTTATTTTTTTAATATCACGTTTTTAGAGGTAGGAAAAAGAACAATTTTATGTTTATATCATTTTCTTAAACTCTTTATATCACTATGTTATTTAATTCATGATGTTTTAAGAATAAAATAGACGTAAAAAAGTGAAGCAATAATACAAATTTGAAAAACGTTTAAAAGTGCTTGAATTTAAACTTTTTTTTTTTAAAAATATATTTAGCTCAAAAGAAAATAACATGAAAGCTTTGTCCCTTTCATAAGTTTCATTATCATTACTATCAACTTGTGGCAACTTGCCATGGGAGAAATTTACATGGAAAACTTTTTTCACGCGCATTAGTGTGATTTGACTCATGTTCTGAAATTAATGACATTTGACTTTTTTTGTATTATGCATTCCGTCCAAATTACCATAAGGGCATCATAATCTAACTCTAACTCTCTCGCTCTCGCTCAAGTCACGTTTTCGCTCTCGCTTTCGCTCAAGTCTCGTTCTCGCTCTCGCTCTCGCTTATGATAGTATAAGTTGTCAAAATTCTGGAGAAAAGAAAAAATAAAAAATAAAAATCGTACTATAGTTGACTCGCTCTCGCTGACTCGCTCTATCTCTGCTACTCCAGTTCTTCTCTGACCTTTTTTTGTCATTTTTTCTTTATATTTTTGTCCATTCATTTGAGCGAGAGCGAGAGCCAGACATCGAGAGCGAGAGCGTGAACAAGAAAGACCGCTTTATATTACTCTTATGAGTCATTTTGCGCGCATTGCCACGTCAGAATGAGTCATATTTCATTATTTTGAAATGTCAGGTCAAATGTCATTAATGCATGGGAAAATGGGTTATCCGTACGAATACCCCTTGCAATTGTTTCATATCTTCCTTTTCTGATATTAATTGATGTTATTATTCTATATGATAATCATTAGAAGGGTTAAGCATCAAAATTAATCAATTGAGAATGGAAAGATTAAGCTTTTTTTTTTTAATTGAAAAGATCGATCTCAGTTCATTTTTCCAATAATTGTACATCAATTCACTAAAAAGAATTGTGCAAATACATGAAAGTAATAGTATATCTTAGTTAGAACCTTTTTTTTTATAAATTTAATCATAATACAATTAAAGGTAAGCAATGAAATCTTATTTTAGTTTACGAAATTTTATGTTTTTTCCCCATTTTTGTCGTTAATTTTAAAACAACATTTTGCTTCCACTCTAAAATTTTGTATAAACAAAACTAATTTGGTTAGTATTAATAATTTTGTTAGAGAAATTATTTAATAAAAATGTGATAATAGACCATCTTTACATGATTAATTTTAGGAAAAAAAAATATAAAATGTCTAATTATTAGAGATAAATAACCTATACATGTAGGAGAAGGATAAGATTCAATGTCAAAGTAAGGAATACGATGCATTTCTGGTTATATTTGATAGTAAATTTGTGAAAAAAAGTGTTGATTTGAATTTTAACAATTTGAGAATAATTGTTAAACGACAAATTTAATGTGTAAAAATTAAATTTGCAACCTCTATCAAATTGAATAGCTTACATTTGTGTGGTACTAATTAATTAGGTTGTAAACGGTTTGTTTTTTTGCATTTTGTAACTGTTGTAATTAGTCCCATTGTAAGTAACACTATTAATAGAGTGGTTATTATTTGTCTCTTTGTTGTTTTAAGGAGTTATAATTTGTATGGATATAAATAGTAGCTTGTTTCTTCCTTTATTTTTATCTTATATTTTGAGATTTCTCTTTTCTCTTCTTTTAATTTTGATTTTGTTAAGATTAAATATCATAGAGTTCTAGAAGAGGTTTCCAGGTCGGGGTGTTTATGGGTTGGGTTGGGTCAGGTTGAGACAATTTTAGGCCCAACCCAATTGTTCGGGTTTAAATTTCTTCAACCCAAACAACCATTATTAAATAATGAACTCAACTCAACTCAACCATGAAATATTTGGGTTGGGTTGGTTCGGATTGTTCGGATCAGTCTATTTATTTTATCTTTCAAACATTAAATTAAAATTAGTCACTTCGTTTCAATTTATATTATGAGAAATTAAATCCTAAAAACTTAAAAAATGTATTTTTAAGAGTTATTAAAAAATAAATATTTATGAAATTAAATAAAAATAAATTAAATACATGTATATATAATTGTATGGTAAGTAAAAAGATAAATTTTAAAATTAATAATAAGTTCGGGTTGGTCGAGTCAACCAAAATTAAAGTTAGGTGAACCCATGAGCCAACCCAAACCCATAAATTTTCATTTATTTGAACCCAACCCAACCTAACCCGACGGTTTGGGTTTGGGTTGGTCAGTTGGTCGGGTTATCGGGTTTTTTGAACACCCCTAGTCATTGATCGTCGGAGGTGGTTTTCCATCGCCAGAGATGATTACTGATCGTCGAAAATAATCGTCGGAGGTGGTTTTTGTGACTGGATATGGTCACTCGTCATCGGTCGTCGGAGGAGGTTTTCGATCGTCGGTCGTCGGAGATTGTCATTGATTGCCAGAAATAATAGTCGAAGGTGGTTTTCGATCGTCGAAAATGGTCGTCGTCAGAGGTATTAGTCGTCGATCGCCGGTCGCTGGTTGTCGATTATCGGAGGTGGTTACCGACCGACGGTGGTGGTGGTCAGTTGTTGGAGAAACAATGATAAAATATGTTAATAAAGTTACTGTATAAGTCAATGAAATTAATATGCTAAGTGGCAGAGTTGAGTTGAGTTAATTTATCCATGAGCCAAACACTGAGTTGGGTTTAAAACTCAACCCAACTCAACTCAACTCAGAGAGCCACATACTCCCTAACCATGAAGAAAAAATATTAATGGAGGGTAATTTGGTAAGAAAAATCTTCAAACTATTAATGAAAGTCTAATGAAGAAAATATTCATAACTATGGAGATTAATGAAATATGGATCTATAAGAAGACTCATTTATGATGTTTTATCAAGTGATTAGTTTTTTAGAGTTTAAGAATTACATAGACATTTTAAAAGTTTAGAGACTTAAATGAGATTTAAACCTCCTATTTAGTTTTAAGCTTATGGTAGTTTTTTTAATACAACTGTGCCAGTGGGATTGAGAGGATTTGAACTACAAATCTCGTAGTTGTTTGCTTAAACAATAATAAAAATTCTTTTTCACATTTTCAAAAATAACTTGTTTGGTAGAATTTTATTTTGTTTTTTTTTTCTTTTCTTTTTAAACAAGAATTTAATTTAATTTTTGTTGAATACAAGAATTTAATTTTGTTGGTATTTAGAAAGAATCTAAAATAATTTATAAATTATAGGTCCACACCAAATCAGGAATGAGAGAATGAGATTCACCTAATATAGGTAAGGAATCTGGTTTCAAATCCTAAATTTGTGGACCTTTTTTTTATGAAAAAAAATCTATACTTTTTCAATGACCCGTATATTTAATTTGAAGAGATTCTCATTTCAAATCGTAATAAATAAAATAAATTGCATTGCATTTTTTTTGGGTTTAAAATCCGATTTTTAGTATCTGACTTGTCAAATTTAATAATTTTGACACTTAAGTTCAAAATGTATAATTTTAGTCCATTCTTTAAAACTCTAACAATTTTGGTCTTTAGCCCATTTCTACCTAATATATATATAATATATATAAAGTCTATTTCTACCTAATACTTACTTTAAGTAAACCTATGAGACTTAAGTCAATACATGCCCAACTAAGTTTATTAATACAAATATTTGAAGTCACATTATCAATCTATTAAAAATAAAAAAAAAAACAAAAAAAGAAATAAAATCATGAAATAATATCGAGTTGATGGACTATAACCAAAATAATCGAAAGGTTATTGTTTTAGAAGTTTAAGAACACTTTTTAAAATGAACTAAAAAAGAACATTTTATGAGACTATAGGTAAATTATAAATTTAGTTCATTAATTTTAAAATTTAATATTCTCGTTTGATAATATTCTAAGAGTTCGTTTGATAATATTCTCGTTTCTCATTTCTCATTTCTTGTTTCTTGTTTTTTATTTCCGTTTCTTGGTTCCCATTTTTTATTTTTTAAAAACTAAAAACATAAACATGTTTGATAACTATTTCCTTTTCTTGTTTCTTAAAAAAAAAAACAGAAACATATGTGCTTGATAACTGTTTCTTGTTTTTAGTAAAAATAAAAATTAGTACATGTAATATAAGAAAAACATATAACATGCATTAAAATAAATAATTATAAAGAGTTTATAGTATTTTATTCAGACCCAACAAAAAAGTAATAATAATAATAATAATAGTAATTAAAAAAAATTGTATCCTTCAAATATTTTTACAATGTAATTTCTTACTCCAATCAATTTTGTCTTAAATGATTTTGGCTTACACGAGTTAGCTCAATTACACTAATTTGTAAATTGTCTAAGTTTAGATAATCGAACATATCCATATTTCTTAAATTTAATAATAAACTTTATTTTTTATTTTTTTCTTTTAAAATGTATTAGCCAATAATACATGCAAGTAAAATGAAAAAAAAAGACAGTATATATATATATATATCACATTATTGGTAAACATGAAATACATTATTAGCTTATTTATTTAATAAAAAATTAAATCATACCAAAAGGGAAAATAACAATTAAAAGCTCGTTAATGAAAAATCAATACACTAGTAGAAAAAAGAGTTTTGATGACGGACGCACGTCTGTCATCAAAGAGAGTGTCATTGTATGTTACAACGACGGTCACTTTTTAATGACGAACATTATAAGTTTAATTCTTGAACATTGATGGTTGTGTCTATTTGGTTCATAAACTTTCAACAGTGTCAAATATGTTCATGAACTTTCAATTTTGTATTTATTTGGTTCCTAAACTTTGAAATGTGTCTAATAAGTTCTCAAATTTTCAATTTTGTATCCAATAGGTACGTGAATTTTCAATTTTGTGTCTAATAGGTCCTTGACCTAGTTGATATTTTTTAAAATTCATGAAACTACTAGGCACAAAATTGAAAGCTTAACCTTCTATTGCATAAAAATTTCAATTTTATATATAATAGATCGATTAATTTTTTAAAAAAATTGTAAATATGTTAGGGACCTATTAGAAGTTCAAGGACTAATTATATATTTTTAAAGTTCGGGGATTTATTAGATACAAAATTGAAAGTTTAGGAACCTATTTGACATTTTTTAAAGTTTAGGGAGTAAATAGACACAAATCTCAAAATTCAGAGATTAAGCTTGTAATTTAACAAAGAAACAAGAATAATAAAATGAGGAGAGAAGAGAAAAACATAAATAAAAAGATAAAAAGATAAAAATAAAAAAATAAAAAAGATAACAAAATATGAAAAGAAAAAAAAGTTATGATGCAAGAGAAAGAGAGGAGAGAAAGAAATAAATGAAAAGATAAAAAGATAAAAAAAAAATGAAAAGCTAAAAAAGTATTAAAAGGAAAAAAATAGAATGAAAGAAAGAAAGAAAGAAGAGAGAGGGAAGAGATGGGAAATTGTAAAAAATGGAGAAATTTAGGGATATTAAAGATATTTGGGATGAATTTTATTTTTAAAGAATTCTAGGATGGTTAGAATGTGAAATTAGGAATTTACTCTTTTTAAAATGTTATGCCCTAAGTTCAACTATACTCACGTTTTTTGACCACCAATTCGTATGCGACAGAGAGGGAAACAAACCAGCAACTAACGGCGGCGACGATTGAAACGAACAGCGGCGGCGACTACAACGAACGAAAAGTGATCCGGCACGAACAACAAACGCAAGGCGAAGAGCTGAGGCCAAATTTGTTCGATTTTTGGGAGGTGAGGTTAGCTAATCTACATTATCTCGAACTGACCTGTTTCTTCACTTAATCAGTATTTGAGAGGTTTTTGTATCAATGTTTGGGCTCAAAGAGATTAATTAATATGAAGAAATGCTCAATGCTATCTTTTAACTGACCAAATTGTAATGATGTAAGAGCTTGTGTCTTCAACTAGCATGGAAATATAGATGGGCTTAGAAAGAGAAATAAGGAGACAGTTTCTTTCATGCATGAAACATGAAAAAAAAAAAAGATTTATCAAATATATATGTTTCTTGAAAAAAAATACGTAGATCCATTAAATACGAAATTGAAAAGTTTTTGTCATATTAGACACAAAATTTCAACGTGGAGATATATTTACTTTTACTTTTTTTTTAATCTATATTTCCTTTTGGTTTTATATCATAGAGAAGGAGGGAAGATTTAAAAGGGAAGGAGGAAAGCCAAACGAACGACAACATGTGCCTTCGACTCGGTTGTTGGCCTCGGCCAAACGAACTAGACCACAAAGGGAAGGAGGAAAGCCCAAACTCAGCTTGTTGGCCTCGGCCTCTCCTACGATCGTCCATGAGGGTCATGCTTCCAACATGTGCCTTCGACTCGGTTCTCTCCAATCTAACTCGATTTGGTTCGCCTTCTCCCTAATTTGTCGAGGAACATACTCAAACCATAATGAGGAGTCATATACATACCATTTTTCAACATGAAGAATGTAAGTTTTTCATAAATCCCTAAACTATTACTACACTAAAAAAAACTCCTAACTAACTTAAGAGTTCGAGCATGTGTGGCTAGTACATACCCAGGGTTTTCACTCATTTTGCAAGTAATGTTATTGCTGAACTACAAATTTTAATATTAGTGTCACGGGTTAGATGTGTTACGCTGTTCGAACTTTGGCAATGATTCTTTCACTTTGACTAGAAGAGTGTAATAATCAGTATTTGCATACTTTGAGTTTGTATTATTCATTTCACACCAAAGTGAAAATTTAAGATTTTAGGAAAATATCATTTTTATCCTCTTATTTTAAACTTATTCCATTTGCCTTTGAATTTTCAAATGTCTCAATTTAATTTTGTACTTTCAAGAAATATTAAAATTAGTATTGATTGTTAATTTGAAGTTAATTTGGATTAATTTGATAAGATAATAATAATAATTTTCATTAAGAAAACACACGGTGATTATATTCCTAAATTATAAAAAAAATTAATAGAAATAATAATCATAAACTAATAGTAGAGGATTAATTTTAAAATATATTGAAAGTACACATATTAAAATAGAATAAACTCTAATGTAAAAACCAAAATGATATTTTAATCAATATTCTATTAACATTTTTAAGTAAATACACCATCTTGAAAGTTCATCCACTATACTTATAATTTAAAATTGAATTAAAAAGTTAGTCCAAGTTTATATCTATTTGGCCTCTAAACTTTAAAAGGTGTCAAATACATCCATATACTTTCAATTTAGTGTCAAATAGATTTTTGAGCTTTTAAAAGAATATCTAATGTGTCATTGAACTTCTAATTTTTTGTATAATAAATTTATGATATAGTTGAAATTTTTTAAAATTATTTGATTTGTGAGACATAAAATTGAATTAATGACTCAAACCCTAAACTAGTTTTATGTTGAGTAGGTCCATGAATTTTTAAAAATGTTAAATAAGTCAATGATCTGTCAAAAACAAAATTGAAAATTTCTAATTCATTTGACACAAAATTGAAAGTTTAGGCTCCGTTTGATAACAATTGGTTTTTAGTTTTTGATTTTTGAAAATCAAGCCTAAAAATACTATATTAAGTTTCTATGTTTTCTTATGTATTTTGTACCTATGATTTCAAAAACTAAATTAAAAGTTTTGAAAACTATGATAGTTTTAAAAAACTTGTTTTCGTTTTTGAAATATGGTTAGAAACTTAAATGGTATCTCAATAAAGATGAAAAATTGTAGAGAAGATGAAGAGAAGTTGTAAAAAAAAAACATAATTTTCAAAATCTAAAAATAAAAAACCAAATGGTATCGAACGAGGTCCTAAATACTTATTAAACACTTTTTTAAATTCGTAGATTTATTGGATACAAAATTAAAAATTCATAGACATATCAAATAATTTATAAATCAGAGTGATTATATCTCAACCGTAATTAACATGTTCCTCGGCAAGAGGTAAAGATTCAAATCTCCCACTCTAAATATTATCTAACTAAATTTTTTTTTTTTAGGATAATTGACAAATTTCCTTTCTAAGATTTGAAAAAAAAGTCAAAATTTAGACTATTTGATTTTAAAAACTCCAAGTCTAATACAAATTAAAAAATTTGGAGGTTAAATTTATAATTATAACTGATATATATATATATAAAGTACGGTCGGTTTAATATTTACTTTGTGTAGTTGGAAGATGTGGTGGGGTTTGAAGGCACTGGAGTTTCCTCCCACTCCCACATGCACACACTACTATTCCCAACTCCTAACTACAAATTTACATTATTACCCCTCCCTCCTCGCGTGGACCCCACTCTCCTACTCCCCAAAATAAAATCCATCACTCAGCGCGTGGACTCGAACACTATCATCGCCGCCACATGCGGTGTTTTTCAAAAATATAAATAAAATAAATAAAGAAACCCCACGTGTCACTCCCCCATTGGTTCATCTACGTGGACGAATCTCATTGGATGGAGCAAAACGACGACATCGTGAACATCGTCCCAGTCCCCAGACCCACCCATCGATCTCCTACATACTTTTTTCTCTTCCTAATTTACCCTTTCCCGAACCCTTAAATTCCCATCCTGCCCTCCCTCTATTATACCCCTCAGATCCACGCAAAATTCGCTGGTACTTCATCTCATTACCTGCCAACTCACTCTGGGCCCCACTATCCTTTTACTTCCTAGTCAAAGTCAAACCCTTCTGGTCTTTTTAACTCTACACCCAACCGCACACGATTACTCCCTTGCTTATGCTTTATAAAAACAAAAAGAAATGGATATTTTTAATTCATTATTATGAGAGAGAAATTTTTTCATCCCCTCGTTCGTTCCCCCACTTCACCCAAAAACCCTCACGAAGGCTTCGTGTTGACGATAATATTAGACTCACAACGAAACTCTCTCTCTCTCTCTAGAAAAGGGGTTTTCTCTCTCTTCAAACAAACAGAACCCAAAAAAAAAAAAAAAACTCACAAAAATGGAGTCTTCTTTGGCTTTCATGGATGACCTTCTGGATTTCTCTTCGGATATCGGTGAGGAAGACGAAGAAGACGACGTCGTTCCACCCAAATCTTCAACGGCGGCGGCGGCGGACTCGTCGGAGTTGAACGCCGGTTTCCACCCGGACGATTCTTCTTCTTGCCCTATTTTGCCTGTAAGTTCTTTTTTTCTTTTTTTTTTCCCCTTCTCCGGTGGGTTTAAAGGTAGTGAAAATGGGTTCACATGGAGTGAGTTACTGAGTTGACTCGCCCGAGTTCAGAAAAAGTTGAACGAGAAATAAAGTCTGGTGAGACGGGAGTTGAAAAGACATATATGCCCCTGGAAGGGCTGTGTAGATTAATGGGTTGTGAAAGGTTGGAGGGTATTTTGGGTATTTTGGTAATGGGGGTCCTTTTTTCATGTGGTTCTGAGCTGTCGCCCGTTAGGTTTAGAATTGTATGCTTGTAATAATAATATCCGATGCGGGAAGGAGTGGAAATATCAATCAGTATTGAATTTCTTGATACGGCCACTCCCCTCTTCCATAATTTTAGTCAGTATTCAATCGAAATGACATTATTGCCCCTATCCCCCAACATTCCTCCAACGAATACGACTAGGCTTTTTCGTCTTTTTAATTTCAGTAATCCCCCGCCCCGCAGTCACGCCTTTTCTCATCCCAATTTAAAAAAAATATCACAATAATTTAATTAAATGATTATTTATTGTTGCTACTGTTATTATAATTATTGGTGGACCAAAAAAAAGGACCGAGCCAACTCGGTTGATTTTGCCGAGTTAATAAAAAGAAACTCGTCTTGTTTTTTTTTTTGGGCTTTAGGAGGATTATGCAGAGGAAGAACTCGAGTGGCTATCGAACGAAGATGCATTTCCGGCCGTCGAGACATTCGTCGACATTCTCTCCGACCACCACCACCCACCGCCGACGCCGCCGTTGACGACCGTCTCGAAGCAGAACAGTCCGGTTTCGGTCCTCGAAAGCGCTTCCATCAGCAGCCATGGTGAAACCAACAACAGTAGTAAGTCGAGCAGCCATGGTAGCATTCTGATGAGTTGCTGCGGCGGTCTGAAAGTCCCCGGGAAGGCTCGGAGCAAGCGCCGCCGTAGCCGGCACATCTCCGGCCACCATCTCTGGTTCAAGCAGCAACCCAGTTCGAGGAATGTAAAACAAGTACTACCCACCACCACGACGGCGGTGACCACGGCGGCGATAGGGAGAAAATGCCTACATTGTGGAGCGGAGAAAACGCCGCAATGGCGAGCGGGGCCATTAGGGCCGAAAACGCTGTGTAATGCTTGTGGGGTTAGGTTCAAATCGGGGAGGCTGGTGCCGGAGTACCGGCCGGCGAGTAGTCCGACGTTTTCGCCGGAGCTGCACTCGAATTCTCACCGGAAAGTGGTGGAGATGAGGAGACAGAAGCAGTTAGGTATGGTGGTGAATCCAATGGATAAAGGGTAAGCTTGAATTTTGGGGTTTTTGATTTTTGGTTTAGTTTGATGATGAGCCATTGATTATTACCTTTTTATCCGCCATTAATTTAGTTTAGTTTTTAGGTATTTGTTTGTTATTGTGGGATAGAGATTTAAAATTAGTGGAAAATTTCTCTGTTTGATGCCAAAAATTCAGTAGGGGAATTTTGACATTTTAGTCTGTTTGATTGTGTTACAGAGCTCTTTTTTTTCTTCTTCAAGTTTTGCACATACATAGAAATTTAGGGTTTTTTTTTTGTTGACAATTTTCAGAGATTCTAATTAGGGTTTGTGGGGGTGTTTTTTAATCCTTACAACACTTGTTTTTTTGTATGTAAAAATTTGAACTTTTCTTGGTTTGTTTTTTCCCGAGAAAATTCAGAAGTGTCTGCTGATTAAGTTTGTGTTTGGCAGGCGGGAAAATTGAGTGGGGAAGAAAAATTGAACTAGATGGAAAATTTCAATCCTAGAAATTTGGTTTGTTTGTTTGTTTTTTATTTTTATTTTTATTTTGATCGTTTTGGCTTTCAGGATATAATGGGTGTTCGAAATTCGAATATCAAATCGAAATTTGATTTTGATGTGTATTAGTATAATTAGATAATGATTTTTCTTTTTATGTTCATATTTGTGTGATTTTTGTTTATTTTATTAAATCTGTCACAGTCACATTTATATAAAAGGAAAGACTCCTTTTTTGGTTTTTTTCTTTTCAATTTCATGTGATAGCTTCCTATCCAAACAAAAAAAAAAAAAAAAAAATCATGTGTTTGTTCAGCAAATCAATGAAAATTAATTATTATAAATGTAATGAGTCAAGATTTTCTTTTATTTATTATTATTTTTTCTGTTGAGAGAATCAACTATCATATTATCAAAAGAAACAGCAGCAGTTCCAGACTCGGCCCGGCCCACTAGGAATGGTCCAGCCCAGTTTATTTTAATTTATTACATGGGCATTGTTGTAATGGTCTTCACTTTTTCCTTAATATTTTTTTTTTTTTACAAATTAATGAAGATTTATTACCATCTCCAGAAATGCGACGAGATTATCACGATAGGTTTCAAACAAATGTTTAAGTAATTTTCTAACTTAAAAGGTATCTACACTGAAATTGAGGTTTGACTTTCCATCCTTATATTTATATTGTATTGAAGAAAAAGTCATATTTTATTAATGAAAAGGGATAAGGGGTTATTATTTTTATATCAAGGTATTGAATCTATTTTTTAGAAGTGCAGTTTATTTTAGTACACTTTTTTAAAGTATAGTTATATTTGTAATCATTTTTTTAAAAAATGTAATGGAGAGTTGCAAAGAGACGATGATAATTATTACTTGGGTTTTTTATTCAAAATAAATTATTACTTGGGTTTTGTTGGATAACTTTTCTTTTTCTTTCTACTTCCCAAAATCACACTTATTTAACACAATTTTCTTTAAATTTAGCATTTTTATTTTTAAAAAATAGAAAAGTAGATTACAAATTAAAAAAATGAATAGAAAATTAGCATAATTTTGGAAAATTGGAAGTTTGAAATAGAAGGCTTGCTTTCTTTTGAACAATGTGAAGTGAGAAATTCAAATCGATAACCTGTTGATCGAGAATATACACTTTATGTTTAATGAATTATGTTTATGTTGGCAAATAGAATAGTCGTTCATTGAGTCTAAAATTAGAAGTTTTTATATGAACACTCATACTCTTGAATATCATTTTGGAATTTGTGACAATGTTCAATACACAAGATAAGGTTCTTGAGAAGTTATTATCTTTTAAAATTTAAAACAATACATTCCGGCTTTAAAAATGAATTTTAATTTATTACTATCCAAAATTGTATAATTAATAGGTTCATTTATTTATTTTTGTGTTCAACAATGATGAGGTTGACTCTTAAAGATGGTAATTGATGTTTTAGGATTGGCAGCTAACATATTTATTATTATTATCATTATTATATCTTTTTAATCTTGACAACCGGTAAGAAAATAGCTATCAAATGAGGTATAATTTCAAATTTGATTTTATCCTCATTTTAGTTGTGATTTTATAAAGTTCAAGTTTGTGTAGATATGAAAGGTTTGGATTTGATATTTTTGTTAAGACTATGCAGAAAAATGAGTTGCGAATAATTGGGATTTTGCCTAGATCATGTGTTACTCCTTTCGAATTTTTTTGATTTATATAATTAAGTTTGTAGTTCGAAGGTTGAGTTTCAAGAGTTTGCCTTAAATAAACATATTTATAATAAATAACTTCCCGCACCATTGTAGACCTGCCTGAACTATGCTCGAGACAAAGCACTTTCAATAGACTCATATAATTCTTTCCTTTTAGGAGCCGTTCGAGGTGTTTGTTGGGTTATAATAGTTTGTGACTCTGTGAATTGTAATAGGTTGTGAAGTTATATAAATTGTGTTTAAGATGCAAAATAATTTAGTTTGAGTTATAATAGGTGGAGTGTTAATTTATTCACATACTATTATAACATGTAGTCCAAACAAACTTTTAGGGACTGTTTGGGGCACAGTGAGTTATAATAACAGAGGGTTATAATAGTTTGTGGATTATTATAGTCTGTAGAATCATATAATGTTATAGTAGTATAGTCAGCGGTTATAATAGTTTGTGTTTGGAGTGCAAATTATTCTACAGGTTATAATAACACATGTTATTATTATAACATGTGCCCCAGGGTTGTTTGGGGCGATGAATGAGTTATAATAAAATGAGTTATAATAGTATGTGAAATTATATAATATTATTTAAAATGTACGGTTGTTTAATTTAGAGTTATAATACTTTGTATTTAAGGTGCAGAATATTCCACAAGTTATAACATGTCAGAATATTCCACAAGTTATTACATAAGACATGTTATTATCGTATGTTCCAATGGAAGAAGTGTGAGGAGTAGTGAAAATTTGGTATCCTGAAACATCTACCCATTGTTTAATATTTTTTAACTTTTACTTTTAAAATAATAACAAATTTTCTTCTTGTTTAAAATACGTGATTTGCATTCATGAATGGTGATCGTAGTAGGAGAAGCATTCTCTCTACCTAATTGTATGAGAAAGTTTTATTGTTCTCGCTCAACTTTATCGAACTTCAAGAATCTTCTTTTAGAGATTGAGTTTCTTGAAAAAAAAAAAAAAATCAATTTTAACGCTAAATTTAACATGTTATATCAATTTTAACCCTAAACATTTAATTTCATCAATTTTAACCCTAAACTTTCAATTTCATCAATTTAAACTTTAAATTTGAATAAGTGAATCAATTTACACGATTAATTTTCCATTTTTATCACTGTTTGAAAGATTTTCCCCACATGCCAAAAGCCACATGTTGTTCTATGAAAACTACAAACTCGACTCTCTAAAGTTGGATTCACATGAAAACAAATGAACTCTTTGTTCTCCTTGCCTTTGATTTCGATACCAGTGATGACAAGTGTGAAAAAGATTCAGGCGATGGCATCATTGAAGGCGACGACGACAATTGACGGTTTTGTCGACTTTGGTAGTGAGGAGTTTAAGCTTGACTGAAATGTGAAGGAGAACATAAATGATGGTGGTGGATAGAGTGACGCTAATGAACAGAAGAACCAGTCATATATGACCTTGTCGGCCTTGTCTGTCATAGGAAGGATTAAAGTGACATCGATGTTGGAGAGGAAAGAGACAAAGATTCCGATGAGGGTGATTTCGAAAGTTCTATGTACGTGGCAACATTTGGAGGACAAATTGAGCTTAAGATTGACAAAAAAATAAAAAGAAATCAATATTAGCAACTAATTTAAGAATGAGAGTACTCCACTGAGGAAAAATATGATGTAAATAAGTTTTGTTTCTACTAAAAGTCGATGGATCGAGTAGAATTATGCCTCAAAATTGAAAAGCCTGAATTAATGGAATGAAAAAAAAAAATAGAAGAATCAAAGAAGATATGAAATGAAAAAAAAGTCATGCTTTAAAATTGAAAAATAGTATGGTGAGCTTACTCCAGTTGTCTTCCGCAGTTTTATTTTTTTAAAAATAAAAATTCTATTTTCTATTATCGAGTAACACGTAACTTTAGACATGTGTGAGAAATTGTTCTAATAGGAATTGAAGAGGAAACTTAATCGATGGTGTAAAATGATACACTTATTCAGGTTGAAATTGATAAAATTGAAAGTTTATGGTTAAAATTGATACAACCTATTAAAGTTGAGATTTAAATCAATAAAATTGAATGTTTAAAGTTAAAATTGATACAACCTCCTAAGTTTAGGATTAAGAATGATTTTTTTTTCTAAAAAAGACAAAATTATTTTCTTTAATTATTCATTAGTTTAGCTTATAAAATGTTTAATGGTCTTAATAGAAAAAAATTAATGAAAACATTCAATCAATGATAATTATTTTTTTAAAAAAATACGTGTCGGGGACTGATCAAGTCATTCCCTATTTCCAAAAAATTCGAGTTGCTCACGAATCACGTTTTAGTTTTTTGTCAATAAATTAAAAGAAAACATCCTTAAAAAAAAAAATAAATCTTCGAGATAAAATTATCAAACCTTTTTATCTTTTTCCAAAGAACTCAAAATTAAAAAGGGTAAAGATGTACAACAATCATCCAATGAAAAACGAAGTGGGAAAAAAAAAAAAATCCCTATATTCATTCAAATTCATATATCCCACTATCTTTACAATAGACCATAATGCATGTATTAAAAATAAGTTATCGTAACTTCATTTTTTATTTCACCAAAAACATCTCGTACTAATTGAATAAATAGTCTTCACTTATATACCAACATATCTTCTTCTTCCCTAACTTATCTAGTACTTTGACTACTGCCCTACTAATAAAAATCTTGACACGCAGTTAATCTTCGTTAATAATACACGATATCAACTTTAAATAAATCTTCCAAAACTCATATATTTCATAAAAATTAAAAATTAGTGTATTTTCTTTTCAATCCTACCAATTTTTCATACTAGACTTAGGCCGTTTTTATAATTTATTAGACTCGCATGTGAGAGTTTAGCAATAGTTTTTGTTTCGGAAGGTAAAGATTATTACATTTAATCAAATTTAAGGCAAAGATTGTAATACGTATCCAAAGGTTAAGGTTTATAAAGTGAAAGTTTAAAGTAATAATCGATACATATCGTCAAGTTCAAATGTATGAATGGATCCTAAAAAACCCCTAAAATTTAGACTCTTCAACTCTACTTGTGGAAAGCCAAAGGAGAAAGGAGAGAAGAGAGAAATAGAAATAGAGAAAGTAGAAAGGCAATATTTTGTGTTTTGACAAGAATAGAACCAAACCACCCAAATTTCTCAACACACACCACATTCATTGGTGCAAACTTGAGATAAGCCATTGGCTTCTTTTGTTTTGTTGATGGGTTTCCACTGCCCATCCAAAGACAAAAGACCCTACACACCAAAAAAGCCATCAAAATGTGTATTGTTCTTCAAAATGCCTTTTTCTCTTCACTTTTTGCCATCTCTTTCCTTTCTTTTCATTCTTTATTATTCCCATTGTCCATAGTGGTTTGTGCTATTTTTGTGGAGTTTGATTTGAAAAGCTATTACTTTCTTCTTAGCATTTTAGGTCAATAAAGATGAAAACTTTCCACTATAGCCCTACTATATAAGCGTCAATGGAATGGAGTAGAGTCATGATATAATTATATAAACGTGGTTTGATATGTTGTTTCGAGAAGTGGATTCGTTGCACAGTCTATATTTTGTTCAATTGTGTTGATGCCAGAATTTGGATCGCTGAGTCAACGGTAAAATTTGTATTTTTGGGGAAGAAATCTAACGATTGACCTGAAATCACCAAAACAACTGAGTACCAGTGTGGTGCTAAGGCACTTGTACTCCAACATTCAAGTTAGTATGAACTGAAGAAAGTCTAGAGAGCAATTTGTGTGTGTTGAAGAACTTACCATTTATGAATAAACTCGTTGATTATATAACAATCAGTTTCGTAACTGACGATTACCTCACAATTACTACCATATAATTGCTCGTACTCATAACGATTGTCTGTTGCGTGTCTAACTCTTCCGTTACGAACTCAATTGATCTTCCTCTATTTTGCGATCAACTCAACAAACCGTTCTTCGTGTACTTGGTCGACCAACACGAATCGATCTCCAAGGACCTTAATGACTTTCAGTCGACCTATGAAGGCTGGCCAACTAGGTTATGGCTGACCCTCCGATCCACCCCTTTTTGTTCTTAAGCCTACCTATGAGCTTGGACTGGACTTCAAATTTCTTGGATAACTTGAGATTTCGGTATTGGGCCTAGTGAAATTTGCCCATAACAAATTGTCCAGCTCTTTCTACCATCTCGATATCTATTGCATCATGCCAAGTCAATAACAAACATTTGTTTAATAAATACAACATGAAACATGTCATCATTTAATTAGCGTTATTAACCGTAGACATTGCATAAAATTATAATTTAAAGTTTAGAGACATAATTGAAACTTCTTAAAGTTTAAGGCCAGAAAAACACCACCAAAAAAATTTAGTTAAAAAAAAAAGATACCAATTATTTAATATGCTTCACTAGCTTTTGTTTTTAAAAAACAAAAAAGAACTATCCCTTAATTCCAAGCATCATTTGTATTCAATAAAATAAAGAAGCATACCAAACCATTACTTTTAAACATGAGTTGCATAAGTTGGTCTTATTAATATATACCATCCCTATACCCCCTTCATCATCATAAGTCTCCCAACTCCTAGGTCTACAAAAGGGTGAGTTATCTCAAAGTTTTATTATAATGGTTTGACTTTGCAACACTATATCAAGAGAATAAACTTAAACAAATTCGACTGTTATTTCTGAAGTAGTGAGTGTTTATTTATTGTGACTAAATATCGTTCACTAAAAATAATTTTATTTTTCGCTATTATTTTGGCTATTGAATATTGGCTCTCATAAGAGGTATTTAGCGATTAATTTAATTTAATTTAATTTTTGAACATAGATGGATTAAAAAAAATACTTTACACGAGAGAGTCGGATAAGCCTAACTTCTTTTTTTTTCTCTTTCTAGTCCTAATTTTGCCTACCACTTTGCCTTCACTAGGGAGGTGACATGGTTTGCATTTTGCTTCTAGAAAGATGTCGCTCTCTTCCTTTATCTTCATTCTATTTCTTTATTGTCAAATATTTCTTTATTTGCAAAGTATCCAGACAGTGAATAACATAATATAAAGTTCCGGATTTTAGTACATATATGTTCATTAGAAAGAAAAGATATATATGAACTAAGTATGTGAATGTTTAATATGATGTTTGGAACTTTTGCAAAATAATTGGAAAAGAGAATTGGTACCATAGAGATAAAAAGGTGAAGATAAAGGTATAATATCTAATTAACTTATATAAGATTTTTATTAAAAAAAAAAACTTATATAAGATTTTTCTAGTGTGAGCAAAATGATTATTTATTTTTTTTTTTTTGAAAGTGGAACAAGGTATAATATCTAATTAACTTATCTCAAAAAAAAAAAAAAAAAAAAAAATCTAATTAACAAAATAACTTTTGACTTTTTTTTTTTGTGATCTTTAGATGTGAAAAATGAAAAAATCTCTTATTCAAAAAAGAAATCATGGAACACTCGTACTAAATTATTTCACATTTGAAAAAACTAGAATACTAAGGGCGCAATGATATCAAGATCATCTAATAAAAGATTATAAAATAAAAAAAATAATAAGACTATTGATAAAGAAATAAAAAGAAAAGGGGATAATAAAGCTTCAAAGTTACTTGTTCTATATAGTGATGATGAGAATCAAACCAATCATTATCCATGACTCTATTTCTTCTCAAAGAAACCAAAACAAATTGTTACCATTATTGTACAAAATTTACCTCAATTAGTTGAAAACATTGCCATTACTTGACTTGGCCATTGAGAACATAATTAGTGGTAGGCTTGAGCTTTTTGAATCCTACTAAAAAAAAAAATAATAATAAAATAAAAAATTAATAAATATATAATAATGTCTATACTATAAATATCATTTTTTAGCTTTCTGGTTTACTAATTGGTTCAAGCATATCTCACTTGAAGTATATAGAATATTATAATCGACTAAAAGGTTAGATATTCGAACCTTCACCTTGTTGTTGAACTTTAAAACGAAACTTCTTTTTCCATGATGTTATAGGAGTTTTTAATTTCCAAAAATGTTTAAATTTCTTAGAAATTCTAGCACAAAAATTTATAAATTCATGAATGTAGTTTCAAAATCTTATTCTCTTTTTATTTTAGGGAACAAAAGTATAATGTAGAGATTACATAAAATAACTCGTGAGTTATTAGAGTGGGAGTTTATTTAAGATTTGCATGAAATGAGTATTTAGATTGATGTATTAATTTGTTTAATAGGGATTAAGATGTTCCCTGTAGGAAACACATTTAACCAATTTTTTATGCTCTCTTGAATCATCCTTTAATGACATTTTGCCATTCATTTTCTCTTAAATCAATTTTTCTTTATTTCACATTATTTATTTTATATTTAAAAGTAAACTAATGCATTCATACACTAGCAAAAGACCACATGCAATTAGTTATATTTATATTTTACATTTTGTTATAAAATAAACTTTAGTTAAATTGGAGGGAAAATTGCACCAACCATCTTGAACTATAAATTTTGTTACAATCACATCCATGAATTTTTAATTTGATCCACACACTGAACTTTACATGTGTGACTCATTCGTGAGTAGGACATAAGTTGATTGATCAATTAATAGAAGAGGTTGATTACAACATAACAAAGTTGATTGATCAAATTAAAAGTTTGTGTAACTTTTTCCTACCTTCCTTTGAAATTTATAGTGTAATATTAGTTTACTTTACTTTTCCATTCTTGTGCAATACTTTTTTGTCAGTGAGTTTCCTCTCTCTTGAACATCTATTGAAATTATTTTTTAAGTTTCTTCTCTTTTGAACATCTACTAAAATGAATTTTAGGATTCGTTTGATAACGTTCTCGTTTCTTATTTTTTTGTTCCTGTTTCTCATTTTCAAGAAGCAGACAACTTGTTTGATAAACGTTTTTGTTTATTGATTCTATCTTATTTCTAAAGTTTTGAGAAACTACAGAAGGGGCAAATTTTGAGAAACTAGAAAAATTGAGTTTCTATCTTAAATTTTGTTTCTGATTTTTTTTCACGTTTCTTGCATGCATCCCTACTGATCTCTACACCCATCTCTCCTAGAGATGTCCTCGGGGCGGAGCGGGGCCGGGGAATGGCTACCCGTCCCCGTCTCGGCCCCCATTTTTCATTCCCCGTCCCCGCGAATTTCTCCATTTAATTTCGCGGGGAACGGGGGGTGGGGATTCCCCGCGGGGAATTCTCGGGGATCAGGTTCCCCTCGGAGAATAATTCCCCGTTTATAATTTTATTTTTTTAAAAGTGTATTAATTAATTAATTTTTTTAAAAAATTATATTTAAATGGTTAATTATTCTTTAGAAATTTATAGTTAAGAGACATTTTTTCAATTTTCATAGAAAAATAAAATTATATTTAATAAATTTTTAGACTTATGGTGTATTAGATGTATAAAAATATATATATTTAAAATTAAATAAATTAATCGGGATGGGGACGGGGAGCGGGGCGGGGACGAGGTCTGTGTCAGGGACCCCGTCCCCGTGTAGTCAACAGGAAAAATTTTGTCCCCGCGCGGAAATTGGACATCTCTAATCTCTCTCCTCTCTCTTCTTTCTCCCTCTTCCATTATAATTTTTTTCTTTATATTTTTATTATTTTTATTATTTTTGTCTTTGATTTCTCTCTCTTCCATCATAATCTTTTTTTTCCTCTTAATAGTTCCTTATTTTTTATTTTCTCTTTTCGTTTATGTTTTTTCTTTTTTCTTTTCATTATTATTTTCTATTTAAATCTCAATTACTTTTTTCTTTTGGTACGATTAAATGTAAAAAATATATGTATTCTCTCATTTTTCTGAATTTACTTGCAGTATGGCTAATGCAATTTTAATGAAAAATATAAAAAGAAAGTTTATTATTAAATTAAAGAAATGTGGTATGCTCGATTATCTATCCTTACAATTTATAAATTAGTGTAATTGAACTACCTCGTGTAGAAACCAAAATCGTATAAGGTGTATTAATTGGAGTGAGAAATGATATTGCAAATCAAATTTAAACAACATTTGAAGGATAAAATTTATTATTATTATTAATTTTGTGTTGAGCCTAAATAAAATACTATAAACTGTTTATAATGATTTTATATTTATTTTAATGCATGTTATATATTTTGTTATATTATCTATATTAAATTTATTTTTATTAAAGAAACAAGAAACAAGAAATAGTTATCAAGCACATGTCTGTTTCAATTTTTTTTAAAAAAATAAGAAACATAAATAATTATCAAAGATATTTTTATTTTCAATTTTTAAGAAAAAAGAAATATGAAACAAGAAACTGGCAAAAGAAAACGAGAAACGAGAATGTTATCAAACGAACCATTAGTTAATTACGTACCAAAAAGAGAAAAAAAAAACCAAAAATCCGTCGCAAGCAAATATAATTCCTCTAAAATCAATAATTCCATAATGTGAGAAATATAATCCACTAAAACACAGTTTATTATAATTTTAATGGTCTTGTGTTTTTTTTTTCAAAAAAGTTGAAATTGAAATTAATATTAAATACTAGATATTTTTAAAAATGTCAAATTAATATAAACAATTTTTTTCTACAAAATAAGAAATAAAATTAGTATAAACTAAGTTGATATAAAAATTAAATAAAATTATTAAAGAACAAAATTTTATATAAATTTAAATTATATTAAATTAATATATAAATTACTTAAATATTAATTAGTGAGAATATCATCAGTATAATACGTAATCTCAAATCATGATACACAAATCTTATAAAAAATACGTAGTTACTTAAATATTTTTGGTTATTTTTATATTTTTATATTCAAAACAAACATGATTATGCTCGACATTTATATTTTTTATTATTTTACAATTTTAAACATTTAAACATTTTAATTATTTAGATTCTGAATAAAATATTTAACTATTTGTAAGCCTCTAAATTCACACCCAAATCAAATGAGATGTACTACAATTTATTTAATATACCTATTTTTTAATTAAAAAAATCCAACATGAAAAGTTATTATCTAATTTTTTTAAAACAATAGGATAAAGACGAAAGATTTGAAATTAGAAAAAACCAGCTGCATTGCCACTGAAAGACAAGGCCTTAATATTTTTAAATATGTTAAAATAACACATTTTATTCTCAACCCTTCCCCTCAATTGTTTTTCTTTTCAAACTGGAAATAATAAATAAAAAAAATCCAATTTTTTTAAAGAACAAATTCAACTACACCCAATTGTATATACATTTTACTTGATCAAAATCTTCAACTCGTTTTTAGTCAAATTTGACTTATAAATATATTATTATTATTAACAAACTTAATTGTTTTCACACATAAATATGAACTGTATTTTTTAATTGTGAAAAACCCCTGAGAGCCGACCGTTTCAAAGTGTGTTTAAAAACAAACATTCATAAAATACTCATTCCAAATCAAAACCCTTATAAATTATAACAAACGCAATTAAGTTTATAAATACTATATCTACTTATATTTTTTTACATATTTTTTTTAAAAAAATTAAGACGAATTTTGAAAACTAAAAAAAGTATTTTTTTAAAAAATATTTTTTTTTTTGGAATTTGACTAGAAACTCGAATATTTTCTTAAAAAGATGGAGCATTGTAGAGAAGATAAAAATTATTAGAGAGAAAATTTGAGAAAATAAATACAAATTTTAAAAATTAAAAACTAAAGTCCAAATGATTATTTAACGAGGTCAAACAATGAATTTTTCTGATACTCATGGAAAAACAATGGATTTCTCTATACTAATGACTTTTAATGGGTTTCTTTCCCCATGTTTTTACAATTTGATCTTTTCTTTAGATTCTCACTAATAAGATACACATAATAAATCTCATTCTCAATGGATTGTGTCTTTGAGTTCACTATTCTTGAGTTGATCTCATTTATGAATCGATTACCCTTTTAAGTTTTATAGGCTTTGATACCATACTAGGTGAATATAAGGTTCCATCTCAAAATCAATTGACAATGAGACGATCAGAGATTTAAACCTCTACTTCTAATGTGGTGCTTTTTTTGGTTCACTATTCTTGAGTTGAATCTTATTTTGGACCGATTACTCTTTTGGGGTTCATGAGCTATGATACCACACTAGATGAATAGGGGGTTTCATCTCAAAATAAATTGGCAATAAGATGAGTAACTTATATATCTTATAAAAAGTTTGAGGTCTCTTAATCCTTATAATGTGAGATACTCAATGACGACGAGTAACCTAAAAGTGAAGAAAACCTTTATCATTATTATTTTTTTATTATTGTAAATACTCCTTTCATTCACAATTTGACACATTATTATTTTACCTACTATCTTATTTTATAGTCTTTATATAATGATTAAATATTGTAACTAAATGACAATAAACAATGAAAATAGTATGAAATATTTATCATATAGTAGTACTAGAAATTTTTTCTTGAACACCGACTTCTTAAATGAATGAACCTCAATTAGGGATGTCCATTTTTTCCGCCTAGGGACCCATCCCTAACGGGGGAGGGAGTGGAGAGAAAATTTTTATCCTCGACGGACGGGGACAAAGAATACATTCCCCGACCCCGTCCCCGCTCCGATTTATATATATATTTTTAAATATATATATTTGTATATATATATAATAAACCATAAGTCTAATTTTTTTTTATTAAATATCATTTTATTTTAAAAAAAAATTAAAAAAAAGTATCTTAAATATAAATAATTAATTAAGAACTAACTATTTAAATAATTTTTTTTTAAAAAGAGAAAGTATTTAGTAAAATTTAGAAAAATAAAAAATGATTGTTTATCACTGAGAACCAGATCTCTGCGAATTTCGAGAATTTCTGTCCCGTTCTGTGTGAAATTAAATGGAGAATTTCACAGGAACAGAGAAGAGAAAGTCATTTTCTAACCTCGTAAGTTTAACTTCAATGCCCATGAATATAAATGAGTCAACTCTCCAGAAATAGAAAAAAGAAATAGAAACAAAAAGAAAAAAAAGAAAAAAAAAAGAAAATAGGAAGTGGATGGAAGAAGTCAAATCTTGTGAGAAAATTCTCATGTGTTCTTCACACTTCAGACAAAGGCGAAGGCCCTATATTGGCCTTCCATGCGCTCCAATAGTTTTTTCTTAAAAAAAAAAAGAAAAATAAAAAACCAATAATTTAGTGGGCCCCACCAAAGTGTAGTGGCATTTCTCTCCTCCTATCACATTCGTTCCAACGGCGAATGATTAGTTGTTGGACTCTAACTAAGCAAATGTGAGACGTTTGATTTTGAAGTCAGACTTTTTTTTAGATAAATTATAAAAAATATTCTTAAACTTTCCCATTTCTTTAAAAAAATATCTATATTGTTTTAAAAGTTACAATAATATCTTCTTTATTTTCACAAATATTTCAAAATTATTTTGAAGTAGAAAAATAATTAGACAGTCGATCAAAAAGTTAACGTGTTTGAATGCTATTTTTCAAACTTAATCTAAGCAAGCGTACTAGTCACCGCCACATCGTTTCAAGTCACCTCACATTGTTTTTTCATCTAACATTTGAATCAATTTCTACTCCAATGATAGTTTTGAAATGTTTACGAAGGTCAAAGATAGTATTGCAACTTTTGAAAAAAGTAGAAATATTTTTTAAAACAAACGACGAGATTAGGGTTTTTTTATAAGGTTAAGATATCATTGTGTTCTATGTATTTTAGATTTTGTTTTATTTTAGTCCATGTATTTTTAAATATCTAATCTTAGTTGAAAGTATAAAGACTTAAAAGTTGAACATTTGAATACGAGAACAAAACTAAAAGTATAAGACTAAAATGGAATAAAATCGAAACAACAGAAGTCCTAAAATAATATTTTTACCTTATTTGAAAGTATAACTACTAAAATAGAATAAAAATTAAAATAGAGGAGAAACAAAATGGGATGAAAATGATATATTTACCTTTTTATAATTTAGCTTTTTAAAAATATTTTTTAATTAGTGGGTTTTGGGTGGACCCACCACTCTTTTTGTCCACTTCGCTTCTTCTCGCATTCATTCATTCATGTTGCTCAACACAAAATCCATCCTTTCCTCCATCACCGCCATGTGCATTCACATTATTTTGAAACAGAGATTGCTGAAACGGAAGCACGATTTTGGCTTTAATCTGACCCTTTTCTTTCCTTCACCTTCAATGATCCTCCGCCTGAATAATCTATTTTTAATCACACCCATCTTCATAACGCAACCCCTTTTCATCATCATTCGGATTAAATTTTTTCCCTCGATTAACGAAAGATTAGCTCAAATTTTGCCTCTGTTTCGCTGTTCTGTTCTAGCTTATCAATGGGGTTCCTTCTTTTGACCTTCTCATCTTTTGATTATAATAGAGTCTTTTGTGGACTTGATGCTTTTATTGCTTCATTTATGGCAACTGATTATGATTTTTATGGCTAGTCGACAGGTACTTAATTTTTTCCTTTCTCAATCTTCTTTTATTGATGTTAATGTTTTTTTTGTTGGTTGTTCCAGTTAATTCCCTGGATTTTAACAGTTTGTCGTATATGGGTTTCATAGATTCCTGTGACAAGACTTGTCCGCTGGCCCCCTTTTAGATGTTAGACTTGGAATTTTTATTGGGTCTTGATGAATAGGACAGTTGATGTTTGTTGTTGGTTTCTTGGGGAACTTCTTTTTAATGGATAGTTAAGCTGCATACAAATTTGGGATTTTCTGTTTGTATGCTGTTCTGTTTTTGTTCTTTCTTTCTGGAATCTAACATGATTTGAAGGACTATTATTTGGATGCTTCCTTTTGTCAACATTGTATTCTTGTTTCTTATCTGAATCCTCTTTAATTTGTAGGTGTTGAACTGTTGTTATTGGGTCATGTTGTAGCTCTGCTTGGAGATGGTTGTTAAAATGTTATATTGTTGGGACTTTGGGTTGGTTTTGAGTGCGAAATTTGTGGGGGTGATTTTTCTGCTACTGGCTTCTCTGTTTAATACTTCACATGGGTTGAATCCAGAAGGGTATTTTCTCTTGGAGCTGAAAAATGGTCTTTCTGATCCAGATGGTTCGTTGAGAAATTGGGGTTCAAGTGATGAAACACCATGCGGATGGACTGGTGTGAACTGTACTTCTGGTATGGAACGAGTCGTCTATGCTCTTGACTTGAACTCAAAGAATCTTTCGGGTCCTTTAAGCTCGAGCATCGGCAATTTAATCCACCTGACTTATCTTAATCTTTCCTTCAATGGATTCAATGGAAGTATACCAAAAGAGATAGGCAATTGTATGCGGTTGGAATATCTTTCTCTGGAGAACAATAAGTTTGATGGGGAACTTCCATCTGAATTGGGAAAGCTGACTTCTTTGGTTAAGTTGAATATATGTAATAATCAAATCCATGGTTCTTTCCCTGAGGAAATTGGAAATTTAGAATCCTTGTTTGAATTAGTTGCATATACCAACAACATCACGGGTCCGTTGCCTCGTTCTTTTGGGAAACTCAAGAACTTGAGGAGGTTTAGAGCAGGGCAAAATGCGATTTCGGGAAGCCTACCGGCTGAAATAGGTCAGTGTGAAAACTTGGAGATGCTTGGCCTTGCTCAAAATCAGTTAGAAGGGGAATTACCAAAGGAGCTTGGCATGATTAGAAACTTGACTGAATTAGTTCTTTGGGAGAACCAGTTTTCTGGCATTCTACCAAAAGAGCTAGGAAATTGTACAAGACTAACTATGCTTGCTCTCTATGAGAACAATCTTGGTGGACCCATACCCAAGGAATTTGGGAACCTAATTTCTTTGAACAAGTTGTATATATACCGAAACGCGTTGAATGGAACCATTCCGAGGGAGCTCGGGAACCTTTCTCAGGCGATGGAGATAGACTTTTCAGAGAACTATTTGACTGGTGAGATACCTAAAGAGTTTAGTAACATAAAAGGTCTCCAATTACTGTACCTTTTTCAAAATCAGCTGACTGGTGTTATACCAAATGAACTCAGTAGCCTGAGTAACTTGACTAAACTTGATCTTTCAATCAACAGCCTCACGGGTCCTGTTCCATTCGGGTTTCAGTATATTCCTGCATTGATGTCATTGCAGCTTTTTGACAACAGTTTGAGTGGCAGCATTCCCCAAGGACTTGGACGTAATAGCCGACTTTGGGTGGTCGACTTTTCGGACAACCTCTTGACGGGACGAATACCTCCCCATCTATGCCGTCATTCTAACCTGATCATCTTGAACTTGGGGTCAAATAACCTTTATGGAAATATACCTACTGGGATCTTGAACTGCAAATCATTGTTGCAAATTCGTCTGGTTGGAAACAGGTTAACTGGCGGCTTTCCATTGGAGTTGTGTAACTTGATGAACCTTACTGCCATTGAATTGGACCAGAATAGATTCAGTGGTCCGCTTCCTCCAGAAATTAGGAATTGCCAGAAGTTGCAAAGGCTGCATATTGCGAACAATTACTTTACATCGAATTTGCCGAAGGAGATGGGAAACCTTGTGCAGTTGGCAACTTTCAACGCTTCGTCGAATCTTTTTATTGGGTCGATTCCACCCGAAATAGTCTACTGCAAGACTCTCCAACGGCTCGACCTCAGCCACAACAGCTTTGAAAATACTTTGCCAAAGGAGATTGGATCTCTTTTACAGTTGGAAATTCTTAGAGTTTCAGAAAATAAATTTTCGGGAAATATACCTGGAGAATTGAGAAACCTCTCTCATTTGACAGAATTGCAAATGGGTGGCAATTCATTCTCTGGTAGCATTCCTATGGAGTTGGGGTCTCTAAAAAGCTTGCAGATTGCTCTGAATCTCAGTTTCAATATGCTAACTGGGACAATACCACCAGAGCTTGGAAATCTGAATCTACTGGAATATCTCCTACTTAATAACAATCACTTGACTGGTGAAATACCTAGCTCCTTTGCCAATCTTTCAAGTTTAATGGGTTGCAACTTCTCCTACAATGACCTTCACGGGTCGATCCCTTCGATACCCTTGCTTCAGAACATGCCTATTAGTAGCTTCATTGGCAATAAGGGGCTCTGTGGTGGACCTCTTGGTGACTGCAATGGAGATTCACCATCTCCATCTATTCCATCTTTTGAGAGCGTGAATGCACCTCGAGGTAGAATCATTACTGGGATCGCTGCTGCCATCGGTGGAGTTTCTATTGTTCTAATCGTGATCATCTTATATTGCATGAGACATCCGCCTGACATGGTGCAAAACAAGGAAACACAATCTCTTGATTCGGACATCTACTTCCCTCCTAAGGAAGGTTTTACTCTCGAAGATCTAATTGAAGCCACAAATAGTTTTCATGAGAGCTGTGTGGTGGGAAAAGGTGCTTGTGGAACTGTCTACAAGGCAGTGATGCATTCTGGACAGACCATTGCCGTCAAGAAGTTAGCATCAAACAGGGAAGGGAGCAACGTCGAGAATAGTTTTCGGGCTGAGATTTCGACACTAGGAAAGATCAGACATCGCAATATTGTTAAACTATATGGCTATTGCTATCACCAGGGTTCGAATCTTCTTCTCTATGAGTTCATGGAAAGGGGCAGTTTGGGTGAGTTGCTTCATGGGACGACGTGTAACTTGGAATGGCCAACTCGGTTTACAATTGCCATTGGGGCTGCGGAGGGACTTGCTTATCTACACCATGGCTGCAAACCAAAGATCATACATCGTGATATCAAATCGAATAACATTCTCCTTGATTATAACTTTGAGGCGCATGTTGGTGATTTTGGTTTGGCTAAAGTGATGGACATGCCTCATTCTAAATCAATGTCAGCAGTCGCTGGATCGTATGGATACATCGCTCCTGGTAATTCCAACTCTTAGTACTCAATATAGTTTTCCATCTTAAATTCATTGATAACTGTTGGCCAAGAATGTCTCTTGCAATTCAAATATTCTGTTGATGTCTTTTTCATATTTGAGTTGTCTGTTTTTTAGTTTTATGAGAAAAACCTGTTAAAAGAAAATGAAGTCAGGCTCTTTCTGATTGTTCTTTGAATCAGATCACATTCATGAAGACAATCTCAAGAGAAACCATCAATAGTTTCTTTCGTTTGTTTGGTTATAAATGTTTTGTCGTCGAAATACTAAATTTACGACATTCTAAATTCCCAAGATTTATACCTGCATTGACATTCAAATATTATCTTTCAAGCAAAATGCTTTAGATTTAACACAAACTCACAGCTTCCCTCGCACAATTTCTTGCAGAATATGCATACACCATGAAAGTCACAGAAAAATGTGACATATACAGCTATGGGGTAGTTTTACTTGAACTGCTAACTGGAAAAACTCCAGTACAGCCAATTGATCAGGGAGGCGATCTCGTCACATGGGTCAAAAACTATATGCGAGACCATTCGATGTCGTCTGGAATGCTAGACGAGCGACTAAATCTTCAAGACCAAGCCACGGTCGATCACATGCTAACAGTCCTAAAAATTGCAATAATGTGCACAAGTCTGTCTCCTTTTCAACGGCCATCGATGCGAGAAGTTGTATTGATGCTTTTAGAATCTACCGAGCCCGACGAAGATCATATTCCAGCTTTAACTTATAATCTAGCTCCAAAAGACGACGCAACCACGTGAAATTTCAGGTTGGCAGTTTTCGTTTTCAGATAACTGAATAGTTCTTGCATTTTTTTTAACATAAAAAGTGGTAATATGTATATTTCCCCCCTCATAGAATATATATCTAATATATATATATAGCTTGTACAATCTTTTCAGAGTTCATAGTAAATAGGGTAATGGTTATATTACCCAACTATTTATTAAATTTTGCATTTGTTTTTTTTAGGATTAAATAAAGTGTTCTTTGTATAGTTTGCATATGATTGATATAAACTACAATCCTCTGTTTTGCTGTTCAAATCTGATATTGTTTTTTAGTGGTTAAAAAGCAGGGGTATTAGGGGAAACTGAAAAAACTGATTAAACTGACCAAAATCGCTGTTGGTTTGGGTTCAGACCAGTTTTGGTTGGCGGTTCCAGTTTGTATATAAAGAAAAACTGAAAAAACTGATTTAAGTCGGAGAAAGCTAAAACGAAAGCTAGAGCTATAGAGTTAGAGCGAGAACTAGAGAACAATTTTCTTTCTTTTTCTTTTCTCAGAATTTCGATCACTTATTGTCATCGAGAGAGCTAGAGCAAGAACTAGAGAGCTAGAGTAAGAGTAAGAGGACGATGCCTTCACGATAATTAGACAGGATGTAGAGTACGAAAAGGGTCATATGTCATTAATTTCAAATCGCGACCAATGACATTGAGGTACATGAAAATGAGTCTTCTGTGCAAATTTTCCATTAAGCAAATGGCGAACTGCAAACCAAACTGGCTAAGTTGGTTAATCGATAGTTTGGTTCGGTTCTCCATTTTTCTTTATATTATATTAAAAAGGGTCTCTCTCTATCTCTTTAGGACCTACCAATGATGATGAAAAAGAAGTCATTGTACAATTACAAAAGGGGTCAAATTAGGCCTTTTAGTGTAAAATATGTTTTCCTCTCTCCTTTTTGAAGACGTTTGAAGGTGGAAGATATAAATTTGGATTCTTCATTCCAACTAGTCTATGGGTCAATAAGTAATGCTATGATGATGTGCATTAAGTTTTAAAAAACAATTTAAAGGGAAAGATTATAATGCTTAGCATATTCTTTTTATACCAATGAATGTTGATGAGTTAGGCTATTCTTATACTGGTATTGCATCCTCTACTTTTTGAGTTTCTATTATTTTTTTAATATTTAATTACATAAACTTGTTTAAAATAAATAAGTTATTGACACAATTAGCCAAATAGCAAAATGGGGCTAAAATATTCCAACTATAGCAAATTGTTAAACTATCACTGATAGACTTCTATATGTATTATTTCTCTTTTTTTATTGAAGTTTATTATAGATAGACTTCTATCAAACTATCACTATCATTAGGAGTAGTGCATGATTGAAGTCTATCATTGATAGAAACGTATATGTTAATTGCTACAATCTCTCTCTTATGAATTACTAGAATTTTAACTCTCGAATCAATTAGAGTTAATATATGTTAATTTTCATCTTGAATAAGTTAAAGTGTGTGATCGAAGTCTATCACTATCCTATCATGTTTATCACTAAAATGTTTATTTCACATATTACTGTGATAAGAGTCTATCAACAATAGAAGTCTATCATTGATAGACTCTTGACTATGATAAAAGCCTACCAACATACTACTCCAAGCCTTACTTCAGTTTTACAGTCTATTAGAGTCTATCACTGATAGACTTCAAATTGTGATAATAGTCTATTAGTGATAGAAATTTATCACTTATAGACTCTAACCTTGATAAAAATCTATCAATCTACTTTATGTATTGCATTCTATCACAGTTTATCACAAATAGAATCCTAACTATGATAAAAGTCTATCAGCTTACTCCAAGCCTTGCTTTAGTATTGCATTCTGCCACATTCAATCACTCATAAACTTCTAACTGTGATAAGAATCTATTAGTGATAAAAGTTTACCACTAATAGACTCCTAACTATGATAAGAGTCATAAAAGTTTACCACTAATATATAGACTCCTAACTATGATAAGAGTCTATTAGTTTGACTTCAATCATTTTGATAGAGTTCTAACTGTGATAAGAGTCTATCAAGGATAGAAATTTAAAATGGATAGATTCCTAACTGTGATAAAAGGCTTCAATCAAGATTAAAATGAGAATAAAAAAAATGTTATTTAAAATATTTACAATATTTTAAAAAAAACTTACTATATTTGCAAATAAGAACCCATATTTTGCTACCCATTACAATTTTCTATTTATCATTTGAAAGTTGACCAATATAATACATTGTTCATTCAAGAAAGAAAAGACAATGATTATATTAACCAATGATTTGTAATTAATTAATCTAAATTTGATTTCCAGAAATCAAAATGTACAATAATATGCTATGGTATTATACTAACCATCTTGGGTTAGCTCGATGATCCATAAGAGCCCGTGTAAATAACAGGTTCAAACCATAGTGGCCACGTGCCTAAAAATTTAATATATTACGAGTTTTCCTGGTAAGATTAGAAATACGAGTTTCCTTTAACAAATTACGTTCTCTCCAATCTCCTAGTTGGATTTAATTAGGTAGTAACTATAAAGATGTCTTGTGGCAAGTGAGCAAAAATTTTCACTTTAGTACTACTGATACTAGTCAAAGAGAGTATAGCTTAACTGACATCTCGAATGTGCTAACGACCACGAGTTTTGTGGTTCGAATCCCGCAACCTTATTGTACTACAAAAAAGTACCACTGATACTAACGTTTGAGTTTAAAAGATAAATTTAGAGTGAGCGATGAAATTTAAAATTACTAACAAAGTAAAGCCAGTGATAAAATCTATAGAAAAATTATCCAAGTAAGTTGATTTCACCAATTTGATTTATAATTTAATTAAGTTGAATGCAAAGTAAAAACATAAAAGACAAGCCATTATTCCATAAGTCAAGAAATCAAAGGCTATAACTATTTCTTCTAAGCACAATTAAATCGCTGGCAAATTAAGGAACCAATACCCGTAGCTAGTTTCAATAATATTGTAACGACCCTAAAATTCAGAGAGAATCTACATTAGGGAAGTTACTCCGCTACACCGTTCACGCCGAAATTTCGGCAGCATAACGACGTAGCAAGGAGAAAACCAAAATTTCCCTAGAACCTAATAAACAGAAAAACACTTCAAAGGAAACAAGAATGCCCAACCCCCACCAAACTATAATCAGAAAATGGGTTGGGCTACAACCAGAATTCCAAAGCACGATCTCTTAGATATAACAATCATACAGCGGAAACAGAACTCAATAACTAAGAAGTACTAGTGAAAAACAAAGTGTCGCACGACCAGACATTTAAAATAAAAACCAAAACAGGACAATGACAAATGACAACTCTAAGCCAAAGAAAACGGGAAGGAAACAGGGTCCCACAGCCTCAACAGTCGTCGTGCCGCCATCCGCCCTCAAAGCTTTCTACCTGCAACCAAAAACAACAAAGTAGACGGGTGAGTATAAAAATACTCAGTAAGTAGCCCACTCACGTCCAACCAAGTAAAACAAACAACCAAACAAAACAAACAACCAAACAAAACTCAACTTCCCAATCACCCAACCCCAAACAGGTCTCACAAAAAGCACACTTAACCCTGAGCCCACCTGTGGTAATAACTCGAGCTCTACCTTCGGTCTTGGAACTTTGATTGATGATGCAATGAGAGAAAGCAACTCTCACGCCACACGCCGGTATAGAGCAGAGCAGGTACGTATCCTACACGCCCTATGGGGAATCGCCCCTAAACCGGCCCAGGATCATGGAAAGCAACCACTACCTGGTGGGGATGCACCCCAGGCTCTCATAATACATAATACACTAGCATGGTGCAATGCGGTACGTAACCAACATGCCCATTGGGGAATCGCCCCTAGGCTAGTGCGAGATAATGGAAAGCAACCACTCCCGATCTCAACGGGGACGCACCCCAATCTCACGAGCCTATATATATATCGTCAACCTAGAGGTTCCGACTCGCCCAGACGAAATTCAGGGTTTAGTAAGTGCTAGGTTCAACGATTTGTAAGGTTACTTAGGGTTCTATCTAGGTATTTCTAACATCCTCGACCCAGTCTCAAGGGTCTCAACTTTAGCTAGGTTCTCTCTTTTGGCCAACACCTCAAACTATCCCAATCCACTGTCAGACCATGCTCAGTTAGAAGTCTGGCTTAGCCTTACCCCAAGCTCACTCAAGTTTACTCAGCTCCTTGCTTCACGTCGGTAAGCGTCTCCCTGACTAGCATTCTGACATAGCCTGCACCGCCCCGCAGACGCCATAAGCTATGTCCCACTCGAGTCTGTTGCCACCTCTCATGACTCACCTCGAAGCATCATCGTCTTGGATCTGTCGCCATGACTACTATGGCTCACCACAAGACATCACTGCCCCTGTCTATTGCCACACACACTGTGACTCACCACGACACATCATCATACACATAATTCATGCTAGTTCCTCGCCACACAAGTCCGTAGGATGACGTCACCTAAACAAGGAGTAAGGTAGGGGCTTCAAAACTGAAGGGTTACCTGACACAATCTTCCTGACTGATACTAAAACCATACTCGAACATACGTTCTAACAACTATGCGAGCAATACACGTTGCATAGCGAAAATGTGCCTCAACCACACATAAGCAAACTCATTCACAATCAGAACCAACCACTTAACACACACGAGGTTTAATCCACAAGCTATACAAACAAGCTCATTCGCTCATGAGCTCAATTACCGGATCTAGTCGGCTACAAACAACGCTTCAAGAATCCACAAAACAACCCCTTCCTTCGAAAGTCAAACACAAGCTTGCCCAAAACCATTCCAAGGAGATGAAAGGTCACAAACGTTGCCTAGAGCTCACCCTAAACACCTTCCAATGGTTATAGTGATCTAAACAACTTAAATACGAGTCTGACTTACATTACGCTACGCTCAACGGACACACTTGGCCCAAACCTCAGTAACCAAACATTAGTTCATAACCTCAAGCCCTTTTTAAGAACCACTTCACATTTAAACGATCTTAAACCCGACACAGTAATCCTCTAATGGGTTTGGTCAACCACGCTTTGCCGCACTCGCCCATTTAGGGTTTATTCAAAACTCGCAACGTTTGCTCTCAACTCGATACGATCAAAGGTTTTAAGTCTCACTCTTAACTTCAAGCCTTAAGCCCCTATTCCCCTATAGATTACTTCCTTAGTCCATTAGCAGTACAAGCAATACCAACACGAACCCAAACTCATACATAAGCATCACAACGTGATTTTCGTGCATTGAACATAATTCATAGATTACCACATGCAAACAAATCGAATAATAACTTAAGGGGCTTAATCAAAAGGACTACTTACTTGGATGACGAAGGCTTCGATCCCGAGCTCCCCGTACTTCCTTAACATGTTTAAGCCCTTAAACAACAAACAACGACTTAAAACATGCTTCTATCAACCATAAACAACTAATTTGACTTGAATGACCAAACTAAACATGGAGAATTAAAACGGGATCGGAAAACGGCCGAACCAGGTTATACTATCCATGCGTGCGCGGCGATGAATTTTTTCCATGGCGAGTGGCGACACGTGGAGCATAGATCCAGAATGTCCATGACCCGATCTATTCAAAACCAACAACCATTTTAAGAGAACCGATCTAAAAACGCTCGAACCAATTGAACCAAGACTAAATGGTTTTGAGGAAAAACTCACCGGTGAACACCTCTTCTAACGGCGGCGGCGAAAGGGTGAGGCGTGAGGGCGGTTAGGCATGGGCGATCGACGAGCTGAGGCGGCAGAGGCGCTGGGCGAGGAGCGTGGCGCGGCAGGCGGCGGCGCGCCGAGGCGCGGCCGCCGAGAGAGAGCAGCGCGCAGCGCGCACTGGGCGAGGGGAGAGGCACTGAGCGCTGGGCGTGAAAGGTAGCGGCAGCGTGCGCACGTCGTGCGCGCGTGGCGGGAGGCCGCGGAGGTGCGCTGGCCGGCTTTGGGCGGCGGCGTGAAGCTGCTGCTTTACCAAGAAGGAGAAAGAGAAGGAGAAGGAAGAAGAAAGGAGAAAGAGAAAGAGAAAGAAAAAGGGAAAAAGAAAAAATAAAAAAAATAAAAAAAATAAAAAAAATAAAAAAATAAAAAAATAAAAATAAATAAAAAAATTAGATTTTGGTTAAATGAGTCTCCAAAAAATACCGGGCGTTACATCCTCCCCACCTTAAGAACTTTCGTCCTCGAAAGTGGCTAGTTTTTTTTTGAGTAACTCAGGGTAGTTCGTTCTCATTTCGCCGCCATGCTCCCGGATCGCTTCCTTGAACTGATGGTTGCCACAAAACCCTGACAAGGTCAATTTCTCTACTCTTCGACACTTCTTCTCACGAGCTAAGATTTCCACTGATCTCTCCTCGTAGCTCAGGTCCTGATCGACCTACAGTGGCTCAAAATCTAACATGAGATGCATCTGGCACTTAGCCTCGCAATATCGACATGCGGAACACATCGTGCACGACCTCATTTGTAACTTGGACCAACTCGGGTTCCAAGAGCTTACACTCACCAAACTCACCCCAAAACGCTGGGAACGTACATCCTTACCAAATCAGACCTCAAAAGGCGCCATACCTAACGATGCTTAGTAGTTGTGGCTATAGCAAACTCAATTAAATGAAGATGCATAACCCAACTACCTGTAAACACCAAAACTCAAGCTCGAAGCATGTCCTCTATGAAGAAGTCTCTCATGAAGTGTCGGTAATAACCAACTAAGGCCAAAACTGCAACTCTCAAGAACTGACCTGAGTCGAGGCCATTCTGAAACTACTCCCACTTTTGTCGAGCCTACTGAAACCCTCCTTAGGTACAATGTGCCCTAGAGAGGACACTTGATTCAACAAAAACTCGCACTTGGAGGACTTAGCGTACAACCTGTTCCTCCTCAAAGTAACCAAGACTTTCCTCGAGTGGCTCTCGTATCATTCACTTGACCTCGAGTGGGCAAAGATGCCATCATTAAACACAAGCACGAAGGCGTCCAATAACTCCTTAAACACTTTATTTGCCCGATCCACAAAGACAGTCAACGTTTGTCAAACCGAACGACGTCACGACAAATCGTGATGTCCAAACTTGGGTTTGACCGTTGTCTTCGCGATGTCCTACTCTCTTATTCTCATCTTGCGATAGCTCGAGTGACAAACGATCTTGGAGAACTTTGTTGCTCCGTGCAACTGGGTCTCGAGTTCTTCTAACTCGACAAAGATAACTCGACATGGGGCTTCCGATAGTGGTGTGGTGTTTGGCCCCAACGTGATATTAGAATCCACCTCCCTGACTGGAGGTATACCAGGTGAATCCTTGAGAGATACATCCGCACATTGATCACTAGGACTATCGACACGTCCCCTGTCTCGTTTCTCAAGCCTGTCATACTTGTCAAGAAGGCCCAAGTTCCTTAGCCAACCATCCGACTTTCCTTTAGGGTCAAAATCACCTTTGGAACCACATCGAAGCCAACCAATTCATACCTAGAATCACATCGAAGTCACTCACCTCCAAGACAAAAACAAGGTCACTTCCAACGAGCGACCAATCACTAAACGGACAAAACACAACCACGTGGCCAAGAATGGATCTACTACTAGACACCGCCCATGGCCTCTGCTGGCTCGTGACCTCTGCGACCACCCCGACCACGCTCGCTTGGTAGATGGCCTTCCACGAGCCATTCACTTGAAATTTCAGCTAACAAGCAAACATCTCACGACTACTCACTTTTAAGAGCAGGGTCAGACGACTTCAACGCATAACAATGCAAGAACAGTAAGAGGAGCAAATACATTAGTCCCTATCTACTTTACTAATTAGTTAACAAATATCAAACCTGGCAGTAGAGATGTCCACGGGGCGGGGCGGGGTCGGAGAATGACTCTTCGTCCCCGTCCCCGCCCCCTATTTCATTCCCCGTCCCTGCGAAATTCCCCATTTAATTTTATGGGGCGGGCGTGGATTCTCATGGGGAATTCGCGGGGATCGGGTTCCCCGCGGGAAAAAATTCTCCGTTTATATTTTTATTTTTTAAAATTGTATTAACTAATTTCTTTTTTTTTTTTTTTTGAAAATTTGTATTTAAATGGTTAATTATTCTTTAGAGATTTCTAGTTAAAAGACATTTTTTTCAATTTTCTTAGAAAAATAAAATTATATCTAATAAAATTTAGACTTATGGTTTATTAAATGTATAAAAATATATATATTTAAAATTAAATAAATTAATCGGGGGATTTGGGGTGGGGGTCGGGGACGGGGAATGTATTCCCCGTCCCCGTTCTCGTTTAGCCAACGGAGAAAATTTCTTCCCCGCTCCCTCCCCCATTCTCCGCCTAAACGGGGATTCCCCGCCCCGTTAGGGGAGGGTCCCCACGGGGCCCAGCCCCCGCGGGAAAAATGGACATCTCTACCTGGCAGCGACGAGACGACTTCCCTGTGAGAGGTTGTGAAGAACAGGATGCTCACGATGTGAGCGAGTCTACAAAATCTAGAACCTAAATCTCCGATCACGATCAGAATCGACCTAAAATTCAGAGACGAATCTACGTTAGGGAAGTTACTCCGCTACACCGTTCACGCCGAAATTTCGACAGCATAATGGCGTAGCAAGGAGAAAACAAAAATTTCCTTAGAACCTAATAAGCATAAAAACACTTCAAAGGAAACAAGAATGCCCAACCCCCACCAAACTACAATCAGAAAATGGGTTGGGCTACAACCAGAGTTCCAAAGCACGATCTCTTAGATATAACAATCATACAGCGGAAACAGAACTCAATAACTAAGAAGTACTAGTGAAAAACAAAGTGTCGCACGACCAGACATTTAAAATAAAAATCAAAACAGGACAATGACAAATGACAACTCTAAGCCAAAGAAAACGGGAAGGAAACAGGGTCCCACAGCCTCAACAGGTCGTCGTCGTCGTCATCCGCCTCAGCCTTTCCTACCTGCAACCTAAAACAACAAAGTAGACGGGTGAGTATAAAAATACTCAGTAAGTAGCCCAATCACGTCCAACCAAGCAAAACAAACAACCAAACAAAACAAACAACCAAACAAAACTCAACTTCCCAATCACCCAACCCCAAACAGGTCTCATGAAAAGCACACTTAACCCTGAGCCCACCTGTGGTAATAACTCGAGCTCTACCTTCGGTCTTGGAACTTTGATTGACGATGCAATGAGAGAAAGCAACTCTCACGCCACACGCCGGTATAGAGCAGAGCAAGAACGTATCCTACTATGGGAAATCTCCCCTAAACCGGCCCAGGATCATGGAAAGTAATCACTACCTGGTGGGGATGCACCCCATGCTCTCATAATACATAATACACTAGCATGGTGCAGTGCGTTACGTAACCAACACGCCCATTGGGGAATCGCCCCTAGGCTAGTGCGAGATAATGGAAAACAACCACTCCCGATCTCAACGGGGACACACCCCAATCTCACGAGCCTATATATATCGTCAACCTAAAGGTTCCGACTCGCCCAGGCGAAATTCAGGGTTTAGTAAGTGCTGGGTTCAGCGCTTTGTAAGGTTACTTAGAGTTCTATCTAGGTATTTCTAACATCCTCAACCCAGTCTTAAGGGTCTCAACTTTAGCTAGGTTCTCTCTTTTGGCCAACACCTCAAACTACCCAAATCCACTGTCAGTTCACGCTCAGTTAGAAGTCTGGCTTAGCCTTACCCCAAGCTCACTCAAGTTTACTCAGCTCCTTGCTTCACGTCGGTAAGCGTCTCCCTGACTAACATTCTGACATAGCCCAGACCCGCTCCGCAGGACGCTCGTAAGCTATGTCCCACTGCGAGTCTGTTGCCACCCTCATAGTGACTCACCTCGAAGCATCATCGTCTTGGGTCTGTCGCCATGACTACTATGGCTCACCACAAGACATCACTGCCCCTGTCTATTGCCACACACACTGTGACTCACCACGACACATCATCATACACATAATTCATGCTAGTTCCTCGCCACACAAGTCCGTAGGATGACGTCACCTAAACAAGGAGTAAGGTAGGGGCTTCAAAACTGAGGGGTTACCTGACACAACCTTCCTGACTGATACTAAAACCATACTCGAACATACGTTCTAACAACTATGCGAGCAATACACGTTGCATAGCGAAAATGTGCCTCAACCACACATAAGCAAACTCATTCACAATCAGAACCAACCACTTAACACACACGAGGTTTAATCCACAAGCTATACAAACAAGCTCATTCGCTCATGAGCTCAATTACCGGATCTAGTCGGCTACAAACAACGCTTCAAGAATCCACAAAACAACCCCTTCCTTCGAAAGTCAAACACAAGCTTGCCCAAAACCATTCCAAGGAGATGAAAGGTCACAAACGTTGCCTAGAGCTCACCCTAAACACCTTCCAATGGTTATAATGATCTAAACAACTTAAATACGAGTCGGACTTAAGGCGTTACGCTCAACGGACACACTTGGCCCAAACCTCAGTAACCAAACATTAGTTCATAACCTCAAGCCCTTTTTAAGAACCACTTCACATTTAAACGATCTTAAACCCGACACAGTAATCCTCTAATGGGTTTGGTCAACCACGCTTTGCCGCACTCGCCCATTTAGGGTTTATTCAAAACTCGCAACGTTTGCTCTCAACTCGATACGATCAAAGACTTTAAGTCTCACTCTTAACTTCAAGCCTTAAGCCCCTATTCCTCTATAGATTACTTCCTTAGTCCATTAGCAGTACAAGCAATACCAACACGAACCCAAACTCATACATAAGCATCACAACGTGATTTTCGTGCATTGAACATAATTCATAGATTACCACATGCAAACAAATCGAATAATAACTTAAGGGGCTTAATCCAAAGGACTACTTACTTGGATGACGAAGGCTTCGATCCCGAGCTCCCCGTACTTCCTTAACATGTTTAAGCCCTTAAACAACAAACAACGACTTAAAACATGCTTCTATCAACCATAAACAACTAATTTGACTTGAATGACCAAACTAAAGCATGGAGAATTAAAACGGGATCGGAAAAACGAAGTCGACCGATTATACCTATCCGCCGGCGGCGAGCGGCGGCGCGTGGAGCATAGATCCGGAATGCCCATGACCCGATCTATTCAAAACCAACAACCATTTTAAGAGAATCGATCTAAAAACGCTCGAACCAATTGAACCAAGACTAAATGGTTTTGAGGAAAAACTCACCGGTGAGCACCTTTTCTAACGGCGACGGCTGGGCGGCGAGAGGGTGAGGCGTGAGGGCGGTTGGGCGTGGGCGATCGGCGGGCTGAGGCGGCAGAGGCGCTGGGCGCGGTTCTGCGGGTCTGGCTGGCGTGCCGAGGCGCAGTCGCCGAGAGAGCGCGTCGCGCGCACGGCAGAGGGAGAGGCGCTGAGCGCTGGGCGTGCGAGGCGGCGGAGGTGCGCGGGCTGGTCGGGTGGGCGGTAGCGCGTGAAATTTGCTTCCGGGAAGGAGAAGGAGAAGAGAAGGAGAAAGGAAGAAAGAAGAAAGGAGAAAGAAAAAGAGAAAGAAAAAGGGAAAAAGAAAAAAAAAAAATAGAAAAAAATAGAAAAAAAAAATTAGATTTAGGTTAAATGAGTCTCCAAAAAATACCGGGCGTTATATCCTCCCCACCTTAAGAACTTTCGTCCTCGAAAGTGGCTAGTTTTTTTTTTTGAGTAACTCAGGGTAGTTCGTTATCATTTCGCCGCCATGCTCCGGACCGCTTCCTTGAACTGATGGTTGCCACAAAACCCTGTAGATATGGATCATAGGGGTACATGAATGAACCGAGTCCACATCTGAATGAGAGAGATCCTGAGGATATGGAAGCATGGTGCCCGAGGAAAAGGGGTACATGCGAGTGACCATGAGGATATGAAAGTACAGTTGAGAAAGGCTTAAAAGAATTGATAGTTACTACCTATATCAACAAGGTGCACCTTCCTTTTCGGTGGCTCAATCATAGGAACTCCACAGTTAAGCGTGCTTGACTGTGAGCAATCCTATGTTGGGTGATCTCCTGGGAATTTTCCTAGGGAGCATGTGAGTGATGACAAAACATGCTGAAAGGATCCCGTGTTTGTTTGTGGGGATAGTGTCTTCAATCTTACAAGCAGTCATGGATGATATAGTGATGCACCCAAGGTCAAGGGTAAAATTGGAATTATAAAACCATTTTCAAAATATTTGCCATATTTGCAATTCTTTTTAAATCTTGCTATACCTGCAAATATTAAACTCAATCTTGCTACCCATTACAAATTCTCTAAAATTTATACATTTGACACTTTGGGAATGAAAGAGGAACTAAATGATTATTTTCTTATAATTCTTAAAATATTTAATTTATTCTAATAACTTAGGGTATATTTTGGTCGTGTTTGTAGTACATGGTTAAGTTAGACCGAGTTTGTTTAGGTGGGGTTTTAGCAATATTTTAGATTTTTTTTATATCTATTTTTTTACTTGATAATTTTTTGTTGAATTGCATATCAATATTTTAATCAATTATATGATCAATTATTCCAAGTATAGTTAAATATAAAATGTATTATGTGTAGTTTGTACAAATATATTGATATCTCATTCACTCTTATTCATGATGATGTAAAATTAAATAACATTAGTAAAAATAAATATTTTAAATAATTAATACGTGGATGACACATTTGCTATAATAATGTGTATATTTTAGCAAATATATGATGTCTATGCATAAGTGTACACATCTATTTGTAACAAGTGCTAAGTAAATTATCATATCCATTGAAACCACAACTTTCTATTTTACCACAATTAATTCTAAAAAACACAAAATAACAAATTGCATAATTAGCAAAAGAAGAAATCTCAATTGTGGGTGTGTCATCAATTTTTTAAAAATTGCATGTGTATCAATGATTTTGCGAAATTAAAAAAATAAACTTCACATTTAATTTTTGTGTTTTCAATATGACGTCTATCAATAGTGTATCATTGGTGATAGATTGTTAAAATATCTCTAATATACCTAATATGAGGTATATTAGTTATATGCTACTGGCATATACTTTATTTAAGTTTGATATTTAAATATATCAATGAAATGGAATTCATAATACTCAATATATCAACAGTATATCAAAATTAGTAAATAAAGAACATCAAGAGTATCACCACGATTTATATTCAATATATCAGATATATCTAATATGAAGTTTATTATCGATAAACTACTAATATACTTTACTTAAATATATCAATAAAATGAGATATACTTAATATAAAGTATACGAGTGGTATACTAATGTATATCTTATTTAAATTTTTAACTTTATTAATCGTTTTTTATCATTATGTTTTTTTGTTGACACACTATATCAGTAATGGATGAATGATATTGTATTCATCACTTAAACAATAATAAAATATATCATTGATATACTACTGATATTAAGTATATCAATGATATATCAAATACGTAAAATAACAAAATATAAGTTGATTGATAGACCAAATGTAAAGTACATTAGATATACTATTGATATAATAAATATAAAGTATATTAGATATACTATTGACATACGTGTTGTATACTAATAAGGGTAAAATTAGAATAATAAAAATTGGAGATAAGTTTTATAACTTTTTGTTATATTTGCAAATCTCCAAAAATTATAGCTAAATGTGTAAATATTCAAATATTTTTTATTACCCATTACAATTTCCCCTATAATAAAGCAAACTAAGAAAGAGTTTCACATGTATCTCTCTTTTCAAGTTGGATTGCCAATTAAGTATATAATCAAACTTGCATTAACTTAATAAGAAATCACTTTCAATCTCTTTTCATTCTAATTTTGTTAATTTTTAATTAGTCATAATTCGTAATGGCGTAAATAATCCTATTAGTGTAAGAAGAAAGTCTATAATAAGATTTACTTTGGAAAATACTTGGAAGGAGTCTGGGCTGCACACAAATGTTGTGCAACCGCATTGATAACCACACAAAAAAAATTTGATTTTTTTTTCAATTGTAGTTGATAAATGGATTGCACAGACTTAGGTGCACCTAAGTCTACCAACTACTTTTTAGATTTTTGAATAACCTCCCAAACTTTGTCTTTTTGTGCTAATGTTGAAAAAATACTTTTGGACAATTTGGGTCAGCCGTTTAATTTATTGATTTACAAAATATATGCTATTATCAACTTATTATAAATGGTAATTTAATTGATTAATAATTAATTATCAATGAATATTAAAAGGTTAGTATGCACAAAAAAATCAAACAGTTGAGTCGTTTGATAATTAACCATTTAGGCCCTGTTTGATAACCATTTTATTTTTTATTTTTAGTTTTTGAAATTTAAACCTAAAATACTTTTTCTACCAATGAGTTTATATGTCTTCTTGTCTAATTTGTACTTATGTTTTCAAAAACCAAGCCAACTTTTGAAAACTAAAAAAAGTAGTTTTAAAAAACTTGACTTTGTTTTTAGAATTTGGCTAAGAGTTCAAATGCTTACTTAGGGGAGATGATCTCTATTGTAGAGAAATTACGTGAAAATAAACTTAACTTTCAAAAACAAAAAACAAAAAACAAAATGGTTATCAAACGAGGGCTTAGTTTTTTATTTTTGATTTTTGAAACTTAGGCCTACAAATACTATTTTCAATGATTTTTCTGGTTTTATTATATACTCTTTACCCATGTTTTCAAAAACCAAGTCATGTTTTGAAAACTTAAAAAAGTAGCAAAAATTAAGAATTCAAATATTTTCTTAAGAGAGATGAAAATCACTGTAGAGAAATTGAGAGAAAACAAACTTAATTTTCAAAAACCAAAAACCAAATGATTATCAAATAGATGTTTAAATATTTTTTTTTCAATTCTAATAATTTATAATTAAATTTCAAAAGTTTTAATTTTTTTTTATTATCTACTACTATAAAAATGGACTTAAGAGTTTATTTTTAGTTCTTTTAATTCATTGCTCTCGAAATGACATATCGAATGTGTTATTGACTACGAGATTTTTGGTTCGAACCATCTCAACTCTATTGTACTAAAAAAAATCCTTACTATTGAGTACTCGAAGATAATTGAATGAGTCCGAAATAAAACAAACTTCAAACAGAGTTATTAGAAAAGAATAGTCTTGGAGGATTATTGTGGTATGAATTAAATGCTTTATCAAATTAAAAAGAGTACCGACCATATTAGCTATGGAACTTATTATTATTCCAATTCCAACACCTTCAATTTTTTTTTTTTTTTAAGAATCATGAGGATTAATTATGATTTTTTAAAAGTGGTAAGGTTTACTGGAGAAATTATTCAATGAGGCCGCCGCAATGTGACTGCCTCTTAATAACTGTTGGATGTGGATTGTTGTGCAAAAACTCATTACGCAAGCATATGCAATCGTAGGTAGTAATTGGTGAACAAGGTCGATCCCACAAGTACTAAAGTTTGCCAAAAAATGTAAAGTTGAGTAATGCTAAACTAGCCTTAAAGCTTCTAAACAACCCAAAAGCAACTAAAACGAGCTTGACACAAGAGAGATAGAATCTAGCTATTTAAGAGCGATAAACAACTCAAATGGACAATAAACAAGCTGAGAATTAAGTGATTAAAACGTTGGAATTTATGGAAATGAACTTCTAATTTCTGCTGTCTAATGTTGTAGCAATATCACCACATTACTGCCATATTGTTGTACTGTGTAGAAACGAGAAATTATGAAATAAATTCCGAAAATTATTTCTAACCTTCGAATTGTAGCCTAAAAACAGAGTCTTACATATGTCTATGAAAATCCAACTTTCAAACATAAAATTAACTCAAATTTCCCTAAATTTACAAGCCAAAAGTATATGTCTATACTTTTGGAATCCTTTCTTTTTCAAGACAAAGACCTATTTGCATTGCTTATGCCTTTTCCATCCATTTTAACCTTTTCAGAATTAAAACAAACTTATATTCAATCCTAAGCTGACCACTCTTAAGAAGAAAATCAAACAACAAACACCCATAAGCAAACTACACAAGTTTAGCAATTCCCCAACAAAAGAACTTCAAAAATTAGAGTTTCTTTCTATAAATTCCAACTTAAACAATTAGCCCATGATTTTCTTAAAAAAAAACAACTAAGAAGAGTCTAAAGACTAAATACATCTCAAGTTTACACAAGATTCTAAAAAATAACAACCTAGAAAAAACTTAGATAAACCCAACTAACAAGAAAGCTTAAAGACAAGGTACAAGAAAAAGAAGAAGATGAATCAAATGAAGGTGAAAACTCCTTGTTGCTCCTCCTTTTCGATCTTCTCCCTTCTCCCCTGCACTTTGCGATGAATCCCCTTTTTTCTCTACTGCCTTTTTTTCGATAACCTCAATCCCCTTGTCGATTTTTCCTATTCTTTTCTCAATTAGGGTAGAACTTAATTTCTTTGTGTAACGCCCCAGAACTTTAAGTACCTTTTAAATTTGTGTTTTGGTCTAATTTCTTAGAATTTAAAATTAATTAGACTTTGAAGTTACAAATTCCAGATAATATAGTGTTATTTGAGAATTTTGGTTAATTAGGCGCCTTTTGAAAGAAATTAAATGTGTCAAAGGGGCATTTTAGTGGTTATGGTTAGACAAAGGGGCATTTTTGTAATTTGGTTAAGAGAGGAAATTAGGGTTACCTTGTGCACGTTTTCCAAGGCATCATCTCCTTCCTTCTCCTTCCTTTTCACGTGAGCAACATCCACCCGACGGCCACCCTCCTTGCTCAGACTCGTCCGGTACCACGGAGAACCCGGCACCGGTCGATCGTCGACCACCATGGGAGAGGGACCTAGTTTCGCCGGAATTTCAGCCGTCGAAGACGAACGCCCTGACCTACACAACCGGGCGTCGTCGAACTCGCCGTAACTCCTCGCCATCCAAGCCGTCTTCCATCCAGGACGTCAGATCCCTCGCGATTCTAAACCAGTCGCCGTCCGATTTTCATCCAGCCGTCGTCCCCTCAGATCTCGCACGAAAACATCTAGATCGAGAGGTTGAAAAACCACAAGCCTCGCGCCGTTCGACTAGCTGTCGACTCTGTCTGCTGCACGCGAAGCCCACGCCGCCGATCGTGAAGATGGAGTAGTGAGTTACCGACTGGGTTCAATCGGTTCACGCCTTTTCTGGATTTTTCATTAAACCGACACCGGTTCCAAGTAGATCAGACCACGAGGATTTCAATGGTATGCTCCACGCTCCGAGACGCGCCGCCGCTCTGCCTCCACGCGCCGCCACACGCGCCGCCGCTCGCCGGAGCTACTCCGGTCCACCTGTTTTGATCTCCCGAGTTCGTTTTAAGCGTCCGTTTGTGGTAATTTAGCCTAACTATGATTGGATTCAAAATAAGTGTCTAATTATGTAAGTTAATTAAAGAATTGATGAATGTGATTTAGGGGATTCGACTATCGAGCACGACTAAGCGAAACCTTGAGTTAGGAACAGAGTAAAAGAGTTTCGAGCTAAGGTAAGGGATTTTCTACAAACGATCTTAAAAAGGGAAGTGAATACGATTTCTTGAAATATGTATTTGTTTTAAAAGATGAAAATTGAGGATTTAATTCAAAAGGTGAATTTCCAAAACTCATGCTTAGGGCTTGAATTTAGGAAACGAATATTTTAAAGGGTTTTTCGAGGATCTCGAGTGAATGATTTTCAAAAGGTTTAGAAGGAACTTGATGATTTAAGGGTTTGAGAGGACCAGAAATGAAATGATTTCAAAGAATTTAAAACGAGTCTTGACACAGCTATGTATATTTTTGTATATTGAGATTTTCAGTTATGTTATTGTGCTAGTTATGCACCTTAAATAATAAACGTACTTATTACTGATGATTGATTGACTCTAGTTAAAATTATGAAAGTTATGTCATGATCTTGAGTTTATGTGATTGTTGCATCATTCTTGAATGTATATGTATATGAATTTAAAAGATGGGACCTCATGCATATTGTATGTATATGAACATGTCATGTAGGCTGTGGCAATTGGTCTCCTGAGGACTTATGCATGGTAAAACATGCATTAGAGACTCTATGGGTCATTATTACAGAGTCCATGAGGGACTCAATATTACAGAGTCTGTGAGGGGGACTCAAACCCTACAGAGTCCTGTGAGGGGACTCAATATTACAGAGTCTGTGAGGGACTCAAACCTACAGGAGTCTGTGAGGGACTCAAACCTACAGGGGTCTGTGAGGAACTCAAAATGAAAAGACTCAGGTAGACTCAATTGACCACGCATAGCCAAAGAGAAAAGTCATGATTTTATGAAAGAAAGATTTAGGTCCCATTACAGAAAGTTTTATGATTTTAAAAGTCACGAACAATAGTCATGTTAAAGATCAGATTTGAAGGAAAATCATATGCATGTGTTTGCATTTCCCGACCCCCACTTACTGGGTATTTTATAATACTCATCCCTCTACCTTTGTTGTGTTTTCTTTGTTTTAAAATGTTTTCAGGTAGAGTCGAGAGCATACCAGACGAGTGGCATGGATGCGCTACAGAAGCCATGGGAACCAAGTCATGAATTCCGCATCCATGATTTAGAAAGAATTTTAAATGATTATTGTCTTCCGCTTATGTAGTACAGAGTTTTGAAACTAGAGGCCGAACTTAATTATGTTTCTTGTAAACGTTTTGTATTTCTATGGGATCCCAAATTAAATTGATTTTTATTTATCAACTTTTACTTATTTAAATTTCACTTAGGGCCTCGAATGCATACATGAGTAGTAATGTCCCTAGGAATTTTATGTATTAAAAGTAGGGGCGCTACACTTTGTTTTTGCACCCAAGACCCTAAAACTTTTTCTTTTCCATAAAAAGCCAATCACAAACTTAAAAAATAGATTTTTGCCCCCAAAATCGCGTCATTCCGAGAGGTGGGCCTCAGATTTGACTTATTTGTCCCGATATCAATGTTGCAGCAATGTTACCACATTGTTGCCACATCGTGCCTTCTCCTGCTCTTTAAAGCTAATGCTGCAACAGTGTTGTAGCATTGGTTCCACAACCTTCATTTTTCTCTTACACACACATCAAACAAAACTCAAAGCACAACCAACCACAAAACACGGTCACGAACAATAAACTAAGCACACAAAACTTAACACACAACAAACATAAAGCAAACGCACACAACAAAATAATTAAAGCACAAAATACTGAAACTAACCTAACATAACCAAAAGCACTAGAATAACCTAACACAAACAAGAAAATAAACATGTGACGACCGCCACCACAGGTACTAATTATTTATTGTATTTGACGTTCTATCGTTAATTATTGTTTCCCTTGAGATGGATTTATTTTGTAATAATTAAAAAGAAAAAGGAAGTGGCAATGGCATGTTGGTGATTAATGTCTAAATTAGGGTGATAACTAGCACTAGAAGTTTGACCTAATTTGCTAGTATTTAAGGTCCTTAAGTGAAGTTGGGAGAGAACAAAACCCTAGCCCTAACCCTAACCCTAAAACAACATACACTTTCATTTTCTCCTTCTCCTCATATTTTTGCCCTAGCCTAAACACTAAACAACTTGTTGTTGCCCTACCGCCGACCAGATCCACGCACAAACGTCTCCAGCCGTCCGAGCCGTAGTTATTCACCGTCAGAACTGCCGCCTTCGCCGTCTTGCAGTAGAACACGTCAGGTCGCCAGCCGCAAGCTTTTGCCGGAGCTCCAGACACGCGAGCAGCACCACGTCTCGCGCATTCCGGCCACAAGGCTGCTCGTGAGTTGCCGTCCCCGTCAGTGCCGCCAAACTACAGCCTCCACGAATCCGGTCGGTCGAAGCCCATTAAACCCGTGCAGCGCAGCCGCCGCCGTTGAGAGTCGTCGGCGGCGCAGCATCGCCTCTTCGCCGGATTTCCACGCACACCGCCCGCCCACGCCGAAGCTCCCGCCGCCGGACGTCACGAAGTTCCAGCTGCCGACGTGAGGAGCGTTCAAACAGCAGGCCTTCACCGTTGAGTCGGGCAGCGCCGAGGGTTCATACGCGAAGCACCAGCCGCCGGACCACTCACGAACTACTGCTGCCGTCGATCCTTGCCTCCGCGCGCCGCTTCTCCGCCACCGTCGAGCCCTCGCAACGCCATCATCGACGACTTTACAAAGAAATAAAATTGCGATTCGGTGAGCGACCTTGCTAAGTATCGAATTCGATTGAGAATTATTTGTGACCTATCGATTAATTAAGCGTTTGATTGAGAGCTTAGGTTACGGTTTCGAACACATTTTTGTAGGGACCAAACTTGGAGCGGAATTGGAGGTCGATCGTCAAAACGGATCCGAGGATATTAGGTTTTCGCATTGAGCTCGAGGTAAAATGGGCATGACATCTTAATACCGTAATTTAAGTACCTCATGATTATGGATTTAGTGAATACTTGGAGATTGAACTCGGGAACTATGGTGTGAATCAGGTTTCACTAAAGGAAGAGTAGTCAAGGAGTGCGGGTTAAGTTTTGGAGTAGAATTCGAATTAAGGTAAGGGACCTTGTGCCGAACTTCTTATTGGGATTGAAGAAAATGATTTTCACGATTTCATGCGAAATTAGTTTATATTTTTTCATATGACAATATACAGATATTTTCGTGAGAATACTTAATATTTTATGTGCAAATATTTCAATGCTTCATGTGGAAATAATCTAGTATTTTATGTGAGAACATTCTTGTATTCTATGTAAGAGTACTCCAGTACTTCATGTGAGGATATGACAGTAATTTGTATGAGAATATTTCATGATTTCCTACAAAGGTATGATCTTCAAACTGTCTATGAGAAAAGTATGATTTGCATATTGACGATGATGTCTGTGACATGTACACTATTATTATGTGAATGATGAGACCTCATGCATGTTATGTATGTCATGAAATGAATTAATGAAAAGTGTGGACATTGGTCTCCTGAGAGCATTATGTGCATGGTCAAACATGCAATAGAGACCCTATGGGTCAAATTACGAGGTGCATGAGGACTCAAATTATTACAGGGTCCATGAGGGACTCAAAACGAAATGACTCGGGATGACCAAATCGGCCACAAAAATAAAAAGGAAGTCATGGATTAAAGACACGACAATATGAGAAAGTTTTAGGTCCCTTTTATGTACATTTCGAACAAGTTTAAAAGTCATGATTGTATGTGTATGCATATCCCAAACCTCGGTAGCGAGGTCACTTACTGGGTATTGTCTTTACAATACTCACCCTTTCTTTTCAAAATGTTTTTCGTGTAAGGCTAAGGGCGTGCGGGCGAGTGACGGAGCGCGTTGCCGAGACCATGGGATTAGACATGTTTTTCCGCATATTTCTTTTATAAGCGATGTTGTTCCTTTATGTTTTTGGAGGTTTAAATTTACTTTACAGATTTTAAATAGGCCATGCTAAACTGCTCCTTTTATCTGTTTTGAATGTTTTATTTGGGATCCCTAAAGACAAATTATTTTAGTTGGAGGTTTTTTTCTTTTAAGATCTTTTATCTCTTGGCCTATAAATGCATGCATGTGTAGTAATGTCCCTAGGAGTTTAGTCATAGAAAAGTAGGGGCGTTACAAAACAACTAAACACTAAACTTACTAAACCCAAAACTCAACAAATATCACGCTAAGAGAACGACTAAAACACGCCTACAACTCAATTTTGAGTAGAAATAAGCAATGAAAAATGCAAAAAATAATCTCATTTCATGGGATTATCATGGATCCAATAATTTTCATGCCCCCTAATAACCATTTGATATAAAACAAAAATACTTCTCTCTCTTCATCCAACGGTGAAAAATTCTCGGCCACATTGTGGCGGCCATATTGTTGTAAGAAGCCTACTCTATTCTTTTGTCCAATGAAATTTGTATTGAAAGTCAATTCTCTTTATCAAACTTTTAACTCTCTTCTCAGTAAACCGAGAAATTATTCGGTGAGACCGCCACTATGTGACCGAGATTTTTTCACCGTTGGATGAAAAAAGAGAAGTATTTCGATTTTATATCCAATGGTTATTAGGGGGGTATGGAAATTATTGGATCCACATCTAATGGTTATTAAGAGGCAACTACATTGTGGCGACCTCATTGAATAATTTCTCTTTTTGGGTTTTGATTTGACAACAAGAACTGAGATAATCGACTCATACTCACTACTTTAGATCAGACATAATGTACAAATAAGAAATATCATGTCCAACAACAACAACCCTTATTAAATTATTTCCATTATTTTTCCCAAATCAACAAAATTTAGTTTACAAATTAATTGTCAAATTATCTTCATCGTAAGTACCATTTAGAATATTTTTTTAAACTTTCAAGGATTGAAATTAATCCTTTCTCAAACCTAAAAGATCAAACTAACACGAATTCCAAATTCAAAGCACCAAAAGTTTTCTACAATATTGAGTGCCTCACCCTTACTTTTCTTAAATAAATAATAAGTAAATAATCAAACTATTACCTGGGTTAGCAAATTTTAAATTTTACTAAATTTAAATATCATATGAAAACTAAAAGGGAAGCACACCTACACTAATTTGTTGGATTTACATGAATATTGATCAAAGTATCCATTAATAATTTGCTAGATTCACATGGATCATGTCGATCAAAGTATCCATGTATAAAATATCTGTTGGTTTTAAATTCCCCTTTCAAAAATGATTTCTTCAATAATTACGATCTTTTGAATAGTGATATCAATGTGCAAATCAAATCGAAGTAATCCCCCCAAAGTGAGTACAATTCAGTGCGGTAATTGACATGTAGTCTCGATTAAGTTGTTAGAGATTCGAATCTTCCAACCCTCAATTGTTATTGAACAAAAAAAGAAATTCAAATTGAACCCCAAAAAATCATCTAAAAAATCATATGTGAGAAAATAAACATTATGAAACTGATTGAGTCTCCTCATATATTTTTTTTAATTATCTTTTATCTAATTGATTGTATGTGTACGTGCCTTGTGTAATTTACAGTTACTAGATTTATTAGGGAACATATTTAATATTATCATATTCCATATTTTTACAACTTTTTTTTAGATCAATTGTATGTAGATGTAAAAGTCTAACTTACAGTTACAATGTTTATTATGAAACTGATCTAATTTTATCATCTTTTTATCTTTTTATAACTTTTGTTTATTAATTATATGTGGATTTTCCTTTTAAATCTTTTGTTTATTAATTATATGTGGATTTTCAAGCCGAACTTACCATTATACCTGGTTGATTAGAAACCGATATGGTTTTTCATATTTCATTGTTATTGATTGTGTGAATATCGAGGCTAATTTACCGTTACAATTGACACAAATCTTTTAACTACACTGCCAAATAACAACCTTTTTTTTTAATATGAAAAAGAAAAAAAAAAGTAACTCACCATTCAACTTGTCTATATATATCCATGAGTTCAATTCATTCCTTGCACTCAACAATTGAAAATAAATTGATATACCATTAAGTATTACAATTCTCTCTGTCTCCCCTAGCAAAATGTCTTCATCTTTAGCACTTGCCTTCTCAATGTTGTTGTTGCTACCTATTAACCTACACGCTACAGATGAATTGATCTCACTTCTACCGGAAACTACAGTCACTATTGTCAACGAAGTGGGTGGCCCATTATTGGGAGTTCACTGCCGATCCAAACAAGACGATTTGGGAGTTCATATTATAGAATCAGATAAAAGCTACTCCTTTACCTTCAGACCCAATGTTTGGGGGACGACGCTATTTTACTGCATCTTCGAATGGGTGCAAGGCCAACCCCACTACTTCACTATTTACGACTTCAAAAGAGATGCACAAACTTGTACCGACTGCAAATGGCTCGTTTATGCAAGTGGCCCATGCTTGCAACATTCTGAAACCTCTATTACTTGCTCCCCATGGAACAAGAACCCTTCATTTTAGGGTTTGATTTTGCTAAACCATGCACACATACTTTCATATTAAATATGTAACTCGACAAAACACAAAAAAGATTCAGGAACTTCTTCCTCAAAACTATCTATAATAAAACAAATTAAAAAAGAGTTCGCATCTATCTAATTATCTCTCTTTTTAAGTTCGGTTGCCATTAAATATATAATGAAACTTCCATGAACTTAATATGAAATCGATTTCAATCTTCTTCATTCTAATTCTGTAATTTTTTAGTTGGTCGCAACGATGTGACAATCCTAATAGCCTAAGAAAAAAGTTGCACTTTAATATATGATTTTCTTAGGTGTTGTAAATGTAAACTTTATAATAAATACAATGCTTTTTATATTTCCCATGTTTACCTTCCTTTCATTTTTCAATCACTATTAGCGTATTTTAAATTTCCATGAACTCAATATAATTTTGAATCAATTAAAGAGTAAGATTTCATAAAAATATCTAAGTAATTTTAATCATTTTCAACCTCTAAAAATGGATATGTTATTCAATGAGGCCGCCATCATAATAACCTTGGATGTAAATCCAATAATTTTCACGCCCCCTAATATTCTTTGGATAAAAATTTGAGGTACTTCTCTCTCTCCATCTTGCAGTGAAAAACTGCCGATCACATTGTGGTAGCCTAAAAATGGGATGACACAATGACCTTTTTCTTTTCTTTTTAGGAAATTGGAGAATTTCAATGCCTTTTAAAGTCTAAAAGTCTATTTTAAATTTCCTAAGACTCTCTTTGAGTTTTTATAAAATGAATCTAAAATTTATTATATTTACCTCTTTACACTCATTTCTCTATTAACAATTATGTATATATTTGTTAGGGGTGTGTAGAAATCAATCCGAACCGAGGAACTGAACCGAGACCATTGGTTCGGTTTTTTTTTAAAAAAATCGGTTCTTCAGTTTACATGAAGAAAAAATCGATATTCTCGGTTCGGTTTTCGGTTCACATCTTTAAAAAATCAAAGAAAACCGACCCAAGAGATTTTACTTATAATATACTAGCCCAACCCACTATTTTAAATTTCTATTAATGTATAATGTGAAACTCAAGCCCATTAGCCCAATTTAATGAAACCATAAGCCCTAACTTCTCTTATCACTCTCAATTTTCTTCTTCTCTTCGTATTCCTTCACTCCTTCACGATTTTTCTTCTTATCAGAATCTCAGAATACGATCTTCTTCTTCTCACTTTCCTTCCACACCACGACCACAAGAGAACACGACCACCAACGACCAGCCGCCGCCCCCACCCGTTTCGACCAACGCAGTCGTCGCCTCCATCCTAACCGAAGCAGATGTTGCCCCCACCGACTGACGGAACCGCCGCCCCCCCCCCCACCCGTTCTGACCGACGCAGACGCCACCCCCACGACCCACCTGTTCCGACGCAAGTAATTTTTTTGTGTTATAAGATTCTGTATATTAGCACAATGCATTTGTATTTGTTTTATCTGATAGATTTTCCATGGTTTAAAATATGTCCCATAAGTTGTTATTAGGGTTAATAGAAGAAGAAAATGATTCTTGTTTTGACGATAGAAAGATGGGCAAAAAAAAAAAAAAATTAATAACGATTTTAACCGAAACGAACCGCCCATAACTGAACCGACGGTTCGGTTCAAAAACCAAAACCGAAAAAATCGGTTTAACTTTGGTTTAGTGTTCTGTAGAACCGACCTGTTCGATTCGGTCCTTGGTTCAGCCTAAAACTGGACCGAACCGAACCGTGCACACTCTAATATTTGCCAACAAGAGTATAGCACCATTTGATAACCATTTTGTTTTTGATTTTTAGTTTTTAAAAGTTCTTATTTTCACCTAATTTCTCTACAATAGAGATCATCTCTCTTAAGTTAGCATTTGAACTCTTAGCCAAATTCTAAAAACAAAGTCAAGTATTTTAAAGCTATTTTTTTTAGTTTTCAAAAGTTGTCGTGGTTTTTGAAAACATAGGTACAAAGTAGATAAAAAACATATAAACTCATTAGTAAAGGTAGTATTTTTAGGATTAAATTTCAAAAACTAAAAACCAAAAACAAAATGGTTATTAAACGGGATCTAAGGATTCTTTGTTTTAGCTTTGAATGGTTCGTTTGTTTTAGATATATAGCCACTGGAGTGGCAGGGTAAATGCATTAACCTCATTTTGAGCTAGCTTTTCGCCATAGAGGACACTTGGGCATATTTAATACACTTGCAGGATGAGTTATGTCGTTAGCCTCGCTTAGGGCATGTTTAAGGTCATTTTGGACTTCATGGATGAGTTAATCACCTAAAATTTATACATTTGTCATTTTGGGAATGAAGAGGAACTAAATGATTATTTTCTTATAATTCTTTAAATATTTAATTTATTCTAATAGCTTAGAGTATATTTTGGTTGTGTTTGTGGTACATGGTTAGGTTAGGCCGGATTTGTTTAGGCTATTTTTTAGCAATATTTTAGGTTTTCTTTAAATATTTTTTTACTTGATAATTGTTTATTGAATTGCATATCAATATTTTAATCAATTATATGATCAATTGTTCGAAGTATAGTTAAATATAAAATGTATTATGTGTAGTTTGTTCAAGTATATTGATGTGACGACCACGACCACAGGTACTAATTATTTATTTCATTTAGCGTTCTATCAACCTGTGTGTGTGTCGAGTTGGATTAGTGAATCTCATCAAGCTCGGTGTTAATGAGTCGTAGATTTTATTAGTTTAAAGTAAAACATTCTCCTTTAGACGACTAATTATAAAATTAGAAGATGAGGACGTGTCAACGACACTTAGGTGATTATTGCCTAAACGAGGGTTATAGTGGACATTTGGATTTAACCTAATTGGGAGTATATAAGGTCCTTAAGTTGAAAGAAGAAGAAGGATAACCCTAACCCTAACCCTAACCCTAATTCTCCTCCTTCTTCTTCTCCTATTTTGCCCTAGCCGTGAAAACACAACCACAAGAACCCCTGGCCTACCGACTCACGAAGCTACTCGTGCGGCGGATTCACGCCGCCGGTCGATCCACGAACCTACATACCGATCCTCGAGCGCCACCGAAGCTCGCGTCGCGGCGAGGTCACTCGCCGCGAGAGTTCAAGAACGGCGAAGCTTGTCGTCCCGGCCGTCACCACAACCTCACGCACGCCGACTGCGCAGATCCACGGGCGGGGAGCTCGTTCACGTCTGAGATCGCGCCGGCGGACCATCGAACAAGCCGTCGTTCGCTCTTTGCGCCGATCTCACGAAGCTTCACCGCCGACGCGAGAGCGTTCGGCGGCACCGGTCTTCACCGTTGAGTGGGTTCAGACGCGCGCGCCGATCCATCCGCGAGTCACTTGCGCGCGCCGCCGTTGAGAAACTTCGTTATTCTTTTGTGTGTCCAGCCGTTCGCAGCAGCTTCCATCCACTGGCACGCCGAAAGTTCACGGACGGAGAAATCCCGCCGACGAGGAGGACGATCGAGCAGCAATTTTCCCGCCGGATTCCACGAAATTCCAGCCGCTGTCGCTGCTCGATCTGCGCCGTCGCTGAGACCACTTACGCGCCGCGCCGCCCCCGCTGCTGTCCGAACTTTGCAACGCCGCCAACGCTTATTTTACAAAATTACCGAAGTTAACCCGGTGAGCGATCTTGTTAAGTATGGATTTTGAATGGGAATTATTCGTGACCTATTAATTATCTAAGCGTATAATTGAGAGCCTAAACTACCGTTTCGAACACTAATTGTAGGGACCAAGCTTGGAGCGAAATTGGAGGTCGATCGTCAAAACGGACTAAGGGATATTAGGTTTTCGCATTGAGCTCGAGGTAAGCGGGGCATGACATCTTAATAACGTAATTTAAGTACCTTATGATTATGGATTTAGTGAATACTTGGAGATTGAACTCGGGAACTATGGTGTGAATCAGGTTTCACTAAGAGAAGAGTAGTCCGGGAGCTCGGGTTAAGTTTTGGAGTAGAATTCGAATTAAGGTAAGGGACCTTGTGCCGAATCTTTTTTAAATGGGATTAGAGAAAACAAATTTCAATATTTTATGTGAAATTAGTACGATATTTTACTTAAAAAGATTTAATGATTTTCATACGAGAATATCCTTTAGATTTTATGTGAAAATACTTTGATATTCTATGTGAAGGTATCTCATTATTTTATGCGAGCATAATCTAGAATTTTATGCGAGAATGTCTTTGTATTTTACGTAAGGATATTCCAATATTTCATGTGAAGATAGTACAGTATTATCTATGAGAATATTATATGATTATATGCGTGAGTATTACACCCTATCTGATGTGAAAGGTCATGATTTGCATATTCATGATAATGGTTGTGGCATGTACACTATAGTTATGTTGAATGATGGGACCTCATGCATGTTATGTATGTCATGAAAATGAATTGATGAAAAGTGTGGACATTGGTCTCCCGAGTGCATTATGTGCATGGTCAAGCATGCAATAGAGACCCTATGGGTCAAATTACAGTCCATGAGGACTCAAATTAATCTGAGGGTGCATGAGGACTCAAACCATACGAGTGTCCAGTGAGGGACTCAAAATGAAATGACTCGGGATGACCAATCGGTCACATAAATAAAAAGGAAGTCATGGATTAAAGACTGACAATATGAGAAAGTTTTAGGTCCCGTGATATGTACATTTCGAACAAGTTTAAAAGTCATGATTGTATGTGTATGCATATCCCAAACCTCGTAGCGAGGTCACTTACTGGGTATTGTTTTACAATACTCACCCTTTCTTTTAAAAATGTTTTTTTGTAAGGCTAAGGGCGTGCGTGCGAGCGGAGTGACGGAGGCGCGTTGCGAGGACCATGGGAATAGACATGTTTTCCGCACATTTCTTTTATAACTGATGTTGTTCCCTTATGTTTTTGAAAGTTTAAATTTACTTTACAGATTATAAATAGGCCATGTTAAACTGCTCCTTTTATCTGTTTTGAATGTTTTTATTTGGGATCCCTAAAGACAAATTATTTTCATTGGAGTTTTAAAGATCTTTTTATCTCTTGGCCTATAAATGCATGCATGTGTAGTAATGTCCCTAAGAGTTTAGTCATAGAAAAGTAGGGCGTTACGGTTGGTATCGAGCCCTAGGTTTAAGGGGTTACGTAGACTTGCTTTGCAGAGTAAGCACGCAGTAGTTTCCATAGTTGAACAACGCGTTAGGTCCACCGCTGTGCACGTTACGGTATTTTATTAATTAAGTAAATGATTATGATGTGATTACATTTTTATGCATATACATGAACTTAAAACCCTGAGGGGTGATCCTATCTTGTAGTTAGAAAGTAATGAAACCGAGTTAGAAACTCTGCGTGTTGTAGTACCGACAAAATGCCACCTAGAGGTCGAGGGAGAGGTAGGGGACGTGGTAGGGGCCGGAGGCGCGGGAAAACGTTGACACCCAACCGAATTACTGGCGGAGCAGAAGAGGTTGCTCCACCCGTGCAGGACCACCCCGGACCACTGCCGCCGGAGAATGCACTGCAGCAGCTGCTCTGAGTGGCGGATCAAGGAAACACTAACGTTATGACTATGATGGTAGAGGCTATGCACGGACTCTAGTCGCGAGCTGATAGCCACTCAACCGCCCAAGCAAATCGTCGACGGAACGATGCAACTCTGAGTCTCGATATCTCGAAGGACTTGAAATATGATCCCGCATCGTTTTGATGGGTCTTCCAGGTGACCCCACCGTGGTTGAGTTATGGCCGCCCCTCCATTGAGACCATCTTCGATTGATGAACCGCCTCGAGGATCGAGAGGTGTCTGTCTTTACTACCTTTATCTTTGAGGATGACGCGTATTTATGGTGGGAGTCGCCCGAGGAACCATTGTCGCTAGTGGAGAAACAATTACACGGAATCATTTAAGGAAGCGTTACGCGGAAATTTTACCTGCTGCGGCTTTCGTTACAGGAAGCGGCGAAATTCTTCACGACTTGGCGAGCAGGAGAGCGCAGTGAGGTATATGAGAGGAATTCACCGTTTGTCACGCTTTGCCCCGAGTTGGTAGACACAGAGGCAAAGAAAACAGAGCGCTTCATTATGGGGCCGGATGAGAATGTTCGAGGCTTCATTCAAGCACTAGCACCCCCGATTATGCCTCCGCGGTGAGAGTGGCGAGAATTGATTTGGGTGCAGACGCGCACCTGACACAGTAGTAGTTTAACCTGGGCGACCATGGCAAATCATAAGAGGAAGTGGGACCACCAAATTCTAGCTCACACGGCGTCCCAGAGCGTACACCGCATGACCGGAGACATTTTCGTGCGAGTTGGTCGAAACCACAGTCAACAGAACGGAGAATAACGGTGGAGATAAGCCACAATGCAAAGGCGTAGTAGCGACATTGGGGTAAGTGTTTGGCCCGATCCGAGTGTGCTTGGATGTGGGGAAAGAAGGGCACGCAGAGCTAATAGTGCCCGAGTCAAGCCAGCGCTAGCCAACCTCGGAGTTATCAATAGTGGGATCTTTGTGAGGCGGTTTATACATCAAGGAAGAGCTTATGCAAGCACCAAAGTAAAAACATCTATGGCTCGGACTCGGTGGTTACTGTGTACACTTCCATTACTTGGGCACCTTGCCTTTGTATTATTTGATTACGGTTCTACACACTCTTTTATTTCTCGCATCCTTCGTAAGTCAAGTGAGTTAGAATTAGAAACGATTCTGATGTGATGCTCTGCATGCTCTCCCACCTCGGGGGATAAATTTGTTAGCCACTATGAAAGTCAAGGATGGTAGTGTGACCATCGCGGACCATGAGTTAACAATAAATCTAGTAGTCTTAGACATGTCGACTTTTTGACGTGATATTGGGCATGGATGGTTAGCGCAGAACCATGCTTGCATTGATTGTTTCGGGGAAGGAGGTAGTGTTCACTCCTCCGACCAACCCAACTACTGAGTTCGAGAGGCACGATAGCGGGAAGTAGGCCTAAGGTAATTCACGCCCCAAGGCCGGGGAAGTTATTACATCGGGGAGCTTGGGCGTCTTAGCTTGCATACTAGATGCAAGGTGTACGGAGATCTCGGTGTCATCGGTACCAGATGGTGAATGAATTTACGACGTCTTCCCGAGGACCTCCTGAATACCTCCGGTCGAGAGGTAGATTTTAACATCAGATTGGAATTGGGGACGACCCCGATATCCAAGGCACCGTCTGAGAATGGCACCGTGAGTTGAAAAGAACTGAAAATACTGATTACAAGACTTACTGGACAAGGGGTTCATACGCCCTAGCGTTTCGCCTTGGGGAGCACCTGTGTTGTTCGTGAAAAAGAAAGACGGGTCCATGCGCCTGTGTATAGATTACAGGGAGTTGAATAAGGTTACAATCAAGAATAAATACCTCTTCCCGAGAATAGATGATTTGTTCGATCGATTGCAAGGAGCAACAGATATTCTCCAAGATTGATCCGAGATCGAAGCTACCATCGATTGAGAATCGGTGAAGAGGATATTCCTAAAACAAAGATTCGAGATCACGTTATGGGCATTACGAGTTCACGAGTGATGCCGTTTGGTTTGACCAACGCTCCCGCCGCTTTCATGGACTTGATGAACCGTTTATTCAAAGAGTTTCTTGATACGTTCGTGATAGTATTTATCGACGATATACTGATATACTCCAGGTGTGATGAAGAACATGAAAGGCACCTGAGAAAAGTTTTACTCACGCTGAGAGAGAATAAGTTGTATGCAAAATTTTCTAAGTGTGAATTACAGCTCGCATGTATCTTTCTTAGGGCATGTGGTGTCCGGTCGAGAGTCTCTGTTGACCCAAAGAAAAGTGGAGGCCGTCACACGCGTGGCCTCGTCCACCACCGCTTACAGTGGTACGTAGTTTTTACTGGTCTTGCGGTTATTATAGACGTTTCGTGCGGGACTTCGCCAAGATAGCCATGCCCATGACTCGGTTGACGCGCAAGAAACTCATTTGTTTGGGATGATGCTTGCGGCGCGAGTTTCCGAGAACTCAAGTACAGATTAGTGTCACTTCGATTCTTACAAATCCCCGAGGGAACAGGGGAGCTTCGTGGTTTCTGATGATGCTTCTAAGAAAGGTTTGGGTTGTGTTCTAATGCGGCACGACGTAAAGTAATAGCCTATGCATCCCGACAATTAAAGACGCATTAGCGAATTATCCAACTCATGACTTGGAACTAGCGTGAGTGGTCTTTGCATTAAAGATCCGGAGACACTACTCAGATGGCGAGAAAATTCAGATTTTTACGAGATCATAAAAGTCCAAGTATCTGCTCACCCGAAGAATTGAACATGAGGCAACGCAGATGGTTGGAATTAGTGAAGGATTACGATATTGACATACAATATCACCCCTGTAAGGCTAATGTCGTGGCCGATGCCCTCGAGGAAGCTTGATGCATACTTCAAAGACGAGTTTCTGACGAGCGCAGAGTTACAGCGAGTTTGCTCGAGCCGAAATTGCGATGACTAGTAGGAAAGACCACGGCTCGATTAGCTCGATTAATCGATACAACCAACCTTGAGACAACGCATCGTTGAGTCTCAACAGGAGACCTCGATTAGTGGAAAAACTTACTGCAAAGAACTACGGTGAGTTGGCGAGTTTTCCTATCCACGAGATGGAGGATTACTATTTCGGGGCGATTATGTGTGCCGACGATGACAAAGTCTGGCGAGATCTTGGCGAAGCCCACAACTCACCATTTTCTATGCATCCCGGCGGTACCAAGATGTATCGAGATCTCAAATATCATTTTGGTGGTGTAACATGAAGCGCGACGTAGCGAGTTTGTCGGCAAGTGCTTGACTTGTCGGCAGTGAAGGCACCTGGCGAGACCGCAGGATTACCGCAACCTTTACATGTACCTCGGTGGAAATGGGAGGAGATCTCTATGGATTTCATAGTCGGATCGCCTAGAACCTTACGAGGTTACTCGGTAATTTGGGTCATAGTGGGCCAGATTAACCAAGTCAAGACATTTCATACGTGAAACCCACCTATTCTACGAGATAAGTGGGCGCGGCTTTACCGGAAGAGATAGTCCGTTTGCATGGAATTCCGGTCAAGATTATTTCGAGCGAGGATCCACGTTTCACCTCCAACTTCCGGAGGAGTTTACGTAAAGCGTTAGGTTCGCAGCTGAACTTTAAATGCGACTTTTCATCCACGCATCTGATGGGCGAGATGAACGTTTAAACCGGATATTAGAAGATATGTTGCGAGCTTGCACCTTAGACTTCCCGTGAGTTGGGACACTCATTTGCATTTGATGGAGTTTGCTTACAATAACGATTATCGATCGACCATCGAAATGGCTCCATTTGAAGCTCTCATGGAAAACGTTGCGAACTCCGTTTTTCGGGAGGAGGTTGGCGAACGCCGATTGTTGGGTCCAGAATAGTACGGATCACTAATAGTGCGACATGAGAAGATTAGGGGCGAATGCGCACCGCCAAGACAGCATAAAAGAGTTATGCCGACACGAGACGAAGGACCTAGAATTCGGTGTTGGGGACCACGTATTTCTTAAGGTGGCCCCAATGAAAGGAATTCTAAGGTTTGGCCGTAAAGGGAAGTTGAGTCCGCGCTTCATCGGACCATTTGACATTTTAGAGAGGGTTGGTGTGGTGGCCTACAGGCTAGCATTGCCGCCTTCCCTATCAGCAGTTCATAACGTATTCCATGTCTCCATGCCGAGAAAATACGTTCGGACCCGACTCATGTCGTAGACTTGAACCATTACAAACTAGCGTAAGATTTGAGTTATGGCGAAACGACATGCATGCATTTATTGCAAGAGATCGGAAGACCCCGTCCGTGCGTGAGATCAACTTAGTTAAAGTATTGTAGCAAAATCACCGCACGGAAGAAGCTACCTGGGAGCGAGAAGAAGAGGTGCGAGCTAAATACCCAGAATTATTTCAAGAATAGGAACTTTCGAGGACGAAAGTTCTTAAGGAGGGAAGACTGTGACGACCACGACCACAGGTACTAATTATTTATTTCATTTAGCGTTCTATCAACCTGTGTGTGTGTCGAGTTGGATTAGTGAATCTCATCAAGCTCGGTGTTAATGAGTCGTAGATTTTATTAGTTTAAAGTGAAACATTCTCCTTTAGACGACTAATTATAAAATTAGAAGATGAGGACGTGTCAACGGCACTTAGGTGATTATTGCCTAAACGAGGGTTATAGTGGACATTTGGATTTAACCTAATTGGGAGTATATAAGGTCCTTAAGTTGTAAGAAGAAGAAGGATAACCCTAACCCTAACCCTAACCCTAATTCTCCTCCTTCTTCTTCTCCTATTTTGCCCTAGCCGTGAAAAAAAACACAACCACAAGAACCCTAGCGCTACGACTCACGAAGCTACTCGTGCGGCGAGCTCACGGCCGATCCACGAAGACTCTGTAAGATCCTCGAACGCCACTGAAGCTCGCGTGCGAGAGTCACTCGCGCCGGCAGAGTTCAAGAACGAAGCTTGTCGTCCCCAACCACACACCGAACCTCACGCCGACTGCAGATCCACGGGCGGAGCTCGTTCACGCGTCGAGATCGCGCCGCGGACCATCGAACAAGCCGTGTCGTTCCTTGCGCCGATCTCACGAAGCTTCACCGCCGCGTGAGGAGCGTTCGAGCGGTACCGGTCTTCACCGTTGAGTGGGTTCAGATGCTGCGCGCGCCGATCCGCCGCGAGTCACTTGCGCGCGCCGCCGTTGAGAACTCGTTATTCTTTTTTTGTGTGTCCACCGTTCGCAGCAGCTTCCCATCCATCGCACGCCGAAAGTTCACGGACGGAGAAATCCCGCCGACGAGGAGGACGATCGAGCAGCAATTTTCCCGCCGGATTCCACGAAATTCCAGCCATTGCCGCCGCCGACCGATCTGCGCCGCCGCCGAGACCACTTACGCACGCCCGTCCCTACTGCTGCTCCGAACTTTACTGCAACGCCGCCAACGCTATTTTGACAAACACCGGTTAACCCGGTGAGCGATCTTGTTAAGTATGGATTTTGAATGGGAATTATTCGTGACCTATTAATTATCTAAGCGTATAATTGAGAGCCTAAACTACCGCTTTAACACTAATTGTAGGGACCAAGCTTGGAGCGAAATTGGAGGTCGATCGTCAAAAACGGACTAAGGGATATTAGGTTTTCGCATTGAGCTCGAGAGGTAAGCGGGCATGACATCTTAATAACGTAATTTAAGTACCTTATGATTATGGATTTAGTGAATACTTGGAGATTGAACTCGGGAACTATGGTGTGAATCGGGTTTCACTAAGAGAAGAGTAGTCAGAGGAGCTCGGGTTAAGTTTTGGAGTAGAATTCGAATTAAGGTAAGGGACCTTGTGCCGAATCATTTTTAAATGGGATTAGAGAAAACGAATTTCAATATTTTATGTGAAATTAGTACGATATTTTACTTAAAAAGATTTAATGATTTTCATACGAGAATATCCCGAGATTTTATGTGAAAATACTTTGATATTCTATGTGAAGGTATCTCATTATTTTATGCGAGCATAATCTAGAATTTTATGCGAGAATGTCTTTGTATTTTACGTAAGGATATTCCAATATTTCATGTGAAGATAGTACAGTATTATCTATGAGAATATTGTATGATTATATGCGTGAGTATTACACCTATCGATGTGAAAGGTCATGATTTGCATATTCATGATAATGGTTGTGGCATGTACACTATAGTTATGTTGAATGATGGGACCTCATGCATGTTATGTATGTCATGAAATGAATTGATGAAAAGTGTGGACATTGGTCTCCTGAGTGCATTATGTGCATGGTCAAGCATGCAATAGAGACCCTATGGGTCAAATTACAGGGGTCTGTGAGGGACTCAAATTATTACAGGGGTCTGTGAGGGACTCAAACCATACAGGGGTCTGTGAGGGACTCAAAATGAAATGACTCAGGATGACCAGTCGGCCACATAAATAAAAAGGAAGTCATGGATTAAAGACCTGACAATATGAGAAAGTTTTAGGTCCCGCATATGTACATTTCGAACAAGTTTAAAAGTCATGATTGTATGTGTATGCATATCCCAAACCTCGGTAGCGAGGTCACTTACTGGGTATTGTTTTTACAATACTCACCCTTTCTTTTAAAAATGTTTTTTTCAGGTAAGGCTAAGGACGTGCAGGGCGAGTGACGGAGGCGCGTTGCCAGGACCATGGGAATAGACATGTTTTCCGCACATTTCTTTTATAACTGATGTTGTTCCCTTATGTTTTTGGAAGTTTAAATTTACTTTACAGATTATAAATAGGCCATGTTAAACTGCTCATTTTATCTGTTTTGAATGTTTTTATTTGGGATCCCTAAAGACAAATTATTTTCATTGGAGTTTTAAAGATCTTTTTATCTCTTGGCCTATAAATGCATGCATGTGTAGTAATGTCCCTAAGAGTTTAGTCATAGAAAAGTAGGGGCGTTACAATTGATATCTCATTCACTCTCATTCATGATTATGTAAAATTAAATAACGTTAGTAAAAACAGATATTTTAAATAATTAATACGTGGATGACACGTTTGCTATAATAATGTGTATATTTTAGCAAATATATATATGATGTCTATGAATAAGTGTACACAACTATTTGTAGCAAGTGCTAAGTAAATTATCGTATCCATTGAAACCACAACTTTCTATTTTACCACAATTAATTTTAAAAAACTCAAAATAACAAGTTTCATAATTAGCAAAAGAAGAAAGCCCAATTGTGGGCGTGTCATCAATTTTTTAAAAATTGCATGTGTATCAACGATTTTGCGAAATGTAAAAAATGGCCTTCACATTTAATTTCCATGTTCTCAATATGACGTCTATTAATAGTCTATCGGGATATATCATCGGTGATAGATTGTTGATATATCTCTGATATACCTAATATGAGGTATATTAGTTATATGCTACTGACATATACTTTATTTAAGTTTATTATTTAAATATATCAATGAAATTGAATTCATAATACTCAATATTGATGGAGATCTGATCTCCTTGAGCAGCGGAAACGTGATTGGAATCGTTAATGTGCTTGATTGTTTTAATTGAAACAAAAACCAGTGCATTGACCAAAAAATACAGAACAAGCATATACTCTAATCCTATTAGGCATGGATTAAATGCATACATGCAAACATATATTAAGTTTAACTATTAAACTAAAGGGAAGAAGAATTGATACCTTTGTTGTAACGCCCCAGGCCCAGGATCTCCTGCGACCTGGCTGCGTCACTATATCATCCATGACTGCTTGTAAGAGTGAAGACACTATCCCCACAAACCAACACGGGGTCCTTTCAGCATGCTTTGTCCTCACTCACTTGCTCCCTAGGAAAATTCCCAGGAGGTCACCCAACATAGGATTGCTCCAAGCCAAGCACGCTTAACTGTGGAGTTATTATGATTGAGCCACCGAAAAGGAAGGTGCACCTTGTTGGTATAGGTAGTAGCTATCAATTCTTTTAAGCCTTTCTCAACTATACTTTCATATCCTCATGGTCACTCGCATGTACCCTTTTCCTCGGGCACCATGCTTCCATATCCTCGTGATCCTCTCATTCGGGATGTGGACTCGGTTCATTCATGTACCCCTCTTCCTCGGCGTCACATGCCCACCGACTTCCGCCTTGGTTCTGTCCCCCAACCACATCTTACTGGGGGAGAGGTTTTTGCTCGATACCATTTGTAACGCCCCTGCCCCCAGATCTCCTGCGACTCACTGGCTGCGTCCACTATATCATCCATGACCGCTTGTAAGAGTGAAGACACTATCCCCACAAAACCAACACGGGTCCTTTCAAGATGCTTTGTCCTCACTCACTTGCTCCTAGAAAATTCCCGAGGTCACCCAACATAGGATTGCTCCAAGCCAAGCACGCTTAATCGTGGAGTTCTTATGATTGAGCCACCACCAAAAGGAAGGTGCACCTTGTTGGTATAGGTAGTAGCTATCAATTCTTTTAAGCCTTTCTCAACTATACTTTCATATCCTCATGGTCACTCGCATGTACCCCTTTTTCTCGGGCACCATGCTTCCATATCCTCAGGATCCCTCTCATTCGGATGTGGACTCGGTTCATTCATGTACCCTCTTCCTCTAAAGGTCATTTGTAGACTTTCTCCAACAAAGAACTCCTTGCTCCAAGCGATCAAAGAACAAAGGAACTTCTCTGCTTTCACAGAACAACAACACCACCACTTGGATCACCTCCTATGTCTCTGAATACTTAGATCCTCCTTGGTGGGAAGGATTCCAACTTTTGGAATGTGAAGGGAATTTTAAGAGTGAGAGAGAAAATTTTCTTCTGTCAAAAACAAAATGATCGATCTAGCCTATCTTCCTTACTCCTCCCAAGAGAAGAAGAAGCTTCAAATGGGCATCTCCCACTTCCTATCGAATAGGAAGTTGGGAGAGAAAGGGGGAACGTGTCCTCCTGACACGTTCCTTATTTATTTAATTAATCACATTAATTAAATATGAATTAAATATCTTATATTTAATTTATATTAATCACATTTAATGAATTATCCCTCTATCATATAGTTTTAATGCACATCTAATGTACATTAAATTTAACCTATAGTTTTCAAATATGAATCACATTCACATTTGAATTTAATATTTGAACTCTTTCAAATATTTAATTCTCTCAATTAATTTAATATGAATCCTATTCACATTAAATTTATAATATATATAGTTCCAAAACTATATATTATATTGTATCAATATACATTAAATATATTCCCTAATGAATTTGAACATTTCAATTCAAATGATCTAAGAACCCTTTACGAGCTAGAAGGTGGACCTAATGGACCTCTGGATGATCGAAACTCCAACAATACGAGACCGCTTCGGCTAATCTCATTAACCTTCCAATCAACATTCGCTAATCGTGGGAACACTCCACTAAAGTCCCACAGCTGCACTCTTCTCACTGCAGATATATTTCTGTACCCATGGATATTGACCAATAACAACAAGTCAATCCTTCACGAATGTTCGTAACACACCAGTGGGTCAAATTACCGTTTTACCACAGGTTACATCTTATGCCTTAAGTACCGCTGCTCTCTAATGAACAATTTGTTTGTGGTCCTACCAACAAACAGAGTCCCTCTCGCCAATGAGAGGGTCGGACCCTTGTTCAAGTCCCGAGACACCACTTAAGGGAACATTCCTCTACTTACCCTAGTAGGTGGGAATGAGTGAATTGCATCTTGCTAAGTTAAGTTCCCACCGCTCTCTCTCGTCTTGTCCCCAAGAAGGTAGGCATATTGAGTCTGCAAATCGCCACTCTCACCCATACTAGTCAAAGGACAATCCCTCGCGAACGGGTGTTCGTAACTTTGCTCACGATTGAGATCAAGTTGCCTAGGTCATCCTAGTGAAATAGAAACCTAACTAGTCAACTGAGATTCTGACTAGAGGTTACTATTTCGTGGTCCTGATCTTATGTAATCTCATTACATAGGATATCCCCACTCACATGTCATCTACACGAACACGATAGGATCACCGTGTTTTGTATCAAATACAAAGTGGGTCACATCCATAGTTTAACCGGGGTAAGGTACTCAAACCTTATCCCCAACTATAGACCTTTTTAGGTCAGATCTCTCAACCGAGATCCTTTTTATGTACATTACATTCAGATTAAAGATTCATTTAATGACCTTGGATGTTTAGTTTATTAGATTTAGGGTTTAAATAAAGGCAAACTTGTAGATAACAAACAATAACACTTTATTGAAATAATAATACTTTATTACATTAATTAGAACATAATTACAAACTACGAGTTTTAGGGCACAAATCCCAACAAATATATCAAAATTAGTAACTATGAAGTACATCAAGAGTATCACAACGATTTATATTCAATATATCAGATATATCTAATATGAAGTTTATTATCGATAAACTACTAATATACTTTACTTAGATATATCAGTAAAATGAGATATATTTAATATAAAGTATATGAGTGGTATACTACTGTATATCTTATTTTAATTTTTAATTTCATTAATCGTTTTTTGGCACTATGTTTTTTTGTTGACACACTATATCAGTAGTGAATGAATGATATTGTATTAATTAGGGGTGTGCAGAAACCGATCCAACTGACGAAACGGATCAAACCGACTGTATCGGTTTGATTTTTTTGGACTATCTCGATTTTTCGGTTCTACTGTACCAGAATTAACCGGATAGTTCGGTCCGATTTTTAGTTCATCAACTTTAAAAACCATAAAAACCAAACCGATCCAATATGTATTTACAACCCAACATGTTTCTCTCAATTCTTAGCCCAACCCTTTTCATTTCAACCCAACCCAAACTAGTTACAACCTAACATATCTCTCTCAATTCTCAGCCCAACCGATCTTATGTCTCATCTCACGATATCAATCTCTATCTTTTTGTTGGGTTAGAGACATAGGGTTTGCAAATTCGACTTCTCTTCTTCTCTATCTCTATGACTTCTCTACGCCTTGATGCCTCGCCCGACGCAAATTTTGCAACAGCCACGTCAGCAACCGTTTTCGTGTTTTCTTCTTCTCAGTTCTTTTTTCAGGTCTGCTGTCTGCGACTGCTTCAACGAGAAGATATCTTTTTGTTCTTTTTCTTTTTCTTCTTCTGTTCTTCTAAGTTGAATTTTTCTTCTTCTGTTCTTCTCAGTTTTGTTGTGTTGTTTAGTACTGTAGTTTAAGTTATTATGATTCAATTGAAGGGGTTTTTAATATATTAATAAATAAAAGTTAAGTTTAAGTTAAACATGTGATTGATGGATTTTAAGTTATGATGGATTTTAAGTTATTAGTTTAAGTTATTATGATTCAATGTAGTTTAAGTTATTTTTCTTCTTCCTCTGTTCTTTTGAGTTTTGGTGTCTTGAATGATTTTAAGTGATTAAAGAAGTTTTTAATATATTAATAAAAAGGGTACATCCTTAGAAAAACCATAAAAAAAACGAAGAACCTAACCGACCCGAACTGATACAAGGAGGTTCGGTTCAAAAACCGAAATCGAAACCGAAAGAAGTTGGTTTTTTTGATTCGTTACTATGCATAACTGATTTGTTCGGTTCGATCCACGGTTTTATTTAAAAATCAAACCGAACCGAACCGTGCACACCTCTAGTATTAATCACTTAAAGAATAATAAAACATATCATTGATATACTACTGATATTAAAGTGTATCAGTTATATATCAAATACGAAAAATAACCAAATATAAGTTGATTGATAGACCAAATGTAAAGTACATTAGATATACTATTGATATAATAAATATAAAGTATATTAGAAATACTATTGACATACGTGTTGTATACTAATAAGGGTAAAATTAGAATAATAAAAAATGGAGATAAGTTTTGTAACTTTTTGTTATATCTGCAAATCTGCAAAAGTTATAGCTAAATGGGTAAATATTCCAATATTTTTTGCTACCCATTACAACTTCCCTATAATAAAGCAAACTAAGAAAGAGTTTCACATTTATCTCTCTTTTCAAGTTCGATTATATACTTAATTGGCAATCAAACTTGATAGTATATGTAAATAATTTTAGCCTTATTAGTATACAACACTTATGTCAAAACTTATCTCCATTTTTTACCCATACTATTGAGTACTCGAAGATAATTGAATGAGTTCGAAATAAAACAAACTTCAAACAGAGTAATTAGAAAAGAATAGTCTTAGAGGATTATTGTGGTATGAATTAAATGCTTTATCAAATTAAAAAGAGTACCGACCATATTAGCATTGGAGTTTATTATTATTTCAATTCCGACACCCTCAATTTTTTTTTTTTTAAGAATCATGAGGATTAATTAGGATTTTTTAAAAGTGGTAAGGTTTACTGGAGAAATTATTCAATGAGGCCTCCACAATGTGGCTGCCTCTTAATAACTGTTGGATGTGGCTCCAATAATTTTCATTCCCCCTAATAACCATTGGATATAAAATCGAAATAATTCTCTCTCTTCATCCAACGGTGAAAAATTCTCGGCCACACTGTGGCGGCTACATTGTTGTAAGAAGTCTACTTCGTTCTTTTGTCCAATGAAATTTGTATTGAAAGTCAATTCTCTATGTCAAACTTTTGACTCTCCTCTCAGTAAACCGAGAAATTATTGGGTGAGGCCGCCACAATGTGGCTGAGAATTTTTCACCGTTGGATGAAAAGAGAGAAGTATTTCGGTTTTATATCCAATGGTTATTAGGGGGCATGAAAATTATTGGATCCACATTCAACAGTTATTAAGAGACAACCACATTGTGGCGGCCTCATTGAATAATATCTCCAGTTTTCGGGTTTTGATTTGATAGTAAGAACTGAGATAATCGACTCATACTCACTACCTTAGATCAGACATAATGTACAAATAAGAAATATCATGTCCAATAACAACACGAGAGTTGACCCTTATTAAATTAATTCCATTATTTTTCTCAAATCAACAAAATTTGGTTTACAAATTAATTGTCAAATTACCTTTACTGTTAGTTAAGTTGACGACGAACAAGCGTAAGGACCATTTAAAATAATATTTTAAACTTTCAAGGACTAAAAGTATCTTTTCTCAAACCTAAAAGATCAAACTAACTCGAATTCCAAATTCTAAGCCACAAAAATTTTCTACAATATTGAGTGCCTCACCCTAACCTTTCTTAAATAAATAGTAAGTAAATAATCAAACTATTACATGGGTTAGCAAATTTTAAATTTTACTAAATTTAAATATCATATGAAATCTAAAAGGGAAGCACACCGACACTAATTTGCTGGATTTACATGAATATTGATCAAAGTATCTGTTAATAATTTGCTGGATTCACATGGAGGTTAGTCAAAGTATCCCTGTATAAAATATCAGTTGGTTTTAAATTCCCCTTACTTTAATATACTCTCATGAAAAATGATTTCTTCAATAATCACGATCTTTTGAATAGTGATATCAATGTGCAAATCAAATCGAGGTAATCTCGTCAAAGTGAGTACAATTCAGCGCGACATTTGACATGTAGTCTCAATCAAGTGGTTAGAGATTCAAATCTTCCAACCCTCAATTGTTATTGAACAAAAAAAAAAATGAAATTCAAGTAGATCCCAAAAAAATCATCTAAAAAATCATATGTGAGAAAATAAAAATTATGAAACTGATTAAGTCTCCTCATATATTTTTTAAATTATCTTTTATCTAATTGATTGTATGTGGACGTGTCTTGTGTAATTTACAGTTACTAGATTTATTAGGAAACAGATTTAATATTATCATATTCCATATTTTTACAACTTTTTTTTAGATCAATTGTATGTAAAAGTCTAACTTACAGTTGCAATGTTTATTATGAAACTGATCTAATTTTATCGTCTTTTATCTTTTTATATCCTTTGTTTATTAATTATATGTGGATTTTCCTTTTAAATCTTTTGTTTATTAATTATATGTGGATTTTTAAGGCTAACTTACCATTATACCTTGTTGATTAGAAACCGATATGGTTTTTTCATATTTCATTTTTTTATAACTTTTTGTTATTGATTGTGTGAATATCGAGGCTAATTTACCGTTACAATTGACACAAATCTTTTAACTACTGTGCCAAATAGCAACTTTTTTTTTAATATGAAAAAGAAAAAAAAATAGTAACTCACCATTGAACTTCACTATATATCCATGAGTTCAATTCATTCCTTGCACTCAACAATTGAAAATAAACTGATATATAATTAAGTATTATAATTCTCTCGGTCTCTCTTGGCAAAATGTCATCATCTTTAGCATTTGCCTTCTCAAAATGATGTTGTTGCTACCCATTAGCCTACACGCTATCGATGAATTGATCTCACTTTTACCGGAAACTACAGTCACTATTGCCAACGAAGTGGGTGGCCCATTATTGGGCGTTCACTGCAGATCCAAACAAGACGATTTGGGAGTTCATATTATAGAATCAGATAAAAGCTACTCCTTTACCTTTAGACCTAATGTTTGGGGGACGACGCTATTTTACTGCAGGTTCGAATGGGTGCAAGACCAACCCCACTACTTCACTATTTACGACTTCAAAAGAGATGCAAAAACTTGTACCGACTGCAAATGGCTCGTCTATGCAAGTGGCCCATGCTTGCAACATTCTGAAACCTCTATTACTTGCTCTTCATGGAACAAGAACCCTTCATTTTAGGGTTTGATTTTTTGCTAAACCATGCACACATATTTTCATATTAAATATGTAACTCAGCAAAACACAAAAGAGATTCAGGAACTTTTTCCTCAAAACTATCTATAATAAAGCAAATTAAAAAAGAGTTCGCATCTATCTAATTATCTCTCTTTTAAGTTCGGTTGCCATTAAATATATAATGAAACTTCCATGAACTTAATATGAAATCGCTTTCAATCTCTCTTCATTCTAATTCGGTAATTTTTAGTTGGTCGCAAGGACGTGACAATCCTAATAGCCTAAGAAAAAAGTTGTAACGCCTGTGAAATAAGGTACGAGTAATTTGGAAATTTAATTCTTGGTTTTTGGTTAAGTGGTTATTGCTTACAAAAAAAAGAGAGCTAGGGTTTGATTATTTTGTCTTATTAAGGCACGCTTTCCAAGAAACCCATCATCTCCAACCTCACTTCACGAAAAGAAGGAAACCTTCGAAAGTCGATTGTCGCCGTTCGCTCGCCTCCTCTCGCTGCTCGGCGTCATCGGAGCTTCTTCAACCGCCAAGTCTCGTCGCCGCGCGCACCGGAAGACACCGCCTTTTTCGTTCGCTGCTGTTCTTCGCGCATACGCCACACGCCGATGGAAGCCGCCGCTCGAGACGCCGCTGCGGTCGATGTCGTCGCCGATCGCCCGTCCTCCTCCTCGTTAGCGGCCGTGTGGATCCGTCCGACAAGTAGACTTTACACCGCCGGAGTTGCAGCGCCGTCCGCCCGGAGTCCTTGCGAGCCGCCGCTTCACGTTGTCGATCGTGTTCACCACGCCCTCACCGCCGTAGATCTCTGACCTCGCCGCCGCCGCACGCCACATCATCCGCTGAGTTCGCGCCGCTCGTCGCGATCGCCGATGAAACTTGTGTCGCCGGACGGAGCTCGCGTCGCTCGTGCAGCCGCCGGACGGAGTTCGCGCTGCAGCTAGCCGCCCAGTGGCCGCCGCTTGCCGCTCGAGCCCCGCGCGCCGCCGCCCCTCTCTCGCTGCCGCCGCCGCCGCCGCACGCCTCCGCCGAGTTATCTCGGTCTTCGTCGGATTCGCGGTGTTCATTGAGGTTGTGGGAAGTTGCAGCGGAATCCAAGCGAGATAGTCATTGAGTCGGGACACATAGGAGAGGTAGAAGACCTGTTTATTAACTGAGGTTAAGGTAAGGGAACCCTTGCCAACTCTAAAATTAGAATTTAAGGACTTGTTTGATAAATGCCATGTTCAGCTTGAAAAGTTTGATTTAAATATCATGTTCCGTTTGAAAAGTCCTTTATAAATGCCATGATTTGAATGAAAGGGTCGTTTTAAATGCCATGATCTGGTTGACTTGATATTTATCTCAGAGGCCATGAATGTCATGTTGTGGCTGGTTTAAGATTGAACATTTTGACTTTTATTATAACTATGCCATGAAAATTTTGCATGAATGTTGTTACTATTTCAGTTGGGACCATAAGCATGTATCTTCAAAAATGTTTGCGAAGGCTGTGGTGAAATCTTCCTGATAATATTCATACTATAAGTTATGTATGTGTTAGAGTCGACTCGAATTAGAGGCCATGATACGGGAGAACTTAATTGTCCACTAAAGGCCGAAGAGAAACTTTATAAAATGAAAATGCTTACGAAGGTCGTGACAGTTAAACTTCCAATATATATATGTATACATATTTGATGCTATGTAAGTTACAAAATACTTCGACCTAGACTAAGAGGCCATGGATCAGGAAGTCTTAATTTCCCACTGATAGCCGAAGAGAAAAAGTCATGAAATATGTTTTTATTTATGTATGGGTCCCACAAAAAGCCATGGTTTGTTTTGACAACTTGTTTCCACAACCCCGGCAGTGGGGGACACTTACTGAGTATTAAATTCATAATACTCACCCTTTCTTTTAAAAACGTTTTCAGGTAAAGCAAGAACTTACAGGGCGAATGACGGGAATGCGTTGTGAAGGCCATGGGAATAGAAGTCATGTCTTCCGCATATTTTGAACTTCGTTTCATGTTTTAAATTTGTTCTTATTTATAAGTTCTGTCATATGTTGAACTTTATTTGAGAGGAGGCCAGAATTGAGTTTTTCCTTATTTCATTTGAGTGAACTTGGCTTTTAAACGATTGTTTTTCTTGGGATCCCAATAAAGAAGATATTTCGGTTTCGTTTTTTTTATACTTTTTGACTCTTTTGTTTTTTTCCTCAAATGAATGCATGGTTAGTAACGACCTTAGGAAAAGAGTCTTGAAAGGTAGGGTCGTTACAGTTGGTATCAGAGCCCAAGTTTATTGGTTCTGTAGACTTGCTTACATCGTAAGCGTTAGGAATCCCATGGCTAAGCATCGATTCCCAGTCATCGCCAAGTATGCTTTTAAAATAAGGTTTCATTTTATTCATGAAAAGAGAAGTGTGTACATTTATATGTAAAGCCATATGTATATGAGATACGAGCTTAATGTATTTCTGAGCTAAGAAAGAATGTGAATGCATGAGTTGTACTCTTGTTTATAGAAAGATAATGCTTATATATGAAACTATACCTATATGATATGACCATTTACCATGATGTGTTTCTAAGTTGAGGAAAAATGAATGTGTGATCCCTATTATTAGTGATAGAAAAGAAAATGTAAGAGTTAAGAATGTCCATGCTTAAAGGGGGGTTATTGACATAAAGCACATGTTGTGCATTATTGAAAAGATTCAGTTTAGACTAAGGAGGGAAGAGTAAGTCTTGAGGGACTGAAGTCGTTTAAAAGGTTACTAAGCAACTAAGTTCCTTAAGTACAACTCTGAAAGATAAATGTTATGATTACTTTCAAAGAGTTCAAGGTTTGATTATGTTCGGTAAAATGTTTTGATCTTTTTTTTGTGTCGGGCCAAATGGTTGGAAAGGTCATGGGGTGTAGTATACATGCCACTTTGGGGTGTCCGACTTCGTTAGTTTTAAGGAAAGTTTCTTCACCATCAATCGAGTGCTTAAACATGAGATCTATAGAGTTGAAAGGGTGAAGAGACAATGAGCTTTGAAGGGCTATGGTTTGTTTTCAAAAAGAGTCACGAAATATTGAAGCTCATGTTTTTTTTGAATGAAACTTTTAAGAGAGAAGATGTGCGTGATCACTATGTCATGCCAAAGGAATATGAAAACTTAAAGATAAACTATAGGACGTGTTATGAGGAACTCTCTTTAAAAGATCCATTCTAGTTGATGCAAAACACAGAAAGTCAAAGTAGTTTGAAAAAGGACTTGAGACTTAATGGAAGATGAGTTACTAGTTATGAAGTGGAAGTTAATTTCCCAAGGTGATTCGAAATACTTGGATCTTATCCATACTAAGTAATATGAATAGAGACAGCTATTATGTGACTGGGGTTAGGTATGCTATGGAACTCTAAAAGTAGCATCATAGGCTTATTGACCTTAACAAAATAGGCATGAAGTGGAAAGGTAAAGCCAAAGTTTTGGGTTGAGACAAAGGGAGTTAACCTTTTGGATTTCAGTTATTCGAGGAGTTTAACTTTTACTTGATCAATTTCGTACGCGAACCATTGGAATGAAACTAAGAGGTTTATTTAGTAAATGGTTATACTGATGGTCCCTTTGGTAAGGCCTTAGAGATTTCAACGTTAGAACCAAACTAGTGCAAGGAACTAGGAAGCTGCCGACTCAACTAAAAGGAGAAAATCAAGTTCGAGAAAAGTAAGTAAGAGAAAAGGTGATGGTGGTAAATTAAGTAAATTTGACCTTTCGAGGTTACCCTTAACATAAGAGTTAGACTTGAGCGTGAAGTTAAAAAAGAGCATCAGTTATTTTCTTATACATCTTATAGAATGTTTTAGCAGAGTTAAAGAGCTTAAGTTACAGTTATAGGATCCTGTTTAATAAAGGTTTTATACGTCCCAGTGTGTCGCCTTGAGAAACGTGAAGAGAAACTTAAAAGGGTTGTGTTGTTTTTTTAGGATAAATGAGTTGTATACAAAGTTCTTTAAAAAAAAAAAATGAATCTTGACATGGACAAGTGTCCTTCATGGATGAGTAATGTCAAGGGCAAGAGTCATTGTGAGTCCTTCGAAGGTGAAGGCAGTGACACGATGACTTCGTCCAACCACTGTCACTGAAGTAAGAAGCTTTCTGGGTATAGTAATTGTAACGCCCCTACTTTTACAACATATATTCCTAGGGACATTACTACTCATGCATGCATTCGAGGCCCTAACTGACTTTAAATAAGTAAAAATTGATAAATAAAAAAATCAATTTAATTTGGGATCCCATAGAAATACAAAACATTTACAAGAAACATAACTAAGTTCGGCCTCTAGTTTCAAAACTCTATGTTACATAAGCGGAAGACAATAATCATTTAAAAATTCTTTCTAAATCATGGATGCGGAATTCATGACTTGCTCCCATGGCTTCTCAGAGCGCATCCCCGCCACTCGCCGTATGCTCTCGCTTTACCTCAAAACATTTTAAAACAGAGAAAACACAACAAAGGTAGAGGGATGAGTATTATAAAATACCCAGTAAGTAGGGGTCGGGAAATGCAAACACATGCATATGACTTTCCTTCAAACCTGACTTTTAAACATGACTATTATTCGTGACTTTTAAAATCATAAATCTTTCTCAGAAGTGGGACCTAAAACTTTCTTTTATAAAATCATGACTTTTTCTCTTTGGCTATGCGTGGTCAATTGAGTCTACTCGAGTCTTTTCATTTTGAGTCCCTCACTGCACTCCTATGCTTGAGTCCTCACAGACTCCTATAAGATTTGAGTCCCTCACACACTCCCTATAAGTTTGAGTCCTCACAGACTTCTATAAGTTTGACCCATAGGGTCTCGATGCATGTTTTACCATGCACAAATTCTCAGAGAACAATTGCCACACCTTTACATAACATGTTCATGTTCACACAATATGCATGAGGTCCCATATGTCACTCCACACAAATATAGGCAATCATAATGACGCACAAACACATAATCATGGCATAACTTTCATTAATTCAAAACTGAAATCAATCAATCATAAATTAAAGCACAAATACATTTACCTTTTTCTTAAATACGTATTCATCACCATAATATAACTGAATAGCTCACTATATGTAAAGATACATAACAGTGTAAAAGAAACTTCTTTTCAAATACTTTAAAAAAAATCATTTCTACTCGGGTCCATTCTGACCCTTAAGTCACTTGGAACCCTCTCAAATCCAAGGTCAAGTTCTTTTCTAAATCTTTTAGAAATCATTTACTTAGGGTTATTTCAAGCCCTTTGAAATATCTCTTTTCTAGGTGCAAGTCTTAAGCATAAATCCTTGCAAACCATTCCTTGAAATAAATCCATCATAATATCTTTTTGGAGTAGCCTTTGAATTTCATCTTTTGCAATAAATATTTCATAAAATACGCTAACTCCCATTTTCAAAATTATTTATAGAAAATCATTTACTCGAGGTCCTTTAAGACCTTTTGAAATGTTACTTTTCTAAGTTCATGAGTGTAAGTCTCGGGAATTCGCCTTTTTGAAATAAGTCCTCAAATTTCATCCTTTAAAAATACATCTTTCAAGAAATCATATTCACTTCCCTTTTTAAGATCGTTTGTAGAAAATCCCTTACCTTGGGTTTCAATCCAAGATCTCCAAAAGCTCCTAAAATCTTGTTTTTAGATTCACGTTCAACTCGACACTTTCATTTCCAAACCTCCTATATCATAAACAAGATTCATAATCAATTCTTACTAAAAGAAGCTTATATTCGAAATTCGACAATAAGTAGGTCGGATTACCACTAATGGAGGGTTGAGACGGACTCGGAAAATCAAAACAGGTGGACCGAAAACAGCTCCGGCGAGCGGCGACGCGTGGCCAACCGACGGCGGCGCGTCGTGGCGCCTCTTGGAGCGTAGAGGCCAGATCTGCAAAGCTCGTGAGCCGATCTATTCAAAACCGGTCTCCTCTCTCTGAAAACCGATTGGAAAGGCAGCGAACCGGCTGAACCAAGGACGGTTTGGCTCACATCGATCGGCGGTTCGAGCCGAATCCGACGGCCGGACATTCAACGCAAACCCCGTGGCGACTTAACTCCGGCAACTCACCAGCGCGCATCGCATCGGGCCATCTCGGATCTGGACGTGTGGCAAACGGAGTTGGTCGGCGGCTGAAGACTAATGGTTCGTGCCGTTGATCGGCTGAAACCAGAACAACGCCGGCGACGGCTCCAGCGTGCAGTCGACTTCGTGGCGACGTTCAGCGGCGTAGGAGCAGCTTCTGACGAGGCTTGTTCTTGTCTTCCCACTCCTGCGCAAGGCGGGTCTTATGACGATGGACGGGCGTGGACGGCGGTTGGCGGCTCTTGCTGCGATAAGATGGCACTGGGAGATGGACGGTGACAGGAGGGATGGTTGGAGGGATGCTCGACGGCAGCTCAAGGAAGGAGAAGACCAAGGTCCTTCAAAACGTGTCTTTCAAAAAAAAGATAAACCCTAATTTCTTCTCTTTAGGTAGAATTACCAAAATGCCCTTCTTTTAACTTCTAACTACAAAAATGCCCTTAATCATATTTAAATGCTTCAAAATGCCCTTAGCCATAACTAAATAATCAAATTTAACTTATATTTAGCAACACCCCTATGTATTCTCCTAAATTTTCAAAACTAAGAAAATAAAACAAGAAACTCAAAGGTTCGATTAATTTAATTTGCATTAAATTAGCCCATAATTCAGAATAAAAGGTACTTGGAGTTCTGGGGCGTTACAATCTTCCCTCCTTAAGAACTTTCGTCCTCGAAAGTTTCTAATCTTATAATACTTTGGAAAAGCTTGCTCACACCCGCTCCACTTGGTTACGACGAGTCTTCGATCCTTATGCAAGAATTAGCACTAGCTGCTCCTCAAGTATCACATCTTGGCGTAAACCTATAACCCAATGGTCTCATAACTTTAACTTGAGCTCGTTCTCCTCACTGGAGTCCTTCTACTAAGGCCTACATAACTGATGCCCTTGACTCGGATTCTAAATTTGGAAAGCTCCAGATTCAAATTCGAAGATAACTCGGGATATCTAGCTCGTATTTCCTTCTCTAGTCCTTTAATTAGTTTCTTCTGTTTTGTGATTTTAGAATGGAACTCTTTGCTAAAACGGTTCCATTGTTGTTGAGCCTCAAAATCCCTGTTAAGGTTTGTTGCACCCGCTACTAGCATTCATTTCAAGACATGATTCGATCGTACCATCTGACTATCGTTTCCAAAACCTTAACACCTTTTTCAGAGATGTGACTTCAAGGATAGAGTTAGCAACTTTGTTTGGTTATTCAAGCCTCTTTACCCTATTGGTTAACCTCTCGCTACTCTCAACGACCTTTTGGTAAACGTAGCAGTGACGACCTCACTCACATACTTATTTTACCTTGGGCTTTCTATTGATATCAATATCTCGTTGAAAGCTTTAAGTCATGGTAGGACGAACCCAAACTTAGGTCTCCTTTGGTTGTTATCGACACGTGAAATGTTCCATACACTCCGTCAGTCTTATTACAAAAATGCTCCGAAAATTTCGGCAGCATAACGGCATAACTACAATAATGCCAAAATTTTCTTTAACACCTGTTTGATAGAAAATGCACTTCTAAAATCAGAAAACCAACCAGTCACGCCTCCAAACTTCATTTCAAGATTTACTCAGAGTTCAGAACACACAATACATAGGAATGTTGAACGAACAAATATAAGTGAAACTAAGTTTCTTTAATCGTAAACAATGCTTCTTCAAAGACAAAATAATCGAACAATCAGATTGCGACATCAACTTTAAAACAAACTTTAAAAGAGTGTAATGAAATTCTCTTGACTTACCTTGCTTTAGAACTTAGTCAATTATAAATTATCACATTAAGTGTCAAAGGTTTCATTGCAAGCTCTAGGTCATGAATGAAGGAACTTAACCTAACTTGGCCTATGCCTCTCTATTTCACATCAGGCGTAATAATGAATTTTTTAATGTTGCATCAATGCACAACTTAACGCTTTTATGGCAACATCACTGTAATTACAAATCTACTTGTCTCCCAAGCACTATAAGACTGGGTTGAACTGATCTTCGTGTAAGCGTCTGGAAACTTGTTTCACACTCATCGTTCGACAAGGAATTACTTTCTCGAGTTTACCACACTAAAGCACTGCTATCGAAGAGAAATCATGTATGAAACATTTGTAGTAACCTACCAATCCCAGAAACTCCATATTTCAGTGGCAGGGATTAGGCGAGACCACTGTGTCACTGCTTCTATCTTAGCAGGATCCTTAGAAATTCCTGCCCTTGACACTACATGCTCTAAGAAAGTATTTGTTGAAGCTAGAATCTCATTCAAAAAGCCTTCTATATAACTTAATTATCCTCAAAGTTAGCAAAACTCTTCTAATTTGCTCTTCGTGTCCCGCATCAACTTAAAACACACCAAGCTATCGTCAAACAATACAAAGCATAAAAATATCCAAGAGTTTTTTTTTTTTTTTTTTATACTTATTTCATTAATTAAATCCATGAAAATGCAGGTGTATTAGTCATCCCAAACAATATCACTGTAAATTCATAATGTCCATAACGTGGCTTGAAATTTATCTTAGGATATCTTAACTCTGATTCCTGACGGGTGATAACTTGTCCTCATATTCATCTTAGAGAATATTGTTCTTCTTGTAACTAGTGGAGTTGATCGTCTTTTTAAAGAAGGAGATATTCGTTCTTAGCAGCTTTTAATTGACTTTCTATAATTTAAGCACGGGCACATAGATACGTCTTTCTTTTTTTTCTTTTCTCTTTTTTTTTTCAAACAACATTGGTACTCCTTGGGGCGATATGCTAGTATTGACTCTTTATATAAAAGGTCATGTATCTATAGCTCGAGCTCTTTTAACCATGCCAGAAACACTCTATAAGGACTATAAGAATTAACTGATGCTCTCCACTTTAACTTCATGCTTAAGTCTATCTCATGTGTTAAGGGTAAACTTGAAAGATTAAACTTATTTTATCTAACACCAACACTTTGTTCCTCCTACTTACTTTTTTTAAACCTGATTTTCTCATTATAATCAAATTGAGAACTTTCTTAACTCCTTGTACCAGTTTGGTTCTAAAGTCAAATTCTCTAAATCCTCACTTAAGAAACCATCAACCTAACCTTTATTCAATAAACCTTTCAGTTTCTTTCCAATGGTCGCTTGACCACTAGAACTGTACACATTACTGATTCAGAGGAGTTCCTCAGTTTAACTTCTACACAACGAAGAGGAGACTCATTGAAACTTTCCCCTGCTACTCATATCCTCCCTGCTTAGTCCTCTGATTGGGGAAGAGGAAACTTTATACCATATAGAAATTCCAACGTTAAAGTCTCATACATTTTTCCTCCAACTCATACACCTACCATATCATAAAGTTGGAATTAATAATGAAGTCGTTTATACCAATTCCAACGGCTCATGCACGCAAATGACCGGGTGAATGCCAAATTGTGCACAGATATCTGGAGTCCACATAATCAACTCTCTTATGTTCCCAAACTAAAACTCTAACTCTTCACTTTTCCTCTTCATACTTATCCTTACTAAGGTTATTAAATTGTTAACACGACTTCTAAGACTCCATACCAAGACCTGTCCCATATAACATCTTAATTGTCCTATCGCATTACTCAGCCTGAGGTCCAAGAATTTTGAAAAACCTTGAGAAATTTATTTCCCTTTCCAACGTTAACAACCTGTCTTCCATTTAAGTCTCAAGTTTCTTTTCAACCACTTTGACTTTCTTTATCATGTCTCAACTATGATGGACCCTTGAGAACTCTTCATAACGCCACCTATATTCTAGCTTTAACTTTTCCATTCGGTTGGCATTATATAGTAGTCATACATAATTCATCCTTAAAAGTTTCACCCAAGAGATACAAACTCCATCATCCTGCGACCTTTTTTTTTTTAAAAAAAAACAAATCTCGGCCTTTCAAAATCATTGTTCTTTTTATCCCCCAACTCTTTAAATTCTAAGGTCAAGCATTCACTTAAATGTGAAGAAACTTTCTTTAGAACTAACAAAGTCACTCCATGGTAGCCTGCATACCACATCTCATACTTCTTCATCCATTAGGTCTAGCATGCATAAACAAAACCACTAACTTTTTTTTTTTCATCACATTCAAATCTTGGACTTTTCAAAGGTAGTCATAACATCTAGCTTTTCAAAATTTAGTTAATGAACTTATTTGCTTAATAACCTTTAAACAACTTTAGTTTTTTTTTTTTTTTCAAGTCTTACTCTTCCCTCCTGTTGTTAAAGCTAACCCTTTCAATCACACACAAACATATGTTTTAGGGCAATAGGCTTCCTTTAGACATTAATAATTTCATCTCAGAAATTTCCTTTTCTGCCCTCAATAATAGGAGTTCACATATTCATTCTCCTCAACTTGGAAAAACACCATTTAAGTGTCATGTATACATATAGCTTCACGTTAAAGCATTTTCTTTCTCTAAACAAGTGATAGAAATCATACATTTTCATTTTTCTTAACTCAAAAATATACATCATGCTCATTCTTTGCGTACTTGTAGCTTTACATATAAATGCACATAATTTCCCATAAATAGAACGAAACTTTATTTTAAAAGCATACCTGGCGATGACTGGGAGTTGCTACTTAGCCATGAGACATTTGTTGCTTACTCTGTAAGCGAGTCTACAAGACCTATGACCTTGGGCTCTGATACCAACTGTAACGCCCCTACTTTTACAACATATATTCCTAGGGACATTACTACTCATGCATGCATTCGAGGCCCTAACTGACTTTAAATAAGTAAAAATTGATAAATAAAAAAATCAATTTAATTTGGGATCCCATAGAAATACAAAACATTTACAAGAAACATAACTAAGTTCGGCCTCTAGTTTCAAAACTCTATGTTACATAAGCGGAAGACAATAATCATTTAAAAATTCTTTCTAAATCATGGATGCAGAAATTCATGACTCTGCCCCATGGCTTCAGAGCGCATCCACCCTCGCCACTCGTCTGGTATGCTCTCGCTTTACACTCAAAAACATTTTAAAACAGAGAAAACACACAACAAAGGTAGAGGGATGAGTATTATAAAATACCCAGTAAGTAGGGGTCGGGAAATGCAAACACATGCATATGACTTTCCTTCAAACCTGACTTTTAAACATGACTATTATTCGTGACTTAAAATCATAAATCTTTCTGTCGTGGGACCTAAAACTTTCTTTCATAAAATCATGACTTTTTCTCTTTGGCTATGCGTGGTCAATTGAGTCTACCTGAGTCTTTTCATTCTGAGTCCCTCACAGACTCCTATAGGTTTGAGTCCCTCAGATTGTGTAGGATTTTTATAATCTTACGAATTATGACCAATTAAAAATTTAAAAAATTAGAATGAAATGAGATTTAAAGCGATTTCATATTAAAGTAATGCGAGTATGATTATATACTTAATCAGTTAATTGGATATCAAACTTGAAAGAGAGATAGATGCAAACTCTTTTTTAGTTTGCTTTATTATAGATTGTTTTGAGGAAGAAGTTCCTAATCACTTTTGTTTGTTGAGTTACATAGTTATTATGAAACATGTGTATGTTTTAGAAAAATCAAATCCTAAAATGAAGGGTTGTTCCATGGAGGGCAAGTAATGGAGGTTTCAGAGTGTTGCAAATGTGGGCTACTTGTGTAACACCCGACTTATCCAGAGCATTAATTTTGAATTTTTTGGATTCTATTTCGATCAATTCTCCAATGAGTAGTTTGATGTGGGTTATTGGAAAATTTGAGAGTTTTTTAGGGCTTCTTTTTTGAAATTGGGAAGTAAAGGAATAAAAAAAATTGAGAAACAAATATGGAAGCAATTAGGTTTAGGTGTGGGAATCTCGCTCTCTTTAAGGTGATTAAAGCGCTCTGCGGTGTATATTTATTTATCAAACACTGGTGCAATAGTCTTCTCAGGCCTGCCCCCTTAGGATACAACAACTCAACTAAAACGTTGTGTAGCTCAATCCACTTTGCACTAAGTGGTTGAGCTCAAAGCTCCATAACAAAAAACACTCATCTTTTGACCAATTGCTCGTAAAGGAGAAAAGTAGAGAATATGAGAATAGAGAGAAAAGAGGCTTGATGATGGTGTGTTTTTAAATTGTGGTAAGGAAGGTATTTATACTAGAATTTTAGATCTAGAGATTTAATTATAAGACTTTTAACCTCCCTTCAAATTAATAGACAAATACATCGTTTCTCATTTAAAAAGTAAAAAATAAATAATAATAAATATTAAAATGTTACAGCAGTACTCCTCAAAACGCTCCTAGTCGAGCATGGAAATTAAAGAGAAAATGACCATAATACAAGCCACGATAAGAACAATAAATAGGATGGGCTAAATTGAGACTAAAAATGGACTTAAGTGTTTATTTTTAGTTCTTTTAATTCATTGCTCTCGAAATGACATACTGAATGTGTTAATGACTACAAGATCTGTGGTTCGAATCATCTCAACTCCATTATACTATAAAATCAATCTTACTATTGAGTACTCGAAGATAATTGAATGAGTCCGAAATAAAACATAAACTTCAAACAGAGTTATTAGAAAAGAATGGTCTTGGAGGATTATTGTGGTATGAATTAAATGCTTTATCAAATTAAAAAGAGTACCGACCATATTAGCATTGGAGCTTATTATTATTCCAATTTCGACACCCTTGATTTTGATTTTGATTTTGATTTTGATTTTTTTAAGAATCATGAGGATTAATTAGGATTTTTTTAAAAGTTGTTAGGTTTACTGAGAGGAGAGTCAAAAGTTGGCTGGAGAGAATTGACTTTCAATACGAATTTCATTGGACAAAAGAATGGAGTAAACTTCTTATATCAGTTTTTTGAGAAATTATTCGGTGAGGCCGCCACAATGTGGTCGAGAATTTTTCACCGTCCGATGAAGAGAGACAAGTATTTCGATTTTATATCCAATGGTTATTAAGGGACATATAAATTATTAGATCCACATCCAACGATTATTAAGAGGCAACCACATTGTGGCGGCCTCATTGAATAATTTCTCTTTTTGTATTTTGATTTGACAACAAGAATTGAGATCAGACATAATGTACAAATAAGAAATATCATGTCCAACAACAACATGAGAGTTGACCCTTATCAAATTATTTCCAATATTTTTCCCAAATGAACAAAATTTTGTTTACAAATTAATTGTCAAATTATCTTTTCTGTTAGTTAAGTCAACGATGAACAAGCGTAAGGACCATTTAGAATAATTTTTTAAACTTTCAAGGACTAAAAGTATCCTTTCTCAAACCTACAAGATCAAACTAACTCGAATTCCAAATTCTAAGCACCAAAAGTTTTCTGCAATATTGAGTGCCTCACCCTTACCTTTCTTAAATAAATAATAAGTAAATAATCAAACTATTGCATGGGTTAGCAAATTTTAAATTTTACTAAATTTAAATATCATATGAAATCTAAAAGGGAAGCACACCTACACTAATTTGCTGGATTTACATGAATATTGATAAAAGTATCCATTAATAATTTGTTGGATTCACATGGATGTCGATCAAAGTATCCATGTATAAAATGTTAGTTAGTTTTAAATTCCCCTTTCTTTAATATACTCCCATGAAAAATGGTTTTTTCAATAATCACGATCTTTTGAATAGTGATATTAATGTGCATATCAAATCGAAGTAATTCCGCCAAAGGGAGTACAATTCAGTGCGGTTGTTGACATGTAGTCTCGATCAAGTGGTTAGAGATTTGAATCTTCCAACGCTCAATTGTTTGAACAAAAAAAGAAATTCAAGTAGATCCCAAAAAAACATCTAAAAAATCATATGTGAGAAAATAAACATTATGAAACTGATTGAGTCTCCTCATATATTTTTTTAATTATCTTTTATCTAATTGATTGTATGTGGACGTGTCTTGTGTAATTTACAGTTACTAGATTTATTAGGAAACATATTTAATATTATCATATTCCATATTCTTACAACTTTTTTTTAGATCAATTGTATTTAGATGTAAAAGTCTAACTTACAGTTTTTTTCATTTTAAATCTTTTGTTTATGAATTATATGTGGATTTTTAAGGCTAACTTACCATTATACTTGGTTGATTAGAAACCGATATGATTATTTTTTCATATTTCATTTTTTTATAACTTTTTGTTATTGATTGCATGAATATTAAGGCTAATTTACCGTTACAATTGACACAAATCTTTTAACTACCGTGCCAAATAGCAACTTTTTTTTTAATATGAAAAAGAAAAAAAAATAGTAACTCACCATTGAACTTCACTATATATCCATGAGTTCAATTCATTCCTTGCACTCAACAATTGATAATAAACTCATATACAAATAAGTATTATAATTCTCTCGGTCTCTCTTGGCAAAATGTCATCATCTTTAGCATTTGCCTTCTCAATGATGTTGTTGCTACCCATTAGTCTACACGCTACCGATGAATTGATCTCACTTCTACCGTAAAACTACAAATACTATTGTCAACGAAGTGGGTGGCCCATTATTGGGCGTTCACTGCAGATCCAAACAAGACGATTTGGGAGTTCATATTATAGAATCAGATAAAAGCTACTCCTTTACCTTTAGACCTAATGTTTGGGGGACGACGCTATTTTACTGCAGCTTCGAATGGGTGCAAGACCAACCCCACTACTTCACTATTTACAACTTCAAAAGAGATGCAAAAACTTGTACCGACTGCAAATGGCTCGTCTATGCAAGTGGCCCATGCTTGCAACATTCTGAAACCTCTATTACTTGCTCTTCATGGAACAAGAACCCTTCATTTTAGGGTTTGATTTTTTGCTAAACCATGCACACATATTTTCATATTAAATATGTAACTCAGCAAAAAACAAAAGAGATTCTGGAAATTTTTTCTCAAAACTATCTATAAAAAAGCAAATTAAAAACGAGTTCGCATCTATCTAATTATCTCTCTTTTAAGTTCGGTTACCATTAAATATATATTGAAACTTCCATGAACTTAATATGAAATCGCTTTCAATCTCTCTTCATTCTAATTCGGTAAATTTTTAGTTAGTCGCAAGGATGTGACAATCCTAATAGCCTAAGAAGAAAGTTGCAGTTTAATATATGATTTTCTTAGGTGCTTTAAACGTAAACTTTATAATAAATACAAAGCTTTTTATATTTCCCATGTTTACATTCCTTTCATTTTTCAATCACTATTATCGTATTTAAATTTCCATGAACTCAATATAATTTGGAATCAATTAAAATTTTCATAGAGTAAGATTTAATAAAAATATCTAGGTAATTTTAATTATTTTAAGAAATTGAAGAGTTTCAACGCCACAATATATATTGCAGAAAACTTTTGGTGTACTTTAGAGTTTGAAGTTCGTTTCAGTTTGATCTTTCAGGTTTGGGAAATGATACTTTTAGTCCTTGAAAGTTTTAAAAATTATTCTAAATGGTCTTTAAGCTTCTTGATTGTCAACTTAACTAACAGTAAGGTAATTTGACAATTAGTTTGTAGACCAAACCTGTAGGGATTTTGGCATATTAGAATTGAAATTGTCTCACATCGGAAAGGTGCAAAGAAGTGATGTGCTCCTGACACTATAAAAAGGAGGCTATGACTTTGGTTTCAAAGCATCCGAGTTAGAAACACTTTAAGCTTGGTGTACTAGCTCTAGTTAAATTCCCTCTTTATATTGTCTTGTTTGAGAGTGAGAAAATGAGTGTGAGTGGCATAAACCTTTGGGAGCATGTTTTTGTAATTTGAGTCGGGGAGAGAATTCTGTGTGATTGTAACAATTTTTCACATAGTAAATTCTTGTGTTTCTTATTTTGTTGATTTCTTTTAATTTCTCAGTTATTTATGCTTATTCTTGCGGTAGTAGAGTGAGAGATTTTTTCCCAACAAGTGGATTGTTAGGAGTGCTCACAATGCCCCACATTGGCTAAAAAAGGAAAATATCTATGGTATATAAGTGAGGGAAATTATCTCCATTGGTATGAGATCTTTTGGTGGAACAAAAAAATAATGAGTTTGTTGTCCTTGTCAATTCATCTCAGAGACATGCTGTAATTAAAGTGAAACAAAGATTAGTGAGATGAGATGAGGAGCAAGCTCAAAAAATAATTTAATAAGGATCAACTCAGCTTTGTAACTTAAGTAAGTAATAATACACAAAAATTCTACTTTTTACTTGAAAAAGACCAAAATTTATCTTCCAATTGATAAATTTTTTCTTTACCATTCTTTTCTAATAACTCCATTTGTAACCTCCACTATATATTTTTTTTAGTACATCAACAATTGAGGTGGGGGGATTCGAACTCATGATCTCTTGGTTATAAGTCTTACTTGATGCTAGTTGAGTTATGCTCTTGTTGGCTATAGTAATTATATTTAGTTGTCGTTAACATTGTAATTTAGAAAATTAGAATCTAAATTTTAGTCTATACAATTTAGTGAATTAAATTACTATAATTTTTGAAAAGAAGGGGTTTTGATTAAATCTTTAATTTAGAGGTATGAGAATTTAATTTTAGATTTTATTCTAGCTTCATAAGGAACCCAACTTTCCTTAGTAATTAGTTTTTCTCCAAATCCTTTAGTTTTCTTATTGGAGTTGTTATCGGTGAAATTGGATCATAAAGACAAATTTGGAATACAAAAGAAACAAAATGGCAAACACACAAAGAAGGACTGAACCCATGCAGAAACATACTAAATTGGGCTAAAAAGGCAAAAAAGTTGGGCATTCAGATTGTGCAAGAGGTGAGGATCTGGCTCGAAAGTCGGATCTCTGATCAGCCTCAGCCTGGCGATGGCCGAGGCCGACCACGACCTAACCGAGGTTGAGTCTGAACCCAATTTGGTCGAGGTCGACCATGACCAGGCCGAGGCCGACCACGACCCAGCCGAGGCTGAGGCTGACCTCTCCGTGGGGTCGACTCATCTTCGTCTTCCTCTTTTAGACCCCGATCCGCATCCGAAGATGACCCTCTCCTTTTCTTGCTTCATGATGGATTAGGGTTGACACCCTATAAATATTTTTCTTATCAAAAGAAATGTAACTTCTTCTCCATTCTAGAAACCTTGCTAAATTCCTCTAAACACTCTCAGACTTAAGCATCGGAGCCTGTGTAGCAAACACCACACCGGTGTTCAGATCTTTTTTCTTTTGCAACCACGTTCTTCCCCTCTTCAAACAAATTTACAGTGGTTGTCACGTGTAGGTCAGGTGAGTTATCTTGTCTGGATTTTAGCAACAACAAAAGTATTAATTTTGGAAAAGAGAAAAGACAAAAAAAAAAAAAAACCCTAAACTTTCATTCTTCTTCTTTTCCGACTTCACTAAACACCGTTCAACACGTATTCTGATTCGTTTGAAGTTGTTTTATTTTAGACTCATTCAATTATGTTTTACTCAATAGCAAGGAGTTGGGTTTTTTTTTTTTTCCAAAGCAATTCTAAACAAAATGGTTATATAAAGATGACTTTAGATGTTTTTAAGATTGAAAAGATTTTGTGAGCAATGAATTAAAAGAACTAAAAATAAACTTTAAGGATTGGTGAAAGCATGGTGAAAGAAAGTCCATTTTTCTAGTAGTAGATAAATAAAAATTTTAAAACTAAAAAAAAAATTAAGGTTGCATTTGATAATCATTCGGTTTTTTAGTTTATGAAAATTAAGCTTATTTTCTCTCAATTTAGTAATGTTTTATATAGGCTTAAGTTTCAAAAGCAAAAACTAAATGGTTAGTTATCAAATAGAGCCTCAGTTATTTGATTTTTTTTTTTTGTGCATTCTAACCTGTTAATATTCATTGATAAGTAATTATTAATTAATAAATTACCATTTATAACAAGTTGACAATAACATATCTTTTGTAAATTAATAAATTAAACAACTTACACAAATTGAACATTCTCACAAAAAGACAATGTTTTGGAGGTTATTCAAAAATTTAAGAAGTAGATGGGCACTAGGGAACACTCAAGTATGTGCAACCCATTTATCAACCACAAGTTTTTTTTAAAAGAACTATATATTCATATTTTGTGGTTATTCATATAATGCGAGTATGATTATATACTTCAGTTAGTTGGATATCGAACTTGAAAGAGAGATAGATGCAAACTCTTTTTTAGTTTGCTTTATTATAGATTGTTTTGAGGAAGAAGTTCCTAATCACTTTTGTTTGTTGAGTTACATAGTTATTATGAAACATGTGTATGTTTTAGAAAAATCAAATCCTAAAATGAAGGGTTGTTCCATGGAGGGCAAGTAATGGAGGTTTCAGAGTGTTGCAAATGTGGGCTACTTGTGTAACACCCGACTTATCCAGAGCATTAATTTTGAATTTTTTGGATTCTATTTCGATCAATTCTCCAATAAGTAGTTTGATGTGGGTTATTGGAAAATTTGAGAGTTTTTTAGGGCTTCTTTTTTGAAATTGGAAAGTAAAAGAATAAAAAGAATTGAGAAACAAATACGGAAGCAATTAGATTTAGGTGTGGGTATATCGCTCTCTTTAAGGTGATTAAAGCGCTCTGCGGTGCACATATTTATTTATCAAACACTGGTGCAATAGTCTTCTCAGGCCTGCCCCCTTAGGATACAACAACTGAACTAAAACGTTATGTAGCTCAATCCACTTGTCACTAAGAGGTTGAGCTCAAAGCTCCACAACAAAAAACACTCATCTTTTGACCAATTGCTCGTAAAGGAGAAAAGTAGAGAATATGAGAATAGAGAGAAAAGAGGCTTGATGATGGTGTGTTTTTAAATTGTGGTAAGGAAGGTATTTATACTAGAATTTTAGATCTAGAGATTTAATTATAAGACTTTTAACCTCCCTTCAAATTAATAGACAAATACATCGTTTCTCATTTAAAAAGTAAAAAATAAATAATAATAAATATTAAAATGTTACAACAGTACTCATAGAAAAATCTCAAAACGCTCCTAGTCGAGCATGGAAATTAAAGAGAAAATGACCATAATACAAGCCACGATAAGAACAATAAATAGGATGGGCTAAATTGAGACTAAAAATGGACTCTTGTGTTTATTTTTAGTTCTTTTAATTCATTGCTCTCGAAATGACATACCGAATGTGTTAATGACTACGAGATCTATGGTTCGAATCATCTCAACTCCATTGTACTATAAAATCAATCTTACTATTGAGTACTCGAAGATAATTGAATGAGTCCGAAATAAAACATAAACTTCAAACAGAGTTATTAGAAAATAATGGTCTTGGAGGATTATTGTGGTATGAATTAAATGCTTTATCAAATTAAAAAGAGTACCGACCATTTAGCATTCAAGCTTATTATTATTCCAATTCCGACACCCTTGATTTTTATTTTTATTTGTATTTTTTTAAGAATCATGAGGATTAATTAGGATTTTTTTAAAAGTTGTTAGGTTTACTGGGAGGAGAGTCAAAAGTTGGATGGATAGAATAGACTTTCAATACGAATTTTCATTGGACAAAAGAATGGAGTAAACTTCTTATATCAGTTTTTTGAGAAATTATTCGGTGAGGCTGCCAAAATGTGGTCGAGAATTTTTCACCGTTCGATGAAGAGAGACAAGTATTTCGATTTTATATCCAATGGTTATTAAGGGACATGGAAATTATTAGATTCACATCCAACGATTATTAAGAGACGACCACATTGTGGCGGCCTCATTGAATTATTTCTCTTTTTGGATTTTGATTTGACAACAAGAATTGAGATCAGACATAATGTACAAATAAGAAATATCATGTCCAACAACAACATGAGAGTTGACCCTTATTAAATTATTTCCAATATTTTTCCCAAATGAACAAAATTTGGTTTACAAATTAATTGTCAAATTATCTTTTCTGTTAGTTAAGTCAACGATGAACAAGCGTAAGGACTATTTAGAATAAATTTTTAAACTTTCAAGGACTAAAAGTATCCTTTCTCAAACCTACAAGATCAAACTAACTCGAATTCCAAATTCTAAGCACCAAAAGTTTTCTGCAATATTGAGTGCCTCACCCTTACCTTTCTTAAATAAATAATAAGTAAATAATCAAACTATTACATGAGTTAGCAAATTTTAAATTTTACTAAATTTAAATATCATATGAAATCTAAAAGGGAAGCACACCTACACTAATTTGCTGGATTTACATGAATATTGATCAAAGTATCCATTAATAATTTGTTGGATTCACATGGATGTCGATCAAAGTATCCATGTATAAAATGTTAGTTAGTTTTAAATTCCCCTTTCTTTAATATACTCCCATGAAAATTGGTTTTTTCAATAATCACGATCTTTTGAATAATGATATCAATGTGCATATCAAATCGAAGTAATTCTGCCAAAGTGAGTACAATTCAGTGCGGTTGTTGACATGTAGTCGCGATCAAGTGGTTAGAGATTTGAATCTTCCAACACTCAATTGTTTGAACAAAAAAAGAAATTCAAGTAGATCCCAAAAAATCATCTAAAAAATCATATGTGAGAAAATAAACATTATGAAACTGATTGAGTCTCCTCATATATTTTTTTAATTATCTTTTATCTAATTGATTGTATGTGGACGTGTCTTGTGTAATTTACAGTTACTAGATTTATTAGGAAACATATTTAATATTATCATCTTCCATATTCTTACAACTTTTTTTTAGATCAATTGTATTTAGATGTAAAAGTCTAACTTACAGTTACAATGTTTATTATGAAACTGATCTAATTTTATCGTCTTTTATCTTTTTATATCATTTGTTTATTAATTATATGTAAATTTTCCTTTTAAATCTTTTGTTTATTAATTATATGTGGATTTTTAAGGCTAACTTACCATTATACTTGGTTGATTAGAAACCGATATGATTTTTTCATATTTTATTTTTTTATAACTTTTTGTTATTGATTGTGTGAATATCAAGGCTAATTTACCGTTACAATTGACACAAATCTTTTAACTACAGTGCCAAATAGTAACTTTTTTTTTAATATGAAAAAGAAAAAAAAAATAGTAACTCACCATTGAACTTCACTATATATTCATGAGTTCAATTCATTCCTTGCACTCAACAATTGAAAATAAACTGATATACAATTAAGTATTATAATTCTCTCAGTCTCTCTTGACAAAATGTCATCATCTTTAGCATTTGCATTCTCAATGATGTTGTTGCTACCCATTAGCCTACACGCTACCGATGAATTGATCTCACTTCTACCAGAAACTACAGTCACTATTGTCAACGAAGTGGGTGGCCCATTATTGGGCGTTCACTGCAGATCCAAACAAGACGATTTGGGAGTTCATATTATAGAATCAGATAAAAGCTACTCCTTTACCTTTAGACCTAATGTTTGGGGGACGACGCTATTTTACTGTAGCTTCGAATGGGTGCAAGACCAACCCCACTACTTCACTATTTACGACTTCAAAAGAGATGCAAAAACTTGTACGGACTGCAAATGGCTCGTTTATGCAAGTGGCCCATGCTTGCAACATTCTGAAACCTCTATTACTTGCTCTTCATGGAACAAGAACCCTTCATTTTAGGGTTTGATTTTTTGCTAAACCATGCACACATATTTTCATATTAAATATGTAACTCAGCAAAACACAAAAGAGATTCAGGAAATTTTTTCTCAAAACTATCTATAATAAAGCAAATTAAAAAAGAGTTCGCATCTATCTAATTATCTCTCTTTTAAGTTCGGTTGCCATTAAATATATAATGAAACTTCCATCAACTTAATATGAAATCGCTTTCAATCTCTCTTCATTCTAATTCGGTAATTTTTTAGTTGGTCGCAAGGACGTGACAATCCTAATAGCCTAAGAAGAAAGTTGCAGTTTAAATATATGATTTTCTTAGGTGCTTTAAACGTACACTTTATAATAAATACAAAGCTTTTTATATTTCCCATGTTTACATTCCTTTCATTTTTCAATCACTATTAGCGTATTTAAATTTGCATGAACTCAATATAATTTGGAATCAATTAAAATTTTCTTAGAGTAAGATTTAATAAAAATATCTAGGTGATTTTAATTATTTTAAGAAATTGAAGAGTTTCAACGCCACAATATATATTGCAGAAAACTTTTGGTGTACTTTAGAGTTTGAAGTTCGTTTCAGTTTGATCTTTCAGGTTTGGGAAATGATACTTTTAGTCCTTGAAAGTTTTATAAATTATTCTAAATGGTCTTTAAGCTTCTTGATTGTCAACTTAACTAACAGTAAGGTAATTTGACAATTAATTTGTAGACCAAACCTGTAGGGATTTTGGCAATATATTAGAATTGAAATTGTCCCACATCGAAAAGGTGCAAAGAAGTGATGGGCTCCTGACACTATAAAAAGGAGGCTATGACTTTGGTTTCAAAGCATCCGAGTTAGAAACACTTTAAGTTTGGTGTACTAGCTCTAGTTAAATTCCCTCTTTATATTGTCTTGTTTGAGAGTGAGAAACTGAGTGTGAGTGGCATAAAGCTTTGGGAGCATGTTTTTGTAATTTGGGTCGGGGAGAGAATTCTGTGTGATTATAACAATTTTTCACATAGTAAATTCTTGTGTTTCTTATTTTGTTGATTTCTTTTAATTTCTCAATTATTTATGTTTATTCTTGCGGTAGTAGAGTGAGAGATTTTTTCCCAACAAGTGGATTGTTAAGAGTGCTCACAATGCCCCACATTGGCTAGAAAAGGAAAATACACTACTACAAAAACTATATTTCTTGACGCTTATAAAATGTCCAAATTTTGCTTTACTTGACGTTTTTCAAACCGTCAAGGAATCCACCGTCAAGAATAATATACAATACTTGACATTTATAAAGTGTTATGTATAGTCTTTTTTGAAGCTTATAATGTGTCATTTTCAACATGAAATCTTGACACTTTTTATTTGTCAAATGTAATTTTATCTTGACTTTGAAAAAGTGTCAAATTTGTATTAATACTTGACGTTTTCTCTATGTCAAATATATGTTTATCTTGACGTTTCAAGAATGTCAAATATAAACTACTTGACGGTTTAAATGAGTCAAATATAATTTTATCTCGACGTTTCAAAAATGTCAATAGGAATTAGATCTTGACACATTTATACATGTCTTGTTGGTTTGTTTTTTTTTTTCAATCTATTAAATATTCCCTATTATCTTGAATTTTCTGCATTGTGTTCCAATAATTTGTTATATTGAAAAATGCATACTTTCATCAACCAATCTTCCACACTTTAACAAAATTCACATCCTTAACAATATCAAACTATTAAACTCATGAACAATTCTAAAATTACAAGAACTTATCAAACCTCGTGTTAACAATTCAAAAATTACAAGAACTATTGTAACGATCCTAAGACATAAACTCAACTAACATTCAAGGAGGTTTACAAAACAATCGAACTTTAGATTCACTAGCCTAACACATTGTAAAGGGTTTAACATGAAACTTATTGGCAATATTATGACCAAAACTTTGAAAACGTCACCATAATTCTGCAACACCTTTGTCACCTGCCAAGTAGTTGAGTATTACCTACAAAACACAACATTAAGTAACAAAGGTGAGCATAAACATACAAAGTAAGCAACCTACCTCTAATAATTCAGAACTTTAAAACATGCAACGAGTGAATTTACTCAATTATGCAACCCTCACCCTAATCCTAAGAAGCATGCTCAAAGGGAGGGAATGAGATCTAGCCTAATGTCATAAACGTCGACCAAGGAGGATTAAGACGACTAACATACTTACAACACTTATAGGGGTTCGAAAAAGATTAAAATGCACTTAGACTTACCAAAATGGCTTAAAGCCTCGCTAGTTGATGCTCGAATCAACTTCCTTTTGCTAAATTGACTTCCATGGCTTATGGTTAAACAAAATGAACCTATTCGTGTTATGACACATAGATGAAAGTATTAAAAACTACAATTATAAGGTATTCGAGCAATAGAACCAATGTAGGATAATTTAATCTAGTTTGAATGAGCTTAAAGGGACTAACCTTGCTAAAAAAGTCAAAACGTTTTACTGAAAGTGTGTTGGAGGATGCACGAATCACACCCAAATTGCAAACTGAAGGTTCGTACTTGTTAGAACCAATGCTACATTACTGAAATTGATTTGAGAGAGATTTAAAACATGCAAAGTGTAACGACCCTAAATTCTGGAGGTAAACCTAACTTGAGCGTTACTTAAAACACGTCGTTCACTCTAAAATTTTGGCAACATAACGACGCTACTAGGACTTTTCTAAAATTTCAATGACCTGTTTTAACATCAGAAACACTTCAAAAACAAACCATTCTTCCCAGCCACCCCCTAACTTCAAATACACAAGGGTTGGGGTTCAACAATCATATATTTCTCAGCAGAACAAGACTAATTTCATAAATGCTCAAAACACGACTTATGACTTAAAACATGTCAAGAAAGTTCAGCAGAACAAGCAATCCTAAGTCTCATATTCCTAAGGATAGGATTGAAATCATAGAAACAATTTGCTAGAGCAATTGTTCAACGTTAGCAACCTAAGAGTTACAAACTTAGAAGAAGCGTGAAGGAACTCACAATTAAACATCAACCGACTCTTAAAAATTCAATCGCAATATAGCAAGCTCACAATTAAGATTCAAAATATGCATTCAAAAGAATCACGAACACTAGCATCAAACAGAAACGCAGTTTCAATATTGTACCTCTCACGAAAAACTCCACAGCAACAAGGCATCAAGTTGGAAAACGATAAGGAAAACCATGTCCTCTTCTAATATTGCTTACAACCTTGCATGAACTAAAAAAAATATCTTAGAAGTACCTTTTCTCTTGCTTAGAAATACAATACCTAAAGGTTAGAAATCAATTCATAATCTTAAATCAAAACTGCGAGAGTGGTCAAGAAGTACTTTCTTACCCAAAATACACTTTGGACCTTAATCAAACACTCCGAACTTAGTTCTAATTTACAAACACATGCTTCAAAGGATTAGGAACTGATCTAAAACATCCTACTTGAGTTTGAAGTATTTTAGAAAGCATTGTTATCTGAATGCCACCAAGCCTTGGAACCTTATTGGTCGGGGTGTGAAGATGTTAAAATAAGTTTGAAACTACAAACAAAAGTTTTAGAGGTTGGTTTAAACTAGTTTAATCGGGTTAAGGGGCCTATAAGGAACTTTACCACTCGATTTTTACTGAAATGGAAGACTTTTGCCTTTACTGAAAGGTGATAAAAAAAGGATTTTGTAGAACACAAACTATTTGGGTATGGATAACTTAAATCGGAGGCATTTGAAGAGTGGGCTACAAATCAGAGTGATTTCGAGGCTTGATTTCTAGTGAGTATTGTTAAAACTTGTGAATCCTTGTGTGGTCGTCGTTGTCCAAATCCGTGCTCTACAACAAAACCAAAACAACTTTGACTTGTAAGTAAGATTTAGATTTACTAGATAAGAAGATAGGCTAGAACATCTAAAACAACCAAAACTATAGCAACCCATATTCAAATAAGACTACATAGGAAAATTCTAAACAAAGCCAAAACCAACTAAAGCTCTAAAAGATGACTAAAAAAGCAACTAAGCCCCTCGAATCTTCAAATGCTGCAAATGTATCTTCTAGGTGATTAAAAACAACCTAAAAGTTTCTACTTCCCGTTGTGGGAGCTACAAAGTGTGAAAAAGTAACTAAAAAGAGTTTAAGTGTTGTTTTGAAACTTAGAAAGTGCCTAAAGTGAGCACACAACTAACCCCCATTGCAACAAAAGTGTATTCAAGGTGCTTAAGTATTTTTGACGCTGAAAACTAATTTAAAACAAAATAAGAGTTACAAACTTAGCAACCTAAGAGTTACAAACTTAGAAGAAGCGAGAAGGAACTCACAATTAAACATCAACCGACTTTTAAGAATTCGATCGCAATATAGAAATCTCACAATCAAGATCCAAAATATGCATTCAAAAGAATCACGAACACTAGCATCAAACAGAAATGCAGTTTCAATATCGTAGCTCTCACGAAAAACTCCACAGCAACAAGGCATAAAGTTGGAAAACGATAAGGAGAATCCATGTACTCTTCTATCAACATTCTCCAAATGGAAAACCCAATTTTGATGATTGTGTAAGAACCCCGATTTCATTCCCTGCAGTTTCAATATACATATAAAAGAATCACGAATACTAGCATTAAACAAAAAATCAGTTTCAAAAACAGTGAGGCGAATTATCTTTTCTCTTGCTTACAACCTTGCATGTACTGAAAAAAAGATATCTTAGAAGTACATTTTCTCTTGATTACAACCTTGCATGAACTGAAAAAAGATAATCAAAACAGTTACTAATATGAATAGAGAAAACATGATTGATAAAGGATATTTATCAATAGATTAACATAAAAAGCATACCTATTGCTGAGAGGGCATTCATCTGATTGCATTTCTTATAAGTGTACATGGAAGAGATAAATCAAAAGACAACATCATTTCTTATAAGAAACCTTTTAGTATTAAAAAATGATAATAGACTGGGCGTATGTCTCCAGCATCTAATAGGGATAAAGAAAAAAGTGGAACACAAAAACTTGTTATTGATGATTGAGAAGTTACAAAAACAATCTCCCAAAGGGACAAAGAATAAAACATCCAAACTAAAAAAATAAAAGGCAAAACAGTAGCCTCCGGTAAGAAATACAACTTAAACCTAAAAAAATAAAAAACAAAACTAACTCACAATAAAGAACTAATAAACTAAAGAATCACTTAACAACATGAAGAAACTAAAGAAAAAGAGCTAGCAAAATAACAACTCCCAAGCAACCAATGATAACTTAGCAAAAACAGCAAACCTACTAGTCCTTTACCAATCTTTCCATGTTCTTTCTTCACCATGAGGGCTAAAGCAAAGCAACAGTCCCCAGTTGAACCAAGTGATAAAAGTAACTACCTGCGAAAAAAACAAAAGTTAAAAATAATTCATATCTTGAAAAGTTTCATAGAGGAAAATCTGATATAAATCCCTTAGTCTAAATTGAAATTTAATAGTGCAAACAATCAAGTTTATTCCATTCTAGAATCTCAACTTGCCTAATCTCTTAAGATCACCTTTAACAAAACATTGTGACCATTGATGAAGCAGAAATCATAGTCCAAATTACAACATAAGCAACTGACACATTACTTAAAAAACAAAATTAGAGATCAAAACAATCCCACAACAAACAAAATATTGATGGTAAACTAAACAATAATAATTTGATCATACTTATAAGAGGAACTTGATTTTTCAATTTGGAACTTCAAGGTTTCCATACAATCTTGACTTTGAAACAATCCATGTAAAGTAGAGTAGAGACGCTTGTCAAAGAGGTATATAATTTAACACTCACCCTCATATGTAAAGCTTTTTTAGAAAGGAATACAACTAAATATTAAGATTAATTTAAAACTCTAGTAAATTAGTCTACACGGGGACTCATCTCACTAGAAACTTTGAAGCTCTCCCGTTCGAAAGCAACCAAATGTATCAACTAACACGGAAGATTTTGACAACTTCCAAAAGTTTTTGAAAAAAAAACATAAAAATATAGAATTAAAACTGAGATTGAGATTATTTCTAGATATTTAGCTACAAAAATATAAAGTTGACATCCTTGTGTTGTGAAACCAAACATTTTTATGGTAAGGTTTCAACATTGCACTCAAATTTGAATGGAAAACTCACCAAAGTTTTGAATGCACGCTAATAAGATTTCTACAATTTATATTTACCTCACTTCTCAATTCTCAACATTTTTTCTTATTCCTAGAATGTTAAAAACAAAGTCATTGAGACTAAAAGTATAAAAGCATTTGTTGCAATGTTATTGTCAACTTATTAACCCTCCTCATATTTCAAGTACCTTAGAAAATGAAAATACCCATTTGCTACAATGTCAAACTCATGAGAATTCAGTGTGAAGCTATAAAAGCATTTGCGAAAATTGAAATTGTTCAAACATGAAATAACATTGGTGGATTCCACGCTATAATAATTATAGGGTTGTTTTATAACATTGTTTTATTAAAGCTATGCAAGAGAGAAAAAAAAAGTAGCAACATAGGTCAATTATTTTTACCTGAAGAATGCAATGGTCTCAGTTTTCCCCATAACCTCATTCGCAAATGGTGGATAGAAAATGACCTAATGCCTGAAAACGGATCACAATGGCTATGGAAAAAAAATGAGAGAAAAAGAAACTAACCTTCTTAATGAAAATAAAAAACTGAAAAGCAGATCATGGAAACAATGGGTGGACGACAAATTGCAAACGATGGGCGAACACAAAATAGACCTCTGTTGGTAGATAGACAAACGCCAAACGCCCAAAAGCAACTGCCAGCAATTAGTTGAGGATTTGAGGACGACCGCCGGCAATGGGTTGGGACGACAACGAGGTTTGGAAGAAGGAAGCCATAATGAAGATGGAAACTCAGAGTGTTTGTGGGAGCGTCAATGTTTTTTTTTTTTTTTTAAATAAATTGTTAAATCATTAAAAAAGAAAAGGCGGTAATTTGAGCACCCTTTTTCATTTGGATAAAAAATAATCATCATACTTGACATTTTTAAAACATCAAAATTTGGACTAGCGTGAAAAAATTCGAAAAATATCGCTAACCGCCATCTTTTTCTAGTTTTCTTGACGTTTTTTCTTAAAAATTATAGTTTATTTGACGCTTTTTCATAAAAATGTCAAGTAATCAAAATTTGAAAGAGTCAAGAAATATAGATTTTGTAGTAGTGATATCTATGGTATATAAGTGAGAGAAATTATCTCCATTGGTATGAGATCTTTTGGTGGAACAAAAAAACAATGAGTTTGTTGTCCTTATCAATTCATATCAGAGACATGCTGAATCAAAGTGAAACAAAGATTAGTGAGATGAGAAGAGGAGCAAGCTCAAAAAATAATTTAATAAGGATCAACTCTCTTGCTATTGTTGGACGTGATATCTATAAATAGGACTTTCAGCTTTGTAACTTAAGTAAGCAATAATACACAAAAATTCTACTTCTTACTTGAAAAAGACCAAAATTTATCTTCCAATTGATAAATTTTTTCTTTACCATTCTTTTCTAATAACTCCATTTGTAACCTCCACTATATATTTTTTTTTAGTACATCAACAATTGAGGTGGGGGATTCGAACTTATGATCTCTTGGTTATAAGTCTTACTTGATGCTAGTTGAGTTATGCTCTTGTTGGCTATAGTAATTATATTTAGTTGTCGTTAACATTGTAATTTAGAAAATTAGAATCTAAATTTTAGTCTATACAATTTAGTGAATTAAATTACTATAATTTTTGAAAAGAAGGGGTTTTGATTAAATCTTTAATTTAGAGGTATGAGAATTTAATTTAAGATTTTATTCTAGCTTCATAAGGAACCCAACTTTCCTTAGTAATTAGTTTTTCTCCAAATCCTTTAGTTTTCTTATTGGAGTTGTTATCGGTGAAATTGGATCATAAAAATAAATTTGGAATACAAAAGAAACAAAATGGCAAATACACAAAGAAGGACTGAACCCATGCAGAAACATACTAAATTGGGCTAAAAAGGCAAAAGAGTTGGGCATTCAGATTGTGCAAGAGGTGAGGATCGGGCTCGAAAGTCGGATCTCTGATCAGCCTCAGCCTGGCGAAGGCCGAGGCCGACCACGACCTAACCGAGGTCGAGTCTGAACCCAATTTGGTCGAGGTCGACCATGACCAGGCCGAGCCCAATTGGGCCGAGGCCGACCACGACCCAGCCAAGGCTGAGGCTGACCTCTCTGTGGGGTCGACCCATCTTCTTCTTCCTCTTCTAGACCCCGATCCGCATCCGAAGATGACCCTCTCCTTTTCCTACTTCATGATGGATTAGGGTTGACACCCTAGAAAAGACCTATAAATATTTTTCTTATCAAAAGAAATGTAACTTCTTCTCCATTCTAGAAACCTTGCTAAATTTCTCTAAACACTCTCAGACTTAAGCATCGGAGCCTGTGTAGCAAACACAACACTGGTGTTCAGATCTTTTTTCTTTTGCAGGCCACGTTTTTCCCCTCTTCAAACAAATTCACAGTGGTTGTCACGTGTAGGTCAGGTGAGTTATCTTGTCTGGATTTTAGCAACAACAAAAGTATTAATTTTGGAAAAGAGAAAAGACAAAAAAAAAATACCCTAAACTTTCATTCTTCTTCTTTTCCGACTTCACTAAACACCGTTCAACACGTATTCTGATTTGTTTGAAGTTTTTTTATTTTGGACTCATTCAATTATCTTTTACTCAATAGCAAGGAGTTGGGGTTTTTTTTTTCCAAGGCAATGCTAAACAAAATGGTTATATAAAGATGACTTTAGATGTTTTTAAGATTAAAAAGATTTTGAGAGCAATGAATTAAAAGAACTAAAAATAAACTTTAAGGATTGGTGAAAGCATGGTGAAAGAAAGTCAATTTTTCTAGTAGTAGATAAAGAAAAATTTTAAAACTAAAAAAAAAATTAAGGTTGCATTTGATAATCATTCGGTTTTTTAGTTTATGAAAATTAAGCTTATTTTCTCCCAATTTCATCTCTCTTAAGAAAATATTTGAATTCTTAATTTTTGAAAATTATTTTTTTTTTTAGTTTTCAAAACATGACTTGATTTTTGAAAACATAGCCAAAAAGTAGAAAACAAAACAAGAAAAATAATGGAAAAGTAATGTTTTATATAGGCTTAAGTTTCAAAAGCAAAAACTAAATGGTTAGTTATCAAATAGAGCCTCAGTTATTTGATTTTTTTTTTGTGCATTCTAACCCGTTAATATTCATTGATAAGTAATTATTAATTAATAAATTACCATTTATAACAAGTTGATAATAACATATATTTTGTAAATTAATAAATTAAACAACTTACACAAATTGAACATTCTCACAAAAAGACAATGTTTTGGAGGTTATTCAAAAATTTAAAAAGTAGATGGGCACTAGGCAACACTTAAGTATGTGCAACCCATTTATCAACCACAAGTTTTTTTTAAAAGAACTATATATTTATATTTTGTGGTTATCATGGAAGGTTGCACAATACTTGTGATTTTCCCAAGAGGATCTTATCATAGACTTTCTTTTTACTCTAATAGGATTTTTATAACCTCACGAATTATATTGACCAATTAAAAATTTAAAAAATTAGAATGAAATGAGATTTAAAGCGATTTCATATTAAAGTAATGCGAGTATGATTATATACTTAATCAGTTAATTGGATATGGAACTTGAAAGAGAGATAGATGCAAACTCTTTTTTAGTTTGCTTTATTATAGATTGTTTCGAGGAAGAAGTTCCTAATCACTTTTGTTTGTTGAGTTACATAGTTATTATGAAACATGTGTATGTTTTAGAAAAATCAAATCCTAAAATGAAGAGTTGTTCCATGGAGGGCAAGTAATGGAGGTTTCAGAGTGTTGCAAATATGGGCTACTTGTGTAACACCCGACTTATCCAGAGCATTAATTTTGAATTTTTTGGATTCTATTTCGATCAATTCTCCAATAAGTAGTTTGATGTGGGTTATTGGAAAATTTGAGAGTTTTTTAGGGCTTCTTTTTTGAAATTGGAAAGTAAAGGTATAAAAAAAATTGAGAAACAAATACGGAAGCAATTAGGTTTAGGTGTGGGTATCTCGCTCTCTTTAAGGTGATTAAAGCGCTCTGCGGTGTATATTTATTTATCAAACACTGGTGCAATAGTCTTCTCAGGCCTGCCCCCTTAGGATACAACAACTCAACTAAAACGTTGTGTAGCTCAATCCACTTTGCACTAAGAGATTGAGCTCAAAGCTCCACAACAAAAAACACTCATCTTTTGACCAATTGCTCGTAAAGGAGAAAAGTAGAGAATATGAGAATAGAGAGAAAAGAGGCTTGATGATGGTGTGTTTTTAAATTGTGGTAAGGAAGGTATTTATACTAGAATTTTAGATCTAGAGATTTAATTATAAGACTTTTAACCTCCCTTCAAATTAATAGACAAATACATCGTTTCTCATTTAAAAAGTAAAAAATAAATAATAATAAATATTAAAATGTTACAGCAGTACTCATAGCAAAATCTCAAAACGCTCCTAGTCGAGCATGGAAATTAAAGAGAAAATGACCATAATACAAGCCACGATAAGTACAATAAATAGGATGGGGTAAATTGAGACTAAAAATGGACTTAAGTGTTTATTTTTAGTTCTTTTAATTCATTGCTCTCGAAATGACATACTGAATGTGTTAATGACTACGAGATCTGTGGTTCGAATCATCTCAACTCCATTGTACTATAAAATAAATCTTACTATTGAGTACTCGAAGATAATTGAATGAGTCCGAAATAAAACATAAACTTCAAACAGAGTTATTAGAAAAGAATGGTCTTGGAGGATTATTGTTGTATGAATTAAATGCTTTATCAAATTAAAAAGAGTACCGATCATATTAGCATTGGAGCTTATTATTATTCCGATTCCGATACCCTTGATTTTTATTTTTATTTTTATTTTTTTAAGAATCATGAGGATTAATTAGGATTTTTTTAAAAGTTGTTAGGTTTACTGAGAGGAGAGTCAAAAGTTGGATGGAGAGAATTGACTTTCAATACGAATTTCATTGGACAAAAGAATGGAGTAAACTTCTTATATCAATTTTTTGAGAAATTATTCGGTGAGGCCGCCACAATGTGGTCAAGAATTTTTCACCGTTCGATGAAGAGAGACAAGTATTTCGATTTTATATCCAATGGTTATTAAGGGACATGGAAATTATTAGATCCACATCCAACGATTATTAAGAGGCAACCACATTGTGGCGGCCTCATTGAATAATTTCTCTTTTTGTATTTTGATTTGACAACAAGAATTGAGATCAGACATAATGTACAAATAAGAAATATCATGTCCAACAACAACATGAGAGTTTACCCTTATCAAATTATTTCCAATATTTTTCCCAAATGAACAAAATTTTGTTTACAAATTTATTGTCAAATTATCTTTTCTGTTAGTTAAGTCAACGATGAACAAGCGTAAGGACTATTTAGAATAATTTTTTAAACTTTCAAAGACTAAAAGTATCCTTTCTCAAACCTACAAGATCAAACTAACTCGAATTCCAAATTCGCAGCAAAAGTTTTCTGCAATATTGGGTGCCTCATCCTTACCTTTCTTAAATAAATAATAAGTAAATAATCAAACTATTACATGGGTTAGCAAATTTTAAATTTTACTAAATTTAAATATCATATGAAATCTAAAAGGGAAGCACACCTACACTAATTTGCTCGATTTACATGAATATTGATCAAAGTATCCATTAATAATTTGTTGGATTCAGATGGATGTCGATCAAAGTATCCATGTATAAAATGTTAGTTAGTTTTAAATTCCCCTTTCTTTAATATACTCCCATGAAAATGTTTTTTCAATAATCACAATCTTTTGAATAGTGATATCAATGTGCATATCAAATAGAAGTAATTTCGCCAAAGTGAGTACAATTCAGTGCGGTTGTTGACATGTAGTCTCGATCAAGTGGTTAGAGATTTGAATCTTCCAACGCTCAATTGTTTGAACAAAAAAAGAAATTCAAGTAGATCCCAAAAAATCATCTAAAAAATCATATGTGAGAAAATAAATGTAACACCCCAAGATCTTCAGGTACATTTTAGGTTGTTCTTTCGATAGATTTAATGAAAGTAAATTTTAAATGGACTTTGAGGCTTTGTAATGTAATTTAAAATTTATGCAATTGGAGAAGTTTGGATAATTTAAGGGCCTTTTGAAGTGCTTAATTAAGATTAAGAGCATTTTGGTGATTAAATTAAGGGGAAGGGCATCTTAGTAGCTTTGGTTGAGAGAATGGGGCATTTTTGTAATTATTTAAGAAGGGAAATTTAGGGTTTCATGTGGTACAACACGTTTTTCGAGGTCTTCTTCCTTCTCTCATCTCCATCTTCTTCCTCTCAATACCTCTTCACCGCCGGCAAGTCAACCTCGTCGCCAGGTAAGTCATGACCAGCCGTTCATGGAACTGGAGTTGCAAGCTCCTCCGGCCACGGTCCGAGACGTCGTCCGATGAGACAGCCCCAGATCTGGAACTTGCGCGTCACGCCGGCCTGCGCGAGGAGTAGGTGTCGTTTGCGCGTCTCGCCGGAAGCCTTCACGCCGCCTGCGTTGGTCCGCTGTAGCCGAACGTCTAACCGAAGCAAGTCGCCGCCGTTGTTTCTGTTTTAGCCGAACACCCAGGCCATCGTTTTCACGCCTTTGCCGTCAGACCCGCCATCCCAGCTGCAACCTCGCCAACCGCCGTCTGCGTCTGTCTCTGACCGCACGCCGCTGCAAGCTTTGGTCGACTGCTGCTTCACCGCCGCAGACGAGGTCGTGTACCAGGTTCTTAGTTGCAGAAGCTGCCTTTCGAAAATGAGAAGAAGAAGGTTGGGTTTCCTTGGTTCAATCGGTTCACGGTCTTTCCGACCGGTTTTCATTAAACCGACACCGGTTTGGATAGATCGGATCACGAGCTTCACAGATCTGACCGTCACGCGCTAAGACGCGCCACCTCCGCCACCACACGCGCCGCCACACGCGCCGCCACGCGCCGCCGTTCGCCGGAATATGTTCGATTGCATCCGTTTCGTTCTCCGAGTCCGTTTCAAGCCTCTGTTAGTGGTAATCCGACCTAGTTATGGTCAAATCTTGAGATATGAGCTTATTTATGTGATTTAGCTAAGAAATTAACGATGTTGATTTAGGAGGCTCGAGTTCTGAACACGATTGAATGGATTGCTGAGTCAGAGATTTAAATATAGGATATCTCGGAGCTAAGGTTATGGTAAGGGTTTTTCTATAAATGATTTTGAAAATGGGATTTAGTGTACTTTATGAAATATCTATTGCAAAAGATGAAATTCATAGGTTACTCCAAAAAGAGTATTATCATGGATTTATTTCAAAGAATGGTGTCCCAGGATTTATGCTTAAGACTTGAACTTAGAAAAGAAATATTTCAAAGGGTTTGAAATTACCCTAAGTAAATGATTTCCAAAAGATTTAGAAAAGAACTTAATCTTGGAATTTGAGAGGGTTCCAAGTGATTTAAGGGTCTGAGGGGACCCGAATAGAAATGATTTTTAAAGTATTTGAAAATGAGTTTCTTTTACACAGTTATGTATATTTACATATAGTGAGATGTTCAGTTATGCTATTGTGATGAATACGTATTTGAAAATGTAAATGTATTTATGCTTTATGATTAATTTACTCAGGTTTTAAATTTATGAAAGCTATGCCATGATTATGTGATTGTGCATCATTATGACTGCCTATATATGTGTTACTGACATATAGGACCTCATGCATATTGTGTGAATATGAACATGTTATGTAAGCTGTGGCAATTGGTCTCCTGAGAATTTATGCATGGTAAAACATGCATCAGAGACCCTATGGGTCAAACTTATAGGAGTCTGTGAGGGACTCAAACTTATAGGGGTCTGTGAGGGACTCAAAACTTATAGGAGTCTGTGAGGGACTCAAACCTATAGGGGTCTGTGAGGGACTCAACATGAAGAGACTCAGGTAGACTCAATTGACCACGCATAGCCAAGGAGAAAAGTCATGATTTTATGAAAGAAGTTTTAGGCCCCACAACAGAAAGTTCTATGATTTCAAAAGTCACGAATAACAGTCATGTATAGAAATCATGTTTAAAGGAAAGTCATGTTGCATGTGTTTGCAGTTCCCGACCCCCACTTACTGGGTATTTTATAATACTCACCCCTTTACCTTTGTGTTGTTTTCTCTGTTTTAAAAATGTTTTTTGTAAAGGCCGTGGCATACCAGGTAGTGGTGACGGGGATGCGCTAAAGAAGCCATGGGGACCAAGTCATAGTTTTCCGCGCATATGTTTTAGATAATATTTTTTTACAGACTATTATTTTCCGCTATGTATTATAGAAGTTTGAAACCAGAGGCCAAACTGAGTTATGTTTTTAAATGTTTTTATTTTATGGGATCCCAACATAAAGTGAATTTAATCGTCAAGTTTTTCCCTATTTACCTTTATTTAAGGCATCAAAGTCATGCATGAGTAGTAATGCCCTAGGAACTTACGTTATAAAAGTAGGGGCGTTACAATAAACATTATGAAACTGATTGAGTCTCCTCATATATTTTTTTAATTATCTTTTATCTAATTTATTGTATGTGGGCGTGTCTTGTGTAATTTACAGTTACTAGATTTATTAGGAAACATATTTAATATTATCATATTCCATATTCTTACAACTTTTTTTAGATCAATTGTATTTAGATGTAAAATCCAACTTACAGTTACAATGTTTATTATGAAACTGATCTAATTTTATCGTCTTTTATCTTTTTATATCATTTGTTTATTAATTATATGTGAATTTTCCTTTTAAATCTTTTGTTTATTAATTATATGTGGATTTTTAAGGCTAACTTACCATTATACTTGGTTGATTAGAAACCGATATGATTTTTTCATATTTCTTTTTTTTATAACTTTTTGTTATTGATTGTGTAAATATCAAGGCTAATTTACCGTTACAATTGACACAAATCTTTTAACTACAGTGCCAAATAGCAACTTTTTTTTTTAATATGAAAAAGAAAAAAAATAGTAACTCACCATTGAACTTCACTATATATCCATGAGTTCAATTCATTCCTTGCACTCAACAATTGAAAATAAACTGATATACAATTAAGTATTATAATTCTCTCGGTCTCTCTTGGCAAAATGTCATCATCTTTAGCATTTGCCTTCTCAATGATGTTGTTGCTACCCATTAGCCTACACGCTACCGATGAATTGATCTCACTTCTACCAGAAACTACAGTCACTATTATCAACGAAGTGGGTGGCCCATTATTGGGCGTTCACTGCAGATCCAAACAAGACGATTTGGGAGTTCATATTATAGAATCAGATAAAAGCTACTCCTTTACCTTTAGACCTAATGTTTGGGGAACGACGCTATTTTACTGTAGCTTCGAATGGATGCAAGACCAACCCCACTACTTCACTATTTACGACTTCAAAAGAGATGCAAAAACTTGTACCGACTGCAAGTGGCTCGTTTATGCAAGTGGCCCATGCTTGCAACATTCTGAAACCTCTATTACTTGCTCTTCATGGAACAAGAACCCTTCATTTTAGGATTTGATTTTTTGCTAAACCATGCACACATATTTTCATATTAAATATGTAACTCAGCAAAACACAAAAGAGATTCAGGAAATTTTTTCTCAAAACTATCTATAATAAAGCAAATTAAAAAAGAGTTCGCATCTATCTAATTATCTCTCTTTTAAGTTCGGTTGCCATTAAATATATAATGAAACTTCCATGAACTTAATATGAAATCGCTTTCAATCTCTCTTCATTCTAATTCGGTAATTTTTTAGTTGGTCGCAAGGACGTGTCAATCCTAATAGCCTAAGAAGAAAGTTGCAGTTTAATATATGATTTTCTTATGTGCTTTAAACGTAAACTTTATAATAAATACAAAGCTTTTTATATTTCCCATGTTTACATTCCTTTCTTTTTTCAATCACTATTAGCGTATTTAAATTTCCATGAACTCAATATAATTTAGAATCAATTAAAATTTTCTTAGAGTAAGATTTAATAAAAATATCTAGGTAATTTTAATTATTTTAAGAAATTGAAGAGTTTCAACGCCACAATATATATTGCAGAAAAGTTTTGGTGTTTAGAGTTTGAAGTTCGTTTCAGTTTGATCTTTCAGGTTTGGGAAATGATACTTTTAGTCCTTGAAAGTTTTAAAAATTATTCTAAATGGTCTTTAAGCTTCTTGATTGTCAACTTAACTAACAGTAAGGTAATTTGACAATTAATTTGTAGACCAAACCTGTAGGGATTTTGGCAATATATTAGAATTGAAATTGTCCCACATCGGAAAGGTGCAAAGAAGTGATGGGCTCCTGACACTATAAAAAGGAGGCTATGACTTTGGTTTCAAAGCATCCGAGTTAGAAACACTTTAAGCTTGGTGTACTAGCTCTAGTTAAATTCCCTCTTTATATTGTCTTGTTTGAGAGTGAGAAAATGAGTGTGAGTGGCATAAAACTTTGGGAGCATGTTTTTGTAATTTAGGTCGGGGAGAGAATTCTGTGTGATTGAAACAATTTTGCACATAGTAGAATTTCTTTCTGTTCGTGGTTTTTGTTCTTCGAGTTTAGAATTTTTCCAAGTAAATTCTTGTGTTTCTTATTTTGTTGATTTCTTTTAATTTCTCAGTTATTTATGCTAATTCCTACGGTAGTAGAGTGAGAGATTTTTTCCCAACAAGTGGATTGTTAGGAGTGCTCACAATGTCCCACATTGGCTAGAAAAGGAAAAGATTTATGGTATAAAAGTGAGGGAAATTATCTTCATTGGTATGAGATCTTTTGGTGGAACAAAAAAACAATGAGTTTGTTGTCCTTATTAATTGATATCAGAGACATGCTGTAATCAAAGTGAAACAAAGATTAGTGAGATGAGATGAGGAGCAAGCTCAAAACATAATTTAATAAGGATCAACTCTCATGTTGTTGTTGGACATGATATCTATAAATAGGACCTTTAGCTTTGTATTTAAGTAAGCAATAATACGTGAAACAAAGATATTAGTGAGATGAGATGAGGAGCAAGCTCAAAAAATAATTTAATAAGGATCAACTCTCATGCTATTGTTGGACATGATATCTATAAAATAGGACCTTTAGCTTTGTATCTTAAGTAAGCAATAATACACAAAAATTCTACTTTTTACTTGAAAAAACCAAAATTTATCTTCCAATTGATAAATTTTTTCTTTACCATTCTTTTCTAATAACACCATTTGTAACCTCCACTATATATTTTTTTTAGTACATCAACATTTGAAGTGGGGGATTCGAACTCATGATCTCTTGGTTATAAGTCTTACTTGATGCTAGTTGAGTTATGCTCTTGTTGGCTATAGTAATTATATTTAGTTATCGTTAACATTGTAATTTGGAAAATTAGAATCTAAATTTTAGTCTATACAATTTAGTGAATTAAATTACTATAATTTTTTAAAAGAAGGGATTTTGATTAAATCTTTAATTTAGAGGTATGAGAATTTAATTTTAGATTTTATTCTAGGTTCATAAGGAACCCAACTTTCCTTAGTAATTAGTTTTTCTCCAAATCTTTTAGTTTTCTTATTGGAGTTGTTATCAGTGAAATTGAATCATAAAGACAAATTTGGAATACAAAAGAAACAAAATGGCAAACACACAAAGAAGGACTGAACCCATGCAGAAACAGACTAAATTGGGCTAAAAAGGCAAAAGAGTTGGGCATTCAGATTGTGCAAGAGGTGAGGATCGGACTCGAAAGTCGGATCTCAGGTGTCACGGTCATGCTTGTCCAAGGCGTGTTGCCCATGGCCGCATGGCCGTCCCCATCCTTTTTCATTATGTTTTCATGTATGCTTTTGCTTTAGCATTGTTATTTCATTTCCATGTATTTTTGTGGGCATATGACTCCTCGCCAAAATGACGTGCAAGGGGGTCATAGCCAAAATTCCTAGAATGTACTATAGGGGGATGCGAACATTCATCAATTCTCCCTACCAAGAGTTATATGCTAGATAAGTGTGGCTTTCTTATTATTGTTTGTCAGCTGTATAACTAACTTTCTAAACTCTCACAAACGCTTTCTAAAATGTTTTCACAAATTCTCTCTGACCCCGTTTTCTAAAACCTTTTTCTCAAGAACGGGGTGGAGGTTGCGATATAGGCCGTTGTGCCGCCGGCGATCCGAATTTGAGTTGGCTGACTTGCTCGTGAGCGAGAGCAAGTGCCGCACGGTCGTGTCAAGACCCTCTAAAAGGTGCGCCAGTGATGATTGGTATCGAGCCTAGTTGGCTTCGCGAAAGGCAAGACACGATAATCATGCTCGCAAACAAATTAAACAAGTCGGACAAAGAGCGGTTGGCGAGATCGAGGAGCAATTGCTCCTCTTGACGAAGTCCCCGATAATATTCGGTCCTTGGGATCTCGATCGAAGAGATTGCGGCCAAGGCCGACGCGATTGATGCGATTGCTTTGGGCGCATCGAGGGAATGCCCGTCTATGAATTGATGGAGAGAGTTGAGAGACCTCGAGGACGAGGTAAACCGATGTGAAAGCTTGGGCGTGGTGCTAGCTTCGTCGGGCGGCGTCGCCTAAATTGAGGAACGTGTCGACGGATGCAGGCGGTTCCCACAAAGAGTTGGGTCGATGTTTTCGACTTTTACATTGATGTGAGAGATGCCCTTAAGATCTGTAGGGGCGAGATAGGCGAGATGGCATGCAAAGCTAAATCTCACCATGATTGCGATGGGAAGTCAAGCCTCACCAGGGGCGCGACTAAGTCGGGGAAGAAGAAGATCCCCGAGCCAAACCCTTACGTGTGGGTTCGAGATGCCAAAGTGTTGGAAAACTTCATCTTCGATATGGAGCAATACTTTCGAGCAATGATACGGTGGTCGACGAAGAAAGAGTCACCTTAGCAACAATGCATCCGGAAGACGATGCCAAACTATGGTGGAGGACCCGTTATATGGACATCCAAGAAGCGGATGTACCATTAACACATGGGAGACGCTGAAACAAGAATTGCGCTCGCAATTCTTCCCCGAAATGTTGAGATAATAGCAAGGCGCAAGCTTCGAGAGTTGAGACATAAAGGTGCCATCCGCGAATATGTCAAACAGTTTGCGGGTTGATGTTGGACATCCGGATATGAGTGAGAAGGACAAGATCTTCTCCTTTGTCGAAGGAGGTTACAACCATGGGCGGGCTAAGTTATGACGAGCAATGTGAGTACAACACCCGACCGGGCATATCAAAGCAATGAACGATCGCTTTGACTTGAGTGGTGACGGTATCCATGCACATCCCCAAGCGGGGCCGAGCAAAACCTCCCACGGGGAGATGATCGATCTCATCACCCTAACTCTCCCAAGAGTGGGGAGGAGATAGGCCTAGAAGTTCGGGAAGAGACAACAGAAGTCCCCACCGAGGAATGGAAATTCGTGGCGAGACCCGCATAACAAGAGCAACCACTACCGTAAGTGCGTTCTTTGTGGCCAGGCCTCACCGAGTGAGTGATCGCCCGAGTAAAGTAGCCTCAAGGCCCTCCAAGCGTCCTATGAGGCAAAGAAAGGAAAAGAAGTCGAAGATACGGAAATTGAGTCCGCATAAGACGATGACCTAGAGAATCCGCGCATTGGCGCCATAAGATTCTTGTCAGACCTCCGTAAGAGTGGGGAGAGACAAAGAGCCCATCCAGTAGGGGGCCTCATATGCGTTGGCGCACATGTCAACAACAAAGCAACCAAGAGTACTATGGTTGATTCGGGAGCCACCCATAACTTCGTCCTCGAGGCGGCGAGGCGATTGAACTTGTCCCCGAGCCGAGATCCGGAAGGATGAAAGTCAGAATTCGCCGCCTTTCCTATTTCAGGAATTGCAAAGGGCGTCTCAGTCAAGATGGGAGACTGGGGTGGTCGAGTAGACCTTGTCGTCGTCAGGATGGACGACTTCGATGTTGTGTTGGGAATGGAGTTCCTTCTTCAGCACAAAGTCATACCTGTGCCCCTAGCGAGTGTCTAGTAATCACAGGAGGAAATCACATCGTAGTGCCAGCGAGTTAAAGCGACCTAAGGCGCGCGAGTAAGTAATATCGGCCTTGCAACCGAGAGCGGGCCCAGTGAATGTTGTGGCGAGGTGCCACGAGTAACAGACCATTGCGACGAGAGAAGCGGCGGTCGAAAGTACACCCCCCCGAGAGGAGGGAAGGAAAGAATAGTTCAGGTGCAAGAGTGCACACAAAGAGCGCCGAGGCGCGAAGTCGAGGGACACAATCGAGAGAGTGCCCTCCAAGAATGAAGCCAAAGCGGCGGTGCGTAGTAGTGCGAAGTCGGACTACCACCGGGCTTGGAAGACGCAATCACGGCGTGGTGCGAAGGCGGCGGCGTGACAAGCCCGCCGATCAAATCGAAGAACTCCTTTGAGGTCCTAGGCGAAGGGATTCAGTCGACAGCGCCCCATACGAGAAGGTGCAACAGCTTGCAGATGTGGAAGGAAGCCGTGGGAGGCGAAGTCCGTTGGGACCGAGTTGAAGACTTGAAGAAGGCTGCCACCCAGACCATCCCGTTCGAAGAGTGTCGGTTGGCGAGGCGTCAACCAATTAAGTGGGGGAGAATGTCACGGTCATGCTTGTCCAAGGCGTGTTGCCCATGGCCGCATGGCCGTCCCCATCCTTTTTCATTATGTTTTCATGTATGCTTTTGCTTTAGCATTGTTATTTCATTTCCATGTATTTTTGTGGGCATATGACTCCTCGCCAAAATGACGTGCAAGGGGGTCATAGCCAAAATTCCTAGAATGTACTATAGGGGGATGCGAACATTCATCAATTCTCCCTACCAAGAGTTATATGCTAGATAAGTGTGGCTTTCTTATTATTGTTTGTCAGCTGTATAACTAACTTTCTAAACTCTCACAAACGCTTTCTAAAATGTTTTCACAAATTCTCTCTGACCTCGTTTTCTAAAACCTTTTTCTCAAGAACGGGGGTGGAGGTTGCAATATAGGCCGTTGTGCCGCTGGCGATCCGAATTTGAGTTGGCTGACTTGCTCGTGAGCGAGAGCAAGTGTCGCACGGTCGTGTCAAGACCCTCTAAAAGGTGCGACCGTGACATCAGGCATGCCCCCTTAGGATACAACAACTCAACTAAAACGTTGTGTAGCTCAATCCACTTTGCACTAAGAGGTTGAGCTCAAGGCTCCACAACAAAAAACACTCATCTTTTGACCAATTGCTCGTAAAGGAGAAAAGTAGAGAATATGAGAATAGAGGGAAAAGAGGCTTGAAGATGGTGTGTTTTTAAATTGTGGTAAGGAAGGTATTTATACTAGAATTTTAGATCTAGGGATTTAATTATAAGACTTTTAACCTCCCTTCAAATTAATAGATAAATACATCGTTTCTCATTTAAAAAGTAAAAAATCATAAATAATAATAAATATTAAAAATGTTACAACAGTACTCATAGCAAAATCTCAAAACGCTCCTAGTCGAGCATGGAAATTAAAGAGAAAATGACCATAATACAAGCCAAGATAAGAACATTAAGTAAGATGGGATAAATTGAGACTAAAATTAAACCAGAGAGAGCCTTTGAAATTGGTGGGTGGAACAATAGTTTTCTTCCTCGAATTCGGAAAAGTACTCTTTATAGTTCTTGCAGTAGCTTCGAGACGCTACAGGCAGGGTCAAGATGCTACTATTTTTTTTATCTTTGAAAATCAAGCCTATAAATAGTACTTTTACCCGTAAGTTTTCTTGGGTTGTTATCTACTTTTTACCTATATTTTTAAAAATCAAGCTCAACAACTAGGATTCGACACCTACTCTCAAGCTCAACCACTAGAATCCTAATCATTCAAATCAAGCAACTCATAGTTAAAGATAAGTCACACTCCAAAACTAGCATGACTACAATTTTATGATCATTCCTTTTATTTTATTTTATTTTTTATAAAAACAGATATTTACATTATTCTCCTCCACTTCCATAAAACTCACTACTTAGGGCTATGTTTTTTTTTTTTCTTTTTACCATTTTTTTTATCTTCTTGACTCTCCTGTAGTTCTTAGAATGGCACACGTGGTTAGCGTAGCACACCTAAGCAATGAGACTCTCCCGTAGTTCTTAGAATGGCACACGTGGTTAACGCAGCTCATCTAAGCAATGGGTACAGGCTTCTCGCTTGATACCTTCGCTCCAAGAGGCCAACATGGTTAGTGCCAAGACCCCCTGACATCGAGTACCAAGTTGCCTAAACTGACTCTAAATAACAAAAGAAGTAGCACATTTTTTTTAGCCCAATGGAGTTTTAAGGAAATGAAAGGTTTGCACACTTTTTCTTTCTTTCTCTTTTTTTTTCTTTTTTTTTTTAAAGAAAAACGGAGAATTTACCTTTCCCCCCAAACTTAGAGTACTCAATGTTCTCATTGAGTTAGGGAGGTTAGGTAACTCCCCCAAACTTTGAGTGATCTCAAATTTGGAGTTTACTAATTTAGGAGCGTTCTAAAATATGTATGAGTTACCTAACTTGTCATGGCTTCTAGTTTTCGAAATGTTTTGGTCTAGGAGTTGAATCCTAACTAGTTTGATTGGAACACTAACCATAAGTGCACTAGTGAACCCTAATGACAAGCTTAACCTCGAGAAACACGAAATAAGATAGCACACTCTTGCCTCAAACACAAACAACAACCCTTATTTTCATTAACCTTAAGATTTGACTTTAACTTTTTATTTCCATAGAGATGCATATCAAGTTTCTACCAATGACAACACACTTTTTACCATTAAAAACATGCAGAAACTTAATTTTTCAACAAGGAACAACAACCATCTTTCCAATTTTTACTTGCTTAAACATAATGAATCAACTACCTACATCATGCATATCATAGACCATGAAAACCAACAACTAAACATGGAATCCGGTAGTCAAATTAGATCATTTTAAAGTCCTAAAGCAAGTAAATAACTTTATAAACACAAAGGCATGCAACACCCTATAAACGCTAATAACACACAGTCTCATCAACAGAAATTTTCAATCAAGCCCAAAATCAGATTCAGAACAACACATGTCTCCCTTATGGTTAAGGCATACATTACCCTTAATGTAAAAAAAATGCTCACTTAAGCATGCTTAAGGACAACTAACAAAGATGGAAGAGAGAACAATACTTCCATGAATCGATGAGACCTCCACTAAAGCGCATATCAATCATCAAACCCTTAGGGAGCTGCAAAATAGGCAAGGGTTATTTATTTAAAAACAAAAACAACTAAAAACGAAACAAAAGAAAAAAAAACAAAAAAAAAAAATTAAAGACGAAACAAACGAAATAAACTTTGGGTTGCCTCCCAAGAAGCGCTTATTTAACGTCATTAGCTTGACGTAGTATACGTGGGCTCGTCAAGGTACGTAAAAATTCTCCCACTTCTTCGGGCCTCCCTTTCTTGAATCTACAAAACAAATTAATGCTAGCAAGAATACTAGCTTCTCATGAGAGCCCGATTCAGATATATTTTTTGATTTTTTATATAATAAAAGAAAAGGAAAAACAACAAAGTAAATATTTTTTAGTTTTTTATTTGATAATAGAAAAGAAGAAAAAACAGGAAAATAAACAGACTCACAAAAATACACTGACTCAAGAGCATAGAAAGAAAAACACTCACCAATAAGAGCAAAATCAGAAGATAGAACTAACATAGACTCAAAAGCTTCAAACTCTACCTCCTGGCCTAACTCAACAGGCTCGACTTCTTCCACGCTCTCATTGACTCCATCCTGGTGTGTACTACAAGGTTCTAGTTCTTTTGCATCTAAAGCACAATCCTCTAATTGCCCATACTCAGAAAAATTTGAAGGACTAGGATCCTGAAGGTCTATCAGCGGGTTAGTGATCAAGTGACTCACCGAACTATCTATGGGTGTGGGTCCTCCTTCACTCTCTTCCCTAGGATGTTCAACCTCAGATGAGTCTAAATACATTTGTTCTCTAAGGGAGACAAGTGTATCTGTTAGGCGTTGAATTGACTCTCCTATTTGCATATTCCTCTCATCTGACGTTCTCATATATTCTAATAACAACGTTTTAAGGGAAGATTCATCTTCTACCTGGGGTTCTTTGATTTGGGAAGGATATGGCTCAAAACCCCTAGGATATGATTCATAGGCCCAATTGCTCTGATTATTATCATACATGTGATCCCCATAAGTCATAGGGTTACTATGATAGTAATTAGGCATTTGGTAGCCATAAGATCCATACCCCTCACTGGAAGACTCTAAATTGGCAAAGGGATGATCATAAGAAAAAGAACTATATTGTGGTTGCTCATTGGGCACAGAAGACCGCCCAAAGTTAGCATAAGCCATAATAAATTAATGAATCAATTATAACAGACTCAAGAAACACAATAAGCCCCAATCACAACCAAAAAATAAATAAATAAATAAATAACCAAGACTAAAAAAAATACACGAAATAAAGACAACAAGGCACACCCAACAAAAAAAAATAAGGATAAAATGCTAAAATCAACTCAAACAAAATAAGAATCAAAACTAGTCCCCGGCAACGGCGCCAAAAACTTGATGTGAAAATATCAGTGCCCTAAACTAATGCAAATTAGGATGAGACTCTGACTCTTCTGTGACGTGCAAGTATACACGGCCAAGTGCAGCAAGTGATAATAAAAGTATCGATCCCACAAGGACTAGTAGAATCTAAATGAATGAGTGTCCTAGCAGATTTTCCTTTTTTTTAGTGCAATGCATGAGTGTGCAATTTACTGTTGAAAATAAATAAAGTGATGTGTTAAGTGAGAAAAGACAAGACAAGACAGAAGAAAATAACTGAATTTAAATGCGGGAGAGGAGAAATGCAAACAAGAGGCAAGAAAGTAAAAGTTGTGATTCTATAATTGAAAAGGTAGGCTTGGGTTAGGTTGTAACTCTCATGCTTTAATTGGAATAAAGATGTGATTAATTCCTCAAGTTCACCTATTCATGTGTTCAAATGATTTCTTTCAAATTCATTAAGTTTTAAAATCAACAATCTTTCAATTGAGATCTAAATTATGATCATGAATTTTAGGTTCTAGGTGTGTCAATTATCTCTAATCAACTCAAAACCCCTAGAATGAAGTTTTAGTTTTCTAATTCACTAGCTCTCTCAAGTTCGTGAATTCTAGAGAAATTAAAAACCCAATTTCAATTCTCATGCAATGTTTAAAATTACTAAAATTTCATAAACTCAATCGATGGCATTAATCATAAATTTATTCCAAAATTTGCATTTGACCACAACCCAACCTTTGCCTAAGATAAATTAGTTCATGGCAAGGATCAAATCACACATCTTTAAATTGGTCATGCCTACACTAATCAAGAAATTCATATGCAAAAACAATCCAAAAAAGTCACACAAATTGCTTAGAACAGTAAGGCAATTAACCTCCAATTAGTGTATGACAAAGCCCAATAAAAGCAGTGATATTCGGCAAAATATTAGAGTAAGTGCTAGAGGAAAGGAAGTCAAATTACACAAAGAATAGGCTAAAATTGCTTCAAAGAAATGCCCGAAGAAAACACCTCGATTTCTGGTGAAAGTTAGGCACTTTGCTTCAGCAATTGCTCTGGTTGTTCCCAACACAAATCAGCCAATTGCTCCAACAAAAGGCCTATCGGGTACCTCCTTCACAGCAGCTGCACGTTGCTTCAGCAAACCTTTCGGCAGCTCCCAACAATTGCTTCAGCAAACCTCTCGGCAGCTCCGACGCCTGCAACCTCACGCGATTGTTTCAGCAAATCGATGGGCCAACTCTCTCGATGTTGTCCCTCGCAATTGCTACAGCAAATCTCAGCACCTTCCTCCGACTGCTGAAAGGCGGTAGGTTGGCTCCCCGAATGTTTGCTTCAGCAAAAGACAGCCACGATTTCCTAGTTGCTGCAGCAAACCTTTATCGATTAGCTTCTCTCCTGGCCCTCTCGAACCCTCTCGCACGGTCTTGCTGTAGCAACGTCACCAACGATTTCTTCCGCCCCTTTTTGCTACAGCAAAAACGAGAGCTCTCTTCCTCGCCAAAGAACACCCCCCTCAATGCTTCAGCCGATTGATGGACCACACGATTGCTACAGCAAATACACCTTCATGATTTGTCTCTCCAATGCACACATTTGCTGTAGCAATCGCTCGATTCTCTTTCTCTCCTCGGTCTCTTTCTCTTGTCGCCAATCCTCTGCCCCCTTTCACCTGTAAACCCTAGCCTCCTTATACAAGATGGTGTTGCCCTAATTCCATACATTACAAAAATACCCTTAAGGGTAAAAAGACCATCTTACCCTTCGGGTAAAATGTCTAAAATGCCCTTAAGGACTCTTGTAATTTTTAAACATCTCCTGCACACAGAAAAATCTCAAATACATTTATAAAGTCAATTATAAAAGAAACTAAATACGCGAGGATTTTTGGAGTTAAGAAAAATCTCAAATTTCGGTCTTTAATCAACTGTTAGCTTATTTTCCTAAATTTCTCAAATTAAAGCACAAAAACATCAAAATTAATTCTTTTTTAACCTAATGCTTAAATTCAAGATTTTAGAGCTAACACACATAATTTAGGGATAAAATAACATGAGGATCACTAAATTAAATGCAATTCAAGTGGATTAAACACTAAAATTCTAGTAAAATAACTCACTTATGGTGAGTTATCAATGGCCAACAACCAAATATATCTCATTTGAGAATTTTTTGATGTGCAGTATATGTTCCAATTGTTCCACCACAACGTACTAAGATGGTTCCTCAAATGAGGTTAGGAATATATGTTAGATATGATTCCCCATCAATTATTAAATATCTTGAACCCCTGACGGGTGATGTATTTACTGCACGATTTGCTGATTATCATTTTAATGAAACAAATTTTTCAAACACTAGGGGGAGGAATTAAGAAGTTGGAAAAAGAAATTACAGGAATCCATCGTTATTATCTCATTTAGATCCCCGTACAGATCAATGTGAACTTGAAGTTCAAAAGTTAATCCATTTGTAAAATATAGCAAATCAATTACGAGATACATTTACAGATGCTAAGAGAGTAACTAAAGCATACATACCAACTGCAAATGCCCCATTGAAATTGATATCCCAATACAACAAGTTATCACTAATGAGTCTGTGGCATGCTAAAAGCGTGGTAGACCTATGGGGTTCCAAAGATAAAAATCCTCGGAAAAGAAAAGTAGTTGATAATAAAAATTATCCAAGAAAGGATATGGATATTGCAAAAGAAATTCAGAATACAACTAATAATAAAGGTATTTATGAAAGTCCAATACTTGTGGATAATAATGAAATTTCCATAAACTATGTTATATCAGGAAAAAAAATGGAACCGAAATAATATAGTTGTTGACAACATTTTTGTTTACAATGTTGCTCATGATATTATATTATTCATGAAGATGATGATCCAAAATCTATTGAAGGATGTACGTCGACATAGAAATGATTGACTTAAATGGAAATAAGCAATCCAAGCAGAATTAAACTCACTTTCAAAACGTGAGGTTTTTGGACCAATAGTCCTAACACCAGAAAGTGTCAAAAACCTATGGGATATAAATGGGTATTTTTATCGAAAAGAAATGAAAAGAATGAGGTCACAAGATATAAAGCAAGACTTGTTGCACAAGGATTCTCGCAAAGACCTAGTATTGATTATAAGGAGCCATATTCTCCTGTGGTGGATGCAATAACATTAAGATATCTAATTGACCTGACTGTATGTGAAAAACTTGGCATGCATCTAATGGATGTAGTCACGACATATTTGTATGGATCTCTAGATAATGACATTTATATGAAAATCCTGGAAGGATTTAAAATGCCAGAAACATATTCTCGGAAATTGTGTTCAACAAAGTTACAGAGATTACTATATGGATTAAAACAATCAGGACGAATGTGGTATTCCCCTGAGTACATATTTGTTGAAAGAAGGATATCAAAATATAATCCAATATGTCCGTGTATTTTCATAAAGAAATCATAGTCAGGATTTGCTATTATAACTGTATATGTTGATAACTTAAAATATAATTGGAACTCCTGAAAAATTATCAGAGACAATAGAATATCTTAAGAAAGAATTTGAGATGAAAGATCTTGGAAAAACAAAATTTTGTCTTGGTTTGCAAATTGAACATTTAGCAAATGGGATATTTGTTCATCAGTCAACTTATACAGAAAAAATCTTGAAAAGATTTTATATGGATAAAGCTCATCCATTGAACATTTCAATGGAAGTTTGTTCACTGGATGTAAATAAAGATATATTTCGACCTCGAGATGATAACGAAGAACTTTTTGGTCCTGAAGTACCATATCTTAGTGCAATTAGTGCACTTATGTATCTTGCTAATAATGCAAGACCAGATATCACATTCTCAATAAATTTATTATCGAGATATAGTTCTTGTCCAACCAAAAGACACTGGAATGGAGTTAAACATATACTTCGTTATCTCCAAGGAACAATTGATATGGGATTGTTTTATTATAACAAAATCACATTTTGATATAGTTGGTTATGCAGATTTTGGATATTTATCTGATCCACACAAAACTAGATCCCAAACAAGTTATCTGTTCACATGTGGAGGAACTGTCATATCTTGACGATCAGTAAAACAGACCATAACAACCACTTCTTCAAATCATGTCGAAATCCTTGCAATTCACGAAGCAAGCCGAGAATGTGTATGGTTAAGATCGATGACTCAACATATCCGTGAAACATATGTGGTTTGTCTTCTAGTAAACATCTTCCGACGATATTATACAAAGACAACACAAGCTGTATAACCCAAATCAAGGGAGGATATATCAAAGGAGATAGAACGAAACGTATCTCACCAAAGCTTTTCTACACTTATGATCTTGAAGAAAATGGTGATATCACTGTACAACAAATTTGTTCGAAAGATAACCTGACCGACTTATTTACGAAGACATTACCAACTGCAACCTTTGAGAAATTAGTACATAACATTGGAATGCGACAACTCAGAGACTTTAAACTATATAAAATATGTACTCTTTTTCCTTCACTAGGATTTTTTTCCCATTGAATTTTTTTCTAGTAAGGTTTTAACGAGGCATATTTTATATAAATAGGCATTTAAGGGGAGTAAAGTGAATATTACAACAAAATAGATGCACCTTTGTCCTTTAACCATGTGTCAAAAGTCCAATTGACCATGTGGCCTCCATGTGTCCATTTTCTACCTTTGATTAGTGTCCAAGTGTACCACATCAAGTTTTCCATTTTGCCTATAAATATTGGCCTATAGTGAAAAAAAAAATGTACAATTGGTGAAGAATTCTCTCCAATATTCTTTGGTGAAGAATTCTCTCCAATATTCTTTTTTCTCTCCCACTTTCTATTTGAGTATCATTTATTTAATTTGCGATTAAATTCCACTTTCTTTCTTGATATTCACTACAACAAATTTGGGCTTCCATGTCAGTTTTGCACTGACATTGAACCCATATAATGTCGGTTTTGCCAACCGACATCTTTCCAGGTGTCATCATATGGGTACGATGTCGGTTGGGTTTAATGTCAGTTTTAAACCGATATCGTAGTGAAGCGACATCATACTCATACGATGTCAGTTGGATACGATGTCGTTTAAAATTGACATCAAACCTAGTGACATCTTACCTATATGATGTCGGTTGGATACCATGTCAATTTTAAACTGACATCTAACCCAATGTCATCTTACTCATACGATGTCGGTTTGATACCATGTCGGTTCTAAACTGACATGTAACCCAGTGACATCTTACCCATACAATGTCGGTTTTGCAATAATGTTCGTTAGAAACCGACATCAAACCTAGTGACATTGTACCCATACGATGTCAGTTTGCAACGATATCGATTAGAAACTGACATCGAAAGTTGATTCGAGGTACACATACGATGTCAGTTTAGTACGATGTCGACTACGAACTGACATCTATAGGGGTATCGATAACGCTCTGAAACCGACATTGTATCTTCATCTTATTATTAATGTTACGATGTCAGTTTATTTTAATGTCATTTTATAACCATCATTATTGGAATATGCCATGTCAGGTTTAAACTGACACTGATTCTTATACGACCATAAATATATTTATTTGTATATAATTGGAACCCGAAACTTGCAACAAAAATTTCTGTAGCAATGCTTTCTAATAATTCTCAGCTCCCAAACATAATTATTAATTCTGTTCAATCAAAAACAAAAATATAAATCAAAGAAACATACGAGAAACAAACTATTCTATTTCATTTAACTCAGTCGAAAACAACGCACATATCTCTGTTTGCACAGAAACCAAATCTATTATATATATTTCACAACTCATGACTAAATATAACGTAACTAAAGCTCCCTTGTAACAGATTTGTTTAGCTTAAACAATTATCGTAATCAACAAAACATAAAATTCTTGATTTATAAAAAGTGCCTATAAAACTATCAATGTTCTAAAATTGTTCACATGTGATAAGCAATAAAAGTATATACACAACACTCAACCGATGAAATTTGAAATGTAATCTACCCATTCAACTCGTAACTCGTCTATTTGTGCTTGTGTAAAAGCCTTCTCAGTATTGAACTACATGAAAACAAAAAAAAATATAAGTCTTGCTTAATTTAAGTCTTGCTTTTGAGTCATAATATTATATAATATCCATATTATTATTATTATTATTATTATTATTATTATTATTGGTAAATTTTTGGTGCCAAGTTTTATCTCTCAATTTTACAATAGTTTATATATATATACATATATATATAAATATTGAAATCTCAAATTCGTGGAAATATTGATAGCCACAAGTACTCTTGAAAAGTCAATAAACTTAAATTCAGTTAACGAAAGAGTAATAAAATTTTAATAGATTATTATTTATATCAATATCAATATTTATATCAATATTGATTTGATTTTTAATATGGAAATTGAACATTCCGATCTACTAATCATTGACTTTGTATATTTATTTAGGCGGCCACGTATAGCAAATATCGTACTTGCCCTTAGCAGGATTGAACAAACATGGACCATTTTCACCCACAACCCAAGAACAGTTTCTGCAAAGCCATTTGTCTCTTTTATCCTTATAAATCTCAAAGTAATGGAACGATCCGGGCCATTGGAAGCTGCAGTAGAACAACGTTGTGCCAAAGAAATTTGGTCGAAAACTGAAGTCATAGCTAGTCAAAGGTGGTAGCAGGTGAATTCCCAAATCATCATTGCCGGATTTGCAGTGAACGGTGAGCTGACTGCGACTCTCCAAAATATTTGTTATGTTGACTGTAACCGTTGCCGGATCTAGTCCTTCAACCGTAAACAGACTAGCGGAAAACAACGAGAGTAACAGAAACAATACAAGTATTGAAAATGAACGTCCCATTTTTTCGAAACAAGAAAAAGAGAAAGAGAGACGAGTATGGAGAGATCTGTAATTGGTTTGTTTCACTTTTATACTTGCTACGAAGGAGTGGAATAATGTAGAAATTTAGATTCAATTTTGGAAAGAGATAAAAATGGAAGTCTCATTATGTGTTCATTTATTTTTAATTTTTTAAGGAAAGTTTAATTCTGTATATATTCTTGCTATAAACAATGAAATTTGAACCACTCACTCAGATATTTCCCATAAATGAGGGTAGTTATTTAATCAACAATTTTTTCCTTGGATAAATTTGTTTTTAAAAATTATATTTATTTTTCTCTACAATGGTTTGCATATTCTTTATACTAATTTCATCTTTTTAAATAAAAAAGTTGAGTTTTTAACTAAATTTAAAAACATAGTAGTTAAAAACATAGGTGAGTAGATAAGAAAATATAGAAACCCATTAATAAAAATAGTATTTTTAGACTTAATTTTCAAAAATTAAAAATCAAATGATTTTCAAATTTAGACCAAGTGTTTTTTTAGTACATCAACATTTGAGAATAGAAGGATTCGAACTCATGACTTCTTGATATATCATAAGTTTTATTTGATGATGAGCTATATTTTTGTTGGCAACTTTGACAAGTGTTACACACAAATACTAAGAAGCACCGACAGATTTACGTTCACGATTTGTAAAAGAGTATAGGTATTGAGCACGATTTTATACTCTTACCTGAGTAAAGGCTTGCTCTTTCTTCTCCTTCTTTTTTTTTTTTTTGTTTACCTTGATTTCTATTTTTTTACCAACTGGGCGCGATTTTTTTTTCCCAACCAAAGGTCTTTCTTTTTTTCCCCCTCCTTTAGTGTGATTTATTTATTTATTTTAACTAAGCGTGATTTTTTCGAAGGAAATTTCTTTTTCAAATAAAATATATATATATTTTTAAAATAAAAATATATATAAACTCATTTTTTATTGAGAATTTGTAATGGGTAGCAATTATGGTTTTAGTATTTGTAGATATAGCAACATTTTAAAAGAATTGCAAATATGGCAAAAGTCTTTAATTTTTTTATATAATTCCAATTATACCCTTGGCTTAAACCTATTCCCTTTTTAATTGATATTTGTTTTTCAATTGGTATTTGTTCTTCACGGTTACTTAAATATTCTTTGTTATTTTTATATTTTTATATTCAAAACAAACATGATTATGCCCGACATTTATATTTTTTTATTATTTTACAATTTTAAGCATTTAAACATTTCAATTTTCTAGATTCTCAAACAAGAATACATATTTAACTACTTGTAAGGCTCTAAATTCACAAATCAAATCAAATGAGATGTATTATAATTTATTTAATATACCTATTATTTAGAGAATTTGTAATTGGGTAGTAATTATGGTTTTAGTATTTGTAGATATAGCAACTTTTTAAAAGAATTGCAAATATGGCAAAAATCTTTAATTTTTTTTATAATTCCAATTATACTATTGGCTTAAACATATTCCCTTTTTAATTAGTATTTATTTTTCAATTGGTATTTGTTCTTCACGGTATTTTTCTTCTTCCGATTTTTGCGACAACATCTTCTTGATTCCAGTCCAATCTTCCCAAACTCTTCTCGATTCTAGTCCAATCTTCTGTCGAGTCGCAAGTTTGAGTATCTTCTCAAATTCAATCGGAGTTGCAAACATTCACCTATTCGATCGGGTATTTTCTAGTTTGATCTGTTGAATTGCAACCCATGAATTTTCATCGAGTTTGTTTGATTATCTTCTCCAATTCGATCGCATTGTAGTATCTTCTTATTCGGTCAAGTATCTTCCAATTCGATCTTTTGAAGTCCAACGAGAGCTTTTTCGTGGGTATTTGATTTTTTCCATCAACATTTTTCATGGGTATTTCTTATGTTCATTTTGTTACATCACTATTTTTCTGCTTTGGAGTCGCAAGTTTTCTTCATTTTTTGTTCTATCAGCGATACTGTTTTCTAGATGATCGACGATATACGTGACATCAGTGATATCTATCATTGTTTTCTAGATATTATCAATAGATATCAGTTATATCAGTGATATCAGTGATATCAGTAATCAATAGATATCAATGATATTAATCATATTAGTGATATACGAGTGACTATTGTGCTTCCAATTACTGATATACGATCTTCTGTTTGGAGCTCTTTTCGTAGGTATTTTTTTGTTGTTAAATCACTGTTTTTCTGCAATGTTTTGGAGTCGCAAGTCTGATTTTGGTGATTGTTTTGTTTTCTATATATGCTAGAGAATACATATGACATCGATGATATCGGTGATATCTATCATTGTTTTCTAGATACAATGATAATGTGATGATATCATTGATCAATATATATGATATCGGTGATATCAATGATCGATGAGATATCAATGATATCGGTGATATCGATGATACAATCGCTTTCTAGATATCAATGATGTCGGTGATATCATTGATCAATAGATATGATATCGGTGATCGGTAGATATCAATGATATCAACGATATCGATGATCAATAGATATCAATACTATCGGTGATTTCATTAATCAATGATATACGAGTGACTATTGTGGTGATCGGTTTCTATATTACTTAATATTGTTAATGTTGTTATTACTTTTCGTAGGAACTATGATGAAGCTTCCAATAGTTATTTTTTATAGTAGGCAATGGAATGAGAAAAATTTCTATGAGAATTACAAGACCATTGGAATTTTTGTTGATGAGATGATGTGTTTTGATGATTTTATTAATCTGATTGTGAAAGAAGTTCGAATGGATAGTTCTATTTCTTTTATAGAATTGTCGATGTTATTAGGTTAGGGATAAATGATGCTCAGGATGTGGTTAAAATTCAAGAAGATAAAAATGTTGCTTGGTTTTTAACTTTAGTGAAAGATCAAAATACAAGATATCCTTTAGTTTCTCATATTACAAGAAGTCTAATAGAAAAGTTATGAGTTCGGTAATAGATAGGTAGAAGTTTATCAGACAACTATCATTGATAGAAACCTATGACTTCTATCAGTGATAGTAGTCTATCACTTCTTTTTCATTAACTTTTATCAATCATTAACAGGATAGTAGTCTATCACTTCTATGAGTGATAGACAGCGATAGAAGTCGAATAGGAACAAGATGTCTAATAGATAATAAAAAAGTTATGAGTAATAGGTAATAGATAGACAATTGTGGTAGAAGTCTATCAGACAACTATCACTGATAGAAGTCTATCAAAATAGTAGTTTATCAAAATTAGAAGAAAAAATTAGTTATTAAAAAAACAGACAAAAAAATTAGTTATTAAATAAACAGACTTCTATCAGTGATATCACTGATAGAATCCCATCAGTGATATCACTGATAGCAATGACTGGCGTGGGGTGTTTTAGTAATTTCAATTTCTCTTTTCAAATTTTTGCTATTTTTGCAAATAGATTGAATCATTTGCTATATGGACAATTATATTGGTCCTTTTTGCTACCAACCCAATTGCCCCTTTTTTATTTAAATTGAATAATGTCAACTTTTATGCCTTTTAAGATATTGTAGTCATATTTTTACAAATAATTTAAAATAATTTATAGAGTATCTACAAATTTATAATATTATAATTTTTGTTCTAGATTCATCCTTAGATTTAAAATTTCTTTTTTGAGGGATAGTGATGGAAATAAAAATATTTTTGAGTTCTAGTAAATTATTGTTTAACAAATTAATTGCAATAAATGAATGTATAGCTTTTAGGAAAGGAAAAAAAATGTTTTCTTTTATTTTTATATGTAAAAATTATTTATTCTTCTAACTGAACAAACTTAATTGATTATAAGTTTTATCTATGAACTTTGAGAGTTGTATCTAATAGAGTTTTAAGTTTTCATTTAATGGATTCTTAATCTATATTATATATTTTTTTTTAAGTTCAAGAGTCTATTTGATAAAAAAAGTTGAAAGTCCAATGACCTATTAGACATATAATATTTGAAAGTTAAATAACTTATTAAAGGTTATTAAAGTTATGAACATATTAGACACAATCTTAAAATTTAAGGGCCAAACTTATTATTTAATTAATTTAATATTAAAATACATGAACAAATATCAATATATATCAATATCGAAAAATATTTTTATCCCGTCCCCTAAGATTATGTTTTAAATTCGCTAGAAGAGTATATGTTTTAACTAATTGAACTAGGCTCAGATTTCCAACAAGAGCTTAGCTCAACTAGCATTAGGTAAAACTTATGATGAAGAGGTCATGAGTTTGAATCTCCCCACTCCCAATTGTTGATGTACTCAAAAAAAAATAAAAAATAAAATTAGTCCATCTATCTTATGAACTCCATGTGTTATCTAATATATTACAATATATACTTAATGAATGCAGAGCTCAAACAATGGTATATTGGATATATCATTGATATTACCAATTATGAATGATGATATACCAACAATATACCTGATATTAATGTTGATAATACCAATATACCTAATATATTACTTCTCTTTACTTCTTTTTGTTCTGTTCAATTTTTTTTAATTAAATTGTGTTGTGTTATTTACAAGATTTTAGATGAAATGTTTGTCTTTTATAATCTAAATGTTTGTCTTTTATACCTAATATGAATGTTGATATGTCTTTATTATACCTGATTTACTATATTACTAATGAAATCAATAACACTGATATACTTGATATTTAGTGATGATATATACCAAGGATATATATGATATAGAATGTTGATATACCAATCTTGTAATGCAAGGGTAGCAATGAATTTTTTTTTTTTTTTTTTTATATTTTTATGATAAAAGTAAAGACCGAAACCTAGCCCAAACGTAAAATATAAAAAGAAAGAAATATCATTTTGAGAAAAATGTTGGTATTTAATTGTTGCATTTTGAATGAGTGTATTGATATACTATTGATACACTTGAAATTATTTTTTAATGACGTATTGATGTACTATTGATGATACACTTGTTAAGGACAAGGGATCTCCACAATAGTATGATATTGTCCACTTTGGACATCAACCCTCATAGGTTTGTTTTTGGTTCCCACCAAAAGGCCTCATACCAATGGAGATAATTGTCCTTCCTTATATACCCATGATCAATCCTTTCCCTAGCCAATGTGGGACATTTGTTTGCACCCTAACAACACTAATATTATATAGTTTGAATGAAGTGTTGATATACTATTGATACATTGATATTATAGTTGACATAACATTTTGAGTGAGTGATAATATACTACTTGAAGGAATGAACACTTCACTCCACAGTGGAAGCATTGGATTGTCTTTGATTTAATGAGAATTAAATAAAAAGAAACTAAATCGTACCTTTGAGATATTTTCTAGCGGGTCTTTATCTCCTCCATAAAATCTTCCTAGTTATGACTCGAACATAGGATCAAGGCTTGTGGGAGTCTCTTGAAAGAAAATGCACAAAGAATTGGAGAGAAATTTCTAATTTTCTATTAAGAAGATGTGTAGAAAAATCACTAAATGGCTCACCCCATAGAATCCTATTTACAGTGGCTAAGAAAAAATAAATAAATTATATATCTTAATTTCAAGTGTGTTGTGTGTGTGGTGCAGTAGATGTGGCAATGAAAATATAGGGAAATAAAAATGATGTGGTAAAAGTTAAGCACAACACACAAACATTTGTCACCCAGTGAATCTACCCAAGTGTATGCAGACACGCTAGCAAGTAATATTTGGGAGCATTTAAGGGTCAAATTCTCAGGGAATAGATGAAATTAATAATTGAGATGCAAGAGAAGAGAAATTTATACAAGTAGAATGATACATGAATAAAGATCGATTGTTGATGCCTTTAAGAGAAAAGAACAATAAATAATCTAAGGTAGACGAACATAAAGAATACGAGTTTGGTTATTCGATTGCCCTGTGTTGAACCTCATCCTAATTGATTTACCTCCATTTCTACTCCCTACTTGGTAATTCTAGGCGGGAGACCTTTTGAATGTTTCCCTCCTAGTATCACATTCATGTTCAACACAAGTGGATTTCTCTGTGCTTGCATTAAACTATGAAGTTTGTGTCAATAATACCTCTAAATTGTAAAAAGTTTCAAAAATACCCTTGAACTATAAAAAAAGTTCAAAAATACCCTTGTCGTTAAAGTTTTGTTTAAGAAATATCCCTAAATTCTAAAAATATTTCAAAAATATCTCTGGCCTTAAAAAACTTTTTTAAAAACATGTTTCAATAATACTCTTGGTAAATTTAATTGTGTTCGTAAGACCGTTTTTACTTTTGTTTTTTGACTTATGGACTATTTGCATGTTATTCTTCGTTGTTTAATTAATTGAACCATTGATATGATTGATGTAATCAATTCATTAAAATTGATTGGTTTCTTTATCATCTATTTTGTATCTTTATTTTGTTTTGCTCTTATTCATCTTTATTTTCTTTCTTTAAATAAGATTGAGTGATTATATTCATGGTAATTAAGTGAACTAGAATATCAATCCTAGAGACGATACTCTAAAATTCTTATACATTATATTAAAACTTGATCCATGTACTTGCGGTATTGCATTGAATAAGCTTACGCAACACCAACACATAGAAGTTATTGCACACTAGCTCCATCTAGCTAGTATTTTTCAACAGCTAGTTGTATTGTTAATTGTAGTTCACCTTAAATTTCCAAGTTTAATGTTATATTAACGATTGATTTAGGAAAACCTAGAAGTATAAAGCAAATACAAAGTCACAAATGAATTTTTAATTCAAGTGTTAATCTTGATGCAATGAAAACAAAAAAATTGGAGATGAAAGCGATAGGTGAGTCATTGAGAATTCATTTTTCATCCCTACTGTTTAACGTCAAATTCAAACATTTGAGTGGCTAAATTATTTAAACAAAATTGATCTCAAAAAGTAAGATGCCCATGAATTATCTTTCACCTTCGAAGAGTTGGACAAATCTCTACCTGAATTTGCCCATTTAGGTTCTAAATTCATTCCAACAACAATTTAGCCTTTTTTTTTCATTCTCGTTAATTTCAATGGAGGAAGAATCTATAGAGAGAGGAAGAAGAATAGTCATTTGTTAGGGACAAACACCCTCCACATATCTCCACATTGGTATGATATTATCCACTTTGGGCATAAACCCTCATGGCTTTTCTTTTGGTTTCACCCAAAAGGTCTCATACCAATTAAGATACTATCCCTCACTTATATACCCATGATCTTCCCCTTCTCTAGCCGATGTGGGACTTTGGTCGCACTCCCAACAATCCTCCCCTCGAACAAAGTAGCAACCGAGTCTTCCTTCAAATAGTCATCCATCCGCCTAGCTCTTATCCTGGCCAACTCCTATATCCGGAGGACACCTCCAGTCCAGGACAACTCCTTTTACCCGGAGCACACCGCCTATCCGATAGAGCTCTCTACCACGGATCTCCACCAAGACTACACTTTAAGGCTCGCCTCTTTTGTTCGTCACCCGAGGATTCTATCGATCACGGCTCAAGGGCATGGCTCTGATACCACTGTTAGGGATAAAGACACTCCACATATCTCCACATTGGTATGATATTGTCCACTTTGGGCATAAACCCTCATGGCTTTGCTTTTGGTTTCACCCAAAAGGCCTCATACCAATAAAGATACTATCCCGGCCCTCACTTATATACCCATGATCTTCCCTTTCTCTAGGCGATGTGGGATTTTGGTCGCACTCCCAACATCATTTTCAAGTAAGAGTATTTTTGAAAGGTCAAGGGTATTATTAAAACGAAAATTTAACGTCTTCCATCCAAAATTTAATGGTAAGTAAGAGTTTTTTTTTTAAGGCCATGGGTATGTTTTTAAACAAAACTTTAACGGTTTCATCCAAGACTTAACTGCAAGGGTATTTTTGAACCTTTTTAAAAGTTTGGGGGTAATTTTAAAACTTTCTAAAATTTATGGGAATTATTGACACAAACTTCATAGTTTAGAGGTATTTTCTATAATTTAGTCATTTAAATTCTCCTACATAAACACTTGTTAAGAATGATGCAATAATAGAAGAAATTCTAAGGTTTTCAATGATTATAATGTGTTAGGCACGGATGTGCTAATCACCCATATGTAATTCTTGCTATATTTTCTTGTATTTATGTTTTCTCTTACCACGTTGAGGCTAAGAATAGTCAAATTAAGGGACTCAAATAACTTGTTATGACGAGTTATCAATATATTAAAATATCTTTATCTAATATATTAAAATATCTCTATCTAATTAATTTTAAATTATATTCAAATCTTTTCAAATTCTCCTACGATAATTATTTCTTAATTTGAATCCAATTCAACTTTAATAAATATCTTTTATTTAATGTATCTTAATACATTAATGATTTTAATATTTAATGCATCAAATACAATAAATATATTTGTTCTCTTGTATATTTAATATATCTAATATACAAATATTAATTTGAAAACTTCAAATAAAATATTAATTTGAACCATTAGAATTTTTCTTTGAACTAAATTGATCTTTTAATGTTAGAATGAGCTAGCAACGAGACCTTATGGACCTATAAATTATAAACTCCAATGAACCTAATTTGTAACGCCCCAGGCCCAGGATCATTTGAAAACTTCAAATAAAATATTAATTTGAACCATTAGAATTTTTCTTTGAACTAAATTGATCTTTTAATGTTAGAATGAGCTAGCAACGAGACCTTATGGACCTATAAATTATAAACTCCAATGAACCTAATTTGTAACGCCCCAGGCCCAGGATCCTCTACGACCTGGCTGCGTCACTATATCATCCATGACTGCTTGTAAGAGTGAAGACACTGCCCCCACAAACCAACACGGGGTCCTCACTCACATGCTCCCTACTTACTAGGAAAGGTTTCCGCTCTGATACCATTTGTAACGCCCCAGGCCAGGATCCTCTACGACCTGGCTGCGTCACTATATCATCCATGACCGCTTGTAGAGTGAAGACATCGCTTCCACAAAACCAACACGGAGTCCTTTCAAAGATGTTTTGTCCTCACTCACATGCTCCCTAGGAAAATTCCCAGGAGGTCACCCAACATAGAATTGCTCCAAGCTAAGCACGCTTAAGTGTGGAGTTCCTATGATTGAGCCACCGAAAGGAAGGTGCACCTTGTTGGTATAAGTAGTAGCTATCAATTCTTTTAAGCCTTTCTCAACTACACTTGCATATCCTCATGGTCACTCTCATGTACCCTTTTTCCTCGGGTACCATACTTCAGTTCCTCAGGATCCCTCTCATTCAGATGTGGTCGGTTCATTCATGTACCCCTCTTCCTCGGGCGTTTTGTAACGCCCCAGGCCCAGGATCCTCTGCGACCTGACTGCGTCACTATATCATCCATGACTGTTTCTAAGAGTGAAGACACTATCCCCACAAACCAACACGAGGTCCTTTTAGCATGCTTTGTCCTCACTCACATGCTCCCTAGGAAAATTCCCAAGAGGTCACCCAACATAGAATTGCTCCAAGCCAAACACGCTTAACTGTGGAGTTCCTATGATTGAGCCACCGAAAAGGAAGGTGCACCTTGTTGGTATAGTAGTAGCTATCAATTCTTTTAAGCCTTTCTCAATTGTACTTTCACATCCTCATGGTCACTCGCATGTACCCTTTTTCCTCGGGTACCATACTTTCATATCCTCATGATCCCTCTCATTCAGATGTGGGCTCGGTTCATTCATGTACCCCTCTTCCTCGGGCGTCACATGCCCACCAGCTTCCGCCTTGGTTCGTCCCCGAACCACATCTTACTGGGAGAGGTTTCGCTCACGATACCAACCATGCGCCCCAAAAATACAAAACTAAACTACTCAAGGCGATATTTGTTACGTTCTGCTCGTTACGAAATTTCGGCAGCATAACGACATAACTAGGACTATTCCAAAAATTTTCCTGTCACCTGGATAAACTAAACACTTCTAAAACACGACCTCACGGGTTGCCCAGCCTCCACCGAACTACAATAAACACACAGGCTGGGTTTCAGACCCCCGGAGTCCACAAACAACCGCACATGCCTAAAACATGCTTTCTAGCTTAGTCGACAAGGAAACAGACAGTCATTCTCAAATATAACATACTTAAAGTACGAACAGAACAACACATGCAAGTTTATCTTAATAATTTAAACGATCCAACAAAAGAACAACATAGTAAAAAAGAGCAACGACGAACCCTTAAAACAAGAGAACAACCCTAACTAAGCCTAACACGTCCATCCATAACCTTGCAAAGCCCCGCCAACACCCTGGTCATCTCAGTGTTTAGCCTTACCTGCAAATAAAACACACAAAACGAGGGGTGAGTATAAAATACTCGATGAAGTAGCCCGCTTGCGTCCAACGTATAACAAGACAAAGAAAAAAGGTCGAGTCCCGGACTCGGGTAGTACATGACTCGTTCGTCCTACTGATTTCGGGTTTCTCGTGACCACGGCTTACTAAATTTCTAACTCGTCCTACCCTTGGCTTCCGGACTAAGTTGGCAACAATAATGGCGGTGCTACTACGCCTGAAAAACTCACGACCACGGGGCTCTCCTGGTCTCATCTAGGGTGAAGGAACATGTCCAACCCTCTGCAACTCGGGAATCACTCCCGAGCTCGAATCCGGGACGAAGAGCGTGTCCAACGTCCCCTACATCTCGGGAATCACTCATTGAACCACGAACTTAGGGCAAGGAACGTATCCACTACACCCTGCACTCTGGGAATCACTCCCCAAGCTTTTCTATTAGATGGAGGCAAAACCCCACATCCCATGTCAACTTGCCAACCTAGAGTCACGACTTGCTAAGGGTTATCTGAGACTTGATGCATAACGCGTCTGGATGTATTAACCTAACCTAGGGTACACAACGCCTCCTCGGCCATCACAGAACTAAACATATCTCTACACACGCCCATGCTTGAGGGTACACACATTCACAATCATCATGCTTATAATTTGCCACGAGGTCTACATCAAACATAAAAGGATATTTCGAGTTCCGTCATATGGGAATAAGCAAGCAAGACATGAATTTCTACAAGGCCTAGAACCGAACTACCTCTATGATCTAACATTCAATTATCAAGATTACAGTCATACACAAACCACGAAAGTCGTGGCATATACATACTGAAATCCCTAAGCCCTACACTTATGGGTGGGATAGTCTAGTGACTACTTACTTGAACTCCAACAATCGAGCGAAAAGAGGAAAACGACGTGTGCTCCAAGGTACTTCCTATTCCAATTAGTCCCTAACGCAGAAACACACACAGATTAGTAACTCGAAACACAAATGATACCTTAAACGCTTTCGAGGGGCAGAAACTTACCCAACGGAGACCCGAAACGAACTAAGGAATGAGCCGAGGCGACTGCACGGAAGGGTACAGTCGCGGACCTGCAGACGGCGGCGCGTGGGATCGCCGGCGGCTGCGAAAAAAACGAGATCTGGCCTCCTCGAAGCCCGATCTACCCGAAACCGGCTTCGGTTCGTCAAAACCCCGCCAAAAATCGCCTGAACCGGATGGAAGAAGCTCGCGGGTCTCGCGGATCTGGCTGGCGTCGAAAAAGGGTACATGAGAGTGACCATGAGGATATGCAAGTGTAGTTGAGAAAGGCTTAAAAGAATTGATAGCTACTACTTATACCAACAAGGTGCACCTTCCTTTCGGTGGCTCAATCATAGGAACTCCACAGTTAAGCGTGCTTAGTTTGGAGCAATTCTATGTTGGGTGCCTCCTGGGAATTTTCCTAGGGAGCATGTGAGTGAGGACAAAACATGCTGAAAAGACTCCGTGTTGGTTTGTGGGGTCTGTGTCTTCACTCTTACAAGCAGTCATGGATGATATAGTGACGCAGCCAGGTCGTAGAGGATCCTGGGCCTGGGGCGTTACATAATTAATTAATGAAATTCTTTTCCCTAAAATGGTAGACATATTTAGCTGACAATTCGGGTCACTCTCACCCATACAAATCAAAGGTCAGTCCCTCATAGGCAGGAGTTCATAACTCACTTAGGATTGAGATCGAGTACTAATGGTCATCTTATTGAGAGATTAATTATTTCCTTGTTCGGTCTTATACAAACTCATTGCATAGGATACCCTCACTTGCATGTTTCTACATGAATGAATTGGATCAATTTGTTTGTATCTAATGCAAAGTGGGTTGTATCCATAGTGTTACCATAATAAGATACCCAACTTCTCATCCATGTAATATAGACTCATTAAATTATTACTTGAACACATTATCCACATGTATGTTCACTCCATACTGTTCAAGTTACATAAATAACCTTGGATGTTTTTTTTTATTTATTTATTGGAATTGAGTTTCAGAAAGTCTAAAAAACAGATGAAATAACACTTATTTTATTGAATAAATACATCTAATTTACATGACCATAAATTTATGGCATAAAACTCAACATTAAAGCACCCTTGATTCTCTAATGAACCATAGTGTATTATCCAACTATAAACTAAGTTCCTCTTGAACCAATGAAAGTGCGAGGTCTCATTGTTCAAGTCACGAAATCAACACTTTACAAAGTTTAGTATTGAGTCAAAGGATTGCAATTGCAATTAGGTCATAATTCTAATCAAGGTCTCAACACTAAACAAACTTTGACGGGATGTTTTCCAAATCTTTTTAAGATTTTTTTTTCCAATATTAATAAATCATAAATTTTCTATATTTCCTCCCGAATTGAGGTATATTCCTAATAAAATTATGATACTATGTTCATTTCCATTAATACAACATGTGGTTTGTAATAATTTTTTTCATAAAATAAAACCAATAGAGAAAAGGAATTTTTTTTGTTTTTTTTTTCAGAACAGAAAAGGGACGACAATAGAGAATAGCCATTACAAAAGTTATGATCTCTGATAAAAGTTGCAATTTGTCAAAGATAACAAACTACCCAAAATATGATAGTTTTAAAATAAAGTGCAGCTCTTTCGATAAAAGTTTTCAGAAATTAAATCATAAATGACCATACACTGCTGTAAAAAAAAGTTAAATTAAATTTTAGTTTTTAAATTTTTTGATTGTGTCTATTTGGTCCCTAAAAATGTCTAGATTATGAATCATTAATTTTGTATTTGACAATTTCCCAATCTTTAAAAATATCTAGTAGGTCCTTGGTCGTTCGATAGGACTCTAACATATTTAATTTTTTTTAGAAAAACATTATTTGATTTATTAGTTTACGTCTTATAGAAAACCCCCGAAACTCTCATTTTTGTTTCTAAGTAGGTTTGCAAATTTTAAAAAATGTTGAAGAAATTAAGAACTTATTAGACATAAAATTTAACATAGACCTATTATAAACAAATTTAAAAGTCTAAGGACTTGTTAGACATTTTTAAAAGTTTAGAAACTAAATAGATACAAATATAAAAGTTGAAAAACATATTAGTTACTTTTTAAGGTTCAAGGACTCAATAGACACAAATCTAAAAGTTCAGAAATTGAATCTTAATTTTTTTTTTTTTAAAACAAGATAATTTTTAATTTTTATCTTATTTTAATTATTCTATACAACGGTAGTTAAAGGGTAATTGCAATAATCTTTTCCTCCTTTTTTTTGCTGTAGATTCACCTCATGGAAATGCTTTATTTTTTAACCTCAACAAACCTATAAAATATTGTTGGCAACGTCATGAACCCGCGATAATACTCACTCTAAATCTTATAATTTTGAAGAAAAGAAACATGACGTTCTCTTACAAAGTCTAAGAACACACAAGAGAGGAAGGTTATACCCTTGAATAACTCTCTTTGAATTGCAATGATAACCTTTATATAATATCCCCATAAAAACACATCTAAAAGACACAAATTAAATAAGTATACATACTATTCATGTACCTTAACAAAAAATTTCCATGCATTTATGCATTCATGGTATCTAGAAATTATAAACTCAGGTATGTGTATCATGAATCTAGCTTATTATTTATATCAATATCGATATTTATATCAATATTGATTCATTTTTAATATGAAAATCGAACATTTCGATCTACGGACTCATTGATTTTGTATATTTATTTAGGTGGCCATGCATAGCAAATATCGTACTTGCGAGTATCAGTATTGAACAAACAGAGACCTTTTTCACCCACAATCCAGTAACAATTTGTGCAAAGCAATTTGTCTCTTTTATCCTTGTAAATCTCGAAGTAATGAAACGAGTTAGGCCACTGGAAGCTGCAATAGAACAACGTTGTACCAAAGAAGTTTGGTCGAAAACTGAATTCATAACTGATCAAATGTGGCAATTGGTGAATTCCCAAATCGTCATCCCCGGATTTGCAATGAATAGTGAGTTGACTGCGACTTTCCAAAACATTTGTTATATTGACTGTAGTCTTTGGCTGATCAAAGAGTGCTTCAATGCTAAATAGGCTAGCAAAAAACAACGAGATTAACAATGATAGTACAAGTATCGAAAATGAACGCTCCATTATTTTGAAATTAGAGAAAGAGAAAGAGAGCCGAGTATATCAACATATATGTATTTGGTTCGTTTCACTTTTATAGTTGCTATGGAATGTAGAAATTTAGACTTAGAAACTGATAAAAATATATGGAAGTTTCTATTTTGGAAAGAAATAAAAAAGGAGTTTTCCTTTTTTTTTTTGGAAAGAGATAAAAAAGGAAGTTTCTTTCTGTATTTTATTATTATTTTTGAAGGAAAGCGTTACACTTTGTATCATTATTGCTGTTAAACGATAAGTATGAAAAACTGATAAGATATTTCCTATAAATGAGGGTGAGTATATTATCATCCGTTATCTTTTTTGACAAACAGTTTTATTATTATTATTATTATTTTGAAAGAAAACTGCATTAAAACCCCAGAACACGTCTTATTATATTTTAATTTTAAATTTGTTAAGAGTCTCCAAATTTGGTCCACGTGCGTCTATGCAAGTCTAAGAAGAGTATATGTTTTTACCACTTCAGCTACCACTCAATATGAATAAATATACTTGTCAACAAAAAAAAAAAGAGTAAATACATCTACAATATGTATGTATTTGTGGAAAAAAAAAAGTTGGTTCAATTTAGAGTAATTAAGAAGGCACATTACAGACTAAGAAGAGCTGATGTACAAATAAAATTAGTTTTAAAAAATTTATAGAGTTGAAAGTGAAATATTAAATTATAGATATAATTTTTGTGGAACACTTATAAAACTAGACCGCTAATATGGAGTTGGTATCTTACATTGTTAGATATATATATATATATGAGAAAATAAGGGTTTGTTTGGTTAGGCAATCTAGATTCTGTTCTATCTTTTCAAATTCACTGAATTTAGTGAATACTTGTTTGGCAGACGTATTTTCGAAAACTGTTTTCGGATTCTGTGATCTAAATAGTAAAAATTCTAAAAAAAATATTTTTATGTTTTCATTATATCCAGATTCTGAATTTGAGATTTTAAAATGCAAAATTATATTAAACAAATATAAAAATGTTAATAAATATAATATTTCATGTTTATAAACTTAATTTACTTTTGTTAAATTAAAATAGGTATAATATAATATATTATAAAATATTAAATATTAATTATATAAAATTTATAAAAAAATATATTAATAAATTAATTAATAATGTCTTATATTCAACCTAATATTTAATTTTCCAACTACAACTAATTTTATGATATATAAATATATTATAGAACACACCTTAAACCACTGTTTAAAATGGAATCAAAATTCTAAATCTGTTACCAAACACATATCTGAAAACATGAAATGCAACTTTGTTCTCATTGAATCTCTTGTTTTCAAATTTCTGTTTTCGGATTACCTTCCAACTAAGTTATTTACATAAATTTGTAGTTTTTTCAACCACTCAAAATGACTTTTTAAGAAATTAAATGATGGTGAGAAATAAGGTATCTTTTGATAGGGCCTAAATAGTATATCAATAACCCATTTAGATCTCCTCCAAGGCAATCAATCAAAAATAGTACTTCAATACACCACAAATTATTCACCAAATAATTACCAAGCAATCAACTAACAATGGGCAACAAGAAACCATAAAATGTAGAAGACTAAGTGCAAGCAACACACAAAATTATATGTGGAACCGCATTCGATGCGAAGAGTAAAAACCATGGTACTTGTGAGTAGTCTACCCTTGTCACCTTCTTTTATTATGATAAAATTTAGGAAAAAATAACATAAATTAGTCATACGAAGATTCACAACATACCAATGTTTCCATACACAAGAGAACAACAATTGAGAGATAGAAAGATGAAAATATCATCCAGATTCGCAGGTTCTGTCCATCAGTGATTACCGACAACTTAGAGCTCAAAATGATCAGGTCCTGTGTGTCCACAATAGGCTGAACAAATTTTAGCAAAATCCAATTGTTGAAACTCCATTAATTCACAACTTTGTGAAAGTTGTCTCTCGAAAATCAAACATTGCTCTCTCTATGTTTTTTTGTATTCTTCTTCCTCTTTTCTTCTGATTTAGGCCATAACCCCTAACAAAATCCTAGATTTTTTAGATAAGCAAACTCTCTTAGCCCCAAGTGGGCTAAAACTATAACCTGGCATTTTGGACCCACAAACACAAGTAAAAAAAACATGTTTGCCTAACAAATGAGTTGGACACCCATAACAACCTTGAATGAAACACTTCGATATCAACTTTAGAAAAAAGTTTTTAAGTGATTAATTTGGAAACCCTATTAATTTTTTATATATGAAAATGACCAAAATACTCTCATATTATTGTTGTCCATTGTTGGTCACCACCTCTAGTGATAAGCCCAAGCGAACAACGACCACCGCTGACGACAACCTCTGACGAATGGTGACCTCCAATAATAACAATCTCGAACGACCGATGTCAACGTCAATGAACATCTTTGGTGACCAACAACAACTGTCAATGATAATTTTTTACAATCATTTTTAGCTACCATTTCGACGACTCCTCTGACTATATGGTCAGTCAGCCATCGCTTGTTTCAAATACAATTTGTTTTTAGTATTTTTAAATAAAAATTTGAGCTTTATTAGTTCATATTGTTTGGTACTCATCCTTATGATAACTAAAACTAAATAAACTTGTGTATAAAAACATTTTTGAAAAAATGTAATCAAACATAGGAGTGTTTAATTGTTTTTATAGAAAAATGTTTAAAAGAAAATGCATTCTAAAAAAATTACTTAAATTAAAAGATAATCCAAACAAGTTCTTAATTAGCGTTCTCATAAACCCCTCGAGACCCTATTAAGAAGAAGTTTTTGTCTCAATTCAATTTGTTGTATGCATAAATACTTTTCAACCGTCAAAAACCTTAGAGAAGAGTATTCAAATTTTATCAGATAGATAGAAAATATAAAAAATTCATAGAGATTTTGATAAATGTATTTTGCCACAAATACTCACAAAAAGTCAAGAAACTTAGAAGGTAAGAGTATTAAAATTTTATTATAGTATTCATATCAATATTGATACTTATACTAATATTGATTGATTTTTAATATCAAAATTGAACTCCTTGATTTACGAATACATTGATTTTGTATATTTACTTAGGTAGCCACGCATGACAAATATTGTACTTGTCGGTGTTGTTGAGTTTGGAGCCAAAAACTAGAAACAAGAACGTACGCAACAACCAAAATAAAAAGGAAAGTGAGTCTTGGGCCATTACTTGCTCTAAAACACTTATATATAAGTGTTTGTGTGTTGTTAAAAAAAAAAAGAAAAAAAACATCCGTAGAGTGAAATAATCGAGAGAGAAAAGAGGGTTGTCTTTTGTTGTTCATCCCAAGCTATCAGGTTGCGATACTTGGAAGTTAATAGTTTTTGTTAGGCTATTGAGGGTTAGTTTGTAGCGTCGTTTTGAAAACTTCTTGTAAATATCGAATTATTGTAAAACCTGTAGTTGCAGAAGACTGAACGTAGCCCCAAATTATAGCGAACCAATATAAATTTTAGTCTCGTAGTCCCAATTTTGATTTTGCAATTTGTTTTTACATTTTGACTTTTATTTCCATTATTGTTTCACACCAACCCAATTCTGATTATGCAATTTATTTACCAAGTTGCAGTTTTGAATACAATTTGCTATTTCAATCTTTTTATTAAACCATTCTTGGTTGGACCAACACTTAGGAATAACTCATGTTTTATTACTTGCATCTAAGGGTATGTGCACTTGCACTAGATTTAACATTTTTTTTTTATTTTTAACCCACAAGTTCTACATGATCAACTTTCAACTAATAGGTCCGAAATTTAAATCTCCTTGCACTTCATATATTACTGAACTAAAAAAAAAACTAGTGTTACAAGCTTAACTTCAATTCAATTATTCAATTAACTCTAACACTACAGGAAAAAAAAGTCTACAATAGCATAAAAAAATGTTATAATAGACTTTTTATAACATTTTTTTACAAAATCATGACAATCCATGCTACTAAAAGTCTAGGACCTTTTACAACATTTTATAAAAGATATAAAAGATTAGAGTTTTTATAACATTTTATAAAGGTTATAAAAAACGTTATATTTAAAGTCATTTAATAGCACAAATTCCTCTGGTTAAAATCTACCGTAGGTGTACTAAAAAAAAAAAAAATCTACAGTAGGTTGTCTAACCATACCAATGTTTCTGCAACTTATGAGTTCATAAGATTTTCATCCTTTTTTCTATGTGCCTTTGCCCATAATGCAACTCTTGCTACTGAAAATGAATATGAATAACTCTTTTTCTTAAAAATAAAACATCCACATTCAATTAGTAATAATTAAAATAATGTTTATAGTTTGAAGCAATTCATAGTATTCAATACCATTTCTTCGACCAATCAAGCATAACCCTTATGGCTATTGCCAGCTTCTTCTTCATGGATTTGAATTTTCCAATTTTTGCTTAATCAAATATACATGTAGAACAAAATTTGATCAACAGACATCTTAGGTATAATCGTATGCAATATTGATTTGAATTTTTCACTTTTTGCCTAATCAAATATTTATACGAGGCAAAAACTAAACCTTGAAACTAAGATTGAAAAAATAGAGGGGTGCAATACACTTAATTTTCTTTTTCTACTTGATTGAATGTCAAAGGGAATTTTAGATCGAGATCTAAAACTACTACTCTTGATTTATGGTCATTTTGGTTCAAATCAATATGGGTAATCAAATTCCAGACTAACCTTCGTGTGGGTCACTTGATTGAAATGATTCGAGACTAGGTTTGACTCCCAAGTTGGTCATCTTATTTTCTTTTCCTCTTTGTTAATCGAAAATGATTCCACTTTTTATTATTTAAAAACTAAAAATTAAAAAAAAAAAAAAGAAGGAAAAAACATGTTTTACTTTCGATTTCCAAATAAATAATTTATACAAAATCCAAATAAATTAAAACTTGCAACAACTCATATTTTCTTTTTTAAAAAAAAGTATATAATTCTAAGAATAAGTCACCATTCTTATAAATTCAAAAAAAAGAAAAAGAAATGAATTTTTAACCTTAAATTTTGGATATAAAATCACTGTATTCATTAATATCTTAAACTTTCATAAGTTAATCTATTTAGACATTTTATCACAATTACATTTTAGATTTTTTTTTAATACAAACATTTTAGAGTTAATGCATAATTATTTTTTATACAAAAGTTTAAATGAAGGAACAAATATAACAATATATATTAGAGAAAAATTTTGGAATCAAGTGGGTAGCAGAAAATTTTATTAATATAAAAAGTTTTTCACTTTTTCTTCTTACTCTCTTTTCTCTATTTATTTATAGAGAATTACAAGGAAATTTTTTAATGTTACTTTGATAGTTTTTGGAGAAGAATAATGAAAATTTGAGTTAATTTTTAAATAGAAGTTTAAATATATCATAGCCAATCCTCAAAATTTCATAATTTTAATTGATACAAATATTATTAGAGTTGCATTCTTTTCTAGTACATTTCTAAAAAAAATCGATTCATACTTTATATTCAACAAATTAATAGAGAAAGGTCTATTAGAAAATGTTGATAAAAAGAAAAATAAATTAATTTCAATATATATAATAATGCGTTCATAATTATCTTCGTACAAGTTTAAAATTATATTCTTACGAATTTGCATCCCCAATATAAAATTTTGGATCAATTATTGATACTAAGTGAAACCCCCTCAACAAAATTTCTAGATTTGTCACTGGTGAAGGCGAGAGAATGATGAAAGTGTGAATGAGTGGGAGAGAATTTTGTAAATCAATCTTTACAGTAATACAACATCTAATTCGATATCATTGATCATTTGTTTTTAGGGGATGTATAGACTTTTTTTTGTAAGGTGAGACTAAACTGACACTAACAAAAAAAAATTTTAGGAACCCTTTCCAACTATTTTGAAAGGGTGAGACACATAGTTAGAGTTTGAAACTTCGAATAAATTAAGTGCTAAATAAATCTTTAAGAGGAAAAATTTTAATTTAAACTTCATAATATTAGGTTAAATAAAAAGATTCTTATTCAACATTTTTCTTGAATAAGCCATTTTTAAACCCTTAAATTAAACAAATTCTGACGCGATGTTTTTCAAATCTTTTCAAGATAATAGATCATAAATTTTCTATTTCCTCCCAAATTGGGGAATATTTTCCTAGTAAAATCATGAAATTGTGTTCATTTTCCTTGATACAACATGTGGTTTCTAATAATTTCTTTCCTAAAATAAAACCAATAGAGAAAAGAGATAAGTGTTTTTTTTTTAGAACAGAAAAGGGACAAGTAATATAATATTAAATAATATGAAAGTACATTGAATAGTCACTACAAAAATTATGATCTTTGATAAAAGTTGGAGTTTGTCAAAGATAACAACCTACCAAAATATGATAGTTTCATAATAAAACACAGCTCTCTTGACGAAAGTTTTTAAAAATTCTAAAAAATGGTAGTTCATAGCTGTAAAAATAAATTATAAGTTTAATCCCTAAACTGTTTTGGGTTGTGCCAATTTGACCCCTAAATTTTAAAAAATGTCTAAGTTTTTTAACATTCAATTTTATATTGGATAGTATCCCAAACTTTAAGAATACCTAGGTCTTAATTTGTTCCATGGGATTCTACCTATTTAATTTTTTTATAAAAAAATTAATTAATCTATTAGTTTGTCTAATAGAACGCCCTAAACTCTCATTTTTGTGTAGAGTAGGTTTGCAAGTTTTTAAAAATTTGTGAAGAAGTTAAAGGACCTATTAATCATAAATTGAACCTTCATAGACCTATCAGAAACAAAATTGAAAGTCGAACAATTTATTTGATGTTTTTTAAAGTTAGGGACTAAATAAATTACAAATTTAAAAGTTCGAAAACCTATTAAATATTTTTTTAAGTTTAAGAACTAAATATACCTAAATCTAAAAGTTCAAGATTAAACTTGTAATTTATTTATATATATATATATAAAAAGACAATTTCTACTCGTTATCTTATGAATTATTCTATACAACGTAGTTATGGGCTAATAGCAGTAATCTTTTACCCCATTTATGCTCTAGATTCACATCATGGAAATGCTTTATTTTTGCATCTCAACGGACATAGCAAATATTGTTGGAAACGCTAATGAGTAATATTCATTCTAAATTTCAGAATTTTAAATTTGAAGAGAAGAAATTTATTCTCTTATAAAACTTAAGAACACACAAAAGAAAAAAATATTGTTTCCTTAAATAACTCGCTTTGAACTACTATGACCCCTTTATATAGTATTCCAAAAGACACATTTAAAAGAAAGAAATTAAACAAGTACATGTATACATATATTATTCATGTACCTCAATAAAAAAAAAAAAACCTTTATGCATCTATTCATTCATGGTATCTCGAAATTATAAATTCATGTACGTGTATCATGAATCCATCTTATTATTTATATCAATATCGATATTTATATCAATATTGATTGATTTTTAACATCAAAATTGAACAAGATGTATGGATTCATTCATTTTGTATATTTATTTAGGCGGCCACGTATAGCAAATATCATATTTGCTGGTGTCATCATTGAACAAACAGATACTTTTTTCCCGCACGATCCAGAAACATTCTGTGCAAAGTCTTTTGTCTCTTTTAAAATTGTAAATCTCGAAGTAATAAAATGAGTCAGGCCACTGAAAGCTGCAGTAGAACAACGTTGTACCAAAGAAGTTTGGTCGAAAATTGAAGTCATAGTTGGTCAAATATGGTAGCTGGTGAATTCCCAAATCATCGTCGCCGGATTTGCAATGGATTGTGAGTTGACTGCGACTTCCCAGAACATTTGTTATGTTGACTGTAACCGTTGGTGAATCAAAGAATCCTTCCGTAGTAAATAGGCTAGCAAAAAATATCGAAATTAACAGAGACAATATAAAGGTTGAAAATAATCGTCCCATATTTTCAAAATAAAAGAGAAAGAGAGACGAGTATACCCACATTTGTATTTGGTTTTGTTCACTTTTATACTTGCTATGAAGTCGTGGAATATAGAAATTTAGATTTAATTAGAAACTGATAAAAAAATATGGAAATTTCTATAATGGAAAGAGGTAAAAAAAAAGGAAATTTATTTTTTGGAAAGAGATAAAAAAGGAAGTTTCTTTATGTATTTTATCATTATTTTTTTAAGGAAAGTTTCATTTTGTATCCTGTCTGTAAATAATATGTTTGAAAAACTGACAAGGTCTTTCTCAATCCCATAAATGAGGGTAATTATATTATTCTTCATTTTCTCGTTTTGTTTTTTTTTTTTTTCCTAAAGAGAATTCGGTTTCTCGTTTGATCAAAAACATCTTATTATCTTATTTGTATTTTAATAATTTTAAATTGTTTTAGAGTTTCCAAATTTGGACAAAGTGTCTGCACACAACCCTAAAAGAGTATATATTTTAACTATTTGATAACTAAAATGTATCTATAATATGTATATATATGTAATAATTAAGATGGTACATTACAAGGTTAAGAAGATCACATGCATAAAAAAAATTAGGTTAAATTATCAGAAATATCCTTATAGTCTTCGTTAAATTTATGGATTAAAAATGATGTACTTGCATATTTTTAATTTTTTTTCAATCATTATGTTCAAATATGTTCATATAAGCAACAATATAAATGCAAATACAACATTTTTCTCCATGGATTTAACGAAAAAGTTTTTCAAAGTTCAAGAATTAAAATAAAAATTTTCAAAGTTTAGGGGTATAATTGAAACTAAACCCATAGTTCAAGGTAGTTTTGATAATTTCACCATATTTAAAAGATTTATAGAGTCTTAAAGTGAAACATTAGATTATATATAGAATTTTTGTGGAGAACTTGCAAAAGTAGCAAAAAAATTAATCGAAATTTGTAAGAGTTGCAACCACTTTTCAATTTTGTAAAAATAGCAAAACCTGCAGGCTTAACCCACACACAAAAAAAGGTAAAAGTCCAATATACCCTAATTGAATGCGGGCCCAAACAATAGTATATTTGATATATCCAATGGTATACATGATTTAATATACTTCTGATATACCTTATTATGAGTGTTGTTATACCGATAATATATCTAATATATTACTTATGCTTACTTCTTTTTATTGTGTTTAATTTCTCTTATTGAATTGTGTGTTGTGTTATTTATAGATTTTAAAGGTTTTTATTTTATAACCTAAATGTTTCTCTTCTCTGCACCGAAATATTGATATATCATTGATATATCTAGTTTGTGTTAAAGGATCAATCTAATATACAATGTGCTTACATACTAACAATATACCTGATTTATGAAGGTTGATATATCAATTTATACTAGCAATGCATAATGGTACCGATGCCTTTTACATTTTGAAGATAAAGCAAAAAAAAAAAACAAAGTCTAGCTCAAACGTAAAATATGAAAGGGTAGAAATATCGTTTTGAGAAAATGTGGGCATGCGTTAAAGAATGTTATTTTGTACGAGTGTGATGTGAAAATTCTAGTGAACTAGAATTAGAAACTCTTTGGTTATGTGAACCCCTAATTCTCAAACACTAAAACCCTCAAATCGATTTGATTCCCAAGGAAAAGAACTACATGTGGATTACCTTACAATCGAAGACCAAGAGGTAAGAAAACTAGTTCCTCACTCAAGGATGGAACACTCCACAAGCAAGTTGATCAAACATATTTGAATGTTCCTAACTTGCAACTCTGTACTCAGGAATTGTAAAGAAGGTGATGGCGTGGCTCAACATCAAATCACACAAAATTTCATTCGTACGAAAAATTACAACTTAATAGTCAAGCTTTAAATAACTTCTCAAACCCTAAATGTCATATCAATAATCATAACAAATGACAAAAATACTCCTACTTAAAATGTCATAAAAATGATAAAATTAGAAAAATAATAGAATTATAAAAAATTAGAAAATAATAATTTGATGTTATATTGATTCATATTATCATCTCCTTCTTTGGAAGGATTCGTCCTCGAATCTAAATTATCACCTTAGAGAGCAGCTTTGTAGTCATGAGATGTCAACGATGTAGCTCTCTTTGGATTCCTCTTGAACTTTAGACCAATGATGAGTTCATCAGTAAGCTTTGAGTAATAATTCATAATTAGTATCATCTTTGTTCTGTACTCCGCATGTGGAAAATATTGTTCTTTCACTAGTGCATTAATTTTCTGCAAAACTTCAAAATTAGTAGTACTAAATACACTAAGATTAAGTGCACCTAAGAGATAACAAGGTCTTTTGTGTACAACCTCCAAGATGAATCGTTTTGAGGAGATAATTTTATCCTCCCAAACTTCAAAAATTGGACTCACTCCCTTGGCTTCTTCTTCATTTTCACTGCTTTGTATATTGCTTCCAAATTCTTCTTTCACATTCTCTTCTTCTAATATCTCTACCTTCTCATTCTCTTCTCTAATTTTGATTGAGCAATGCGTACTCTTTATTCTCAGTGGTTATTCTTTCTTCATCTTTAGAAATATTTATATTCAAATCTTCTTCTTGTACTTTTAGAAGATGTACTTGTTCTTATTATTGGGTGGGTCGATCGTGTTCTTCTTGGCAGGTATTTTCTATCAAGGCTTGGTGAACCCTAAACCATTCTTGGATGAGTTCTCTAGCATACTTTCTTATCGAATGGCGTAGTTCAACCAATTCTTCCTGTATAGCCTCTCTAAGTGTTGCATCTCTACTTCGATTTTCAACACATCTCCTTTGTTGGTACATGGATGTAAAATAAAAACAAGTAAAAGAAAAGTGGACTTCACAATCATTCCCTCACATGTTTCACTCAAACAAACGAATGGTCACTCGTGTTTACACCCTCAAAGATGTAGCACTCCCTCACAAATATGAACTCTCTCAAAATAGAAAATAGGTTGTCAAGATTTTGCAATATCACATACTTAAGGAGTAAGCCTTGAACACAAAAGCGAGATTGATGTGAAGTATTGACACTCAATCAAAGAAACAAGTAGAACCAATAAAAATAAGAAAGCTAAGAACCAAGAACCTAATGTTCAAAATCAAACAAACTAGGAAAAAAACAAAAATAAGATATTTTGAATTAAGAATCTAATATTCAAAATTCAAGGAATTATGTAAGATGAACCAAGAAAGACAAACAATTAGACAAAAATAATAATAAAAAACAAAAAAATAAGATTCCATAATAGAAAACTAAAATTCACCCAAGCCCAAAATTTAACACAATTTAGCCTTGAGAACCATAAAAATCGAAAACTCAAATGACTCTTAGAATTTGACCTTCGAAAATTGTAATCTTCTAGGTAGCTTGAAGCTGCTTAAAACTCATGAAAATTCAATAGCTTCATTGGCCTGCCTACTTCAGCTACTTTCTTCTTATTCCATTGTGAATTTTGTTGTGAAATTGAGAGGTAAAATCGGGCACAAAAATTTTACTACCAAAACATATAATAATAATAATAATAATAATAATAATAATAAAAAGAGAGAGAGTAGAAATGAGATATATTTATATTATAAATAAAGATAGTGGAATTATATGGAAATGATATTCAAATAGAAAGTGGAAGAGAAGAAAAAAAATTGGAGAGAATTTCACCCAATTGTGTTTTTCATTATCCATCAAAAGTCACTATTTATAAATAATTTGGAGAATATGACGTGGTTCATTTGGACACCAATCTATGGATTTTGTTAGACACATGGGATACACTTTGACTATGGAGAATTTGTCACTTGATATAGATATCAAAAAGGCATGTGGAATGGACATTTACATGTGTAATGTTTATAATAAATTTTAAATTCTTTTGACAATAAATTTTAAATTCTTCTCTTTTGTGTGAAAATGATAATTCTAATTTAAAATGCAAAATTCTAAATCAAAATTGTGAATTCTATATTCTTCTCTTCCGTGTGAAAATCGATAATTCCAATTTAAAATGCAAAATTTTTTTCCCAATCTTAATTCACCCGGAGTTCCTTTCTTGTCCAACAAATCAAAGAATCGAAATTCTAATTAGGTCAAATAAATCCCCACAATCAAAAATTTAAAATCAAAATTTCAAAAGATTCAATCAAGAAATTCAATATTAAGATTTCAAAGACTCAATTAGTAAAATACAAAATTTTGATTTTCCAACATTTTCAGAATAATGAAAATGAAAACTCAAGATAGTGATATACCCAATCTAGAGCCTAAAATCTGATACCAAATGATGTGAAAACATAGTAAATTGAAATTAAGAACCCTTTGTTATGTGAACCCCTAATTGTCAAACACTAAAACCCCCAAATCGATTCGATTCAATCCCAAGAAAAATGACTAAATGTGGATTACATTATGATCGAAGACCAAGAGGTAAGTAAACTAGTTCCTTACTCAAGGATGGAATGCTCCACAAACAAGTTCATCAAACCTACCTGAGTCATCCTGGCTTGCAACTCTGTGTACTCAAGAATTACAAAGAGGGTGATGATGTGGCTCAACATCAAATCACACAAAATTTCATTTGTACGAAAAAAGTATCATTTTGTACAACCTAATGGTCAAGCATATCAATAATCATAACAAATGAAAAAAATATCCATACTTAAAATGTCATAAAAATGATAAAATTGAAAAAATAATAGAATTATATAAAAATTAGAAAATAGAAATTTGATGCTATGGTGGTTCATATCAGAGTGTATTGATATACTATGGATATACTAATAATATATTTGAAAACATTTTAATAAGTATTGGTATACGATTGATACACTAAATATATATTATACTTGAAATGAATTTTGAATAAAATGTGATATACTATTGATATGTGATGAACGAGCTTGTTGAGGTCTCTATCAAATGAAATTTATAATATTAATCTAAGATTACATACTTGTAGTACTTTATAGTGGATCGGGTCAAAAAATAGGGTACCGAACTAAAATTTAATATCTTTTATTTGGTTCTTTTTGTTGGGATGTATGTCCTAATCTCGTATATGTTTGTAACATTACTTATTGAAATAAATAACAATTATTTTTCATCAATTTGTGTCTCGCATATTTACAAACTTTATCCAATAAATTAAGCTCTAGGGTCATTGAATTATGAGAGAAATAGAACTTGAACGGTGTGTAGTATACACACAGGGAGGATCACATTCGAGTTTATGACCCGAACGGTCTACAATATACGGATAGGGTTGGAGATCTAATCTTGGACACGTTGTGGATGCGACCCGCTTTGTATTAGATACAAACCAAGTGATCCAACTCGTTCATGTGGTTGACATGCGAGTGGGGGCATCCTGTGCAATGAGATTGTACAAGACCGGACCGTGAATTATTAGACCTACTGATGTAACATCGTTATCAATATAGGACTAATAACTTCATAGATGACCAATAGTGACTCAACTTTAATCCTGAGTGTGTTACGGACTCTTGTCTGCAGGGGTCTGTCCTTTGACTAGTACGGGTGAGGGTGGTCACAGTTACTCACCCAATATGCCTATCTTTTCTCAGGGGCATGACCATGTATGGAGCTGGGAACTTGCCTACGCGAGATGGGAATTCACTCGTTCCCGACTCAGAGAAATTAGAGTGGTTGTTCCCTTAAGTGTTGTCTGCAGGGTTTGGACAACGGGCGCCCATCCTCTCACTAGCCCGAGAGGGATGTTGTTTATGGTTGGACCATACAACGTTGTTGTTCATTAGAGGAGTAGTGGGACTTAAGGAGCAAGAGGTAGACACAGGGGTAAAATGGTAATTTGACCCAACAGTGTCTACGAACAACCTGTGAAGGGTCGACTCACGGGCATTGGTTATGTCAATGGACACAACTTGTCCTACAGTGATGGGAGTGCAACTACGGGCTTTAGTGGAGTGTTACCGTCGCTAATGAATGTTGAATAACCGGGTTAAAGAGTTTGACAGGTTAATCTCAGATCATTGGAGCTCGTCATCGTAGGTCCATTAGGTCCCTCGGTTGGCTCAAACTGGATAAATTCAAGGTTTACAGTTTGGTGTGGATTTGAAGTGTTCAAATTCATTAAAAGGGTATTTATGTCATTTATATGAGATATGATAAACATAATATATAGTTTTAATGTGAATGAGATTCATATTAAACTATAGGTTAGCCTAATTGATTAATTAGTGCTAATTTAGACTAATTGAATTGAGAGAAATTAAATTGAATATGATTCAATTTAAAATCCACAATTATACAAATGTGATTTGTATAATATGATATGAAATATCTTATTATATGTGTTATACAAATATGATTTGCATAACCTAATGTTATGGTAAAATGATTTCAACTCCACCTATCACCATTATATAAAAACCTTTGCAAGAAGGTTTTGCTAGATTATTTGCCATTTTTTGAATTTTCATCCAAAAAGCTCTCTTCTCTCTCAAATTCTCTCTACCCCAAACCAAAGGGAGTTTCACCACTCTCCCTCAACCGATCGAGAACAATCGAGAAGATCAATTAAAGTGTCCAATTTGTTCTGGTTCGTGAGATCGTTGGAACGATAGAGATCGAGATCAGAGAAGGAATTCGCGAAGAAGATTTCTTCAACATGTAAGTATTACTTTTAGTTTACTGTTTTTCCTTCTTCTCAAGCATGTTTAGCCTAGAATTAAATTGTTTAGTTGAATTCCTTTCACTTTTATTGACTTGGACTGACACAGACTGGGTGAGAGTCAAACATAAAATAAGAGACATAAGAATATAAAACAGTAAAGATAGGGATCTTGATCTCACCTAGGTACCGATTTGAAAGGGTCACGTCAGGATTCAATGTAATGATGTCAATCATAGATTTTCTTAATGAGAATTCTTTCTTTGACCACACTCACGAGCCCAAAGGATAGCCAAAGAGCTTCTAAAAATTTCTAGTGCAATTTAATTAATCTAAAAAGCTAATTAATGCCAAAATCAATCATAAGTTGAGGATGATATACTAATCTGGACCACAGATTGTAGTGTGTCATGCTTAAACCCAGTCATTTAAGGTTTAGGAATTACTAGAATTAGCAAGGTGCTCAAACTAATCTAAGTGGTGAATTCAAATTAATCATTACACTTTTTACTTATTTTAAGACATAATTCTTTAAATCGTTCATGACCGCTCTGATGGAGATCGGATCTCCTTGAACAGCTGAAACGTGGTTTGAAATCGATTTTGCCAGTTCATTTTGGTTGAACACAAATACCAGTACATTGGTGTAAAAACAGAGATAAACATACATTTCTAATCTAATTAGACATGGATATTAGTCATGCAAACATACTATTTAGAAATTAAACTAAAAGGACAGAAATGGTTACCTTTGTAGTTTCAATTCAACAACTCCTTGCCAATCGTACAGCAACACATGAACACTGTGAAACTTCTCTGTTCTTTCTTCACCATAGGGACATAACCAATAGTGAGAACCTCTTATCCTCTGAGTATCTACTTAGATCACCTTAGGTGGGAAGGGATCCAACAATTGGAGAGTGAGGGAATTTTTTAGAGAATTTTTCTTTCAGAGAGTTTGATCATTCGATCGATTCCTTCTCTTCTCCCAATTGGAGAAGAAGAATCACTCTAGAGGGCAACTCCCCACTCCCTATCGATTAGGGAGTTGAGAGACATGGGGAACGTGTCCTCCTGACACGTTCCTTTTTTTATTTAATATTTAATTAATAATTAATCATATTGATTATTAATAAATCAATTAAATCTCATTGAGTTAAATTAAATTAAATATCATATATTTAATTTAGATTAAATCACATTTAATCAATTTACTCTCTAACCTATAGTTTTAATGCACATCTAATGCACATTAAATTATAACCTATAGTTTTCAAATATGAATCACATTCACATTTAAAATAATATTTGAACTTTTTCAAATATTTAATTCTCTCATATATTTTAATATGAATCATATTCACATTAAATTTATAATATATAGTTCCAAAACTATATATTATATGTATCTATATACATTAAATTTATTCCCTAATGAATTTGAACATTTCAAATTCAAACGATCTAAGAACCCTTTACGAGCTAGAAGGTGGACCTAATAGACCTGCATATCAGAAGCTTCAACGATACAAGATTACTCGGTTAATCTCATTAACCTCCTAATCACCATTCGTTAACTGCGGGAACACTCCACTAAAGTCCCGCAACTGCACTCTTCTCACTGCAGATATATTTCTGTGTCCATGGATATTGACCAATAACAACAAGTCAATCCTTCACGAATGTTCGTAACACCAGCTGGGTCAAATTTCCGTTTTACCTCTGGGTTACATCTTGTACCTTAAGTACCAGTGCTCCTCTAATGAACAATTTATTTGTGGTCCTACCAACAAACATAAGTCCCTCTCGGGCCAATGAAAGGGTCGAACCCTTTGTTCAAGTCCCGGAGACACCACTTAAGGGAACATTCATCTACTTACCCTAATAGGCGGGAAGGAGTGAATTCCATCGTGCTAGGCTAAGTCCCCAGCTACTCACTCGGTCTTGTCCCCAAGAAGGTAGGCATATGGAGTCGGCGAATCTGGCCACTCTCACCCATACTAGTCAAAGGACAATCCCTTGCAAACAGGAGTTCGTAATTAACCTGCTCAGGATTGAGATCAAGTTGCCTAGGTCATCTTAATGAAATAGAAACCTAACTAGTCAACGGAGTTACATCTAGTGCTTACTATTTCGCGGTCCGGTCTTATCTAATCTCATTACATAGGATATCCCCACTCACATGTCATCTACACGAACACGTTAGCATCATAATGTTTGTATCATATATAAAGTGGGTCACATCCATAGTTTTACCAGGGTAAGGTACCCAAACCTTATCCCCTTACTATAGACCCTTTAGGTTGTATCTCGAACTGAGATCTTTTATGTGTACACTACATTTAGTTCAAGATACATTTTACAACCCTGGATGTTTAGTTTATTGGATTTAGGGTTAAAACCATGACAATATCGTAAATAATGAACAATAACTCTTTATTGAAATAATAACACTTTATTACAATAATTAGAATAAAATTACAAACTACGAGTTTTAGGGCACAAACCCCAACGCGCTCAAAGCTCACAAACTCACTGAATTTTAGTCCTAAATTCTACTCTAATGAAGTGCATTCTTGATGTGTTCGAGCGAACTACAAGCATACACATAGCTAAGCTAATCACATTTGACGCATATAGGGTTGTCAGGCCTACCCATGAACATGCTTAGTAATTAAAACAAAGAAGTAAATAGACAGTCATTGCAATAATTTAAAACATTTATTACAGAACCTCATGGTGTTACATTGAATATCTCTGTTGAGGATCCCACATTGGAAAAGTGGAGAGAAACCTCACAATATATAAGATATGTGTGTTACTCCTCTCATTGTTAATTGGTTTTGAGATACAACCTCATATAATCTAATATGATATCAGAGCCCATTAAACCCAAATGGGCTTTCGGTCCAAAAAAATAAAATTGGGATTCGATCCAAGAATGATGAACCCAAACATGCACCATCTTAAGGGGGCATGTTGAGGATCCCACATTGGAAAAGTTGAGAGAAATTTCCAAGCCCACAAGTGAGAGGGAGTATTAGACTATCTTGATATAATTAAATTTACCCCAAACTATCAGTTTAGGCTTTTAATTGTCGTTCTCCTCTAAAAAGGCAATTCCATTCAACCGGAGACCTTCGACCAAAAAATCCATGGATCGATCAAAAACTCCTAATCTAACCTATTCTATGAAAGCCAATAAAGAATGGGAGGGAGGAAGCTCAAAGAATTGGTTATTCAGATTCCACCCCATGAAATGACCAAAATGAGAAATGTTTTCTTTTATAAAAATCGACACAACATCTCGATATTGTCTATAATTATCCCAAGCATCAATTGAGGCTCGTCGCAGCTTTTAGCTGACTCTATGATATAAACTCACAAATCATCTTGCTTGGATCTGCAGTGAACACCCAACAATGGTCTACCCACTTCGTTGACAATGGTGACTATAGTTTTTGGTAGGAGTGAGATAAATTCATCAATAGTGTGTGTAGGCTGATAGGTAGCAACAACAACATTGAGAATGCAAGTGCCAATGATGAGGCCATTTTGCCTAGGAAAGAAGAGAGAGAATAATGACACTTAATAATATATTGTTACTTGTTCTTGTTTTCATGGTTGAGTGCAAGGAAATGACTTTAACCCATATTTATATGTATATAGGGAAATTGAATCGTAAATTACTTTTATTTTCTTATTTAAAAAAGTCACTATTTGGCATTATAGTCAAAAGAGTGTCAATTGTAACTATAAATAAGCCTCAACATTCACACACAATTAATATAAAAAAAAAGTTATAAAAAAATGAAATATGAAAAAACTAGATCTGTTTTTAATGAACCTAGTGCAACGCTAAGTTAACCTCAACATCCACACATAATTAGATAAAATATGAGAAAATTATACCAATTTCATCATAATTTTTGTAATTGTAAGTTAACCTTACATCACATACAATTAATCTTAAAAGAGTTATAAAAAGATGGAATATGATAATATTAAATTTGTTTCCTAATCAATTTCGTGACTGCAAAGTATCCTCAACACATCCACATACAATTAATTAGCAAAAAGATCATAAAAAAATGAAAATATGTGAAGACTAAGGAATTGTTTGTTCTACATCTTTAAGCATCCGAAATTTTTTAAGGAGTTTAGGAATATTTATATACTCATATTTGTTTTGCTGAAAAATATAATTTGAGTGTATATAACAATCTTGTCTTAATTATTTAATTATTTAATTTTATCTATTCAAAATTATATTAATTTTATGTCTTATTTTTGAAAAAAAAAGTTATTTCTATTGATTTAAGATTTTTATTAAAAAATTAGAATGAAGTATTAATCTCGATTTAACCTGAAATACTCGAACTTATTTTGAGAGGATAATTATCTAGTTAATAACTTTTTTTAGTGATTTATATTTATACCTTATTAAAATAGAGAAAATTTGGAGGGGAGTAATATAAATTTGTAATTATATATATAATTCTAGATGATTATCGTTGGAAGAATAAAATAAATAAAAATTTTACCTCATATTTCAATTGAAAATAAGTTGACTATATTATATATAATTGAAATTGAGTTTATTTTATGTGTAAATGAAACATATAAATATAATTAATTTCATAGATTTGTTTATTAGTGAGCAAATTCACAAATTTATTTTAATTATAATATTAAAAAAATGATAAATAGCAAAATTTGATGAAAGAAAATATATGTAAAAGAAAAATGAATGGACAAAACTTCAATAGGCGATTCTCACAACATGAGAATTTTAGGTCACGTTTGATAACCATTTCGTTTTTTGTTTTTTGTTTTTAAAAATTAAGCTTAAAAGTACTATTTCTGTCAATAAGTTTCTATGTCTACATGTGACGCCCGAAGAAAATGGGTACATGAATGAACCGAGTCCACATCTGAATGAGAGAGATTCTGAGGATATGAAAGCCCGAGGAAGAGTACATGAATGAGTCGAGCCCACATCTAAATGAGAGGGATCCTGAGGATATATGAAAGTACAGTGCCCAAGGAATAGGGGTACATGAGAGTGACCATGAGCATATAAAAGTATAGTTGAGAAAGGCTTAAAAGAAATAATTACTACTGCCTATACTAACAAGGTGCACCTTCTTTTTCGGTATCATAGGAACTCCAAAATTAAGCATGCTTATCTTGGAGCAATTCTATGTTGGGTGACCTCATGAGAATTTTCTTATGGAGCATGTGAGTGAGGACAAAACATGTTAAAAAAAAACTCGTGTTGGTTTGTGGGGAAAGTATTCACTCTCGCAAGCGGCTCAAGGATGGTATGATTATGTGGGCATGTCGCAGGGATCCTGGGTTTGTGGCGTTACACTACCTATGATTTCAAAATCAAAGTTAAGTTTTGAAAAAAAAAAAAAGTAGATTTCAAAAATTTATTTTTGTTTTTGAAATTTGGATAGAAACTTAAATGGTATCTCAGGAAATATGAAAACCATTGTAGAGTAGATGAAGAGAAATTGTCAAAAAAAAAATAATTTTCAATAACAAAAAGGTAAAAAACCAAATGGTTATCAAACAGAGTCTTACAAATCCATGTATAGTAGGGCATGATCAAAGTCTTTTCAGATGCCTCTCTTATGAACATCTAAGGATGTTCCCTATTTTATATTTACTACACAAAACCAAATGGGTGTTCATCCTCTTGAATTATCATGAAACAAACGACACTTAAATCGGCTTCATAATATTTACATCTTCAAACACCAATTTTATGAGTGCCTCCAACTTTCACTTGTATTTTATTTGCACATTGATATCACTATTCACAAATTCGTAATTATTGAAGAAATAATTTTTATTTAATTTTGTTTAAAAAATATTATTCGTTATGGGAGTATATTTAAGAAAGGGAAGCTCTAAAGCAATTGATATTTTACACACGGATGCTTGAGGTTGAATCAACATTTTATGTAAATCCAGCAAATTAAAGTAGTTCGCTTTTTTGTTTTCATAAAATTGAAAATTTACTAACCCATAAAATATTTTGATTATTTATTTAACAAATGTAAGGGTGGCACTCAGTATTGCAATGAAAAAAAATTTACGACACAAACATGTGATTTGTAATAAGTTTTCATAAAATTGAACAATTAGAGAAAGGGACCAGTAATTTTTCTTTTTTTCTTTTTTCTTTTTTTCTGAGAACATAAAAGGGACTAGCAATGCAATATTTAATAGCATGAAAGTACATTGAATAGTCATAAAATAAAAGTTGCAAATTTGTCAAAAATAAAGCGCACCTCTCTGGCTCTCTTGAAGTTTTCAGAAATTAACTCATAAGTCCTACATCACTGTTATATATATATATATATATATATATAAATAAAGTTAACTTACTAGTTCTTAAATTTTAGGATTATGTATCTATTTGATGTCTAAATTTTAAAAAGTGTTTAGGTCTTTAAACATTCAATTTCATATCTAATAGGTTCTCAAATTTTTAAATTATCTAGTAAGCCTTTCTTTTAATAATTTTGTATGTGATCTTAACATATTTAATTTTTTTATAAAAGATAATGATCTATTAATTTATGTCCAATAAAATGCTCATAAACTTTCAATTTTATATTCAATAGCTAGGTTCACATATTTTAAAAAGCGTTGAAGAAGTTAAGAACTTATTAGTCATAAAACCGAACATTTCACAGATATATTATGTACAAAATTGAAATTGTAAAAATTTAGTATATATTTTTTAAAGTTCAAGGACCAAATATATTATACAAATCTAGAAATTTAGGAACCTATCAGATATTTTTTAAAATTTAGAGACCAAATGGATACAAATCTAAAACTTCATGGATTAAACTTGTATTTCAATTAAAAAAAGAAAATAAAAAAGAAAATTCTTAGTTGTTATCACCTCAACATGTGTAATAAATAGGGTTGAAAACGTTAATGAGCCCACGATAATATTCACTCTAAGTTTCATAATTTTGAAGAGAAGAAGCTCGTTATCTTACGTAAACTCAAGAATACACCAGAGAAGAAGATTGTTCTCCTGAATAACTCTTTAAATCGTTTTTTTTTTTGCTTTAATTGGTTACAAATGAGGGTAATTATCCTTTTTATTTAATAAGCACAAAACAACCTTCATGTATCTAGGAATTAATAAATTCATGTACGTCTACCATATGAGTCAAATTTCTAACGAATATCACATAAACCCCATAAGCCCCGACCCATTAAAAAGAAGCTTTTGTCTCAATTCAATTTTTTTTTATTATGTACTTTCTTATTCATATATTTCTTCGAATGATATTTTTTAGTTTAATAATATTTAAGAGGGGGAGATTCGAACATAAGTCATAAATCTATAATTTACTAGTTGAACTATGCTCTTATTATCCATATCTTCCTTCGAAGATTAAAATGTCAATATCATATATATAAATAGAAATATTGAAATCTCAAATTTGTGAAAATATTGATAGCCATAAATATTCTTGAAAAGTCAAGAAACTTAAATTCAATTACCAAAAAGAGTAAAACTTAATAGAGTATTATTTATATCAATATCAATATTTATATCAACATTGATTGATTTTTAATATGGGAATTGAACACTCACATCTACCGATCACGTTTCCAAGGAAAATAAAAAAACTACCGATCCATTAACTTTGGATATTTATTTAGACAGCCACCCATAGCAAATATCGTAGTTGCGGCCAGCAGGTTTGGACAAACAGGGACCTTTTTCACTCACAGTCCATAAACATTTTGTACAAAGCTCTTTGTCTCTTTTATTCTTGTAGATTTCGAAATAATGAAACGAGCCAGGCCATTGGAAGCTGCAGTAGAACAACGTCGAACCAAAGAAATTTGGACGAAAACTAAAGTCATAGCTGGTCGAAGGTGACAACAAGTGAATTCCTAAATCGTCATTGCCAGATTTGCAGTGAACCGTGAGCTGATTGTGACTTTCCAGAACATTTGTTATATTGACTGTAACTCTTTCCCTATCGAAGATTCCTTCTGCAGTAAACAGGCTAGCAAAAAATAACGACATTAACGTTACAAGTATTAAAAATGAACACCCCATTTTTTCAAAACAAGAGGAAGAGAAAGAGAGTTGAGTATACAAACATTTGTGCTTGGTTTGTTTCACTTTTATACTTGCGATGAAGGAGTGGAATGTAGAAATTTAGATTCAATTTTGGAAAGAGATAAAAAAGGAAGCCTCATTATGTATTCATTTATTTTTATTTTTTTTAAGGAATGTTTAATTCTGTATTCTTCCAAATTTTAAAAACGTAAATATTTCCCATAAATACAAACATCTTATTATCTTATCTGTATTTTAACATTAAATTTTTTAAGGGTTTCAAATTTGGACCAAATATTTACACGCAAAGATTAAGAAGCATGAATAGATCTACGTTGGGTCAAAGAGGCTCGACCAAAAAAAAATATTGTTTATTTTAATATATATTAAACTCATTTATGTTATCTAAATGGAATAATATCGACTTTTATGCCTTCTAAGATATGGTAGGTCATATTTACAAATAATTTTAAATGATTCAAATGGTATCTATAAATATAAAATAAATAACAAATATATTATATTATGATTTCTGTTCTAGATTCATTTTAATTTTTTTTTTTTTTGAGTGATAGAAATGGAAATGAAGTTATTTTTAGTCTAGTAAATTATTGTTTAAAAAATTAATTGCAATAAATGAATGTATAATTTTTACGAAAGGAAAAAAATTGATTTCATTAATTCAAATTGATTTCTTTAATTTTCTTTTATTATTTATATAGAAAACATTGTACTTGAACAAACTCAATTGACTATATTATAAGTTTTATCTATGAATTCTCAGATCATTTCTAATAGTTTCCTCAATTTTTTTTAAAAAAGATGTAGGAATGACCATAAAACTTTTAACTTTTTATCTAATAGATTCTCAAGTTTTCACAATTTGATGTTTAATAGATTCTTAATGTGTTATGTTTTTTTTAAGTTCAAGAATCTATCTGATAAATAGTTGAGAGTTAAATAACTTATTAAAAACCGTTATAGGCCCTAAATACTTTAAACGAGATTCAGAAATTTGACCAAGACGAGAATGACACAAGTATAAATTAGAGGAACTCAACTTAAATGCAAAGATGACAAACCAACACTTGGAGTTGCAATATCAAGTATGTTGAGTTGATCCAAAATATATAAAGTTCTCCTTGTCTATGTCATGCCCCTATCGTTTTCTGAGATTGTGGATCTTGTATCTAATAACCAATAGGTGAGAAGAAAACTAAATACTCAACATCACATAATTGGCTAACAAAAATCAAGATTTAATATACTAGAAATGTAACGCCCGATGAATAGAGATACATGAATGAACCGAGTCCACATCTGAATGAGAGGAATCCTAAAGATATAAAAGTATGGTGCCCGAGAAAGAGGGGTACATGTGAGTGACCATGAGGATATGAAAGTATAGTTGAGAAATGCTTAAAACAATTGATAGTTACTACCTATACCAACAAGGTGAACCTTCCATTTCGGTGGCTCAATCATAGGAACTCCAAAGTTAAGCGTGCTTAGCTTGGAGCAATTCTATGTTGGGTGACCTCCTTGGAATTTTCCTAGGGAGCATGTGAGTGAGGAAAAAGTAGGTAAATGGACCCGTGTTGGTTTGTGGGGAAAGTCTTCACTCTTACGAGCAGTCATGGATAATATAGTGACGCAGCCAAGTCGCAAGAGATCTTGGCCCTGGGGCGTTACGAATGGTATCAGAGCGGAACCTCTCCCAGTAAGATATGGTTCAGGGATGAACCAATGCGGAAGCTGGTGGCATGTGACGCCCGAGAAAGAGGGGTACATGAATGAACTGAGTCCACATCTGAATGAAAGGGATCGTGAGGATATGAAAATATGATGCTCGAGAAAGAGGGGTACATGCGAGTGACCATGAGGATGTGAAAGTATAGTTGAGAATGACTTAAAAGAAATGATAGCTACTACCTATACCAACAGGGTGCACCTTCCTTTTCGGTGGCTCAATCATAGGAACTCTAAAGTTAAACGTGCTTGGCTTGGAGCAATTGTATGTTGGGTGACCTCCTTGGAATTTTCCTAGGGAACATGTTAAAAAGAACGTTAGGTCGGAGTACCATAATTGTAAAATATCAGGTTTGGAAATAAAATATTGTTTGTTTTGAAATCACAAATCCTAATATTATTGTTTTGGGAAGAAATTCAAAATATGAATATCCTTAATTTACCTAAATTATACTCAAATTGAAATTGGATCCAATCATAGAGGAGCTCAATTTGCTTTGTTATTGAAATTACCTTTTATCTTTGATTGATGTATGGGCATGAGTTGAGCAATCATACGAGCATTTACCAGAGAATTTTTTGTTTCATTATTTTAAAGAAAAGAAAAGGCTTGAGAGAGAAGAAAAAGAGCATTTGTGTTTTTCTTTCTTGGATGTAAAAAGAAAGTAGAGGGAGTCGAGAGACCAACACTTCGATACGAGAGTTATTGAGATAGATTAGTAGGGCCCTATGATTTCAATAATGAGCACTTTTGCCCCCACATGATCTTTTATCCAAGGTGAGAGTAATTTTTTTTCCCTTAATATAAAGCATGAATGCGATAGGTGTGGCTGGTCCGCCGTTATTATGGTTGAAGATATGGAAAAAACTTAGATGCAATCTGGGTTGTACCTAATGTTGATGTCGGAATTTGGACGGACAGATAGACGGTGAATTTGAATCGTTGGGGACAACGATCTCCTGCAAAAAAGAAAGCTAACACCGGTGTGGTGCTAAACCACACGCACTCTGATGCTCAAGTTAGGAATGATAATCTCGCCAAGTAGTCTCAAGCTAGAACACACAGCCAAATGATTGCTTACCTCTACCAACTTGCAACGTTGAATATATAATCCGTACGATTCGTAACGGCTGCTAAAGGTTTATGACCACTAACCCGTCATGATTATCCAGCTCATAATCACAACCGTTACATGTCGGAGAGCGTTAAGTTTCGACTCTTCGTTTGTCTCCCCCAACTGTTACGGAGTGTTGAAGGATTGCACCTGTCTGGGTCCGCTTATCGAGTGGACTTACCTTGGTCCGGGGCGGACCCCTCGGGGTCCGCTTCCCGAGCCGGTCCGGCTCGGGCCGAACCCATGAAGTAGATCCCTAGGGGCTCGGGGCCGTCCCTACAGAGTTGGCTTCCCGAGCTGAGCCAATCCGAGGGGGTCGGCTCAACTCGGTTCGGGGCGGACCCCTTGGAGTCCGTTCCTCGAACCGGGTCGACCCCATGGGGTTGGCCACCCGCTTTCGGGGCCGACCACAGGTTGGGGCGGACCCCTGGGGTCCGCTCTCCCAACCGGTCGGCCACCCTGCTAACTTTCGGGGCGACCCCATACGGGTCGCCTTCTAATCGGTTCGGGGCGAACCCCTTGGGATCCACTCTCCGAACTGGGCCGACCCCAGGCCCGACCCCATGGGTCGGCCTCCCTAGTCGGGCCGACCTCATGGGGTCGGCTCAACTGAGTTCGGGGCGGACTCCTCGATCTGGGTCGTCTCTGCTGATTGACTTGAGCCGACGGGCCTTTTAGGTATACTCCTTTTACCCATAACACCTAAAATTGTACAACCTACTTTACCAAAAAAAAGTTTGAATTTTTTCCCAAAAAAAAAAAGAAAAATGGTAGTGATATAAAGTGGGTTGCACTCAATTATATTTTAAAATATTGTACTAGCAAACATCGTGTTGTCTATTCCAAGTAAAATAATATTGTCCTAGCGGAAGGTTTGATCTCTCCATTGCCATTGTTGAATTAAGAAGAAAAAACTAAATGTTCTATTTGAATGAATTTATAAAATAAATTATCTTGGTTCGATGGCCATAAATTGGAGTGAAAATATCTAGTTATTATTTTCGTAAAATACATTTTTTTTCAACTTTTATAAAAGTTATTATGAGAGATGTCAACGAGATGAGGACAAAGAATGGTTTATTCATCCTTATCTTGGTTCCCACCCCACATTTCATTCTTCGTCTCTATGACATTGTCTATTTAATTTCAAGTGGGAGGGGGCTATTTAATTTCCCCTAGAAGGGGTCAGGGATTCCCGTGAGAAATTCGAAATAATTCTCCATTTATGATTTTAATTTTTCTAAATTTCAATAATAAAAATATTTTTTTTGAAAATTTCTCTTTAAATATTTAATTCTTAATAAATGATGTCTATTTAAGAGATTTTTTTTCTTTAAAAAAAATAAAATGATATGTAATAAAAGAATTGCGATTTATTATATATATATTAGAAAAAAAGTGGGTGGGGACGAATACAGAGACGGTGTTAATGGTCCATTTATTTAATTCCTCATCTCTATGATATTGTCCATTTATAATGATATTTAATGATTGCATTGCAATCATTTTAAAAAAAAAAAAGTTTTCATTGTAATCCAAAACTCAATATAAATATAAGAGTATTTGGTAGGCAATTTGGATTCTGTTTTATCTTTTTTTAGAAAAATTCTAGAATGAATTTGATAAGAAATGATATCAAAATCTATAATTTTAAAAGAAGAAAATGATTTTAAAATCTTATTTATGTTTGGAATGAAATTGATTTGAAATTCATGAAATTAAAATTTTTTGTTTGGATAATTACGAGAAATGAAAAGAAAGAATAACATTTTACCTATTATGCCCTTATGACAAAAGTTTTAATAATAATACTTAAAATAAATTTTTTTTCAAAGAAATATTAAAAATAGGTTGAGATTACGTTATTTTTTTCCAAAATCTTTTAATGTAAAATTCGGTAGGATTGTTTAAATCTTTTCTCCTTCCCCTTTGTCTATACTTTAGAGAAAAAAAAATTCAAGTAAATCTCTCGATTTTGACTTCATCCTTCAAATACGGAAGATACTCTCAAATCCTCTCTACTTTTCTCATTCAGATTTCACTACTCATTTTTCATCCTCTAACTCATACTTTGGGGTATTGATTTTATCTTTTTGAATTATTTCTTTTCATAGATTTATGTTGATGTGTTCTTTTCACCCATAAAAAAAAATCATTTTTTTAACCAATGTATAAAAATTTAAACTAAAAAATATATAAAAAAAAATAGTGAATAAATATATAAAAAATAATTAAAAAAATAATTCATATCTAATCAATTAAAAAATTGAAATTAGAAAAGAAAAATTACTTGAATTGAGAACTACATACAAAGGAATGAAATCATTTTAATCTATTAGAAAATACAAAGAAATGAAATCATTTTAATCTATTAGAAAATAGAGTAGAAATAAATATAGAAACTTAACTTGAGTTTATTAAATGGTTTTGTTGTATAAGAAAGAAACGATAATGGAGTGGTGTAAGAAAAAAATGATGATAGACAATGGAGTGGTATAAGGAGACTTTTGCTCATCATAAGACATAAATTGAAAAACGAACGATTGTGGTAAAATACACGGTTTCAAATCTCAAACGATTTCAAATCTATTGTTTATTTTAAGCATCCAAACACGTGAAATGATTTCAAATCATAATTGAAAACAATATTTTTATATTTTTTAGTGTATTTAGATTTTGAATTTGAAATTTTTAAATGTATAATTTTATTAAAAAGAGATAAAAAAAATTGAATCAATATAATATTTTAGGTTATAAATTCAATTGATTTTTGTTAATTTTAGTGTTTAACATGGTAGATTTTTGTCTCGTTAGTCGATTAAGATTTTCATAAATTAGATTCGATATAATTGGTTTCAATTCTCGTTGACTTGCGATGAGTAAAAAGAACTCTAATCAGTCATACAAAAATGCACAACCTATGAAACGTTTTTATACTTCAACAATTTAAAGATAAAAGATGAAAAATATTATCTACTTTTGCAGGTTCGTCTATTAATCAACCCTAATTCAAAATTCTATAACTGGTGTTTAAAATAATAATTAAAACTCTTTCATTTTGGTTTGACTAATTAGACTTCTGTAAATCAATCTTTATGAAATTTTAAGAAATGAAACAATTTCTAATCCGATATCATTGGTCATTTGTTCTTAGGACATGTAGATCTATTTTTTGAGTAGAGGAGACTAAACCAATACACTAACAAAAATTTGTTTTTAGTAACCCTTTAAATCTATTTCAAAAGGTGAAACTTTGGTTTGTTTTCTTACTAATTAAATGGTTACCGAAGCTTAAAGTGCTAATAGTAAAAATGTAAAACTTCATAATATTAAGTTATAGCAATGTTTTTCAAATCTTTTCAAGATTTTTTTTCAAGATTAATAGCTCATAAATTTCTATTCCCTCCCAAATTGGGGCATATTCCTAATAAAATCATGAAATTATGTTCATTTCCCTTCATACAACATGTTGTTTGTAATTTTTTTTTTCATAAAATAAAACCAATAGAGAAAAGGGACAAGTACCTTTTTTTTTTTTCTGAGAACGGAAAATGGACAAGTAATATAATACTAAATGACATGAAAGTACACTGAATAGTCACTACAAAAATTATAATTTTTAATAAAAGTTAGAGTTTGTCAAGGATAACAACCTACCAAAAATATGATAGTTTTATAATAAAGTGCTTGACGAAAGTTTTCAGAAATGAACTCATAATGATAGTACATAACTGTAAAAAAGGTGAAATTACAAATTTTAGTTCTTAAATTTTTTTGTTAGGTCTATTTGGTCCCTAAATTTTAAAAATTGTCTAAGTTTTGAATGTTCAATTTTACATTTGAAACTTTCCCAAACTTTAAAATATCGAGAGTAGGTCCTTGATGATACAATAGGATTCTAACATATCAAATTTCTCTTAGAAAAAAAATAATTGATATATTAGTTTACGTCTTACCTAAATTCTCATTTTTATGTATCTAGTAGGTTTGAAAATTTTACAAACGTTAAGAAGTTAAGGATTTATTAGAACAAAATTGATCATTCAGAGATCCATAAAATACAAAATTAAGAGTCTAAGGACTTATTGGACATTTTTTTAAAAAGTTTAGGAACTAAATAGATGCAAATATAAAAGTTGAGGAATCTATTGGATACTTTTTAAAGTTCAAGTATCAAATACACACAAATCTACTTTTTTATTTGTTATCTCATGTAATTATTTTATACCACGTAGTAATCTTTTTCCCTTTTTGTTGTAGATTCTCCTCAGGAAAATGCATTATTTTTTCACCTCAACAGACCTAGTTAATATTGTTGGCAACGTAACCATGATAGTTCTCATTCTAAATCTCAAAACTTTAAAGAAAAGAAACTTGTTATCTTACAAAAATTTAAAAAACACACAAAAGAAGAAGATTATTGCACTGAATATAATTTTCTTTCAATTGCAATGATCCTTTATATAATATCCCCAAAAAATACACACACATCGAAAAGACACAAATTAAATAAGTACATGTATGCATACTATTCATGTACTTTAACAAGAAAATCTTCATGCATCTGCTCATTCATGATATTTAGAAATTATAAATTCTTGTATGTGTAACATTAGCTCATTATTTATATCAATATCGATATTTAAACCAATATTGATTGAATTTTAATATGAAAATTAAAAAATTTGATCTACGATTTATTGATTTTCTATATTTATTTAGGTGGCCACATATAGCAAATATCGTACTTGCGGGTATTACTATTGAACAAACAGAGACCTTTTTCACCCACGATCCATAAACAGTTTGTGCAAAGCGATCTGTCTCTTTCATCGTTGTAAATCTCAAAGTAATGAAACGAGCCAGGCCACTGGAAGCTGCAATAGAACAACGTTGTACCAAAGAAGTTTGGTCGAAAACTGAATTGATAGCTGATCAAAGGTGGCAGTTGGTGAATTCCCAAATCGTCATTGCCGGATTTGCAATGAAGAGTGAGTTGATTGTGACTTTCTAGAGCATTTGTTATATTTACTATAACCAATCCTTCTGTAATAAATAGGCTAGCGAAAAATAACGAGATTAATAGAGATATTACAAGTGGTGAAAATGAATGCTCCATTATTTGAAATTAGAGAGAGAGAAAGAGAGATGAGTATACGAACCTATCTACTTGGTGTGTTTCGTTTTTATATTTGCTAGGAAGGAGTGGAAATGTAGAAATTTAGACTTAGAAACTGATAAAAAAAATATGAAAGTTCTTGTTTTGGAAAGAGATAAAAAAGGAAGTTTCATTATTATTAAGGAACGTTTCATTTTGAATTCTTGTTGTTAAACCAAAACTGAAAAAGATATTTTCCATAAATGAGAGTAATTATATTATCATCTGTTTTCTCTTTTGAACAACCCCTTTATTTTTTAAAAAGAAAATAAATAAAAAATGTCCAACATCTTATTATCTTACCTGTATTTTAATTTTAAATTTGTTCCAAATTTGGTCTACGTGTCTACAGCAAGGCAAAGAAGAGTATATGTTTTCACGACTTCACGCTCCATATGAGTAAATATACCATTAAAAAAAAGTATTTATATCTATAATATGTATGTATTTGTGAAAAAAAAAGTTGGTTCAATTTGGAGTAAATAAGAATGTACATTACACGACTAAGAAGAGATGATGCACAACTAAAATTACTAAATTAGTGTTTAAAAAATTTAGGGCAAAATACACTTTTGGTCCTTGAGATTTGAAGTTGATGTCTATTTGATCCCTAAAGTTTCAAAATGAACACTTTAGTCCCTGAGGTTTGGAAAATAGTTCTAAATGCTCCCTGTAGTTAGTTGACTGTTAGTTGACTAAAGGAAAAATGATGTGTCAAAATTTATATTTAAGATTATGTAGTTTTATTTATTTATATTTAAGATTATTTCTTTTATTTTCTTTTGGGACTTCTCATGTGCATTTTTTTCGGTATTCCATTTCTTACCTATGCATTTTATTTTTTCTTTTTATCAAACCACAACTCTACATAATAAAAAAAATAGAACCACAAAAAAAACATAAGAATCTCATCGCAAAAATCGAATCAATTCAAGAAAAATTAAGACGTGGGTACTTAAAAGTTGTGGACAAAAACGTTTTTTTAGGATTAAGAAGGTGGACTGAGTAAGGCGCTGCATCAACGCGATGAAAAAGTCTTTTTTGTCATCATCATTTTCAATATTGGTGTTGGAGCCAAGGAAATAAAAAGAGAATAAAAAATAGACAAGTGAGAAGAAATAGAGATAAAGGAAGAAGAGAAAAGAAAAGAAGGCAGAAGATGAAGAAAAAGTAAAAATATTTTTTTAAAAAATAACCACATAATGTTGAAATAATATAAATTTTAACACCTCATTTAAAAATTATCAATTCAATAACATGCCACATCATTTTTCCATTAGTCAACTATCGGTCAACTTAACTCCATGGACTATTTAGAACTATTTTCCAAACCTCAAGTACTAAAGTGTTCATTTTTATCGCGTTGATGCAGCGCCTTACTCAGTCCACCTTCTTAATCCTAAAAAACGTCTTTGTCCACAACTTTGAAGTACCCACGTCTTAATTTTTCTTCAATTGATTCGATTTTTGCGATGAGATTCTTATTTTTTTTGTGGTTCTATTTTTTTTATTATGTAGAGTTGTGGTTTGATAAAAATAAAAAACAAAATGGTAAGAAAAGGAATACCGAAAAAAATGCACATGAGAAGTCCCAAAAGAAAAGAAAAGAAATAATCTTAAATATAAATAAAAAAACTACATAATCTTAAATATAAATTTTGACACATCATTTTTTCATTAGTCAACTAATGGTCAACTAACTCCAGGGACCATTTAGAACAATTTTTCAAATCTCAGGGGCTAAAGTGTTCATTTTGAAACTTTATGAACCAAATAGACATCAACTTCAAAGCTCAGGGACCAAAAGTGTATTTTGCTAAAAAATTTATAGAGTTTAAATTGAAGCATTAGATATATATGTGTAAATGAATTATTTCATAAATTTTTAGTGCTTTCAACCACTCAAAATGACTTTTTTAAGGTGGAGTGTGAGAAATAAGCTATTTAAAATGAAACACTTGAAATCAACCTAAGAAAAAGAGTTTTTAATTGATTATAGGGCAAAATACACTTTTGGTCCCTGAGGTTTGAAGTTGATGTCTATTTGGTCCCTAAAGTTTCAAAATGAACATTTTAGTCCCTGAGGTTTGGAAAATAGTTTTAAATGGTCCTTGCAGTTAGTTGACCGTTAGTTGACTAACGAAAAAATGATGTGTCAAAATTTATATTTAAGATTATGTAGTTTTTTTTATTTATATTTAAGATTATTTCTTTTATTTTCTTTTGAGACTTCTCATGTGCATTTTTTCAGTATTCCATTTCTTACCTATGCATTTTGTTTTTCTTTTATCAAACCACAACTCTACATAATAAAAAAATAGAACCACAAAAAAATAAGAATATCATCGCAAAAAATCAAATCAATTAAAGAAAAATTAAGACGTGGGTACTTCAAAGTTGTGGATGAGACGCGTTTTTAGGATTAAGAAGGTGGACTCGAGTAAGTGCGCTGCATCAATGCGATGAAAAAAGTTTTATTGTCATGTCATTTTCGATATTGGTGTTGGAGCCAAGGAAATAAAAAGAGAATAAAAAATAGACAAGCAAGAAGAAATAGAGATAAAGGAAGAAGAGAAAAGAAAAAAAAGACAGAAGATGAAGAAAAAGTAAAAATAATCTTTTAAAAATAACCACATAATGTTGAAATAATATAAATTTTAAAAACCTCATTTAAAAATTATCAATTCAATAACATGCCACATCATTTTTTCATTAGTCAACTAACGGTCAACTTAACTCCATGGACTATTTAGAACTATTTTCCAAACCTCAAGGACTAAAGTGTTCATTTTTCATCGTGTTGATGCAAATACTACTCACTCGATCTACCTTCTTAATCCTAAAAAACGTTTTTGTCCACAACTTTGAAGTACCCACGTCTTAATTTTTCTTTAATTGATTCGATTTTTGCGATGAGATTCTTATTTTTTTTGTGGTTCTATTTTTTTTTATGTAGAGTTGTGGTTTGATAAAAAGAAAAAACAAAATGCATAGGTAAGAAATGGAATACCGAAAAAAATGCACATGAGAAGTCCTAAAAGAAAAGAAAAGAAATAATCTTAAATATAAATTAAAAAAAACTACATAATCTTAAATATAAATTTTGACACATCATTTTTCCGTTAGTCAACTAATGATCAACTAACTTCAGGGACCATTTAGAACTATTTTCGAAACCTCAGGGGCTAAAGTGTTCATTTTGAAACTTTAGGGACCAAATAGACATCAACTTCAAACCTCAGGGACCAAAAGTGTATTTTGCCCTTGATTATATGATACATGAAAATGATCAAAATGCTCTCATACTAGTGTTGTCCATTGTTGGCCACCACCAACGACAACCTTCGAGAAACGACAACCTCCAATAATTTCAATCTCCAATGATCGAAGACAATGTCAGTGTGACCGTCCTTGGCGACCAACAACAATGACCAACAAGGATTTTTTACCATCATTTTTAACGACCATTTAGGCGATCCCTCTAGCTATGGTCAATCAGTCATAGTGTGTTTTAAATACAAATGTGAACTTTATTAGTTCATATTGTTTAATAGTCATCCTTATAAAAACATTTTGAGTATAAAACAAACCAAATTTGTGTATAGAAATATTTTTTAAAAAAGGTAACCAAACATATGATTGTTTAATTTTTAGGGTCTTGCCAGGGAGACAACCTTATGTGTAGACCAACAATTATTGGTTGATTTTATCCTTCATTAAATATTTAGTACTAAATAATTAATGGTACGATATTTATTTTAGTGGGCTATGAGTATTATATGATTGTTCTTCACCAATAGATATATATTTTTTTTACTTCAACATATGGAGTAAAGGGATTCAAACATCAAAATAGTTAGTTAATTAAAAAGAAAAGTGATAGAAAGATGAAATATGAGCAACGGATATTGGTTTCATAACAAATCTTTAAATTGTTATCTTACCAAATATGATCAATTGTGAATTGCCTTTATATGGTGTTTCTTTTTTTAAAAACGACCTTGATATGGTATGTTCATATATGTTACCCTTCCCTAGTTTATATAACATTTTTCAAATGAAAACATTTAAATTATTATTGTCTTACTATATATATATATGACTGAGAGTGAGATGCCTTTATCGGATACATTGGTATTATCCTTTTCTTATATGACACCATGTTTATGTTTTTCTTAAATAAAAAAGAAAGAATAAGAAACCGTTACCAAATGACAAAAGTTATGGCTAAAAAGTGAGTATAGTTCAACAGTAATTGACATGTACCCCGACCAAGAAGTTAGAGATTCAAATCCCTTATCCGAAAGTATTGTTGTTAAACTCAAAAAAGAAAATGACAAAACTTGTAATTTTCTTTATTATTAAAAAATAAGAAACAAGACACGATAGATAAAAATAAAAAAGATATCGAACGGGCCCATACTTTCCTTTATTTATAGAAACTTAGCAAGAATAATGTTGGAAAAATAATGTTACTTTGTTGTATATAAAACTGAGTAACACTAGCAAATAGCTTACAACTTAACTGGCTACAAACAATTACAATGTATTGATATAACAACTCAAAACTCAATAACAAAGAATTGTAAATAGTTGAGGCACGCTTACTAAGCGCTGTCCTGAAGACAATTATTCGCTATGCACGGGTTGCAAGCAGACTACAACGATCGCCTCAACAGGATACAACGACTAACTCCGATAGAACAACAACCTCGAACTACTCGGATCTGACAGAACTCTTTGACACTTGCTCTCAACTTGACTCAAGATTAAAGAGAAGAAAGAAAGGAGAGAAAACTCTTCACTTGGAATGAGATACTCCAAATGAAGAAACAAATTGGTATTTATAGGCTAGCAACTTAGTAACTCTCTAAAATCAAATAAATATGAAGAATGTAAAACATACATCAAAAGTAACTCAATTGTGTAGTTACTTGTTGAAATTGAAACAAAACTCACAAACTTAACTTTTTAAGTTAAATTTGTATAAGAAACATCAACACATTTGGATGTTTCAAACCATTTTGAAACTTTTGAATTTAAAGTTAACTAACATGAACATCAATTGAATTTGATGTTTCAAATCAACACTTTCTTTCACACTTTTTATTATATAAAATCCAATAAATAATAGTGAAACAACCAAGCACAAGTGTTCCTATACTTGATTCTCTTATTCTCTTTTTAATTTTTAACAATTGCACTTTATCTACTAATCTCGGTGTTCTTCATTAAGCCCATACACCATCAAACGATCCATCTTCTTTCCACCAATGATTACGATTAACGTAACAAATACTTTAGAAAGTCACAATCAGCTCATTGTCCACTGCGAATCCGGCAATGACGAATAGGGAATCTATCAACTGTCTTCTTTCATCAGCTACCAGTTCAGTTTAGATTTGCAATGACGAACTGGGAGTCCATCAGATGTCTTCTTACAACGTTGTTCTTTTGTAGCTTACAGTGACCTAACTACTACTGTCTTCTTTAAAGAGCTTTGAGTACCATTCAACAACCATAATGGACATATGTGGGGCAGGAATCTAAATACTCATAAAGAACGAAAATTATCAGAAGAACATGATGACATGAAGCCTATATCAGATGAACTAGGCACAATAACTTAAGTATTTTGAAAATTCATGATGATATTTGACTCATGAGCGTTGGAATGTTCTAATTCAAATTGTTAATCTAAACTAAATCTTAATCTATTATAAATAACACAATCTAACATATACAATTTAAATTATAGAAAAGTACAATTCAAATTTCACGGACGTAATAAAAAATATTTCAAATTTAATGAATAAACAAACACATTAAGTTTCTAATTGCTTATATAGTAAGTCTTTTTCTCTTTTGACAAATATACTTGTAATTGTAAAATATCAACTTTGGAAATAAAATATTGTTTGTTTTCAAGTCACAATTTCTAAATCTAACGATATTATTGTTTTGGGAAGAAATTCAAAACATGAATATCCTTTATGATTCATTTATATAGTTTTACCTAAATTATACCTAAATAGAAATTGGATCAAATCATACAGCTCAATTTGCTCTAATTATTGAAATTAATTACCTTGAGTACGGTACAATTTACTTTACTATTTACCCCTCTGATGTATGGCCATGAGTTGAGCAATCATAGGTACATTTACAAGAGAATTTTGGGTTTCATTATTTTAAAGAAAAGAAAATCTTTGAGTGAGAAGAAAAAGAGCATTTGTGTTTTTCTTTCGATGTAACAAAGTATAGGGAATCGAGATATAACGACTCTAAAACTTGGGACGAACCTAGTTAGGGAGGTTATTCAACCACGCCGTCTACGCCAAAATTTTGGCAGCATAACGACGTAACTAGAAGAAAACCAAAATTTTCTAAGATCTATGGGGTTGTTTGGGGCGCTGAGTGGGTTATAATTACAGGGGGTGTTATAATAGTCTGTGAAACATATAATATTATTTAAAATACAGAGTAGTATAGTCTGGGGTTATAATAGTCAGTGTTTAGGGTGCAGAGTATTTCACAGGTTATTATAACACGAGTTATAATAACCAGTGGGCCAAACATGCCCTATAAGTCTAAACAAATACTCCTTAGGGTTTAATAAATGCCCAACCTCTACCAAACTTCCATCAAATATTAGGATGGACTCCAAAATCAGAATTTAACCAAGTTCTACACTTACAAATAGGCAGACAAAAAAGTTCAGCCAATTTAGAACCTATCAAGCTACGAGGCAACCATAGGGGCTACACTAAGGAGTACAAAGACATTCTAGAAGTTTTCAAACTAATAGTTATTCAACCAATACAAAAATAAGATCTACGCCTAGGTTTAGGAAATGAAAGCCTTCACAACCTTGCCTGGTCGTCGTTGTCACCAATCCCCTCATGGTTTCGTACCTACAACCAAAAAGATCAACGTAGACAGGTGAGTATAAATATACTCAGTAAGCAGCCCACCCACATCCAAACAAGGCAAGCAAGCACCAAACAACCAAGCTTTCGCCTAAGACAACTTAAGACAGTTAAGCCACCAACGTCCTCCACCCGATACTCCTAGCTTTAACCCCTTGTCCCAAAACCTAGGTAGGTGAATGGCAATGAGAGATGTCCCTTTCACGGCTAACAATCTGCTAAAACAAGCCATGATAATCATCTAACACGAGAGAAGATGTAGATATATTTACTTATATAATGAATGTCATCACTTTTAGTTTCAATAATCTCTAATTTGTTTGTTTTACTTGTTTTTAATGGTTTGATGTATTCTAAAGTTCTAGTTCAATTAGAGTTAATTGAAAGTGTTGAAAGAAAATTAAAGTTGTTAAATTACATCTTGGAAAGAATCATCATCTCTCTTCCTCATGATTTATCTATTTTTTAATGATTTTATTTAGTTGTTATGGAAGAGAAAACATAGATTTATTTTTTGGATTTCATTTGGTTGTTATGAAGGACAAAATATAGATTTGTTATTTTTTAGGATTTGATTTGGTTGAAAAAAAGATAGGCAAGGGCATTTACGCCCATCAGAAACAAAATAATTAAAAATAATTAAAAGTTAAGTTTCGATATTTTAACAAAAAAAAAAGATTTGTAGCTATATTTTTCAATTTGTACTTAAAGATTTTAATCATTCTAGTTATCCCTATTAGTTCCTCCCAACTCTCAAATCTAAACAATTCCTCAATGTTAGTGAAAACATGGTGATAGAAAGTCCATTTTTATAGGAGTAGATAATGGAAAATAACAAAAATTTTGAAATTTTATTATGAATTACTAAAATTATAAGAAAAAATATTTAAGTTGCTGGATATATATAGATATATATATATATTGCATTCCAACCTTTTAATCCATACATTAAATATTTACCATTTATAATCATTTAATAATGACCTTACTTTGTAAATTAATAAATTAAATAACGGAAAACTTGTACAAAAATGTTCTTTTTCTTCAACTTTCTTCCATACACTAATAGGATTGTTGGGCCCTTGCGACAACTAAAAATTTACAAAATTAGAATGAAGAGAGATTGAAAGTGATTTCATATTAATTTCATGAGAGTTTGATTATATATAATTTATCCGCCATCGAACTTGAAAAAGAGAAAAAGATTCATAGAAACGAACACTCTTTTAATTTCCTTTATTATAGATAGTCTTTTATGTTTGTTGTGTATTACATATTTCTCATGAAAACATATTCATGCTTAGTTAGAAAAATCAAACCCCCCCGGATCCGTGTTCCATGGAGCGCAACTAGGAGAGGTCTTCACGAATGCGTTGCAAACATGGACCACTTGCATAAATGGACCATTTGTAGTTAATGCAAACTTTTGGATCTCCGTTGTCGTCATAAATCATCAAACGGTGGACTTCACCTTTATCCATTCAAAGTGCGAGAAAAATAAGCGTGCGCCCATAAATATCGGGTCCATTGTTAAAGGAGTAGCTTTTATCCGATTCAATGGTATGAGTTCCCAAATCGTCTTCCTTAGATACATAAATGAACGCGCCCAATGATGGGCCACCTATTTTGTTGATAATGATGATGATGGCGTGTAGGTTGATGGGTAGCAACAACAACAATGAGAGTGCAAGTGCTAAAGATGAGGACATTTTGCCAATCTAAGAAGAGAGACAAATAATGATAACACTTAATAGTATATCGATTTGTTTACCATGGTTGAGTGCAATAAAATGGTTTAAATCCCATATATATAGGGGAGTTTGATGGTGATTTACCTTTTTTTTCTTTTTTTATTAAAAAAAGTTTCTATTTGGCATTGTAGTGAAAAGATTTGTGCCAATTATTACTGAAAATTAGGGTTAAACATTTATACACAACTAATAACAGAAAGTTATAAAAAGATAAGATATGAAAAAACCATATATGTAAGTTAGGAAATCTGCATATATAATTAATAAACAAAAGGTATAAAAAGATACAAGATGATAAAATTAATATATCATAATCGTTGTAACTGTACGCCAATAAAAGTGTAGCTCAACCATCAAGTAAGACTTATGACCAATAAATCATTAAAAATCGTTGTAACCGTATGTTTGGCTTGGTATCCACATACAATTAATATAATAAATAGTTATATAAATATGGAATATGATAATATTAAATTTGTTTCCTAATAAATGTTCAAGACATATCTACCTACAATCAATTAGATAAAAGATAGTTAAAAAAAAGATAAAAATATTAGAAGATTGAATCATTTTATTCATAATGTTCATTTGGGTGTTTCAAACTTTTCACATGGGCTTTTCGATGATTTTTTAGGATTATTTAGATTTTTTTTTTTTTGAGTTAAGTAACAATTGAGGTGGGAGGATTCAAATTTCTAACCACTTGATCGAGATTATATGCAAATTACCGTTAAGGTTGTATTCACTTTGGTGAAATTATTTAGATTTGATTTCCACATTGATATCTGTAACGCCCCTACTTTTCTATAACTAAACTCTTAGGGACATTACTACACATGCATGCATTTATAGGCCAAAAGATATAAAACGATCTTTAAATCTCCAATAGAAAATAAATTGTCTTTAGGGATCCCAAAACAAAACATTCAAAACAGGTAAAAGGAGCAGTTTAAAACATGGCCTGCTTAAAATCCTGAAAGTTAGACTTAACCTCAAAAAACCATAAAACGACAACGTTAGTTATCAAAGAAAGAAATGCGGAAAACATGACTATTCCCATGGTTCTGGCAACGCGCCTCCGTCACTCGCCCTGCACGTCCTTGGCCTTACCTGAAAAACATTTTTAAAAGAAAGGGTGAGTATTGCAAAACAATACCCGATGAAGTGACCTCGCTACACGAGGTTTGGGATATGCAAACACATACAATCATGACTTTTAAACTGTTGAAATGTACATATACGGGACCTAAAACTTTCTCATATCATCATGACTATAGTCCGTGACTTTCTTTTTTTCTTTAAGTGGCCAATTGGTCATCCTGAGTCATTTCATTTTGAGTCCCTCACGGACCCTTCGTAATCATTTGAGTCCTCACAGGACACTCAGTATGGTTTGAGTCCCTCACAGGCCCCCTCAGTATAGATTGAGTCCCTCACAGACCCCTGTAAACTTGACCCATAGGGTCTCTAATGCATGTTTGACCATGCATACAATGTACTCAGGAGACCAATTTCCACATTTTCATCAAATCGTTTTTATGGCATACATAACATGCATGAGGTCCCATCATTCAACATGACTATAGTGCACATGTCACAAAACATTATCATGGATATGCAGGTCATGACTTTTCACATCAGATAGGATATAACACTCACGTATATAATCATGCAATATTCTCATAGAAAATACTGTAATATCCTCACATGAAATACTGGAATATTCTTACATAAAATACAAAGATATTCTCACATAAAATACTAGATTATACTCACATAAAATATTGAGATATCTTCACATAGAATATTAAAGTATTCTCACATAAATTTTTGAAATATTCTCGTGTAAAATCATTAAATCTTTTTAAGTAAAATAACGTACTAATTTCACATAAAATAATGGAATTCGTTTTCTTTAATCCCAATTAAAAAGGTTCGGCACGAGATCCCTTACCTTAGTTCGAATTCTATTCCAAAACCTAACCCGAGCTCCTTGAGTACTCTTCTTTAGTGGAACCTGATTCACCACAAATCCAAGTTCATTCTCTAAGCATTCACCAAATCCATAATTGGAAGGTACTTAAATTACGTTCTTAAGATTTCATGCCCCGCTTACCTCGAGTTCAATGCGAATACCTAATATTCCTTAGTTCGTCTTGACGTTGGACCCTCAATTCCGCTCCAAACTTGGTCCCTACAATTAGCGTTCAAATAGCTTAAGCTCTCAATTATACGCTTAGATAATCAATAGGTCACGAATAATTCTCATTCAAGTTCGATACTTAACAAGATCGCTCACCGGACTGAAATCTTAGCTGCTGCACAGTCGTGATGGCCGGCGTTGCGGGGCTTGACGGCGGCGGGGAACGGCGTGTGAAGGGCCTCGGCACTGCAAGGTTCGACGGCAGCAGTTGATCGTGGATCGTCGCGGTGGTGGCGGATGCTGGTGGAAGGCTCGCGGAGACTCTTTGCTTGGAATCGAGAATGGACGTGCGACTCAAGAGCCTGCTGCGACGGCGCGTTTGAGTGGCGTGAAGTCCGGCGAGGTCTTGCGGCGCACTCGACTGAAGGCAGACGTTTGTGAGTCGGCGTTCGTCTCCGCTCGTGGGTTTTTTGCCGGCGCGAGTGGCTGACGAGGTTTGTGAGTAGCTGGAGCTCCTCGACGGCGGCTGAAGCTCCTCGACGGCGGCTGGACGGCAACGGCAGCAATAATATGTTGGATCTAGGGTTTAGAGGAGAAGAAGAGAATGGTTAGGTTTAGGGTTAGGGTTTGATTTCTCCTTCCTTTGGTTGGGACTTAAGGATGTTAAATACTATGAATTAGGTTAAAATTCAAATGTCCACTATAACCCTCATTTAGGTAATAATCACTAAAGTGCCATTGACACGTCCTCTTCTTCTAATTTTATAATTAATTTCATCTCCAGGAGAAATACTTCACTTAAATTAAATAAAATTAAGGACTCACTCTCACCGAGCCTGATGAAAATCCACTAATCCGACTAACACAAAGGTTGAGAGCATGTTAAATAAAATAAGTAACTAGTACCTGTGGTTGTGGTCGTCACAATCTTCCTTCCTTAAGAACTTTCGTCCTCGAAAGTTCCTATTCTTGAAATAGTTCTAGATATTTAGCTCGTACTTCCTCTTCTCGCTCCCAGGTAGCTTCTTCCGTGCGGTGGTTTTGCCATAGCACCTTAACTAAGTTGATCTCACGATTACGGAGGGTCTTTTGATCTTTTGCAATAATCTGTACAGGTCGTTCGCCATAACTCAAATCTTCTGCTAGCTGTAACGGTTCGAAGTCTACGACGTGAGTCGAGTCTGGAACGTATTTCCCCAACATGGAGACATGAAATACGTTATGAACCGCTGATAGGGAAGGCGGCAATGCTAGCCTGTAGGCCACTACACCAACCCTTTCTAAAATCTCAAATGGTCCTATAAAGCGCGGACTCAACTTCCCTTTCCGACCAAACCTTAGAATCCCTTTCATTGGGGCAACTTTAAGAAATACGTGGTCCCCAACTTCGAATTCTAGGTCCCTTCGTCTCGAATCGGCGTAACTCTTCTGTCTACTTTGGGCGGTCTGCATCCGCCCCCTAATCTTCTGTATCGCACTATTAGTGATCTGTACTAATTCTGGACCCAATAACTGGCGTTCACCAACCTCCTCCCGTAAAACGGGAGTTCTCAACGTTTTCCATGAGAGCTTCAAATGGAGCCATTCCGATGGTCGATCGATAATCGTGTATTGTAAGCAAACTCCATCAAATGCAAATGAGTGTCCCAACTACCGGAAGTCTAAAGTGCAAGCTCGTAACATGTCTTCTAAGATCTGGTTCAAACGTTCGCCCGCCTGCCCGTCCCGTCTGCATGGATGAAAAGTCAGTACTAAAGTTTAACCGTGAACCTAACGCTTTTACAGAGGCTCTCCAAAAGTTGGAGGTGAAACGTGGATCCTCGCTGCAAATAATCTCATTTGAATCCCATGCAAAGTGACTATCTCTTCCGTGTAAAGCTGCGCCCACCTATCCGTAGAATAGGTGGGTTTCCCTGGTATGAAATGTGCTGACTTGGTTAATCTGTCCACAATGACCCAAATTACTGAGTAACCTCGTAAGGTCCTAGGCAGTCCGACTATGAAGTCCATAGAGATCTCCTCCCATTTCCACCGAGGCACATGTAAGGGTTGCGGTAATCCTGCGGGTCTCTGCCTCAGGTGCCTTCACTGCGACAAGTCAAACACTTGGCGACAAACTCGCCACGTCGCGCTTCATGTTACACCACCAGAACGATTGTTTCAGATCTCGATACATCTTGGTACTACCAGGATGCATAGAAAATGGTGAGTTATGGGCTTCGCTCAAGATTTTCGCCTTCAGTTTGTCATCGTTAAATACATAATCGTCCCCGAAATAGTAATCCTCCATCCGTGGATAGGGAAAACTCGCCAACTCACCCGGATTACTTTGCGATGACGCTTTTCTACTAACCGAGGGTCCCCCTGTTGAGACTCAACGATGCGTTGCCTCAAGGTCGGTTGTACAGTTAACTGGGCTAACTGGGTCGTGGTCTTCCCTACTAGTACTGCAATTTCAGCTCGTGCAAACTCTGCCGCAACTCGCTCTCCATCGATGAAACTCGTCTTTGAAGTATGAACCCGCTTTCATCGAGGGGCATCGCCACGACATTAGCCTTACCGGGGTGGTATTGAATGTCTATGTCGTAATCCTTCACTAATTCCAACCATCTGCGTTGCCTCATGTTCGATTCTTTCTCGGTGAACAAGTACTTGACTTTTATGATCTGTAGAAAATCAATTTTCTCGCCATAAAGGTAATGTCTCCAGATCTTTAATGCAAAGACCACTGCTGCTAATTCCACAGTTAAACGTGCTTGGCTTGAAACAATCCTATGTTGGGTGACCTCCTGGGAATTTTCCTAGGGAGCATGTGAGTGAGGACAAATCATGTTGGAAGGACCCCGTGTTGGTTTGTGGGGATAGTGTCTTCATTCTTACAAGCAGTCCTAGATGATATGGTGACGTTGTCAGGTCGTAGAGGATCCTGGGCCTGGGGCGTTACAATATCACTATTCACAAATTCGTGATTATTGAAGAAATGATTATTTAAAAAATATATTATTTGTCATGGAAGTATATTAAAGAAGTGGAAATTTTAAACAAACTGATATTTTACACATGGATACTTTATCAACATTATTTCATGTGAATCCAACAAATTATTAATGGATACTTTGATCTAACATTCATGTAAATCCATCAAATTATCTCTAGCAAATTATTAATGGATACTTCGATCAACATTCATGTAAATCCATCAAATTAATCTAGTTGTGGTTCCCTTCTAGTTTTCATATGATATTTAAATTTAATAAAATTTTAAATTTACTAACCCATGTAATATTTTGATTATTTACTTATAATTTATTTAACACAGGCAGGGGACATTCAATATTGTAGAAAACTTTTGATTCTTTGATAGTTTGGATTTTGGAAGTCGTGTAAGTTTGATTTTTAAGGTTTAAGAAATGATATTTTAGTCCTTGAAAGTTTAAAACTTGTTCTAAATGGTCCTTCAACTTGATTGTCAACTTAACTAGCAGTAAGATAATTTGACAATCAATTTTTGACATTTGATCGCACTTGTCAGGCATGACAAATAAATTTATAATACATATCACAAATATTTTGCAATATAGCAGCATGAACCACAGGGAGGTGTGTGCAGTACTTTCACAATCAACGTGTTTTATTCAAGTTAAGATAATACGGGATCGAGTTGCGTGCAATAAGAGAGAATTAAAGGGCATAAATCAAATACATGAGAAGACTGGCACGAAAAATGGATAACTAACCGGATACCGATTTGTCGGCTCACGTCGGGATGCCATTTTGTAATTATGCCAATATCAAGTATAATAAGTCAAATTCAATTTAGCTTGTTTTATATTCTTCTATATATCTAATTGGTAAGGCTATTGAACTCCTAATTAATTTTAGAACCATTTAATTAACATGCAATTAAACCCAAAAACAATTCAAAGGTGGGGGGATACTAATCATTTGCCAGGGTTGTCTCGTGTCATATTATGAACTAGTCGTTTAAGCTCGATCTAGACCTAATTAGGATTAGCAAATTACTCAATTTAACCTAAGTGGGAAGCCTAGATTAAACCTTACACTTTGATTTCTCTTTAACCGTGAGGCTCATGAAGTCGTTCATGACCCACAAACTCGCTGATCCTTATGCATTGTACTATGAATTTACATGCTAAACAGAGAATTAACACATATAACTAATCTAATCTCATTCTAAGCGTATGGGGTTGTCAAGCCTCAAGCCTGCTTACAAACATGCTTAGGGATTCCAATAGGAAAAATTAACATAGAAGCTCGCATGAAGTTTGGAATCGCTAGTAATCGCTTCTGACCATACGCGCGTGAATTGGTTCCCGGACCTTGCTTGGGCATCCTTTAGGTTCCAAAGGTGCAGGTTTGATTCCTTCTCGTGACAGTGTTCATGCATTATACTTTTAACCAAAAAATTCATTCTCTAGGGTAGAACACCTATCAGAAGTTGATGGGCCAGCGTTATCCAAAGTCTCCTGATGAAACGAAAGATATAGAATCTGCTTCGTCCATTATGGGCGGTCGACGATATAAGACGCAACAAGTAATCAAATTCTCATTAGAGTTCAAACCTCATAACTTTACAAAATACCCAACGATCACCTCTGAATCGTCGTTCCCGCTTAGCTTGGGTCGGTAGCCACGATCATTACATCTATAATCTCCATTACAACACTAAATCTACACTAATCCTAAGCTAAAAGAAGTAAAAAAAATGTTGAGAAATGCTTTAAGGAACAATAATGGTGTTCTAAAAATCTCCCAAATCCCTCTTATTTTGCAATAAAATAAAGTGTCGAAGTAACGTCGAGATGCTAGGCACAATGCCACGAGGGTCTGCCATAGTATCAACGCTGAGATGTTATGGCGCGTCTTGACGCCTCGTGTTATGCGCTTTCTATCATTGATACAACATCGAGACACTATCCTATTCTGCACAATTCTGTCTTCAAGCATCGAGTCAATGCCCATGGAGTATCTAGATGCCCCTGCCTAGACTAAAATAACCAAATTGCCCTTCAAAACTATAACACCTATCTTATTTAGGGGCTTGAATTTCGAAACTTTAGAATTTAGGCTAAGTGAATTAGTACGTTGAATTGGGCTAAGTTGAATTTGAAAAGTGGATGTGGGTAAAATGGGAAAGAAATGTTTGGGATAGAGTGCTTGCGCTTTTATTTTTTTAAGGAAAGGAAATTGAATAAAAAAAGAGGAAGAAAAAATCGGAAAAGGGTCACCTAAGTAGACCCCGATCCCTTTCTTCTTCGCAGCTCTCCCTCGCCGCCTAAGCGCCATCGCCACAACCCAACCATCCCAAATCGCGATGCCAACCGCCAAACAATCCCCTCATCGACCCCCTCTTCGTCGCTCTTTCAACCTTGTCGCGCGGAGCCGCCCCCACTCCCAATCGACACTGTCGCCTTCAACCCTCGTCGTCAACCTTTCTTCTTCACCCTTCTCTTTCATTTTCGTCGTTGCTTCCCCTCTGCCCAGACCACCAACATGTTGGGTTTTATGCCCTAAGACTCGTAGTTTGTAATATTGTTCTTAATTAAATCAATAAAGTGTTATTGTTTATTTCATGATTTTCTCTATATTGCCTTATATTAACCCTAAATCCAATAAACAAACATCCTAGTTTGTGATACGCCTATTAAACTGAATGTAGTAAACATTTAAGGATCTCAGTTCGAGAAACCGTCTAAAGGGTCTGGAGTAAAGGGATTAGGTTGGGTACCTCATCCTGGCGATACTATGGTTATGCCCCACTTTGTATATGACACAAACTCAGTGATCTAACGTGTTCGTGTAGACGACATGTGAGTGGAGATATCCTATGTGATGAGATCACATAAGACTGGACCACGAAATAGTAACCAATAGATGTAACTCCCTTGACTAGTTAGATTTCTATTTCAATAGGATGACCTAGGCAACTTGATCTCAATTCTGAGCAGGTTACAAACTCCTATTTGCGAGGGATTGCCCTTTGACTAGTATGGGTAAGAGTGGCCCAAGACGCCGACTCAATATGTCTTCCTTCTTGGGGACAAGAATGAGCAAACGACTGGGGACTTAACCTAGCAAGATGAAATCACTCCTTCCCGACTTTAGGGTAAGTAGATAAATGTTACCTTAAGTGGTGTCTCCGGGACTTGAACAAAGGGATCAACCCTCTCATTGACCTGAAAGGGACTTTTGTTTACTGGTAGGTAGGACCATAAACAAGTTGTTCATTAGAGAAACACTAGTACTAAAGGTAAAATAGGTAACCTAGGGGTAAAACAGTAATTTGACCCAACTGGTGTTACGAACATTCGTTAAGGATTGACTTGTTGTTACTGGTCGATATCCATTGGACATAGAAATATATCTACAATGAGAAGAGTGCAGCTGCGAGACTATAGAGGAGTGTTCCCGCAGTTAACGAATGTTGATTAGGGGGTTAATGAGATTAACCTAATAATCTTGTATCGTTGGAGCTTCTGATCTGTAGGTCCATCAGGTCCACTTCCTAGCTCGTAAAGGGTTCTTAGATTAGCGATTTGAAATGTTCAAATTTAATTAGGGAATAAGCATGATGTATGGAGATACATTATAATATAAAGTTTTTATGCATATTAAAACTTTATATTATAAATTTAATTTGAATATGATTCAAAGTAAATTACTTGAGAGAATTGAATATTCGAAGGAGTTCAAATATTATTTAAATGTGAATGAGATTCATATTTAAAACTATAGGTTAAAATTTAATGTGCATTAGATATACATTAAAACTATAGGTTAGAGGGAAAAATGATTAAGTGTGATTTAATCATAAGTAATCTAAATTAAAAATGTGATATTTAATTTGGATATATTTAATATGATTTAATTAAATTAATATTAATATATATAATTAAATATGATTTAATTATATTAATTATATTAATTATTCTAACTAAATTAATAATTAAATTGGTTAATTATTTTTTTATTAATTAAATTACAGGGAACGTGTCAATGGCATGTTCCCACTACGTCCTTTCCTCCCTCTCGATAGGGACAGGAGGGAGTGGGGAGAAGGTTGAAGTTCATCCGAGATCATTTCTAATAGGTTCCTCAATTTTTTTAAGAAGATGTCTGATTGGCCATAAAACTTTCAAATTTGTATCTAATAAATTCTCAAGTTTTCACAATTTGATGTTTAATGAATTCTTAATGTGTTATGTTTTTTTAAGTTCAAGAATCTATTTGATAAATAGTTGAGAGTTAAATAACTTATTAAAAATCCTTATGCAACTAAATACTTTAAACAAGATTTAGAAACTTGACCAAGACGAGAATGACACAAATAAAAATTAGAGGACCTTGACTTAAATGCAAAGACGACAAACCAACACTTGGAGTTGCAATATCAAGTATGTTGAGTTGATCCAAAATATATAAAGTTCTCCTTATCTATGTCATCCCTTATCGTCTTCTGAGATTGTGGATTTTGTATCTAACAACCAATAGGTGAGAAGAAAACTAAATACTCAACATCACATAATTGGCTAACAAAAAACAAGATTTAATATAAGACTAGAAATGTAATACATTTCTATTTGATAAATTAAAAAAGAATGTTGAAATGGACTAACTCCTCTTAAAGACATAGGAGTACCATCCGCAGTCATAATGGACATATGTACTAGGCATAACTTAGGTATTTTTGGAAATTCATTAAAACTATAGAAAAGTAGAATTCAAATTTCACGGATGTAATAAAAAATATTTCAAGTTTAGTAACTATACAAACACATTAAGCTTCTAATGGTTTAGATATCAAGTCTTTTTCTCTTTTGATAAATATACTTGTAATTGTAAAATATCGAATTTGGAAATAAAATATTATTTGTTTTGAAATCACAAATCCTAATATTATTGTTTTGGGAAGAAATTCAAAACATGAGTATCTTTTATGATTCATTTATATAGTTTACCTAAATTATACCCAAATTGAAATTGGATCCAATCATAGAAGAGCTTAATTTGCTTTGTTATTGAAATTACCTTTTATCTTTGATTGATGTATGGGCATGAGTTGAGCAATCATAAGAGCATTTAAAGTGGGTTACACTCAATTATATTTGAAAATATTGTACTAGCAAACATGATGTTGTCTATTCCATGTAAAATAATATTGTCCTAGCGGAAGGTTTGATCTCCCCCTTGTCATTGTTGAATTAAGAAGAAAAAACTAAATGTTCTATTTGAATGAATTTATAAAATAAATTATCTTAGTTCGATTGCTATAAATTGGAGTGAAAATATCTAGTTATTATTTTTCGTAAAATACATTTTTTTTCAACTTTTATGAAAGTTGTCATTAAAGATGTCCTCCAAACGAGGACAAAGAATAGCTTATTCATCCTTATCTTGGTCCCCACCCCACATTTCATTCCTTGTCTCAATGACATTGTCTATTTAATTTCGAGTGGAAGGGGGCTATTTAATTTCCCCTTGGAGGGGGCAGGATTCCGTGATAAATTTGAAATAATTCTCCATCTATGATTTTAATTTTTCTAAATTTCATTAATAAAAAAATATATTTTTTAAAATTTCTATTTAAATAGTTAATTCTTAATAAACGATTTCTATTTAAGAGATTTTTTTTCTTCAAAAAAAATAAAATGATATTTAATAAAAGAATTATAATTTATTATATATATATATTAAAAAAAAGTTGGGTGGGGATGAAGACGGAGACGGTGTTAAATGGTCCATTTATTTTATTCCCCGTCTCTATGATATTGTCCATTTATTATGATATTTAATGATTGCATTGCAATCATTTTATAAAAAAGAAAAAGTTTTCATTGTAATCCGGAAAGGTGTATATTATATTTAATAGAATATAAGAAATGTTTTAGTAGGTAATCCTGATTCTGCTTTTATTTTTTTAATTCAGTTTACGCTCTGTTTGGCAGATGAATTTGATAAGAAATGATATCAAATTCTATAATTTTAAAAGATGAAAATATGATTTTAAAATCTTTTTGCGTTTAAAATGAAATTGATTTGAAATTCATGAAATTAAATTTTTTTTGTTTGGATAATCACGAAATGAAAAGAAAATATAACATTTTAGCTATTATGCCCTTATGACAAAAGTTTTAATAATAATATTTAAAATAAATTTATTTTTCAAAGAAATATTAAAAATAGGTTGAGATTAGGTTATCTTTTTCGAAAATCTTTTAATGTAAAATTTGGTAGCATTATTTAAATTTTTTCTCCTTCCCCTTTGTCTATACTTTAGAGAAAAAAGCTCAAGTAAATCTCTCGATTATGACTTCATCCTTCAAAAACTGAAGATTCTCTCAAATCCTCTCTACTTTTCTTATTCAGATTTCACTACTCATTTTTCATTCTCTAACTCATACTTTGGGATATTGATTTTATCTTTTTGAATTATTTCTTTTCATAGATTTCTGTTGTTGTTTTTAATTTTCACCCATAAAAAAAAAAGAAATCATTTTTTTAATATTTCTTTTTAAACAAATGTATGAAAATTTAAACTAAAAAATATATCAAAAAAAATTGTGAATCAATATATAAAAAGAACCAAAAAAATATATATATTCATATCTAATCAATTAAAAAATTGAAATTAGAAAAGAAAATTTACTTGAATTGAGAACTGCATTGAAAACAATGAAATCATTTTAATCTATTAGAAAATAGAGTAGAGAAATAAAATAAAAACTTAACTTCCATTTATTTAAATGGTTTTGTTGTATAAGAAAGAAAGGATAATGGAGTGGTGTAAGGAGACTTTTTGCTCATCATAAGACATAAATTAAAAAACTTGTGGTAAAATACACAATTTCAAATCTCAAATGATTTCAAATCTATTATTTATTTTAAGCATCCAAACACGTGAAATGATTTCAAATCATAATTGAAAACAATATTTTTATATTTTTAGTGTATTTAGATTTTGATTTGAAATTTTAAAATGTATAATTTTGTTAAAAAAATATATAAAAAAACTTGAATTAATATAATATTTTAGGTTATAAATTCAATTTATTTTTGTTAATTTTAGTGTTTAACATGGTAGATTTTTGTCTTTGTTAATCGATTAAGATTTTCATAAATTAGATTCGATATAATTGGTTTCAATACTCGTTGACTTGCGATGAGGAAAAAGAACCCTAATCAGTCATACAAAGATTCACAACCCACGAAACGTTTTTATACATAAGAGAAAAACAATTTAAAAATAAAAGATGAAAAAAATTATCTACTTTTGCAGGTTCGTCTATTAATCAACCCTAACCCAAAATTCTATAACTGGTGTTTAAAATAATAATTAAAACTCTTTCATTCTTGTTTGACTAATTAGACTCCTGTAAATCAATCTTTATGAAATTTTAAAAAGTGTAAAACAACTTCGAATTCGATATCATTGGTCATTTGTTCTTAGGACACGTATATCTATTTTTTGGGAAGTGGAGACTAAACCAATACACTAACAAAAATTTGTTTTAGGAACCCTTTAAATCTATTTCGAATGGTGAAACTTCGGTTTGTTTTCTTATTAATTAAATGGTTACCAAATGAGGGTTAAAGTGTTCATAGTAAAAAAAAAAGTGTAAGACTTCTTAATATTGAGTTATAGCAATGTTTTCCAAATCTTTTCAAGATTAATAGCTCATAAATTTCTATTCCCTCCCAAATTGGGGCATATTCCTAATAAAATCATAAAATTATGTTCATTTTCCTTGATACAAAATGTTGTTTGTATTTTTTTTTTCATAAAATAAAACCAATAGAGAAAAGGAACAAGTATTTTTTGTTTTTTTTTTTCTGAGAACGGAAAATGGACAAGTAATATAATATTAAATGACATGAAAGTACACTGAATAGTCACTACAAAAATTATAATCTTTGATTAAAGTTAGAGTTTGTCAAGGATAACAACCTACCAAAATTATGATAGTTGTATAATAAAGTGCAACTCTAGATCTCTTCACGAAAGTTTTCAGAAATGAACTCATAATGACAGTACATAGCTGTAAAAAAAAGGTGAAATTACAAATTTTAGTTCTTAAATTTTTTGGTTGTGTCTATTTGGTCCCTAAATTTTAAAAAGTATCTAAGTTTTGAACGTTCAAATTATATTTGACCGTTTCCCAAACTTTAAAAATATCTAGTAGGTGCTTGATGGTACAATAGGATTCTAACATATCAAATTTTCTTAGAAAAAATTTAATTGATATATTAGTTTACGTCTTACCTAAATTCTCATTTTTATGTATCTAGTAGGTTTGAAAATTTTAAAAAACGTTAAGAAGTTAAGGATTTATTAGAACAGAATTGATCATTCATAGACCTATAAAATACAAAATTAAGAGTCTAAGGACTTATTAGACATTTTTTAAAAAGTTTAGGAACTAAATAGGTGCAAATATAAAAGTTGAGGAATCTATTGGATACTTTTTAAAGTTCAAGCATCAAATAGACACAAATCTACTTTTTTTTTATTTGTTATCTAATGTAATTATTGTAACGACCCTAAAATTTAGAGGTGAATCTACGTTAGGGAAGTTACTCCGCTACACCGTTTACGCCGAAATTTCGACAGCATAACAGCATAGCAAGGAGAAAACTAAAATTTTCCTGGAACCTAATAAGCAGAAGAAACACTTCAAAGAAACAAGAATGCCCAACCCCCACCAAACTACAAACAGAAAATGGGTTGGGCTACATCCAGAGTTCCAAATTACGATCTCTTAGATATAACAATCATACAGCGGAAACAGAACCCAATAACTAAGAAGTACCAGTGAAAAACAAAGTGTCGCACGACATGACATTTAAAATAAAACCAAAACGAGACAATGACAAATGACAACTCTAAGCTAGAGAAGCGGGAAGGAAAAGGGTTCCACAGCCTCAACAGTCGTCGTGCGTCATCGTCGCCTCTCAGCTTTCCTACCTGCAATCAAAAAACAACAAAATAGACGGGTGAGTATAAAAATACTCAGTAAGCAGCTCACTCACGTCCAAACAAACTAGCATGTAACCAAAACAAGTCTCGTGTTCTAAACTCACCCAACCCCAACATAGGTCTCACACTTAGCACGCTTCACCCTGAGCCCTCCTGCGGTAACAACTCGAGCGCTACCCTCGGTCTTAGAACTTTGGTTGACGATGCAATGAGAGAAAGCAACTCTCACGCCACTACACACTGGCATAGAGCAGAGTAGGTACGTATCCTACACGCCCTATGGGGAATCGCCCCTAAGCCAGCACGAGATCATGGAAAGCAACCACTCCCCGATCTCAACGGGGGACGTACTCCTGTGCTCTCATAACACACTAGCATGGTACCGTGTGGTGCGTAACCAACACGCCCATTGGGGAATCACCCCTAAGCTAGTTCGGGATCATGGAAAGCAACCACTCCCGATCACAACGGGGCGCCTGACCTCACGAGCCTATCATATATCGTCAACCTAGAGGTTCTTACCGCTCGGCGTAGCTCGGGGTTTAGTAAGTGTTAGGTATTGCGCTTCATAAGGTTATTTAGGATTCTAACAAGACGTTCATAAAATCTCCGACCCATTCTCCAAGGGTCCCAAGTTCAACCAGGCTTTTCACTTTTAGCCAACACCTCAAAGTACCTAAGTTCCACTTTCGCATTTACACTTAGCCGGGCGTCCCCACTTGACCTTACCCCAAGCCCACACAGAAAATGCTCAGCTCCTAGCTTACGTCGGTAAACACCTCCCTAACTAGCATTCTGACATAGCCCAGACCCGTCTCACAGGATGCTCGTAAGCTATGTCTCATTCCGAGTCTGTCGCCACACTCAATATGACTCACCTCGAAGCGTTCTCGTCTTTGATCTGTTGCCATGACTACCATGACTCACCACAAGACATCACCGCCCCTGGTCTATTGCCACACGCACTGTGACTCACCACAAGGTATCATCAATGCACATATTCCATGCTAGTTTCTCACCACGCAAAATGATAGGATAACGTCACCTAATAAGGAGTAAGGTAGGGACTACTAGCTCGGGGTTCCATGTTACAAATCTCTTGACTTGGTCCTAAAACCATAATCGAAGGTACATACTACCAATCCTGGCGAGCAATATAAGTTGCCTATCGATTACGAACCTCAACCACACGGGCGTGAACTCAAACACGGTGGGACCAACCCCATTAACTTACACAACAACACAAGGTTTCAATCCACAAGCTAAGCAATCCAACTCTCTCACTTATGAGCTCGTTTACGAGATCGAGTTGGCCACATACATTGACTCTAGGGTCCATGAACAACCACTTTCTTAAAAGTAACACACAAGCTCACCTAAAAACAATTCCAAGGAAAACGAATGGTCACTGGCCTGGGGCTCACCTTTAACGCCTAACAAGTTAGTTAAAGCGATCCAAACAACTTTTACACGAACCGAAACTTAGGGCATTACACCCAACGATCACATTTGGCCCAAGCCTCAGTAACCAAAACATCGGTGTGCAACCTCGGACCCCTTACAAGTATTGTCTCACGCTTAGGCAACCTTGAGCCCAACGCAGTAATCCTCTATTTGGTTTGGTCAACTACGCTTCGCCACACTCGCTCCACAAGGGATTATTCGTGATTCACCTCTTCCAACCACCTACCTCGAGGGGAAACCCGAGCCTAGAACCACCTATCAACTACATTAATCTCAGATCCACAATGATCGTTCACACTTATCACGGTCAAGGGCTTTGAGTCTCACTCTTAACTTGAAGCCTTAAGCCCCTATTCCCATACTAACTGCTTTCTTAGTCCATTAGTGGTACAAACAATACCAACACAAACTCAAGCTCAACACATATATCACAACGTACTTTTTCGTGCATTAAACACAAATTCACGAGCTACCACATTCGAACAAATCAAACAATAACTTTAAGGGGCTTAATCCAAAAGACTACTTACTTAGATAGTGGAGGTCTGAAATCCAATCCCAGGTCCCACATGCCTCCATTACAAGTTTCGAGCCCCTAAATAACAAACAAATGTCCTAAAAAGTCAAATTCCAAGCACAAATCTAAAGCAAACTTGCTTAAATAATCAAACTAATGCATGGAGGCTTAAGATGGGATCGAAAACGGAAGTCGATCGTTATACCTATTCAATGCATGCGGCGATGCGGCGGCAATGATGAATCCGCGACCGCGGCGACAAATTTTCTCGCGAGTGGCGCTTGCTGGAGCATAGATCCAAAATGCCCACGACCCGATCTATTCAAAACCAACAACCAATTTAAGAGAACCGATCTAAAAGCGCTCGAACCGATTGAACCAAAACTAAATGGTTTTGAGGAAAAACTCACCGGTGAGCACCTCTTCTAACGGCGCGGCGTGGGGCGCGAGAGGTGAGTGTGAGGGTGGTTGGGCGTGGCGATCGGCGGTGAGGCAGAGGTGCGCGCGGTGAGGCGTTGGGCGCGCGAGGTCTTTGGGCGTGGAGCGCGCGCGCGGCGGCGGCGTGCGCGCGTGCGCGCGAAGCGGCGGCGCGGCAGCGCGAGCGCGAGCCGGGTGGGCGGCGGTGTCCGGAAGAAGGAAGAAGAGAGAAAGGAGAAGGAAGAAGAAGATGAAGGTGACGGAGGGGGGGGGGCGCGAGAACGCTTCTCGCGTTTCTCTTTTTTTTTTTTTTTTTTTTTTTTAACCTGGTCGTTACAATTATTTTATACCACGTAGTTATGAGGTAACACTACAAGAAAAACTACATTTCTTGACATTTGCAACTTTTAATTACTTGACATTTTTAAGAAAAAACGTCAAGTAAATAACAATTTTTAAGGAAAACGTCAAGAAAAATAGAAAATCACGGAGGCTAATGGTTTTTTTCGGATTTTTTTTCACGCTACTACAAAACTTGACGTTTTTAAAACGTCAAGTTTAATCATTAATTGTTTGTCATTTAAAGTCACAATGACATTTTTGAAATTAACTCCATCTTATTTTCTTTTAGGTTTTCGTTTTCGTGAAGATTACCGATAGAGAGAATGTGAGCCGCATATACACAGTAGAGAGACAAAGGGAAGGGGTTGCCGACGTGGGTCTCGAATTTGGTGAGTACTTCACGTGTTTTTTGATCTTCGGTCAGCGAAACTAATCACCGATAGTGTGGGTCTCATTCCTAGAGCAGGTACCTCCGTTGAAAATCGAGTTTGTTGTACCGTGGGCGTCGGTTTCAGTACAACAAGGCGTGGGTCTCAATTATTACCAGTGTTCGCCGACGTGGGGGTCAGTTTTGTCGTTGTAATCTCCGGAATCAGTCGTGAGTATCGATTGTAGACCAGTGTGGCAACCATTTGGTGGGGTTCCAAATGCAACCTCCATTTCTGTCCCTTCACGACCTCTGTTGTCTGTAGCACCGAGCTAAGTTACTTGTTTTTCGAGAAAGATGTCAAAGTACAATTGTCTTGAAAGTTTGATGCTTACTTTTCTTTTTAGGAATACTTCAAAAATTTTGGGTTCAACGACGCAGCTGACGATCTTCTATGTGGGATTTGTGTGTGTTTTTAATGGTATATCTCCGAGATGGTATCCATTCTTTTTAGAAACTCTAATTTTTTTTCATTCTCCACCACTTAGGGAAGAAAAAATCTCAGTTTATTGTTGTTGGATGAGTTCAGGTTCAGGCTATTTTCACGATCAGGTTCTCTAAAGGGCATTGAGCCCAATTACCCTATTCTTTCTCTCCAATCAATTTTAAATCTCTGGAAAAAAGTTGTCGAATCTATTTTTGCCAATTTCATGTTAACTCGGATATGATTTTTTAGAATCAGGAAATGGAATTTGTTGTTAATCGGTTGTAGGTTGCATTTCAAGCTTAGTATTTGATGGAGTTTGTTGCTTATTTGTTATCTTTCTCATTTTCGAGTTAATAATACATACATTTCTGTAAATATTTTCAGGGGATTCCTTTGATGGCTTGGTTGTTGGTTATTACTGCCTTCGTTGTAATTTAGATTGTTTCATTGTGCCTTTAATAGATTGTCAGTATTGTTCGAACGAGCTCAAGAATGTTCATTTCTAAGAGCAAGGTTAGGTTTGGTCTCCATACAAAATAATCTTCAATTGTTTCTGGATATTCTCTCTAATTTCTCTTTTGATTTTTGTTTTCTTTTGTTCCTGATAATATGGATGCAGTAATCAACATTGCCTCTTTTGTTTAAGCTTTACATGTTAGTTTGATTCACGAGGTCCATTACTTATTACTTATAAGACTACTAAAACAAAATTAGGGAGTGAACAATTTTGCAGGATTAATAACTTGAAACCTCTCCTTCACTCTTGTCTTGTTAAATCATAACTAGATTCAAAAGCTTGAGTTGTTATGTTATATTTTGTAGTGTACAATTTTGCAGGACATGTGGATTCTATCTTGGTTGAAATGTCTTCTCTAAATGAAAGAAATATGCGAATGGTAATCTTAATTGAAATATCATCAAAACTTAGTAACAAATTTTAAAATTTTTGGTTTGTTTTTATTGTTTCTTTGATTGTTTTTCACTCATTTTCTCCATTCAAAGTGTAATGTAGTTTACATTTTGTTTTCTTTGTTTAGTCTTGTTGTGTGTTGTATTTAGGTTGTTATTCTTTTACCATTGGTTAGTTGCATTTAATTGATGTTAAATTTTGTTGCATAGATGGATAGAGTGTTGTTATGGCGTTTGAACTTTTTATTTGTCTCAATGTTTGAGAGCTTGGTAATGTGCTTAAGTTTCATTTTAGGCACTTTATATGTTTCTTTAAGAGTCAAAATGACACTTAAACTTTGTTTAGCCACTTTTTGGCTACTTTGTAGGTTCCAAGAGGAAAAGTAGAAACTTTTATGTCGTTTTGAGTTAGTTTTTAACCTTAAGTATGCTTAAGCACCTTTAAGACACTTTTGTAGCATCGAGGGTTTGTTGTGTGCTCACTTTAGCCACTTTCAAGTTATTGAGTTCTCTAGTATACTTATGTTGGTTAATGATAGTGGTTAGATGTTTTTATACTGTTAGATGTCTGAATATGCTTAACTTTAGGGGTTTTTGAGATTATGCTTTCATGATTCCCTGTTAGGATGTCGTTTATACATATTAAACATGACAAAATTGTAGTCGATTTGGGTTATTTATAAGCAAGAGAGGAAAAAGAGTAAACCAATGTTTAAAACATATACAAGGAAAGCCATAGATAACAATCAAGGAAGATTGCTATCACAAGTTGCAGGGTTGGTTTCTTTTATTAACCTTCAATTTAGGTACTTTTTAAGTTTCCTTAAGAGTAAAAAAAACACTTACACTCTTTTTAGCTCGTTCACTTTGTAGGTTTCAATGGGCGAATACAACACTTTTATGTTGTTTTGAGTTATTTTAGTCCGCAAAGTTAGCTTAAGCGCTTTTAAGACACTTTTGTAGCATCATGGGTTGGTTCCTTTTGTTAACCTTCAATTTAGGTTCTTTTTAAGTTTCTTTAAGAGTCAAAACAACACTTAAGCTCTTTTAGCCACTTTTCGTTCACTTTGTAGGTTTCAATGGGTGAATACGACACTTTTATGTTCTTTTGAGTTATTTTAGTCCTCAAAGTTAGCTTAAGTGCCTTTAAGGCACTTTTGTAGTATCAACGGTTGGTTTCTTTTGTCAACCTTCAACTTAGGTACCTTTTAAGTTTCTTTAAGAGTCAAAACAACACTTAAGCTCTTTTTAGCCACTTTTCGTTGACTTTGTTGGTTTCAATAGGCGAATACTACACTTTTATGTTGTTTTGAGTTATTTTAGTCCTCAAAGTTAGCTTAAGCGCCTTTAAGACACTTTTGTAGCATTAACGGTTCGTTTCTTTTGTAGCATTTAGTCATAGCATAAAACGCAATAGAAAATGTGAGGGGCGCTTATGGTCATTCTAAAAACAAAAGGCGGTAAAACTCCCGCTTCTAAAATTAGATGTTATACGCACGTTAGAAAAACGAAACAACGCCATTAGAGAGCTCTCTTCTTTTGATCGATCTCCAACCCCCTTCAAACCAACACCAACCCCTACGATTTCCAGGTAAAGCTTTGGTTTCCATCTTTTTTCATTTTTGTTTCTCTCTTTCGATAATCAAGCAAGAACACGTTCGACTTGAAAATTTTTCTCCTCTTCGATGCAACTGCCAATCGATTGTCGAGCGGATTTTTTTTCCACTCACCCTTTTTTGCACTCACCATTTTTTGTTATCTTTGTTTGCTTTCAGAATTAATTTTCCTTTCAAACTATTGGGGGCAATAGCATGGTCACCGTTGAAGCCTTTGAACATATAAACAAAATGAAATGATGTAAGATTTGTTTCTATTTGGTTAAGTTCTTATTATTTTGTTATATAGATTAAGTGAGTAACTTTTGAAATTGTATCTTGTATAAGTTTTGAACCATTTACTCTTTTTTGTAAATGTTTTGTTCTTGTGAATAGATCATTATAGGTTGGCAATTCATGTGAATAGGTCATTATAGGTTGACAAAGTTCTTCATTTTGAAGGATATTTTCATATATAAGGTGGAAATCAATAGTTTCTCATGTTTGAATAGTTCATATGAAGAATATTTTCACTATTTTTGTAAGTTTGTAGGTTCCATAGGTAGTTTTAGATCATTAGTGAGTTATTTTAGGCCTCAAAGTATGCTTAAGAGCCTTTAAGAACACTTTGAATCCAAAAATAACTCACTAACGATCTAAACCTATGGAACGTACAAAGTTCCAAAAAAAAATGTATAAAAAGAGTTTAAGTCTCATTTTATAGTTGTGGAAGGCTAATGCTAGACTGATGGTTCGAGTATCACACAATATTTATCGCTGTGGAGCTACCTATATTTGGTATGAGTATCACTTAATCTCCATTGTTTCTAGACTGATGCCCATGATTTCTACTTGAAGCTTTGTTGGCTACATGATTTAATTTTTCATTAATATAAGGGGATGATGTGACAAATTTAACGTTCCTTTCAATATCCTTGTAATTATCCTTGACAAATTTAAGTCACATTTCATAGGTAGTTTTAGATCGTTAGTGAGTTATTTTTTGCGTCAAAGCATGCTTAAGAGTTATTAAGGTACTTTTGAAGATTCGAGGGGTTGGTTGTTTGCCTATATTTTAGTTTAGGAACTCTTTAGATTTCTTTTACCATGAACATGAGACTTAAACTCCTTTTAGCGTGAACATGAGACTTAATATACAAGGCAAGTTTGTAGGTTTGGGGGATGGTTGTGTGTATAAGTTTCAGTTTAGGACCTTTTTAAAGTTCTTTGAGCGTGAAAAATGAGATTTAAACTCTTTCTAGCCTCTTTTTGGCCACTTTGTATGTTTCATGAGATGAAATAGACATTATTAGATCGTTTTGAGTTACTTTTAGCCCCAAAGTACGCTTAAGTTCCTTTAATCCATTTTTTCTCCTTTAGTCTAGTTTAGCACTTGAGAGTTGTTGGAACTTTTCTAGTTTAAGTACACTTGTAGGATTGCTTGTTCTGCTGAACTTTCTTGGCATGTTTTAAGTCATAAGTCATGTTTTGAACATTTATGAAATTAGTCTTGTTCTGTTGAGAAATATTTAATTGTTGAACTCCCAACCCTTGTGTATTTGAAGTTAGTGGGTTGCTAGGAAGAATGGTTTGTTTTTGAAGTGTTTCTGATGTTAAAACAGGTCATTGAAATTTTGAAAAACTCCAATATAGCGTCGTTATGTTGCCGAAATTTCAGAGTGAACGACATGTCTTAAGTTAGGCCCAAGTTAGGTTTACCCCCAGAATTTAGGGTTGTTACACTTTGCATGTTTTTAAATCTCTCTCAAATCAATTTCAGTAATGTAACATTGGTTCTAACAAGTACAAACCTTCAGTTTGCAGTTTGAGTGTGATTCTTAGGATTAGCATGAAGGTTGCTTTCCTTCACTATTCGAGATGTGAGGGAGTGAGTGGAGTAAGCAGATGGGTAGCCAGTATTCGAGATTGTTGTGTTTTAAGAGAGGTTGACATGATTGAGTAAATTCACTCGTTGCATGTTTTAGAGTTCTGAATTATTAGAGGTAGGTTGCTTACTTAGTATGTTTATGCTCACCCTTGTTGCTTAATGTTGCGTTTTGCAGGTAATACTCAACTACTTGGCAGGTGACAAAGGTGTTGCAGAATTATGGTGACATTTTCAAAGTTTTGGTCATAATGTTGTCAATAAGTTTCATGTTTAAACCCTTTACAGTGTCTTAGGCTAGTGAATGTAAAGTTCTCTTGTTTTGTAAACCTCCTTGAATGTTAGTTCAGTTTATGGCTTAGGATCGTTACAATAATTCTTGTAATTTTTGAATTGTTGACATGAGGTTTGATAAGTCCTTGTAATTTTTGAATTGTTGACATGAGGTTTGATAAGTCCTTCTAATTTTTGAATTGTTGACATGAGGTTTGATAAGTCCTTGTTAAAGATGTGAATTTTTGTTAAAGTGTGGAAGATTGGTTGATGAAATTATGCATTTTTTAATATAACAAATTATTGGAACACAGTGCAGAGAATGCAAGATAATAGAGAATATTTAATAGATTGAAATAAAATACAAACCAACAAGACATGTATAATGTGTCAAGATCTAATTCATATTGACATTTTTGAAACGTCAAGATAAAATTATATTTGACTCATTTAAATTGTCAAGTAATTTATATTTGACAATCTTGAAACGTCATGATAAAAATATATTTGACAAAGAGAAAACGTCAAGTATTAACACAAATTTGACACTTTTTCAAAGTCAAGATTAAACTACATTTGACGAATAAAAAGTGTCAAGGTTTCATGTTAAACATGACACATTATAAGCGTCAAAAAAGACTATACATAACACTTTATAAGTGTCAAGTATTGTATATTATTCTTGACGGTGGATTCCTTGACAGTTTGAAAAACGTCAAGTAAAATAAAATTCGACATTTTATAAGCGTCAAGAAATATAGTTTTTGTAGTAGTGTAATTGTAGTAATCTTTTCCCTCTTTTTGTCGTAGATTCACCTCACGAAAATGCATTATTTTTTACTTCAACGGACCTAGTTAATATTGTTGGCAACGTCACCATGATAGTTCTCACTCTAAATTTCAAAACTTTAAAGAAAAGAAACTGGTTATGTTACAAAAATTTAAGAACACACAAAAGAAGAAGATTATTGCACTGAATATAACTTTCTTTGAATTGCAATGATCCTTTATATAATATCCCAAAAAAACACACACATCTAAAAGACACAAATTAAATAGGTACATGTATACATATTATTCATGTACTTTAACAAGAAAATCTTCATGCATCTACTTATTCATGGTATTTAGAAATTATAATTAAATTCTTGTATGTGTAACATTAGCTCATTATTTATATCAATATCAATATTTACATCAATATTGATTGAATTTTAATATAAAAATTTAAAAATTTGATCTAGATTCATTGATTTTATATATTTATTTAGGTGGTCACGTATAGCAAATATCGTACTGGCGGGTGTTAGTATTGAACAAACAGAGACCTTTTTCACCCACAATCCATAAACAGTTTGTGCAAAGCGATCTATCTCTTTCATCCTTATAAATCATAAAGTAATGAAACGAGTCAGATCACTGGAAGCTGCAATAGAACAACGTTGTACCAAAAAAGTTTGGTCGAAAACTGAATTGATAGCTGATCAAAGGTGGTAGCTGGTAAATTCTCAAATCGTCATTGTCGGATTTGCAATGAAGAGTGAGTTGATTGTGACTTTATACAACATTTGTTATATTTACTGTAACCAATCCTTATGTGGTAAATAGGCTAGCGAAAAATAACGAGATTAATAGAGATATTACAAGTGGTGAAAACGAACGCCCCATTGTTTGAAATTAGAGAGGGAGAAAGAGAGATGAGTATACGAACCTATGTACTTGGTGTGTTTCGCTTTTGTATTTGCTACGAAGGAGTGGACATGTAGAAATTTAGACTTAGAAACTGATAAAAAAAAATATGGAAGTTCTTGTTTTGGAAAGAGATAAAAAAAAAGGAAGTTTCATTATTATTAAGGAACGTTTCATTTTGAATTCTTGTTGTTAAACGATATGTTTGAAAACTGAAAAATATATTTCTCATAAATAAGGATAATTATATTATTATCCATTTTCTCTTTCGACAAACGTCTCATTTTTTTAAAAAACATAAATAAAAAATGTCCAACATCTTATTATCTTATCTATATTTTAATTTTAAATTTGTTCCAAATTTGGTCTACGTGTCTACACGCAAGGCTAAGAAGAGTATATGTTTTTACGATTTCAGATACGCTCAATATGAGTAAATATACCATTCAAAAAAAAAAAAGTAAATATATCTACAATATGTATGTATTTGTGAGAAAAAAAAGTTGGTTCAATTTGGAGTAATTAAGAAGGTACATTACACGACTAAGAAGAGATGATGCACGTATAAAATTAGTGTTTAAAAAATTTATAGAGTTTAAATTGAAGCATTAAATTACAGATGTAATTTTTGTCGAACACTTGTAAAACAAGGCAGCTACAATGGGGTTGATATTCTTACATCATTAGATATATATGTGTAAATGAACTATTTCATAAATTTTTAGTGTTTTCAACCCCTCAAAATGACTTTTAAAGAGGAGTGTGAGGAATCAACTATTTTGAATGAAACACTTGAAATCAACCTAAGAAAAAGAGTTTTTAATTGATTAACCTAGGAACTCTCTCAAATTTATATGATACATGAAAATGATCAAAATCTCTCATACTAGCTAGTGTTGTCCATCGTTGCCCACCGCCAACGACAACTTCCGAGCAACGACAACCTCCAATAATGACAGTCTCCAATGACCGATGATGATGTCAGTGTGACCGTCTTTGGCAACTAGCAACAACGGCCAATGAGGATTTTTTACCATCATTTTTAGCGACCACTTAGACGATCCCTCTAGCTATGGTCAATCAGTCATAGTGTGTTTTAAATACAAATGTGAACTTTATTAGTTCATATTGTTTAATAGTCATCCTTATAAGAACATTTTGAAAGTATAAAACAAACCAAATTTGTGTATAGAAATATTTTTGAAAAAATGTAACGAAACATAAGATTGTTTAATTCTTAGGGTCTGGCCAGGGACACAACCTTATGTGTAGACCAATAATTGTTGGTTGATTTTATCCTACACTAAATATCTAGTACTAAATAATTAATGGTACGATATATATTTAGTAGGCTAAGTATTATATGATGTTCTTCACAAATAGATATATATTTTTGTTCAGTTCAACACACATAGAGTAAAGGATCCAAAACTCAAAATAGTTAGTTAATTAAAAGAAAAGTTATAGAAAGATGAAATATGAGCAACGGTTTCATAACAAATCTTTAAATTGTTATCTTACCAAATATGATCAATTGTGAATTGCCTTTATATGGTGTTTTTTTTAAAAAACGACCTTTATATGGTATGTTCATATATGTTACTCAACATTTTTCAAATGAAAATATTTAAATTATTACTGTCTTACTATATATATATATATATATATATATATATATATATATATATATATATGACTGATAGTGAGATGCCTATATAGGATACATTGGTATTATCCTTTTCTTATATGGCACCATGTTTATGTTTTTCTTAAATCAAAAAGAAAGAATAAGAAACCGTTACCAAATGATAAAAGTTATGGCTAAAAAGTGAGTATAGTTCAAAGAAGAATTGACATGCACTTTGATCAAGATGTTAGAGATTAAAATCCCTTACTGGAAAGTATTGTTGTTAAACTCAAAAAAGAAAATGACAAAAGTTGTTGTAATTTTCTTTATTATTAAAAAATAAGAAACAAGACACGATAAATAAAAATAAAAATGTGATTGAACGGGCTCATATTTGCCTTCATTTATAGAAACTTAGCAAGAATAATAGTGAAACAACCAAGCACAAGTGTTCCTATACTTGATTCTCTTATTTTCCTTTTAATTTTTAACAATTGCACTGCCTCTACTAATCTCGTTGTTTTTTGCTAAGCCCATACACCATCAAAAGATCCATCTTCTCTCCACCAATGATTACGGTTAACATAACAAATACTTTAGAATGTCACAATCAACTCATTGTCCACTACAAATCCGACAATGACGATTTGGGAGTGTATGAACTATCTTCTTTCATCAGCTACCAGTTCAGATTAGATTTGCAATGACGATCTGGGACTCCATCAAATGTCTTGTTCTTTTGTAGCTTGCAGTGGCCTAACTCATTTAATTACTTCGATATCTACAAGGACATGAGAGACAGAAAGGGTTGCAATAATAATTTGTATTTTGTGAATTAGGTGAAAATGGTCCCATACATAGGGTGCTTAAATGAATATAATAAATATATCTATAAATGGAAAAGTTTGATTTAATATTAAAAAATAAATCAATAATTGTGATATATACGTTGTATTAGTATTATTTTTTTAAAACCGTACTAGTATTGATTATAAAATAAATATCGAACAATAGTAGAGTCATAAATACTAATAAATTTGTAACTTATTTGAGAAGTGCCCAATACTATCTTCATTAATTGATTTTTTTTATAAGCTTCTTGGCTTTCATGAGTAGTTGTTGATATCTTATGTTTGTTGATATTTCTACACCTCAAATATTTATATCTATATGATATTTGACAGTTTAATCCCTAGTGCATATAATAAATCGAATTCTGAGACAAAAGCTTCTTCTGGTGGGTTTTCGTGGGGTATTATGTTATAATTATGTTGATATAAAAAGAGACGAGGGGAAGAGAGATTGACAGGTTAATACGTAGTGGAAATGCAAAAAAGATAATTTGTAAGTTTACATACGATATTCAATGAAATTGTCACAATAATACAACTATCTCATAATAACTGTTAGATGCGTGGATTCAAAAATTTGAATGCCCAAAACAATCAATGACATCATAATTATAAAAAAAAATTGAATAAGATGACATAGTAAAATTAATTATTTTTTTTAAAGACAACTAACCCATAGTTTCTATCCCGTGAAATAATTTAAATGAGATTAAGAAACGTGACTATGACAAAAGTGCCACAAGTAAAAATTAGAGGAACAACTCAAATGAAAAGATGGTAAACCAACACTTGGAGCTCCAATATCAAGTATGTTGAGTTGTTGATCCAAAATATAAAGTCTCCCTTATCTATGTCCTATCCCGACCCTATCGTCTTCTGAGATTGTTGAAATTGTGGATCCTGTATATAGTAACCGGTTGGTGACAAGAAAATCAAATACCTAGAATCACATAATTGGCTTTTAATATAAGACTAGGAATGTAATAAACATTTTATATGTTGAAATAGACTCAACTCCCTTTAAAGAGCTTTGAGTACCATTCAACAACCATAATGGACACATGTGGGGCAGGAATCTAAATACTCATAAAGAACGAAAATTATCAGAAGAACATGATGACATGAAGCCTATATCAGATGAACTAGGCACAATAACTTAAGTATTTTGAAAATTCATGATGATATTTGACTCGTGAGCGCTGGAATGTTCTAATTCAAATTGTTAATCTAAACTAAATCTTAATCTATTATAAAGAACACAATCTAACATATACAATTTAAATTATAGAAAAGTACAATTCAAATTTCACGGACGTAATAAAAAATATTTCAAATTTAATGAATAAACAAACACATTAAGCTTCTAATTGCTTAGATAGTAAGTCTTTTTCTCTTTTGACAAATATACTTGTAATGGTAAAATATCAACTTTGGAAATAAAATATTGTTTGTTTTCAAGTCACAATTTCTAAATCTAACGATATTATTGTTTTGGGAAGAAATTCAAAACATGAATATCCTTTATGATTCATTTATATAGTTTTACCTAACTTATACCCAAATAGAAATTGGATCCAATCATACAGATCAATTTGCTCTAATTATTTAAATTACCTTTAGTACGGTACAATTTACTTTACTATTTACCCCTCTGATGTGTGGCCATGAGTTGAGCAATCATAGGTACATTTACAAGAGAATTTTGGGTTTCATTATTTTAAAGAAAAGAAAAGCTTTGAGTGAGAAGAAAAAGAGCATTTGTGTTTTTCTTTCTGTAATCATAAATTAGGAATTAGAATATTTGTTAGGAGAAATTAAAGGCTTTTTCCTTTTATGTAATCTTTCCTTTATGTAAACTTTTCTAGTATATTAATCAGGTACATAAATAGAGAATACACAGATTAATTATTATTAAAATAAGATGGTATCAGAGCCACAATATTTTTAGGTTTTCTTCTCAGACTACCGCCGTCACTGTGTCTGTTCGGGTTCCTTCATCGGATCTCCATCGCTGTCCCGCCACCACGCCGCTGACGGTTCTGCACGCTCGCCTGTTTCAAAACCGCTCGATCGGTCGTCGTCCGATCCCTCAGCCGGATCTTTCGCCTGTTCCAATCCCTCATTCGAATCCCTGAGCCGTCCGATCCTCACCGATCCTCGATCGTCCGATCCTCACCGAATCTCAACCATTCGTTCAGATCCACTCGTTCGAATCTCTCGCTCAGTCTATAGTGTTCGATTCCTCGTCGCCCGTTCGTCCCGTCGTTTGCTACATCAGTCGGATCCCTAAGCTCTTGTTGGTCGTTCGTCACGATCCGTTCAGTCCATCGCCGTTCAGATCTCTAAATCGGATCTATCAGCCTGTCGCCGTCCGCTATTCACGCCTGTTAGCCGGATCTCTCAGCCTGTCGCCGATCCGTTCAGTCCATCACACACTCTCAAATCTCCCTGACGGGCATTTGTTTGCTCAGACCAGACACCCTCACTATTTATTTGTTTGGTTTTTTTTAGATTCATCTCAGACCAGATTATTTCAGCATTTGTGTTTGGATTTTCTGTTTTATTCTCTTGGTTCAGTTACTTTGGTTCAGTTACTTTCAGCATTCTTTTTTCCTCCTACTCTAATGAAGAAAAGTGATACCACTCTCGATGGAACAAACTATATCATGTGGGCACACCAAATGAAGAGTTTCTTAATTGGCAGAAAGTTATGGCGACTTATTACTGGTGATATCTCGAAACCTGTAAAGATTGCAGATTCAATCGAAGAGGATACCAAGTTTATTGAACGATTAGAAGATTGGGAGAGCAAAAACCATCAAATTATGACATGGATCGATAACACATCTATTCTCGCTATTCACGTACATTTTGATACCTTTGATAATGCTAAAGATTTGTGGGAATTTTTGTCTAATCGGTTTCAATCTATTGGACTTGCTCATTATTATCAACTGCATAGTAGTCTTGCTAATCTAAACCAGGATGTCGGGCAGTCAGTTAATGAATATCTTACGACACTCCAACCTATTTGGACTCAGTTAGACCAAACAAATATTAGTCAGGATCATCTTCGTCTTATTAAAGTCCTGATGGGCCTTCGACTAGAATATGAGTCGGTTCGCGCTGCCTTACTACATCGAAATCCTTTACCAACCTTAGATGCAGCTATTCGAGAAATTCTTTTTGAAGAAAAACATCTCGGGATAATCCGATCACCACAATCTGAAGTTGTTCTTGCAACTACCTATCCATCCAAAGACTCTGGGACTCTATTTTGCAAAATCTGTAAGTCTTATGATCATAAATTTGCTGATTGTCCTAAAATTGAGTGCAGGTATTGTCATAAACGTGGTCACATCCTGGACAATTGTCCTACTAGGCCACCACGCCCTCCTAGACATCCTACAAAGTCCAAATACTTGCCTAAAGCCGCCATTCGTCAACAATGCTTGCCATCATTACCCTTCCAATGATAACAGCTCACCTAGTTTTCAACTAAGTGATCTACAGGATTTGCTGAAACAGGTGATATCATCCAATTCCTCTGCTCTTGCCATCGCTTCAGGTAATACATGGCTTGTTGACTCAGCATGTTGTAACCATATGACCTCTGATATTTCTCTCATGTATTCACCCACACCTACAACAACTACCCCTCCCATTCATGCTGCAAATGGTAATTGCATGACGGTTTCTGATATAGGGACAATAAACACTTCAAATTTACGTCTCCCCGATACATACTGTGTTCCAAAACTTACCTTTAATCTTGTATCTGTGGGACAATTGTGTGACCTTGGTTTAACTGTATGTTTTTCTTCCACTGGTTGTCAGGTTCAGGATCCTCAAACGGGACAGATGATTGGGACGGGTCGCAAAGTGGGAAGATTATTTGAGTTGACATCATTCCAACTTCCTAACAGTCGATCTATCTCACCACCTGTCACTGATTCACCAACATATCAGTGGCACCTTCATCTTGGTCATGCTTCTTCTGAGAAACTACGTCATTTAATATTTGTTAGTAATTTGAATAATTTGTCCAAGTTTAGCTCTTTTGAATGTTTGAACTGTAAACTTGCGAAACAGCCTGCTTTATCTTTTTCTACATCATCTTCGTTAAGTGATACTCCCTTTGATCTAATTCGTTCAGAAATTTGGGGCCCTGCCCCTACTAGCACTGTTAATGGATATCGTTATTTTGTTATATTTATTGATGATTACTTACGTTTCACTTGGATATATTTTCTCAAAAATCGGTTTGCCTTATCTCAGATTTACATTAACTTTGCTAACATGGTTCGAACTCAATTTTCTTGAACCATTAAAATACTCCGCACAGATAATGCAATGGAGTATAAAGATTCCAATCTTCTTGCATTCCTCAACCAACAAGGTACCCTTATTCAACGATCGTGTCCTCATACTTCTCAACAAAATGGGCGAGCAGAACGTAAACATCGCCACATTCTGGATTTAGACGGGCCCAACTTCTTTCTTCTTCCTGTCTTGAGAAGTTTTGGGGTGAGGCTGCTCTTACATCTGTCTACACCATTAATAGACTCCCGTCCTCGGTCCTACAGAACATGACCCCTTTTGAACGATTATATGGTACTCCTCCTTCCTACTCTCATCTTAGAGTCTTTGGGTGTGCATGTTTGGTCCTTCTCCATCCTCATGAGCATACTAAACTAGAACCACGTGCTCGTCTTTGCTGTTTTCTCGCTCTGGCCCCGAACATAAAGGCTTCCGTTCTTTGGGATCCCATTTCCAACAAAGTTCACGATATCTCGTCATGTTACATTTTGGGAACATACCATGTTCTCCAGTCTTTCTTCGTTTCACATCTCCCTCTCAGACCACCAACCATTCTTCACTAACTCCTCTAATGAACTCTTTCCGTCCTCTGAGTCTACGTCACATCAATCGAATCCCCAGAATCGATGCAGCACTGCCGCTCTCCTCGAATCCCACATCTGTCACGGTTGATGAACCTGAACTTGATCCGGTCCCGTTTGTGCGTCGCTCCACTCGGGTAAGAGAAACTCCTCATCATCTTCATGATTATCATTGTTTTTCCACTATTGCTTTCCTTTATGAACCTACCTCATATAAAGAGGCTTGTACTAACCCTCTTTGGCAGGAAGCAATGAATGAAGAACTTCATGCCTTAGAAAAGACTCAAACATGGGACTATGTTGACCTACCTCCAGACAAGAAACCCATTGGTTGTAAGTGGATCTACAAAATTAAAACCCACTCTGATGGATCTATTGAACGGTATAAAGCTCGTCTTGTTGCAAAAGGATATTCCTAGGAATATGGTATAGATTATGAAGAAACCTTTGCTCCTGTTGCTCGGATGACTTCAGTTCGTAGTCTGTTAGCTGTTGCTGCTGCCAAACAATGGTCACTTCTCCAAATGGACGTCAAAAATGCATTCTTGAATGGCTCTTTAGCTGAGGAAGTTTATATGACACCTCCACCTGGTGCGTCTGCTCCACCACAGAAAGTGTGCCTCCTTCGGCGTGCATTATATGGTCTAAACAAGCTCCACGAGCATGGTTTGCCACATTCACGACTACTATAACCCAACTAGGATTTACTTCAAGTCCTCATGACATAACTCTATTTACGCGACAAACTTCCAAAGGTATTGTCCTTCTCCTCTTATATGTGGATGACATGATAATTACAGGTGATGACTCTCAGGCTATATTTGACTTACAAAGCTACCTTGGAAAACACTTTGAAATGAAAGACTTGGGACCACTCAGTTATTTCCTTGGTCTCGAGGTTTCGTCATACTCTGATGGGTACTATCTATCTCAAGCAAAATATGCGTCGGATCTCATCACTCGTTCAGGTATATCTGACCCAGTCACCACAACAACACCTTTTGATCCCAATGTACGCTTAACTCCTTTTGATGGTGCTCCTCTTGAAGACGCAACATTGTATAGACAACTCGTTGGTAGTCCCATTTATCTGACAGTGACCCGACCAGACATTGCCTATGCAGTTCACATTGTTAGTCAGTTCATGGCTGCTCCTCGGACAATACACTTTACAGCCGTACTACATATTCTTCGCTACATTAAGGGCACTCTCGGTCATGGACTTCACTTTTCTTCTCAATCATCGTTAATGTTATCTGGCTACTCTGATGCTGATTGGGCTGGTGATCCTACCGATAGACGTTCCACCACAGGCTACTGTTTTTACTTAGGTGACTCTCTCATCTCTTGGCGAAGTAAGAAACAAAAAGTTGTCGCACGATCCAGCATTGAATCTGAATATCGAGCCCTGGCTGATGCTACTTCTGAACTACTTTGGCTCCGCTGGCTCCTTGCTGACATGGGAGCCCCCCAGACATCTGCTACTATACTTCATTGTGACAATCGCAGTGTCATTCAAATTGCTCATAATGATGTCTTCCATGAACGAACCAAGCACTAGAAAATGATTGTCATTTTGTTCGACATCATCTCTTGAGCAAATCTCTCCGCTTGCAAGCTATCTCCACCACTGAGCAACCTGTTGATATCTTCACCAAAGCACCATCGTCTAGTCGATTCATTCAACTACGACACAAACTCAAGTTGGTTCCCACCTTACCACCTTGAGTTTGAGGGAGGGTGTAAACATAAATTAGGAATTAGAATATTTGTTAGGAGAAATTAAAGGCTTTTTCCTTTTATGTAGTCTTTCCTTTATGTAAACTTTTCTAGTATATTAATCAGGTACAGAAATAGAGAATACACAGATTAATTATTATTAAAATAAGACTTTCGATGTAACAAAGTACAGGGAATCGAGATATAACGACTCTAAAACTTGGGACGAACCTAGTTAGGGAGGTTATTCAACCACGTCGTCTACGCCAAAATTTTGGCAGCATAACAACGTAACTAGAAGAAAACAAAAAATTTCTAAGATCTATAGGGCTGTTTGCGGCGTTGAGTGGGTTATAATTACAGGGGGTTATAATAGTCTATGGGTTATTATAGTCTGTGAAACATATAATATTATTTAAAATACAGAGTAGTATAGTCTGGGGTTATAATACTCTGTGTTTGGGGTGCAGAGTATTTCAGAGGTTATTATAACACGGGTTATAATAACCAGTGGGCCAAACATGCCCTATAAGTCTAAACTAATACTCCTTAGGGTTTAATAAATGCCCAACCTCCACCAAACTTCCATCAAATATTAGGATGGGCTCCAAAATCAGAATTTAACCAAGTTCTACACTTACAAACAGGCAAACAAAAAAGTTCAGCCAATGTAGAACCTATCAAGCTACGAGGCAACCATAGGGGCTACACTCAGGAGTACAAAGACATTCTAGAAGTTTTCAAACTAATAGTTATTCAACCAATACAAAAATAAGATCTACGCCTAGGTTTAGGAAATGAAAGCCTTCACTACCTTGCCAGGTCGCATTGTCACCAATCACCTCATGGTTTCGTACCTGCAACCAAAAAGATCAAAATAGACGGGTGAGTATAAATATACTCAGTAAGCAGCCCACCCACATCCAAACAAGGCAAGCAAGCACCAAACAACCAAGCTTTCGCCTAAGACAACTTAAGACAGTTAAGCCACCAACGTCCTCCACCCGATACTCCTAGCTTTAACCCCTGGTCCCAAAACCTAGGTAGGTGAATGGCAATGAGAGACGTCCCTTTCACGGCTAACAATCTGCTAAAACAAGCCATGATAATCATCTAACACGAGAGAAGATGTAGATATATTTACTTCTATAATGAATGTCATCACTTTTAGTTTCAATCATCTCTAATTTGTTTGTTTTACTTGTTTTTAATGGTTTGATGTATTCTAGAGTTCTAGTTCAATTAGAGTTAATTGAAAGTGTTAAAAGAAAATTAAAGTTGTTAAATTACATCTTTGAAAGAATCATCATCTCTCTTCCTCATGATTTATCTATTTTTTAATGATTTTATTTAGTTGTTATAAAAGAGAAAACATAGATTTATTTTTTGGATTTCATTTGGTTGTTATGAAGGACAAAATATAGATTTGTTATTTTTTAGTATTTGATTTGGTTGAAAAAAAGATAGGCAAGGGCATTTACGCCCATTAGAAACAAAATAATTAAAAATAATTAAAAGTTAAGTTTCATATTTTAACCCAAAAAAAAAAAAAGATTTGTAGCTATTTTTGAATTTGTACGAAAAGATTTTAATCATTCTAGTTATCCCTATTAGTTCCTCCCAACACACAAATCTAAACAATTCGTCAATGTTAGTGAAAACATGGTGATAGAAAGTCCATTTTCATAGGAGTAGATAATGGAAAATAACAACAATTTTGAAATTTTATTATGAATTACTAAAATTATAAGAAAAAATATTTAAGTTGCTGGATATATATAGATATATATATATTGCATTCCAACCTTTTAATCCATACATTAAATATTTACCATTTATAATCATTTAAGAATGACCAATACTTTGTAAATTAATAAATTAAATAACGGAAAACTTGTCCAAAAATGTTCTTTTTCTTCAACTTTCTTCCATACACTAATAGGATTGTTGCGCCCTTGCGACAACTAAAAATTTACAAAATTAGAATGAAGAGAGATTGAAAGTGATTTCATATTAATTTCATGAGAGTTTGATTATATATAATTTATCAGCCATCGAACTTGAAAAAGAGAAAAAGATTCATAGAAACGAACACTCTTTTAATTTTCTTTATTTTAGATAGTCTTCTGTGTTTGTTGTGTATTACATATTTCTCATGAAAACATATTCATGCTTAATTAGAAAAATCAAACCCCCCCGGATCCGTGTTCCATGGAGCGCAACTAGGAGGGTCTTCACAGCGTTGCAAACATGGACCACTTGCATAAATGGACCATTTGTAGTTAGTGCAAACTTTTGGATCTCCGTTGTCGTCATAAATACTGAAAAGGTGGACTTCACCTTTTATCCATTCAAAGCTGCAAAAAAATAACGTCTGCCCATAAATATCGGGTCTGTTGTTAAAGGAGTAGCTTTTATCTGATTCAATGGTATGAGTTCCCAAATCGTCTTCCTTAGATACGCAACGAACGCCCAATGATGGGCCACCTATTTTGTTGATAATGATGACAGTAGCGTGTAGGTTGATGGGTAACAACAACAACAATGAGAGTGCAAGTGCTAAAGATGAGGACATTTTGCCAATCGAAGAAGAGAGCAAATAATGATAACACTTAATAGTATATCGATTTGTTTACCATGGTTGAGTGCAATAAAATGGTTTGAATCCCATATATATAGGGGAGTTTGATGGTGATTTATCCTTTTTTTCCTATTTTATATTAAAAAAAAGTTTCTATTTGGCATTGTAGTGAAAAGATTTGTGCCCATTATTACCATAAATTAGGGTCGACTTTTATACCCAACTAATAACAGAAAGTTATAAAAAGATAAGATATGAAAAAACCATATATGTAAGTTAGGAAATCTACATATATAATTAATAAACAAAAGGTATAAAAAGATACAAGATGATAAAATTAATATATCATAATCGCTGTAACGGTAGGCCAATAAAAGTGTAGCCCAACTGGCATCAAGTAAGACTTATGACCAATAAATCATTAAAAATCGTTGTAACCGTATGTTTGGCTTTGTATCCACATACAATTAATCTAATAAATAGTTATATAAATATGGAATATGATAATATTAAATTTGTTTCCTAATAAATGTTCAAGACATATCTACATACAATCAATTAGATAAAAGATAATTAAAAAAAAGATGAAAATATTAGAAGATTAAATCATTTTATTCATAATGTTCATTTTCTCAAACAATGATTCCTTGGGTGCCTCAAACCTTTTCACCTGGGGTTTTTGATGGTTTTTTAGGATTATTTAGATTTTTTTTTTGAGTTAAGTAACAATTGGGGTGGGAGGATTCAAACTTCTAACCACTTGATCGAGATTATATGTAAATTACCCTTAAGGTTGTATTCATTTTGGTGAAATTATTTAGATTTGATTTCCACATTGATATCACTATTCACAAATTCGTGATTATTGAAGAAATGATTATTTAAAAAATATATTATTTGCCATGGAAGTATATTAAAGAAGTGGAAATTTTAAACAAACTGATATTTTACACATGGATACTTTATCAACATTATTTCATGTGAATCCAGCAAATTATTAATGGATACTTTGATCTAACATTCATGTAAATCCATCAAATTATCTCTAGCAAATTATTAATGGATACTTCAATCAACATTCATGTAAATCCATCACATTAGTCTAGGTGTGGTTCCCTTTTAGTTTTCATATGATATTTAAATTTAATAAAATTTTAAATTTGCTAACCCATGTCATATTTTGATTATTTACTTATAATTTATTTAACACAGGCAGGGGACATTCAATATTGTAGAAAACTTTTGATTCTTTGATAGTTTGGATTTTGGAAGTCGTGTAAGTTTGATTTTTAAGGTTTAAGAAATGATATTTTTAGTCCTTGAAAGTTTAAAACTTGTTCTAAATGGTCCTTTAGCTTGATCGTCAACTTAACTAGCAGTAAGATAATTTGACAATCAATTTTTGACATTTGATCGCACTTGTCAGGAACGACAAATAAATTTATAATACATATCACAAATATTTTGCAATATAGCGGCACGAACCACAGGGAGGTGTGTGCAGTACTCTCACAATCAACTTGTTTTATTCAAGTTAAGATAATACGGGATCGAGTTGTGTGCAATAAGAGAGAATTAAAGGGCATAAATCAAATACAAGAGAAGACTGGCACGAAAAATGGATAACTAACCGGATACCGATTTGTCGGCTTACGTCGGATGCCATTTTGTAATTATGCCAATATCAAGTATAATAAGTCAAATTCAATTTAGCTTGTTTTGTATTCTTCTATATATCTAATTCGTAAGGCTATTCAACTCCTAATTAATTTTAGAGCCATTTAATTAACATGCAATTAAACCAAAAAATAATTCAAAGGTGGGGTTTTACTAATCCTTTGCCAGGGTTATCTCGTGTCATATTATGAACTAGTCGTTTTAGCTCGATCTAGACCTAATTAGGATTAGCAACTTACTCAATTTAACCTAAGTGGCAAGCGTAGATTAAACCTTACACTTTGATTTCTCTTTAACCGTGAGGCTCATGAAGTCGTTCATGACCACTCGAAGCTCACAAACTCGTTGATCCTTATGCATTGTACTATGAATTTACATGCTAAACAGATAATTAACACATATAACTAATCTAATCTCATTCTAAGTGTATGGGGGTTGTCAAGCCTCAAGCCTGCTTACAAACATGCTTAGGGATTCCAATAGGAAAAATTAACATAGAAGCATGCATGAAGGTGGAATCGCTAGTAATCGTCAGTCAGCCATACGCTGGTGAATTGGTTCCTGGACCTTGCTGGGGCATCCTTTAGGTTCCAAAGGTGCAGGTTCGATTCCTTCTCGTGACAGTGTTCATGCATTATACTCTTAACCAAAAATCCATTCTCTGTGGGTAGAACACCTATCGAGTTGATGGGCGGCGTTATCCAAAGTCTCCGATGAAACGAGAGATATAGAATCTGCTTCGTCCATTATGGGCGGTTGACGATATAAGACGCAACAAGTAATCAAATTCTCATTAGAGTTCAAACCTCATAACTTTACAAAATACCCAACGATCACCTCACAGATAAATGCGTTCCCGCTTAGCTTGGGTCGGTAGCCACGATCATTACATCTATAATCTCCATTACAACACTAAATCTACACTAATCCTAAGCTAAAAGAAGTAAAAAAAATGTTGAGAAAAGCTTTAAGGAACAATAATGTTGTTCTAAAAATCTCCCAAATCCCTCTCTTTTTGCATTAAAATAAAGTGTTGAAGTAACGTCAAGATGCTAGGCACAATGCCACGAGGGGCTGCCACATAGTATCAACGTTGAGATGTTATGGGCAGCGTCTTGACGCTCTCGTGTTATGCGCGCTTCTATCATTGATACAACATCGAGACACTATCCTATTCTGCACAATTCTGTCTTCAAGCATCGAGTCAATGCCCATGGAGTATCTAGATGCCCCTGCCTAGACTAAAATAACCAAATTGCCCTTCAAAACTATAACACCTATCTTATTTAGGGGCTTGAGTTTCGAAACTTTAGAATTTAGGCTAAGTGAATTAGTACGTTGAATTGGGCTAAGTTGAATTTGAAAAGTGGATGTGGGTAAAATGGGAAAGAAATGTTTGGGATAGAGTGCTTGCGTTTTTATTTTTTTTAAGGGAAAGGAAATTGAATAAAAAAAAGAGGAAGAAAAAAATCGGAAAAAGGGTCACCTAAGTAGACCCCCCCGATCCCCTTTCTTCTTCGCAGCTCTCCCTCGCCGCCTAAGCGCCGATCGCCACAACCCAACCATCCCAAACTGCCAGTCGCCAACCGCCAAACAATCCCCTCATCGACCCCCCTCTTCGTCGCTCTTTCAACCTTGTCGCGCGGAGCCGCCCCCACTCTCAATCGACACTGTCGCCTTCAACCCTCGTCGTCAACCTTTCTTCTTCACCTCTCTCTTTCATTTTCGTCGTTGCTTCCCCTCTGCCCAGACCACCAACATGTTGGGTTTTATGCCCTAAGACTCGTAGTTTGTAATATTGTTCTAATTAAATCAATAAAGTGTTATTGTTTATTTCATGATTTTCTCTATATTGCCTTATATTAACCCTAAATCCAATAAACAAACATCCTAGTTTGTGATACGCCTCTTAAACTGAATGTAGTAAACATTTAAGGATCTCAGTTCGAGAAACCGTCTAAAGGGTCTGGAGTAAAGGGATTAGGTTGGGTACCTCATCCTGGCGATACTATGGTTATGCCCCACTTTGTATATGACACAAACTCAGTGATCTAACGTGTTCGTGTAGACGACATGTGAGTGGAGATATCCTATGTGATGAGATCACATAAGACTGGACCACGAAATAGTAACCAATAGATGTAACTCCCTTGACTAGTTAGATTTCTATTTCAATAGGATGACCTAGGCAACTTGATCTCAATTCTGAGCAGGTTACAAACTCCTATTTGCGAGGGATTGCCCTTTGACTAGTATGGGTAAGAGTGGCCCAAGACGCCGACTCAATATGTCTTCCTTCTTGGGGACAAGAATGAGCAAACGACTGGGGACTTAACCTAGCAAGATGAAATCACTCCTTCCCGACTTTAGGGTAAGTAGATAAATGTTACCTTAAGTGGTGTCTCCGGGACTTGAACAAAGGGATCAACCCTCTCATTGACCTAAAAGGGACTTTTGTTTACTGGTAGGACCATAAACAAGTTGTTCATTAGAGAAACACTAGTACTAAAGGTAAAATAGGTAACCTAGGGGTAAAACAGTAATTTGACCCAACTGGTGTTACGAACATTCGTTAAGGATTGACTTGTTGTTACTGGTCGATATCCATTGGACATAGAAATATATCTACAATGAGAAGAGTGCAGCTGCGAGACTATAGAGGAGTGTTCCCGCAGTTAACGAATGTTGATTAGGGGGTTAATGAGATTAACCTAATAATCTTGTATCGTTGGAGCTTCTGATCTGTAGGTCCATCAGGTCCACTTCCTAGCTCGTAAAGGGTTCTTAGATTAGCGATTTGAAATGTTCAAATTTAATTAGGGAATAAGCATGATGTATGGAGATACATTATAATATAAAGTTTTTATGCATATTAAAACTTTATATTATAAATTTAATTTGAATATGATTCAAAGTAAATTACTTGAGAGAATTGAATATTCGAAGGAGTTCAAATATTATTTAAATGTGAATGAGATTCATATTTAAAACTATAGGTTAAAATTTAATGTGCATTAGATATACATTAAAACTATAGGTTAGAGGGAAAAATGATTAAGTGTGATTTAATCATAAGTAATCTAAATTAAAAATGTGATATTTAATTTGGATATATTTAATATGATTTAATTAAATTAATATTAATATATATAATTAAATATGATTTAATTATATTAATTATATTAATTATTCTAACTAAATTAATAATTAAATTGGTTAATTATTTTTTTATTAATTAAATTACAGGGAACGTGTCAATGGCATGTTCCCACTACGTCCCCTTCACCTCCCTCTCGATAGGGACAGAGGGAGTGGGGAGAAGGTTGAAGTTCATCTGAGATCATTTCTAATAGGTTCCTCAATTTTTTTTTAAGAAGATGTCTGATTGGCCATAAAACTTTCAAATTTGTATCTAATAAATTCTCAAGTTTTCACAATTTGATGTTTAATGAATTCTTAATGTGTTATGTTTTTTTAAGTTCAAGAATCTATTTGATAAATAGTTGAGAGTTAAATAACTTATTAAAAATCCTTATGCAACTAAATACTTTAAACGAGATTTAGAAACTTGACCAAGACGAGAATGACACAAATAAAAATTAGAGGACCTTGACTTAAATGCAAAGACGACAAACCAACACTTGGAGTTGCAATATCAAGTATGTTGAGTTGATCCAAAATATATAAAGTTCTCCTTATCTATGTCATCCCTTATCGTCTTCTGAGATTGTGGATTTTGTATCTAACAACCAATAGGTGAGAAGAAAACTAAATACTCAACATCACATAATTGGCTAACAAAAAACAAGATTTAATATAAGACTAGAAATGTAATACATTTCTATTTGATAAATTAAAAAAGAATGTTGAAATGGACTAACTCCTCTTAAAGACATAGGAGTACCATCCGCAGTCATAATGGACATATGTACTAGGCATAACTTAGGTATTTTTGGAAATTCATTAAAACTATAGAAAAGTAGAATTCAAATTTCACGGATGTAATAAAAAATATTTCAAGTTTAGTAACTATACAAACACATTAAGCTTCTAATGGTTTAGATATCAAGTCTTTTTCTCTTTTGATAAATATACTTGTAATTGTAAAATATCGAATTTGGAAATAAAATATTATTTGTTTTGAAATCACAAATCCTAATATTATTGTTTTGGGAAGAAATTCAAAACATGAGTATCTTTTATGATTCATTTATATAGTTTACCTAAATTATACCCAAATTGAAATGGGATCCAATCATAGAGGAGATCAATTTGCTCTGTTATTGAAATTACCTTTTATCTTTGATTAATGTATGGGCATGAGTTGAGCAATCATACTAGCATTTACCGGAGAATTTTTGGTTTCATTATTTTAAAGAAAATAAAAGGCTTGAGGGAGAAGAAAAAGAGCATTTGTGTTTTTCTTTCTTTGATGTAAAAGAAAGTAAGGAGAGTCGAGAGACTTACACTTTTGAGGAACGAGAGCTATTGAGAGAGATTAGTAGGGTCCTATTATTTCAATAATGAGCACTTTTGCCCCCACATGATCTTTTATCCAAGGTGAGAGTAATTTTTTTTCCTTAATATAAAACATGAATGCGATAGGTGTGTGGCTAGTCCGCCGTTCTTATGGTTGAAGATATGGAAAAAACTTAGATGCAATCTGGGTTGTACCTAAAATTGTACATCCTACTTTACCAAAAAAAAAAGTTTGAATTTTTTCCCCCCAAAAAAATGGTAGTGATAAAGTGGGTGGGTTACACTAAATTATATTTGAAAATATTGTACTAGCAAACATGATGTTGTCTATTCCATGTAAAATAATATTGTCCTAGCGGAAGGTTTGATCTCCCCCTTGCCATTGTTGAATTAAGAAGAAAAAACTAAATGTTCTTGTTGACATAGAAATTTCGACCAATCCTCAGTTGCCACGTCGTTATTTCAAATTAATGACGAAATTGTAAATGATTAAATTTGGGACCGATGATAAGTTGACAGGTGTCCTAAATTTAGTTTGAAGACAAGAATTAACAAATTCTAAAAGTTAAGGGTCAACATGCAATTTGCCAAAATAATTAAATATAATTTTGGTCAAATTGGATTATAGGGAATTGGGTAAGATAAATAAAACCCATATACAAATGAGTAGGTCCAAATTCAATAAAGTCCAAGTTCAGGTTGTTGGGCCCAAAAGCCACTGAAGCCCAAACCCACATGCCTTGGAAAACACTATAAATAGAGAGTTTCTCCTTCATTCCAAAGGTTCAGAAACTTCACTCCTAAAAGGAATTCAGAGAGAATTCAGAGCAAAGTCCTCAAGTGCTGAAAACTCCCTAAAGTCCTTGGTGCTGAACGCTGCAAGACGAGTCTTCAAATGCTGAACGTTGTAAGACAAGTCCATAGGTGCAGAACACTACAAGTCCACAGGTGGTAAAGCACCCCGCGAAGACCAAAGATTCTTCCAAGTTTCCAACCTCGAGAACAAGCACTTTAGCCCTCGAGTGACATACATATAAGAGAGAGAATCAGAGGATCATACTTAGAGATTGTATTCCATACTCACAAAATTAATATAATACAAAGTTTATTACACGTGTCTCGTTGTTGTTCCTTCGTCGAATTCACGTGTAACCAGTTCTATTTGAATGAATTTATAAAATAAATTATCTTGGTTTGATGGCTATAAATTGGAGTGAAAATATCTAGTTATTATTTTCGTAAAATACATTTTTTTTCAATATGAAAGTTGTCATTAAAGATGTCCACCAAACGAGGACAAAGAATAGCTTATTCATCCTTATCTTGGTCCCCATCCCACATTTCATTCCTTGTCTCTATGACAATGTCTATTTAATTTCAAGTGGAAGGGGGCTATTAATTTCTCCTGGAAGGGGGCAGGATTCCCGTTATAAATTCGAAATAATTCTCCATCTATGATTTTAATTTTTCTAAATTTCATTAATAAAAAAATATATATTTTTTAAAATTTCTATTTAAATAGTTAATTCTTAATAAACGATTTCTATTTAAGAGATTTTTTTTCTTTAAAAAAAATAAAATGATATTTAATAAAAGAATTATAATTTATTATATATATATATATATATATATATATATAAAAAAAAAGCTGGGTGGGGATGAAGACGGAGACGGTGTTAGTGGTCCATTTATTTTATTCCCCGTCTCTATGATATTGTCCATTTATTATGATATTTAATGATTGCATTGCAATCATTTTATTAAAAAAAAAAAGTTTTCATTGTAATCCGGAACGGTGTATATTATATTTAATAGAATATAAGAGTCTGTTTGGTAGGTAATCTGGATTCTGTTTTATTTTTTTTTAATTCAATGAGTTTACGCTCTGTTTGGCAGATGAATTTGATAAGAAATGGTATCAAATTCTATAATTTTAAAAGATGAAAATATGATTTAAAAATTTTTTTGCATTTAGAATGAAATTGATTTGAAATTCATGAAATTAAAATTTTTTGTTTGGATAATCACCAGAAATGAAAAGAAAGTATAACATTTTACCTATTATGCCCTTATGACAAAAGTTTTAATAATAATATTTAAAATAAATTTATTTTTCAAAGAAATATTAAAAATAGGTTGAGATTACATTATCTTTTTTCAAATCTTTTAATGTAAAATTTGGTAGCATTGTTTAAATTTTTTCTCCTTCTCCTTTGTCTATACTTTAGAGAAAAAAGCTCAAGTAAATCTCTCGATTATGACTTCATCCTTCAAAAACGAAAGATTCTCTCAAATCCTCTCTACTTTTCTTATTCAGATTTCACTACTCATTTTTCATTCTCTAACTCATACTTCGGGGGTATTGATTTTATCTTTTTGAAATATTTCTTTTCATAGATTTCTGTTGACATGTTCTTAATTTTCACCCATAAAAAAAAAGAAATCATTTTTTTATATTTTTCTTAACAAATGTATGAAAATTTAAACTAAAAAATATATCAAGAAAAAAGTTGTGAATCAATATATAAAAAGAACCAAAAAAAATATATATATTCATATCTAATCAATTAAAAAATTGAAATTAGAAAAGAAAATTTACTTGAATTGAGAACTTCATTGAAAACAATGAAATCATTTTAATCTATTAGAAAATAGAGTAGAGAAATAAAATAAAAACTTAACTTCCGTTTATTTAAATGGTTTTGTTGTATAAGAAAGAAACGATAATGGAGTGGTGTAAGGAAAAAAAATGTGATAGACAAAAGAGTGGTGTAAGGAGACTTTTGCTCATCATAAGACATAAATTAAAAAACGAACGATTGTGGTAAAATACACAATTTCAAATCTCAAATGATTTTAAATCTATTATTTATTTTAAGCATCCAAACACGTCGTGAAATGATTTCAAATCATAATTGAAAACAATATTTTTATATTTTTTAGTATATTTAGATTTTGAATTTGAAAATTTAAAATGTATAATTTTATTAAAAAATATATATAAAAACTTGAATTAATATAATATTTTAGGTTATAAATTCAATTTATTTTTGTTAATTTTAGTGTTTAACAAGGTATAGATTTTTGTCTTTGTTAATCGATTAAGATTTTCATAAATTAGATTCGATATAATTGGTTTCAATACTCGTTGACTTGCAATGCGGAAAAAGAACCGTAATCAGTCATACAAAGATTCACAACCCACGAAACGTTTTTATATATAAGAGAATAACAATTTAAAGATAAAAGATGAAAAATATTATCTACTTTTGCAGGTTCGTCTATTAATCAACCCTAATCCAAAATTCTATAACTGGTGTTTAAAATAATAATTAAAACTCTTTCATTCTGGTTTGACTAATTAGACTCCTGTAAATCAATCTTTATGAAATTTTGAAAAGTGTAAAACAACTTCGAATTCGATATCATTGATCATTTGTTCTTAGGACACGTAGATCTATTTTTTGGGAGGTGGAAACTAAACCAATATACTAACAAAAATTTGTTTTAGGAACCCTTTAAATCTATTTCGAATGGTGAAATTTCGGTTTGTTTTCTTATTAATTAAATGGTTACCAAATGAGGGTTAAAGTGTTCATAGTAAAAAAAAGTGTAAGACTTCATAATATTGAGTTATAGCAATGTTTTCCAAATCTTTTCAAGATTAATAGCTCATAAATTTCTATTCCCTCCCAAATTGGGGCATATTCCTAATAAAATCATAAAATTATGTTCATTTTCCTCGATATAACATGTTGTTTGTATTTTTTTTTCATAAAATAAAACCAATAGAGAAAAGGAACAAGTATTTTTTGTTTTTTTTTTCTTTTCTGAGAACGGAAAATGGACAAGTAATATAATATTAAATGACATGAAAGTACACTGAATAGTCACTACAAAAATTATAATCTTTGATTAAAGTTAGAATTTGTCAAGGATAACAACCTACCAAAATTATGATAGTTGTATAATAAAGTGCAACTCTAGATCTCTTCACGAAAGTTTTCAGAAATGAACTCATAATGACAGTACATAGCTGTAAAAAAAGGTGAAATTACAAATTTTAGTTCTTAAATTTTTTGGTTGTGTCTATTTGGTCCCTAAATTTTAAAAAGTGTCTAAGTTTTGAACGTTCAATTTATATTTGACCGTTTCCCAAAATTTAAAAATATCTAGTAAGTGCTTGATGGTACAATAGGATTCTAACATATCAAATTTTCTTAGAAAAAATTTAATTGATATATTAGTTTACGTCTTACCTAAATTCTCATTTTATGTATCTAGTAGGTTTGAAAATTTTAAAAAATGTTAAGAAGTTAAAGATTTATTAGAACATAAAATTGATCATTCATAGACTTCTAAAATACAAAATTAAGAGTTTAAGGATTTATTAGACATTTTTTTTTAAAGTTTAGGAACTAAATAGGTGCAAATATAAAAGTTGAGGAATCTATTGGATACTTTTTAAAGTTCAAGCATCAAATAGACACAAATCTACTTTTTTTTTTTTTTATTTGTTATCTAATGTAATTATTTTATACCACGTAGTTATGAGGTAATTGTAGTAATCTTTTCCCTCTTTTTGTGGTAGATTCACCTAACGAAAATGCATTATTTTTTACTTCAACGGACCTAGTTAATATTGTTGGCAACGTCACCATGATAGTTCTCACTCTAAATTTCAAAACTTTAAAGAAAAGAAACTGGTTATGTTACAAAAATTTAAGAACACACAAAAGAAGAAGATTATTGCACTGAATATAACTTTCTTTGAATTGCAATGATCCTTTATATAATATCCCAAAAAAACACACACATCTAAAAGACACAAATTAAATAGGTACATGTATACATACTATTCATGTACTTTAACAAGAAAATCTTCATGCATCTACTTATTCATGGTATTTAGAAATTATAATTAAATTCTTGTATGTGTAACATTAGCTCATTATTTATATCAATATATTTAGGTGGTCATGTATAGCAAATATCGTACTTGGGTGTTAGTATTGAACAAACAGAGACCTTTTTCACCCACAATCCATAAACAGTTTGTGCAAAGCGATCTATCTCTTTCATCCTTATAAATCACAAAGTAATGAAACGAGTCAGATCACTGGAAGCTGCAATAGAACAACGTTGTACCAAAAAAGTTTGGTCGAAAACTGAATTGATAGTTGATCAAAGGTGGTAGCTGGTGAATTCCCAAATCGTCATTGTCGGATTTGCAATGAAGAGTGAGTTAATTGTGACTTTATAGAGCATTTGTTATATTTACTGTAACCAATCCTTATGTGGTAAATAGGCTAGCGAAAAATAACGAGATTAATAGAGATATTACAAGTGTTGAAAACGAACGCCCCATTGTTTGAAATTAGAGAGGGAGAAAGAAAGATGAATATACGAACCTATGTACTTGATGTGTTTCGCTTTTATATTTGCTACGAAGGAGTGGACATGTAGAAATTTAGACTTAGAAACTGATAAAAAAAATATGGAAGTTCTTGTTTTGGAAAGAGATAAAAAAAGGAAGTTTCATTATTATTAAGGAACGTTTCATTTTGAATTCTTGTTGTTAAACTATATGTTTGAAAACTGAAAAATATATTTCTCATAAATAAGGATAATTATATTATTATCCGTTTTCTCTTTCGACAAACGTCTTATTTTTTTAAAAAAATAAATAAAAAATGTCCAACATCTTATTATCTTATCTATATTTTAATTTTAAATGTGTTCCAAATTTGGTCCACGTGTCTACACGCAAGGCTAAGAAGAGTATATGTTTTTACGATTTCAGCTACGCTCAATATGAGTAAATATACCATTCAAAAAAAAAAGTAAATCTATCTATAATATGTATGTATTTGTGAGAAAAAAAAGTTGGTTCGATTTGGAGTAATTAAGAAGGTACATTACACGACTAAGAAGAGATGATGCACGTATAAAATTAGTGTTTAAAAAATTTATAGAGTTTAAATTGAAGCATTAAATTATAGATGTAATTTTTGTCGAACACTTGTAAAACTAGGCAGCTACAATGGGGTTGATATCCTTACATCATTAGATACATATGTGTAAATGAACTATTTCATAAATTTTTAGTGTTTTCAACCACTCAAAATGACTTTTAAAGAGGAGGGTGAGGAATCAGCTATTTTGAATGAAACACTTGAAATCAACATAAGAAAAAGAGTTTTTAATTGTTTAACCTGGAACCCTCTCAAATTTATATGATACATGAAAATGATCAAAATGCTCTCATACTAGTATTGTCCATCATTGCCCACCGCCAACGACAACCTTCGAGAAACGACAACCTCCAATAATGACAGTCTCCAATGACCGATGATGATGTCAGTGTGACCGTCTTTGGCGACTAGCAACAACGGCCAATGAGGATTTTTTTACCATCATTTTTAGCGACCACTTAGACGATCCCTCTAGCTATGGTCAATCAGTCATAGTGTGTTTCAAATACAAATGTGAACTTTATTAGTTTATATTGTTTAATAGTCATCCTTATAAGAACATTTTGAGTATAAAACAAACCAAATTTGTGTATGGAAATATTTTTGAAAAAATGTAACGAAACATAAGATTGTTTAATTCTTAGGGTCTGGCCAGGGACACAACCTTATGTGTAGACCAATAATTGTTGGTTGATTTTATCCTACATTAAATATCTAGTACTAAATAATTAATGGTACGATATATATTTAGTAGGCTGAGTATTATATGATGTTCTTCACAAATAGATATATATTTTTGTTCAGTTCAACACATATAGAGTAAAGGATTCAAAACTCAAAATAGTTAGTTAATTAAAAGAAAAGCAACGGATATTGGTTTCATAACAAATCTTTAAATTGTTATCTTACCAAATATGATCAATTGTGAATTGCCTTTATATGGTGTTTTTTTAAAAAACGACCTTTATATGGTATGTTCATATATGTTACTCAACATTTTTCAAATGAAAATATTTAAATTATTATTGTCTTACTATATATATATATATATATATGACTGATAGTGAGATGCCTATATAGGATACATTGGTATTATCCTTTTCTTATATGGCACCATGTTTATGTTTTTCTTAAATCAAAAAGAAAGAATAAGAAACCGTTACCAAATGATAAAAGTTATGGCTAAAAAGTGAGTATAGTTCAGCAGTAATTGACATGTACCCCGATCAAGATGTTAGAGATTAAAATCCCTTACCGGAAAGTATTGTTGTTAAACTCAAAAAAGAAAATGACAAAAGTTGTTGTAATTTTCTTTATTATTAAAAAATAAGAAACAAGACACGATAAATAAAAATAAAAATGTGATTGAACGGGCTCATACTTGCCTTCATTTATAGAAACTTAGCAAGAATAATAGTGAAACAACCAAGCACAAGTGTTCCTATACTTGATTCTCTTATTTTCCTTTTAATTTTTAACAATTGCACTGCCTCTACTAATCTCGTTGTTTTTGCTAAGCCCATACACCATCAAAAGATCCATCTTCTCTCCACCAATGATTACGGTTAACATAACAAATACTTTAGAAAGTCACAATCAACTCACTGTCCACTGCAAATCCGACAATGACGATTTGGGAGTGTATGAACTATCTTCTTTCATCAGCTACCAGTTCAGATTAGATTTGCAATGACGATATGGGACTCCATCAAATGTCTTCTTACAACGTTGTTCTTTTGTAGCTTGCAGTGGCCTAACTCATTTAATTACTTCGATATCTACAAGGACATGAGAGACAGAAAGCGTTGCAATAATAATTTGTGTTTTGTGAATTAGGTGAAAAGGGTCCCATACATAGGGTGCTTAAATGAATATAATAAATATATCTATAAATGGAAAAGTTTGACTTAATATTAAAAAATAAATCAATAATTGTGATATAAACGTTGTATTAGTATTATTTTTTTAAGACCGTACTAGTATGGATTATAAAATAAATATCGAACAACATATCAACATATCAATAGTAGAGTCATAAATACTAATAAGATTTGTAACTTATTGAGAAGTGCACAATACTATCTTCATTAATTGATTTTTTTTATAAGCTTCTTGGCTTTCCTGAGTAGTTGTTGATATCTTATGTTTGTTGATATTTCTACACCTCAAATATTTATATCTATATGATATTTGACAGTTTAATCCCTAGTGCATATAATAAATCGAATTCTGAGACAAAAGCTTCTTCTGGTGGGTTTTCGTGGGGTATTATGTTATAATTATGTTGATATAAAAAGAGACGAGGGGAAGAGAGATTGATTAGAAAAAAAAATGATGAGGGAGGAAAATTTTCGTAACGTTAATACGTAGAGGAAATGCAAAAAAGATAATTTGTAAGTTTACATACGATATTCAATGAAATTGTCACAATAATACAACTATCTCATAATAACTGTTAGATGCGTGGATTCAAAAATTTGCATGCCCAAAACAATCAAACGACATCATAATTATAAAAAAATTGAATAAGATGACATAATAAAATTAATTATTTTTTTTAAAGACAACTAACCCATAGTTTCTATCCCGTGAAATAATTTAAATGAGATTAAGAAACGTGACTATGACAAAAGTGCCACAAGTAAAAATTAGAGGAACAACTCAAATGAAAAGATGGCAAACCAACACTTGGAGCTCCAATATCAAGTATGTTGAGTTGTTGATCCAAAATATAAAGTCTCCCTTATCTATGTCCTATCCCGACCCTATCGTCTTCTGAGATTGTTGAAATTGTGGATCCTGTATATAGTAACCGGTTGGTGACAAGAAAATCAAATACCTAGAATCACATAAATGGCTTTTAATATAAGACTAGGAATGTAATAAACATTTTATATGTTGAAATAGACTCAACTCCCTTTAAAGAGCTTTGAGTAACATTCAACAACCATAATGGACACATGTGGGGCAGGAATCTAAATACTCATAAGGAACGAAAATTATCAGAAGAACATGATGACATGAAGCCTATATCAGATGAACTAGGCACAATAACTTAAGTATTTTGAAAATTCATGATGATATTTGACTCGTGAGCGTTGGAATGTTCTAATTCAAATTGCTAATCTAAACTAAATCTCAATCTATTATAAATAACACAATTTAACATATACAATTTAATTTATAGAAAAGTACAATTCAAATTTCACGAACGTAATAAAAAATATTTCAAATTTAATGAATAAACAAACACATTAAGCTTCTAATTGCTTAGATAGTATGTCTTTTTCTCTTTTGACAAATATACTTGTAATTGTAAAATATCAACTTTGGAAATAAAATATTGTTTGTTTTCAAGTCACAATTTCTAAATCTAACGATATTATTGTTTTGGGAAGAAATTCAAAACATGAATATCCTTTATGATTTATTTATATAGTTTTACCTAAATTATACGCAAATAGAAATTGGATCCAATCATACAGCTCAATTTGCTCTAATTATTGAAATTACCTTGAGTACGATACAATTTACTTTACTATTTACCCCTCTGATGTATGGTCATGAGTTGAGCAATCATAGGTACATTTACAAGAGAATTTTGGGTTTCATTATTTTAAAGAAAAGAAAAGCTTTGAGTGAGAAGAAAAAGAGCATTTGTATTTTTCTTTCGATGTAACAAAGTACAGGGAATCGAGATATAACGACTCTAAAACTTGGGACGAACCTAGTTAGGGAGGTTATTCAACCACGCCGTCTACGCCAAAATTTTGGCAGCATAACGACGTAACTAGAAGAAAACAAAAATTTTCTAAGATCAAACAAATACTCCTTAGGGTTTAATAAATGCCCAACCTCCACCAAACTTCAATCAAATATTAGGATGGGCTCCAAAATCAGAATTTAACCAAGTTCTACACTTACAAACAGGCAGACAAAAAAGTTCAGCCAATGTAGAACCTATCAAGCTACGAGGCAACCATAGGGGCTACACTCAGGAGTACAAAGACATTCTAGAAGTTTTCAAACTAATAGTTATTCAACCAATACAAAAATAAGATCTACGCCTAGGTTTAGGAAATGAAAGCCTTCACTACCTTGCCAGGTCGCATTGTCACCAATCACCTCATGGTTTCGTACCTGCAACCAAAAAGATCAAAGTAGATGGGTGAGTATAAATATACTCAGTAAGCAGCCCACCCACATCCAAACAAGGCAAGCAAGCACCAAACAACCAAGCTTTCGCCTAAGACAACTTAAGACAGTTAAGCCACCAACGTCCTCCACCCGATACTCCTAGCTTTAACCCCTGGTCCCAAAACCTAGGTAGGTGAATGGCAATTAGAGACGTCCCTTTCACGGCTAACAATCTGCTAAAACAAGCCATGATAATCATCTAACACCAGAGAAGATGTAGATATATTTACTTATATAATGAATGTCATCACTTTTAGTTTCAATCATCTCTAATTTGTTTGTTTTACTTGTTTTTAATGGTTTGATGTATTCTAGTGTTCTAGTTCAATTAGAGTTAATTGAAAGTGTTAAAAGAAAATTAAAGTTGTTAAATTACATCTTTGAAAGAATCATCATCTCTCTTCCTCATGATTTATCTATTTTTTAATGATTTTATTTAGTTGTTATAAAAGAGAAAACATAGATTTATTTTTTGGATTTCATTTGGTTGTTATAAAGGACAAAATATAGATTTGTTATTTTTTAGGATTTTATTTGGTTGAAAAAAAGATAGCAAGGACATTTACGCCCATCAGAAACAAAATAATTAAAAATAATTAAAAGTTAAGTTTCGATATTTTAACCCAAAAAAAAAAAGATTTGTAGCTATTTTTGAATTTGTACGAAAAGATTTTAATCATTCTAGTTATCCCTATTAGTTCCTCCCAACACACAAATCTAAACAATTCGTCAATGTTAGTGAAAACATGGTGATAGAAAGTCCATTTTTATAGGAGTAGATAATGGAAAATAACAACAATTTTGAAATTTTATTATGAATTACTAAAATTATAAGAAAAAATATTTAAGTTGTTGGATATATATAGATATATATATATATATTGCATTCCAACCTTTTAATCCATACATTAAATATTTACCATTTATAATCATTTAATAATGACCAATACTTTGTAAATTAATAAATTAAATAACGGAAAACTTGTAACGACCCTAAAATTCAGAGACGAATCTAACGTTAGGGAAGTTACTCCGCTACACCGTTCATGCTGAAATTTCGGCAGCATAACGACGTAGCAAGGAGAAAACCAAAATTTTCCTAGAACCTAATAAGCAGAAGAAACACTTCAAAGAAACAAGAATGCCCAACCCCCACCAAACTTCATCGCTTAAAATGGGTTGGGCTACAATCAGAGTTCCAAAGCACAATCTCTTAGATAAAAACATACGCGAGTGAAAAGAAAACTCAATAACCAAGGAATACAAGTGAAAAACAAAGTGTCGCGCGACTAGACATATAAAATAGAAACTAAAACAGGGCAATGATAAATGAAAACTCGAAGCGCAAAGGAAACAAGAAGGAAATAGGGTCCCACAGCCTCGTCGGGTCGTCATCGTCGTCAGCCGCCTCAAGGTTTCTTACCTGCAACCAAAAACAACAAAGTAGACGGGTGAGTATAAAAATACTCAGTAAGCAACTCACTCACGTCCAAACAAACTAACATGTAACCAAACAAGACTCGTCTTCTAAACTCACCCAACCCCAACACAGGTCTCACACTTAGTACGCTTCACCCTGAGCCCTCCTGCGGTAACAACTCGAGCGCTACCTTCAGTCTTAGAACTTTGGTTGACGATGCAATGAGAGAAAGCAACCCTCACGCCACTATACGCCGGCATAGAGCAGAGCAGGTACGTATCCCACACGCCCTATGGGGAATTACCCCTAAGCCAGCACGAGATCATGGAAAGCAACCACTCCCGATCTCAATGGGGACGCACTCCAGGCTCTCATAACACACTAGCATGGTACCGTGCGGTGCGTAACCCAACACGCCCATTGGGGAATCGCCCCTAAGCTAGTCCGGGATCATGGAAAACAACCACTCCCGGATCTCATCAGGGACGCACTCCAATCTCACGAGCCTATCATATATCGTCAACCTAGAGGTTCCGACTCGCTCAGGCGTAACTCAGGGTTTAGTAAGTGCTGGGTTTTGCGCTTCATAAGGTTATTTAGGATTCTAACAAGACATTCTTAAAATCTCCGACCCATTCTCAAGGGTCCCAAATTCAACAAGGTTTTCACTTTTAGCCAACACCTCAAAGTATTCAAATTCCACTTTCAGACAACACTCAGCTAGATGTCTGACTTAGCCCTATCCCAAGCCCACACCGGATTGCTCAGCTCCTTGCTTCACGTCGGTAAACGTCTCTCTAACTAGCATTCGCGTAACCTGCATCAGTCCCGCAGGACGCTCGTAAGCTTAGTCCCACCCCGAGTCTGTTATCACACCCATTGTGACTCACCTCGAGGCACATGCACTCTCATTTTTGGTTTGTTGCCATGACGACCATGGCTCACCACAAGACATCATCAATACACATACTCCATGCTAGTTTCTCGACACGCAAAGTTATAAGATAACGTCACCTAAATGAGGAGTGAGGTAGGGGCTACTAGCTCGGGGGTTCCATGACACCATACTCTTGACTCGTCACTAAAACCATAATCGAAGGTACATACTAACAATCCTGCGAGCAATACAAGCTGCATATCGATTATGTTCCTCTACCACACGAGCGCGAACCCAAACACGACCAGAACCAACCCCTCACACATACACCACAACACAAGTTTTCACTCCACGAGCTATGCAAGCCAACTCTCTCTCTCTCATCTCGCTTACCAGATCGAGTTGGCCACATACATTGACTCGAGGATCCATGAACAACAACTTCCTTAACAAGGAAAACACAAGGTCACCTAAAACAATTCCAAAGAATGAATGACCACTAGCTTGGCCTAGGGCCTACCTCTAACCCCTAACAAGCTAGTTAAAGTGATCCAGACTACTTAAACACGAATCGAAGCTTAAGGCATTGCCCCAACGATCCCATTTGGCCCAAACCTCGGTAACCAAACAACAGTGTACCACCTCGAACCTTTACAAGTATTGTTTCATGCTAGGCGACCCTAAACCCAGCGCAGTAATCCCCTATTTGGTTTGGTCGACTACACTTTGATATGCTCGCTCAACAAGGGATTTCTCATGACTCGCAGCTTCCAACAATCAACCTCGAAATGGAACCCAAGCGTAGAACCACCTTTCAACTTCATCAGTCTCAGACCCACAACGTTCGTTCTTAGCTCAATACGATCAAAGGCTCTTAGTCTCACTCTTGACTTGAAGCCTTAAGCCCTTATTCCCATAATAACTACTTTCTTAGTCCGCTAGTAGTGCATGCAACACCAACACAACTTAAACTCAAACGTATGCATCACACATAGTTCTCGGGCACTAAATACAATTCACGGATTACAATATTCAAATAAATCAAATAATAGCTTCAAGGGGCTTAATCCAAATGACTACTTACTTCGATAGCCAAGGTGCGGGAGTTCGATTCCGAGTTCCACGCGTTTCCTTAACACGCACGAGCCCCTAATCGATAAACATAGGACCTTAAAACACGTTTCCAACATCCATAAACAAAATAATTTGACTTAAATGACAAAACTAATGCGTAGAGACTTAAAACGGGATCGAGAAACGAAGTCGACTGGTTATACCTATCAGCCAGCGAGCGGCGGCGCGTGGAGCATAGATCCGGAATGCCCATGACCCGACCAACAACCATTTTAAGAGAACCGATCTAAAAACGCTTGAACCGAATGAACCAAAACTAAATGGTTTGAAGAAAGACTCACTAGTGATGAGGCTACAAACGGCGACTGGGCATGCGAGGTGCGAGGGGCGAGCGCGCAAAGAGCGCTGGCGACGCGCGGAGAGTGGAGGCGCGCGCAGGCGCGCGATCGGGCGACGCATGCACGCAGGCGTCGCGAGTGGTGGTGGAGCGCGTGCGTAAGCGGGCGACGGTTGGCGTGGGCGGCAGGCTGGCGTCCGGTGAGGGTGAGGTGGCGTGCGGCGGTCGAATGAAGAAGAAGAAGAAGAAGTCGCACAGGGGGGGTTGGACGACTGGGGGAAGAAAGAAGGAGAAGAAGAAGAAGAAAGAAAGAATGATAAAATAATAAAAAATAATTTTTTTTTCGAACGTTACAAAACTTGTCCAAAAATGTTCTTTTTCTTCAACTTTCTTCCATACACTAATCAATCCTATTAGTGTTGCACCCTTGCGACAACTAAAAATTTACAAAATTAGAATGAAGAGAGATTGAAAGTGATTTCATATTAATTTCATGAGAGTTTGATTATATATAATTTATCAGCCATCGAACTTGAAAACGAGAAAAAGATTCATAGAAACGAACACTCTTTTAATTTCCTTTATTATAGATAGTCTTCTGTGTTTGTTGTGTATTACATATTTCTCATGAAAACATATTCATGCTTAATTAGAAAAATCAAACCCCCCCCGGATCCGTGTTCCATGGAGCGCAACTAGAAGGGTCTTCACAGCGTTGCAAACATGGACCACTTGCATAAATGGACCATTTGTAGTTAGTGCAAACTTTTGGATCTCCGTTGTCGTCATAAATACTGAAGCGGTGGACTTCACCTTTTATCCATTCAAAGCTGCAGAAAAATAGTGTCTGCCCATAAATATCGGGTCTGTTGTTAAAGGAGTAGCTTTTATCTGATTCAATGGTATGAGTTCCCAAATCGTCTTCCTTAGATACGCAACGAACGTCCAATGATGGGCCACCTATTTTGTTGATAATGATGACAGTAGCGTGTAGGTTGATGGGTAGCAACAGCAACAATGAGAGTGCAAGTGCTAAAGATGAGGACATTTTGCTAATCTAAGAAGAGAGACAAATAATGATAACACTTAATAGTATATCGATTTGTTTACCATGGTTGAATGCAATAAAATGGTTTGAATCCCATATATATAGGGGAGTTTGATGGTGATTTATCTTTTTTTTTTCCTTTTTTATATTAAAAAAAAGTTTCTATTTGGCATTGTAGTGAAAAGATTTGTGCCAATTATTACCATAAATTACGGTCGACTTTTATACACAACTAATAACAGAAAGTTATAAAAAGATAAGATATGAAAAAACCATATATGTAAGTTAGGAAATCTACCTATATAATTAATAAACAAAAGTATAAAAAGATACAAGATGATAAAATTATATTAATTTTATAATAATCGTTGTAACTGTATGCCAATAAAAGTGTAGCTCAACTGGCATCAAGTAAGACTTAGGACCAAAAAATCATTAAAAATCGTTGTAACAGTATATTTGGCTTGGTATCCACATACAATTAATCTAATAAATAGTTATATAAATATGGAATATGATAATATTAAATTTGTTTCCTAATAAATGTTGAAGACATATCTACATACAATCAATTAGATAAAATATAATTAAAAAAAAGATGAAAATATTAGAAGATTAAATCATTTTATTCATGTTCATTTTCCCAAACAATGATTCCTTGGGTGCCTCAAACTTTTCACATGGGGTTTTTGATGATTTTTTAGGATTATTTAGATTTTTTTTTTTGAGTTAAGTAACAATTGGGGTGGGAGGATTCAAACTTCTAATCGAGATTATATGTAAATTACCGTTAAGGTTGTATTCACTTTGGTGAAATTATTTAGATTTGATTTCCACATTGATATCACTATTCACAAATTTGTGATTATTGAAGAAATGATTATTTAATAAATATATTATTTGTCATGGAAGTATATTAAAGAAGTGGAAATTTTAAACAAACTGATATTTTACACATGGATACTTTATCAACATTATTTCATGTGAATCCAGCAAATTATTAATGGATACTTTGATCTAACATTCATGTAAATCCATCAAATTATCTCTAGCAAATTATTAATGGATACTTCGATCAACATTCATGTAAATCCATCAAATTAGTCTAGGTGTGGTTCCCTTTTAGTTTTCATATGATATTTAAATTTAATAAAATTTTAAATTTGCTAACCCATGTAATATTTTGATTATTTACTTATAATTTATTTAACAGGCAGGGGACATTCAATATTGTAGAAAACTTTTGATTCTTTGATAGTTTGGATTTTGGAAGTCGTGTAAGTTTGATTTTTAAGGTTTAAGAAATGATATTTTTAGTCCTTGAAAGTTTAAAACTTGTTCTAAATGGTCCTTTAGCTTGATCGTCAACTTAACTAGCAGTAAGATAATTTGACAATCAATTTTTGACATTTGATCGCACTTGTCGAACGACAAATAAATTTATAATACATATCACAAATATTTTGCAATATAAAGCACGAACCACGGGGAGGAGGTGTGTGCGATTTCTCACAATCAACTTGTTTTATTCAAGTTAAGATAATACGGGATCGAGTTGTGTGCAATAAGAGAGAATTAAAGGGCATAAATCAAATACATGAGAAGACTGGCACGAAAAATGGATAACTAACCGGATACCGATTTGTCGGCTCGCGTCGGGATGCCATTTTGTAATTATGCCAATATCAAGTATAATAAGTCAAATTCAATTTAGCTTGTTTTATATTCTTCTATATATCTAATTCGTAAGGCTATTGAACTCCTAATTAATTTTAGAGCCATTTAATTAATATGCAATTAAACCCAAAAATAATTCAAAGGTGGGGTTTTACTAATCCTTTGCCAGGGTTATCTCGTGTCATATTATGAACTAGTCGTTTAAGCTCGATCTAGACCTAATTAGGATTAGCAACTTACTCAACCTAAGTGGCAAGCCTAGATTAAACCTTACACTTTGATTTCTCTTTAACTGTGAGGCTCATGAAGTCGTTCATGACCACTTGAAGCTCACAAACTCGCTAATCCTTATGCATTGTACTATGAATTTACATGCTAAACAGAGAATTAACACATATAACTAATCTAATCTCATTCTAAGCGTATGGGGGGTTGTCAAGCCTCAAGCCTGCTTACAAACATGCTTAGGGATTCCAATAGGAAAAATTAACATAGAAGCCTGCATGAAGGTGGAATCGCTAGTAATCGCTCGGATCGACCATCTATTTGGTGAATTGGTTCCCGGACCTTGCTGGGGCATCCTTTAGGTTCCAAAGGTGCAGGTTCGATTCCTTCTCGTGACAGTGTTCATGCATTATACTCTTAACCAAAAAATCCATTCTCTAGGGTAGAACACCTATCAGAAGTTGATGGGCCAGCGTTATCCAAAGTCTCCCGATGAAACGAGAGATATAGAATCTGCTTCGTCCATTATGGGTGGTCGACGATATAAGACGCAACAAGTAATCAAATTCTCATTAGATTTCAAACCTCATAACTTTACAAAATACCCAACGATCACCTCTGAATCGTCGTTCCCGCTTAGCTTGGGTCGGTAGCCACGATCATTACATCTATAATCTCCATTACAACACTAAATCTACACTAATCCTAAGCTAAAAGAAGTACAAAAAATGTTGAGAAAAGCTTTAAGGAACAATAATGGTGTTCTAAAAATCTCCCAAATCCCTCTCTTTTTGCAATAAAATAAAGTGTCGAAGTAACGTCGAGATGCTAGGCACAATGCCACGAGGGGCTGCCATAGTATCAACGTTGAGATGTTATGGGCAGCGTCTTGACGCTCTCGTGTTATGCACGCTTCTATCATTGATACAACATCGAGACACTATCCTATTCTGCACAATTCTGTCTTCAAGCATCGAGTCAATGCCCATGGACTATCTAGATGCCCTTGCCTAGACTAAAATAACCAAATTTCCCTTCAAAACTATAACACCTATCTTATTTAGGGGCTTGAATTTCGAAACTTTAGAATTTAGGTTAAGTGAATTAGTACGTTGAATTGGGCTAAGTTGAATTTGAGAGGTGGATGTGGGTAAAATGGGAAAGAAATGTATGGGATAGAGTGCTTGCGTTTTTATTTTTTTTAAGGGAAAGGAAATTGAATAAAAAAAAGAGGAAGAAAAAAATCGAAAAAAGGGTCACTTACGTAGACCCCCCGATCCCCTTTCTTCTTCGCATCTCTCCCTCGTCGCCTAAGCGCCGATCGCCACAACCCAACCATCCCAAGCTGTCAGTCGCCAACCGCCAAGCAATCCCCTCATCGACCCCCCTCTTCGTCGCTCTTTCAACCTTATCACGCGGAGCCGCCCCCACTCCCAATCGACACTGTCGCCTTCAACCCTCGTCGTCAACCTTTCTTCTTCCCCTCTCTCTTTCATTTTCGTCGTTGCTTCCCCTCCGCCCAGACCACCAACATGTTGGGCTTTATACCCTCGGACTCGTAGTTTGTAATATTGTTCTAATTAAATCAATAAAGTGTTATTGTTTATTTCATGATTTTCTCTATATTGCCTTATATTAACCCTAAATCCAATAAACAAACATCCTAGGTTGTGATATGTCTCTTAAACTGAATGTAGTAGACATTTAAGGATTTCAGTTCGAGAAACCGTCTAAAGGGTCTCTAGTAAAGGGATTAGGTTGGGTACCTCATCCTGGTGATACTATGGTTATGCCCCACTTTGTAAATGACACAAACTCAGTGATACAACGTGTTCGTGTAGACGACATGTGAGTGGGGATATCCTATGTGATGAGATCACATAAGACTGGACCACGAAATAGTAACCAATAGCACTACAAGACTTTTTAGTTTTCCCGACGCAATAAAGCGTCGGGAAAAGTATGCATTGCGTCGGGAAAAGCCTTGGCCAATGAAAATATTTCGTCGGTCATTTTGTCGGCATAGCCCCGTCGGCAAAGCCACATCCCGAAGGAAGATCTAAAAATTCAATAGGATGACCTAGGCAACTTCCGTCGGGAAATCTAAAAATTCTTGTAGTGAGATGTAACTCTCTTGACTAGTTAGATTTCTATTTCAATAGGATGACCTAGGCAACTTGATCTCAATTCTGAGCAGGTTACGAACTCCTATTTCCGAGGGATTGTCCTTTGACTAGTATGGGTAAGAGTGGCCCAAGACGTTGACTCAATATGTCTTCCTTCTTGGGGACAAGAATGAGCAAACGACTGGAGACTTAACCTAGCAAGATGGAATTCACTCCTTCTCGACTTTAGGGTAAGTTGATAAATGTTACCTTAAGTGGTGTCTCCGGGACTTGAACAAAGGGATCAACCCTTTCATTGACTCGAAAGAGACTTTTGTTTACTGGTAGGACCATAAACAAGTTGTTCATTAGAGAAACACTAGTACTAAAGGTAAAATAGGTAACCTAGGGGTAAAACGGTAATTTGACTCAGCTAGTGTTACGAACATTCGTTAAGGATTGACTTGTTGTTACTGGTCGATGTCCATGGACACATAAATATATCTGTAATGAGAAGAGTGCAACTGCGAGACTAGAGAGGAGTGTTCCCGCAGTTAACGAATGTTGATTAGGGGGTTAATGAGATTAACCTAATAATCTTGTATCGTTGGAGCTTCTGATCTGTAGGTCCATCAGGTCCACTTCCTAGCTCGTAAAGGGTTCTTAGATTATCGATTTGAAATATTCAAATTTAATTAGGGAATAAGCATGATGTATGGAGATACATTATAATATAAAGTTTTTATGCATATTAAAATTTCATATTATAAACTTAATTTGAATATGATTCAAAGTAAATTACTTGAGAGAATTGAATATTTGAAGGAGTTCAAATATTATTTAAATGTGAATGAGATTCATATTTAAAACTATATGTTTAAATTTAATGTACATTAGATATACATTAAAACTATAGGTTAGAGGAAAAAATGATTAAGTGTGATTTAATCATAAGTAATCTAAATTAAAAATGTGATATTTAATTTGGATATATTTAATATGATTTAATTAAATTAATATTAATATATATAATTAATATGATTTAATTATATTAATTATATTAATTATTCTAACTAAATTAATAATTAAATTGGTTAATTATTTTTTATTAATTAAATTACAGGGAACGTGTCAATGGCACGTTCCCACTACCCCTTCACCTCCCTCTCGATAGGGACAGACGGAGTGGGGAGAAAGTTGAAGTTTATCTGAGACCAAAAAAATTGTGAATCAATATATAAAAAGAACAAAAAAATATATATATTCATATCTAATCAATTAAAAAATTAAAATTAGAAAAGAAAATTTACTAGAATTGAGAACTGCATTGAAAACAATGAAATCATCTTAATCTATTAGAAAATAGAGTAGAGAAATAAAATAAAAACTTAACTTCCGTTTATTTAAATGGTTTTGTTGTATAAGAAAGAAACGATAATGGAGTGGTGTAAGGAAAAAAAATATGATAGACAAAAGAGTGGTGTAAGGAGACTTTTTCATCATAAGACATAAATTAAAAAACGAACAATTGTGGTAAAATACACAATTTCAAATCTCAAATGATTTTAAATCTATTATTTATTTTAAGCATCCAAACACGTCGTGAATTGATTTCAAATCATAATTGAAAACAATATTTTTATATTTTTTTTGTATATTTAGATTTTGAATTTGAAAATTTAAATGGTATAATTTTATTAAAAAATATATAAAAAAACTTGAATTAATATAATATTTTAGGTTATAAATTCAATATATTTTTGTTAATTTTAGTGTTTAACATGGTAGATTATTGTCTTTGTTAATCGATTAAGATTTTCATAAATTAGATTCGATATAATTGGTTTCAATACTCGTTGACTTGCGATGAGGAAAAAGAACCCTAATCAGTCATACAAAGATTCACAACCCACGAAACGTTTTTATATATAAGAGAATAACAATTTAAAGATAAAAGATGAAAAACAAAGATTCACAACCCACGAAACGTTTTTATATATAAGAGAATAACAATTTAAAGATAAAAGATGAAAAATATTATCTACTTTTGCAGGTTCGTCTATTAATCAACCCTAATCCAAAATTCTATAACTGGTGTTTAAAATAATAATTAAAACTCTTTCATTCTGGTTTGACTAATTAGACTCCTGTAAATCAATCTTTATGAAATTTTAAAAACTGTAAAACAACTTCGAATTCGATATCATTGGTCATTTGTTCTTAGGACACGTATATTTATTTTTTGGGAAGTGGAGACTAAACCAATACACTAACAAAAATTTGTTTTAGGAACCCTTTAAATCTATTTCAAATGGTGAAACTTCGGTTTGTTTTCTTATTAATTAAATGGTTACCAAATGAGGGTTAAAGTGTTCATAGTAAAAAAAGTGTAAGACTTCATAATATTGAGTTATAGCAATGTTTTCCAAATCTTTTCAAGATTAATAGCTCATAAATTTCTATTCCCTCCCAAATTGGGGCATATTCCTAATAAAATCATAAAATTATGTTCATTTTCCTCGATATAACATGTTGGTTGTATTTTTTTTTTCATAAAATAAAACCAATAGAGAAAAGGAACCAGCATTTTTTGTTTTTTTTGTTTTTTTTTCTGAGAACGGAAAATGGACAAGTAATATAATATTAAATGACATGAAAGTACACTGAATAGTCACTACAAAAATTATAATCTTTGATTAAAGTTAGAGTATGTCAAGGATAACAACTTACCAAAATTATGATAGTTGTATAATAAAGTTCAACTCTAGATCTCTTCACGAAAGTTTTCAGAAATGAACTCATAATGACAGTACATAGCTGTAAAAAAAAGGTAAAATTACAAATTTTAGTTCTTAAATTTTTTGGTTGTGTTTATTTGGTCCCTAAATTTTAAAAAGTGTCTAAGTTTTGAACGTTCAATTTATATTTGACCGTTTCCCAAAATTTAAAAATATCTAGTAAGTGCTTGATGGTACAATAGGATTCTAACATATCAAATTTTCTTAGAAAAAATTTAATTGATATATTAGTTTACGTCTTACCTAAATTCTCATTTTTATGTATCTAGTAGGTTTGAAAATTTAAAAAAATGTTAAGAAGTTAAAGATTTATTAGAACATAAAATTGATCATTCATAGACCTATAAAATACAAAATTAAGAGTTTAAGAATTTATTAGACATTTTTTTTAAAAGTTTAGGAACTAAATAGGAGCAAATATAAAAGTTGAGGAATCTATTGGATACTTTTTAAAGTTCAAGCATCAAATAGACTCAAATCTACTTTTTTTTTTTTATTTGTTATCTAATGTAATTATTTTATACCATGTAGTTATGAGGTAATTGTAGTAATCTTTTCCCTATTTTTGTGGTAGATTCACCTCACGAAAATGCATTATTTTTTACTTCAACCGACCTAGTTAATATTGTTGGCAACGTCACCATGATAGTTCTCACTCTAATCTCAAAACTTTAAAGAAAAGAAACTGGTTATGTTACAAAAATTTAAGAACACACAAAAGAAGAAGATTATTGCACTGAATATGCTAGTAAAAAATAACGGGATTAATAGAGATATTACAAGTGGTGAAAACAAACGCCCCATTGTTTGAAATTAGAGAGGGAGAAAGAAAGATGAGTATATGAACCTATGTACTTGATGTGTTTTGCTTTTATATTTGCTACGAAGGAGTGGACATGTAGAAATTTAGACTTAGAAACTGATAAAACAAAATATGGAAGTTCTTGTTTTGGAAAGAGATAAAAAAAGGAAGTTTCATTATTATTAAGGAACGTTTCATTTTGAATTCTTGTTGTTAAATGATATGTTTGAAAACTGAAAAATATATTTCTCATAAATAAGGATAATTATATTATTATCCGTTTTCTCTTTGGACAAACGTCTTATTTTTTTTAAAAAATAAATAAAAAATGTCCAACATCTTATTATCTTATCTATATTTTAATTTTAAATTTGTTCCAAATTTGGTCCACGTATCTACACGCAAGGCTAAGAAGAGTATATGTTTTTACGATTTCAGCTACGCTCAATATGAGTAAATATACCATTAAAAAAAAAATTAAATATATCTATAATATGTATGTATTTGTGAGAAAAAAAAGTTGGTTCAATTTGGTGTAATTAAGAAGGTACATTACACGACTAAGAAGAGATGATGCACGTATAAAATTAGTGTTTAAAAAATTTATAGAGTTTAAATTGAAGCATTAAATTACAGATGTAATTTTTGTCGAACACTTGTAAAACTAGGCAGCTACAATGGGGTTGATATCCTTACATCATTAGATATATATGTGTAAATGAACTATTTCATAAATTTTTAGTGTTTTCAACCACTCAAAATGACTTTTAAAGAGGATGGTGAGGAATAATCAGCTATTTTGAATGAAACACTTGAAATCAACATAAGAAAAAGAGTTTTTAATTGATTAACCTGGGAACCCTCTCAAATTTATATGATACATGAAAATGATCAAAATGCTCTCATATTAGTGTTGTCCATCATTGCCCATCGCCAACGACAACCTTCGAGAAACGACAACCTCCAATAATGACAGTCTCCAATGACCGATGATGATGTCAGTGTGACCGTCTTTGGCGACTAGCAACAACGGCCAATGAGGATTTTTTACCATCATTTTTAGCGACCACTTAGACGATCCCTCTAGCTATGGTCAATCAGTCATAGTGTGTTTTAAATACAAATGTGAACTTTATTAGTTCATATTGTTTAATAGTCATCCTTATAAAAACATTTTGAGTATAAAACAAACCAAATTTGTGTTTAGAAATATTTTTGAATAAATGTAACGAAACATATGATTGTTTAATTCTTAGGGTCTTGCCAGGGACACAACCTTATGTGTAGACCAATAATTGTTGGTTGATTTTATCCTACATTAAATATCTAGTACTAAATAATTAATGGTACGATATATATTTAGTAGGCTGAGTATTATATGATGTTCTTCACAAATATATATTTTGTTATCTTACCAAATATGATCAATTGTGAATTGCCTTTATATGGTGTTTTTTTAAAAAACGACCTTTATATGGTATGTTCATATATGTTAGTCAACATTTTTCAAATGAAAATATTTAAATTATTACTGTTTTACTATATATATATATGACTGATAGTGAGATGCCTATATAGGATACATTGGTATTATCCTTTTCTTATATGACACCATGTTTATGTTTTTCTTAAATCAAAAAGAAAGAATAAGAAACCGTTACCAAATGACAAAAGTTATGGCTAAAAAGTGAGTATAGTTTAGCAGTAATTGACAATGTACCCCGACCAAGAAGTTTGAGATTAAAATCCCTTACCCGAAAGTATTGTTGTTAAACTCAAAAAAGAAAATGACAAAAGTTGTTGTAATTTTCTTTATTATTAAAAAATAAGAAACAAGACACGATAAATAAAAATAAAAATGTGATTGAACGGGCTCATACTTGCCTTCATTTATAGAAACTTAGCAAGAATAATAGTGAAACAACCAAGCACAAGTGTTCCTATACTTGATTCTCTTATGCTCCTTTTAATTTTTAACAATTGCACTGCCTCTACTAATCTCGTTGTTTTTCGCTAAGCCCATACACCATCAAAAGATCCATCTTCTCTCCACCAATGATTACGGTTAACATAACAAATACTTTAGAAAGTCACAATCAACTCACTGTCCACTGCAAATCCGACAATGACGATTTGGGAGTGTATCAACTATCTTCTTTCATCAGCTACCAGTTCAGATTTGATTTGCAATGACGATATGGGACTCCATCAAATGTCTTCTTACAACGTTGTTCTTTTGTAGCTTGCAGTGACCTAACTCATTTAATTACTTCGATATCTACAAGGACATGAGAGACAGAAAGGGTTGCAATAATAATTTGTATTTTGTGAATTAGGTGAAAAGGGTCCCATACATAGGGTGCTTAAATGAATATAATAAATATATCTATAAATGGAAAAGTTTGATTTAATATTAAAAAATAAATCAATAATTGTGATATATACGTTGTATTAGTATTATTTTTTTAAAACCGTACTAGTATTGATTATAAAATAAATATCGAACAATAGTAGAGTCATAAATACTAATAAATTTGTAACTTATTTGAGAAGTGCCCAATACTATCTTCATTAATTGATTTTTTTTATAAGCTTCTTGGCTTTCATGAGTAGTTGTTGATATCTTATGTTTGTTGATATTTCTAGACCTAAAATATTTATATCTATATGATATTTGACAGTTTAATCCCTAGTGCATATAATAAATCGAATTCTGAGACAAAAGCTTCTTCGGGTGGGGTTTTCGTGGGGTATTATGTTATAATTATGTTGATATAAAAAGAGACGAGGGGAAGAGAGATTGATTAGGAAAAAAAAATGATGAGGGAGGAAAATTTTCATCAGGTTAATACGTAGTGGAAATGCAAAAAAGATAATTTGTAAGTTTACCTACGATATTCAATGAAATTGTCACAATAATACAACTATCTCATAATAACTGTTAGATGCGTGGATTCAAAAATTTGAATGCCCAAAACGATCAATGACATCATAATTATAAAAAAAAATTGAATAAGATGACATAGTAAAATTAATTATTTTTTTTAAAGACAACTAACCCATAGTTTCTATCCCGTGAAATAATTTAAATGAGATTAAGAAACGTGACTATGACAAAAGTGCCACAAGTAAAAATTACAACTCAAATGAAAAGATGGCAAACCAACACTTGGAGCTCCAATATCAAGTATGTTGAGTTGTTGATCCAAAATATAAAGTCTCCCTTATCTATGTCCTTTCCCGACCCTATCGTCTTCTGAGATTGTTGAAATTGTGGATCCTGTATATAGTAACCGGTTGGTGACAAGAAAATCAAATACCTAGAATCACATAATTGGCTTTTAATATAAGACTAGGAATGTAATAAACATTTTATATGTTGAAATAGACTCAACTCCCTTTAAAGAGCTTTGAGTACCATTCAACAACCATAATGGACACATGTGGGGCAGGAATCTAAATACTCATAAAGAACGAAAATTATGAGAAGAACATGATGACATGAAGCCTATATCAGATGAACTAGGCACAATAACTTAAGTATTTTGAAAATTCATGATGATATTTGACTCGTGAGCGGTGGAATGTTCTAATTCAAATTGTTAATCTAAACTAAATCTTAATCTATTATAAATAACACAATCTAACACATACAATTTAAATTATAGAAAAGTACAATTCAAATTTCACGGACGTAATAAAAAAATATTTCAAATTTAATGAATAAACAAACACATTAAGCTTCTAATTGCTTAGATAGTAAGTCTTTTTCTCTTTTGACAAATATACTTGTAATAATGGTAAAATATCAACTTTGGAAATAAAATATTGTTTGTTTTCAAGTCACAATTTCTAAATCTAACGATATTATTGTTTTGGGAAGAAATTCAAAACATGAATATCCTTTATGATTCATTCATATAGTTTTACCTAAATTATACCCAAATAGAAATTGGATCCAATCATACAGCTCAATTTGCTCTAATTATTTAAATTACCTTGAGTACGGTACAATTTACTTTACTATTTACCCCTCTGATGTATGGCCATGAGTTGAGCAATCATAAGTACATTTACAAGAGAATTTTGGGTTTCATTATTTTAAAGAAAAGAAAAGCTTTGAGTGAGAAGAAAAAAGAGCATTTGTGTTTTTCTTTCGATGTAACAAAGTACAGGGAATCGAGATATAACGACTCTAAACCTTGGGACGAACCTAGTTAGGGAGGTTATTCAACCACGCCGTCTACGCCAAAATTTTGGCAGCATAACAACGTAAGTAGAAGAAAACAAAAATTTTCTAAGATCTATTAGTCTAAACAAACACTCCCTTAGGGTTTAATAAATGTCCAACCTCCACCAAACTTTAATCAAATATTAGGATATGCTCCAAAATCAGAATTTAACCAAGTACTACACTTACAAACAGGTAGACAAAAAAGTTCACCAAATGTAGAACCTATCAAGCTACGAGGCAACCATAGGGGTTACACTCAGGAGTACAAAGACATTCTAGAAGTTTTGAAACTAATGGTTATTCAACCAATACAGAAATAAGATCTACGCCTAGGTTTAGTGTAACACCCCGAAAATACGAACACAACAACTCGAGGCATTACTTCCAAGTTGTACCGTTCGCGCCGAAAATCCGGCAGCATAACGGCGCAACCTGGACAAACCGAAAAATTCTACAAGTGCATGAACCTAACGAGAACACTTCAATGACTCACGAGGGTACCCAACCTCCACCAAACTACACAGAACAACAATAGGCTGGGCCCCAGTCCCTCGGAGTTAACAGAAAACTCAACAACAAAACATACTTTGAGTACGAAGGATAACAACAGAACATGCTTTGATTCGAGAAATAAACATAACTGAACATGCTTTAAATTTAAAAGAAACAGGAACGATACAATCTAAAATTAACATAACAAATAGTTAAAACGCAACGGAAGGAAAGAAAACGAAAGAACTACTCCTAACGCAACCCCTAAATCCTACAAGTCTTCCATAGCCTCGCAGGGTCTCGCTGCGTAAATCATCTCACCTCAACGGTGCCTTTACCCCGCAACGAAAAAGAAATAAAGAAGGGGGTGAGTATAAAAATACTCAGTAAGCAGCCCACTTCGTCCAAGAATAAAGAACATAAGTACGACCCTAGAGTTAGCTAACACGACACCTAGCCCGCCAAACAACCTCAACACGCATCCCCGACCTACTCTTGCTCACTTTTCTCGGCCTGTCCCTACCTTAGCTCCTAGATCTGGTTGGCGAAGACGTGGCCACGAGACTCATCCTCGGGCTGCACTAGGCGAAGGACTCTATCCAACCCTCTCGACTCTGAGATCACACCCCGAGTCGCACAACTGGATGGGGGCGGACCACCACATCCCATAAGCATCAAACGGTATTACCGCGCACAATCGACCTCGGGCTCATTCCCGGGCCTGCACTAGGGCGAAGGACTCTATCCAACCCCTCTGACTCTAAGGATCGTATCCTGGTCGCCTGGCCGGATGGAGGCGGACCATCACATCCCATACATCATCTCGCCAACCTCGAGTCTCGATCTACTACTAAGGGTTACGCAGATATACTAGGACTTGGGCTGGCACGCACTAGGGCTAGTTGTGCTAACTACAATCCTAAGGCTCAACGGAACTTCCCGAGTCACTACAGACTAAGCACGGGGCAACTAAGGCACGAGACAAACAGTCATAGCAACTGACACAATCAGAGTTCTCAGCACAAACTACGAGTTCTCAGCACAAACTACGAGTTCTCTATAAACTACCATTCACATAGGACTAACAGACAAATAACCCCTGAACCAACGGTTGGGTTTGATCTGAGATATGCAAATCGAACATCAACGAACATCAAAAGAGCATGAGTTAGGCACAATTACACTTCTCATACCCTAACATGCTACTACGACCCAAAACAACTTTCAAACAGGGAGTACATGCAACGTGCCCCTAAGCCCTACACTTAGGGGTAGTTTAGTCCAAACGACTACTTACAGAAAGTCCAAGCGCGACGGAGGCTTGGGTAAGGCGACGTGCTCCAGACGTTCTTCTACTTTCAAATAAACCCTAACGAATAGCACACACAAATTAATGAACTAAAACACGATGAATCTAACGCAAGGAAAACTAATTAAGAGGAGCGAAACTCACCCACGGAGTGCCAAAACGGGCTAAGGAACGAACCGAGGCGACCGGGCGGAAGAGGACGGTCGCGGCTCTGCAGGTGGCGGCGCGTGTCGCCGGTGGGCGGCGGCGGCGGCGGCAACGTGGACCGGCGGACGGAGGCGGCGCGCGGCGTGGGTGGTGATGGTGGTGGCGCGTGGTGATGATCTCGAAATCCTCACGGCCCGATCTATCTAAAACCGGACTCCGTTCACAAAAACCGCCTAAAACGACTGAACCAACCAAACGATCGGCGGGTCTCACGAGATCTAGGTTTGTTTGGCTTTTTCGCGTTCATGAGCACCGATTTCCGGCGCGCGTGCAGGCGAGGAGTCATCTGCGCGCGGCGACTGAGAGAGAAAACCGTGAGAGAGAGAGGGGAAAACGGAGGGAGAGAGAGAGAGGGAGACGGAAGGAGAGAGAGAGAGAGACGGAAAGAGGAGAGAGAGAGAGAGAGAGAGAGACGCCGGGGTGAGGAGAGGGACCGAGAGAGACGAGAGAGGGGGAAAACGAGAGGAGAAGAGAGGGAGGGAGAGAGAGAGAGAGAGAGGCGTGGCGTGCTGCCGAAAACGGCGGCCGGCCGCTCCACTCAGACACGCCGCCGCCGCCGCTGTTCAACCAACCTTTTTTTTTTTTTTTTTTTAAACAGGCGGCGATTACGATCTACCCACCTTAGGAACTTTCGTCCTCGAAAGTAGCTAGCTCTCAAACAACTCGGATAGCTTGCTCGCATCTCTCTCCTCGCGTTCCCGTGTGGCTTCCTCGAGATGGTGGTTCGCCAAAGGACCTTCACAAAACCGATTTCCTTGTTCCTCGTGGACTTTGCTATCACGAGCAAGAATCGCACGAGCTTCTCCTCATAACTCGGATCCTTGTCTAACTTCAACGGCTCAAAGTCGATGACGTGCGAGGCATCCGCACATACGCCGCAACATCGACACATGGAACACGTCATGAATCGTCGCGATGGACGGCGGTAGGGCCAACCGATAAGCCACCGGGTCCAATGCGCTCCGAATCTCGAAAGGACCAACAAACCTCGGACTTAACTTTCCTTTCTTACCGAACCTCGTAACACCCCTCATAGGTGCAACTTTCAAGAACACAAGGTCCCCAACGGCAAACTCCAACTCTCGACGTCTGACATCAGCGTAACTCTTCTCCGCTCTACACACTGCGTCGTTAACATCCTTGCCCTTATCTTCTCAGATGGCCTCATTTGTCACTTGGACCAATTCGGGTCCAAAGAACTTCCGTTCACCAACCTCGCCCCACACACCGGGTCCTGCACCTTCTCCCATAAAGAGCTTCAAAGGGCCATATACCAATAGTCGTCGATAACTATTGTTGTACGCGAACTCCATCGGTGAAGGTGCGAGTCCCAACTACACGTGAAGTCCAATGCACATGCCCGAAGCATATCCTCCAGAATCGATTCACCCTTTCCGTCGGCCATCGATCTGGGGTGAAACGTCAGACTAAAGTTACTCACAGGCTCCTGGGCTCACTGAAAACTCACCCAAAAGTTCGAGGTGAACCGTGGGTCTCTGTCGACACAATCTTCACTGGGGGACTCGTGTGCGGCCTTTTTACTATCTCTTCCATGAACAGTGTGCCCACTTCTCGATCAGTATAGGTAGGCTTACCGAGCGAGAAGTGAGCGGACTTGGTTAGTCTATCCACAATTACCTGATCACTTTGTGAATCCTTTCGCTGCTCGGGCAATCCCAAATAAAGTCCATGGAGATCTTTTCCCACTTCCACTGAGGGTACTTCCAGTGGTTGCAACAATCCTGCTTGGTTTCTGTCTCTAACGCTTTAACTTGCGGCACACCAAACATCTGGCGACAAACTCGCCACATCTCTTTTCATTCCACGCCACCATGAGAATGATTTCAAGTCTGATACATCTTAGTGCTTCCAGGATGCACCGAAAAAGGAGAGTTATGAGCATCAACCAAAATCTCCTCCTTGAGACCACTCTCGGCGGAACACACAAAACGTCCCCGAGCAAAGAGTCCACCGTGCTGCTTTATTACAGAGAATTCACTTTCCTCGCCACTTCTTGCCTGACGCCAACAGTCCTCAAGGCTAGAGTCTCCCTGTTGCGCCTCAATAACTCGTTGCCTCAATGTCGGTCGTCTGACGACGTGGTCAAATTGAGCCGTGACTGACTCAACACAATCGCTATCCCCGCACGTTCCATCTCTCGAACGCAAGGGAACTTGTCTCGTGACCGATCGAGGTGTGAGCCACCTTTCTACTAAGGGCATCGGCAACAACGCTTTGCCTTGCTGGATGGTATAGTATCTCAACCTCATAGTCTTTTACTAACTCCACCATCTGCGATTGCCTCATGTTCAACTCCTTCCGAGTAAAAAGATACTTGAGGCTCTTGTGGTCCGTGTACATCCGAATCTTTTCCCCATATAAGTAGTGACGCCATATCTTGAGCGAAGACCACGGCACCAACTCTAAATCATGGGTTGGGTAATTCCGCTCGTAATCTTTCAACGACGAGAGGCATAAGCTATCACTTTTCCATTCTCGCATCAACACACAACCCAAACCCTTCTTGGAAGCATCATCAGAGACCACGAAACTACGAGCCGCCATCAGTGCATCGCAAGCACAAAGTGCAGAGAGACTAACCTATGCTTGAGGTCCCGAAAACTTCGCTTCACAAAGCTTCACACCACACGAACCGATTTCCTTTACGAGTTAATCGAGTCAAGGGTGTGGCTATCTTGGAGAAATCCTTAACAAATCTCCCGTAATAACCGCCGGACCAAGAAGCTTCGCACTTCGTAAATGGTTTTAGGGCGAGGCCAATCGCCATCGCCTCAATCTTAGCGGGATCCACTGTCACACCTTCTTGAGACACCACGTGTCCTAGGAAGGCAACTCACGCAACTAACTCACACTTGGAGAACTTTGCATACAATTGGTTGGTCCTCAAGATCACCAACACTTCCTCAAATGTACTTCATGTTCGCCTCGACACTGAGTACACCAAAATATCGTCGATGAAGACGATCACAAAGGTGTCTAGGAACTCCTTGAATACCCTGTTCATTAGCTCCATAAACGCTGGTGGGGCATTCGTCAGGCCAAAGGACATCACCGTGAACTCATAGTGTCCGTACTGGACTCGGCGCTTTCGGGATGTCCTCATCCTTGATTCTCAATCGATGGTACCACGACCGTAGGTCGATTTTAGAAAACACTGCCGCTCCTTGCAGTTGATCAAACAAGTCATCGATCCTGGGTAAAGGGTATTTGTTCTTCACGGTCACCTTGTTCAGCTCTCGGTAGTCAATGCATAACCGCATCGACCCATCTTTCTTCTTTACAAAGCAAAGACGCGCGCGCCCAAGGTGAAACACTTGGACGGATGAACCCTTTGTCTAGAAGTTCCCTGCTGCAATCCGAGTCTTAAGCTCCTTCAATCTCTGGTGCCATTGGTGAGGAGCTTTAGACAACGGAGTCGCCTGGGCTCAAGCTCAATCATCAAGTCTACCTCACGAACCGGGGTAGGCGGGCAACTCTTCAGGAATACATCCGCAAACTCTCGGACAATGAAAACCGAGCTCAACTTTGGCCCTTTGTTCTTTGTATCAGTAACACTTGCCAAGAGAGCCCAAGCTCCTTCACTTAACAACTTCTTTGCCTTAAGAGCTGAAATCATCTTCGGAAACTCTCCAGTCTCAATTCCCTTGAACTTGAAATCGGATTACGCGGAGGTCGAAACACTACCTCCGACGATGATGACGATCGATGTTGGCATGGTTCGCAGACAACCAATCCATGCCCGCAATTACATCGAAGTCGCTCATATCCGGACAACCAACGCCACATCTAGCACGCGACTGTACCTCTACTGACTGACTTAACTCTTTCCCCGAGCTACTAACTCTCTACCCACCGGGTAGCTACTGCAGTCAACATCTAAAGGTTCTACTTCTAACCGAGCTTGCCTCACAAATATAGCGTAAATAAAAGAGTGCGAGGAACCGTAATCAAATGGAACAAGGGCCAAGTGGCCAAGAAGCGGGTAGTGTACTGTCACCACTGCACACGGAACCTCCTGCGTTCCTATTTGCACTCGCATAAACTCCACCCCTCGGGCGGTTTCCAGACTCGTCTTTCTTGTGCATGCAGGCTTTGGCCAAGTGCCCAGGCTTTCCACAGTTATAACAGACTCACGATCTCTCGACTCCTGCTCTGCCGCACACGATCGACAAGTGTCCCAACTTTCCGCAGTTATTGCAGATCTTGTTAGCTGCATGACAGGTTCCGTTGTGCTGAACTCCACACCTGAGACAGGAACCCTGTTTGGTGCTCTTTGCTGGGGTGATGTCCACGAGTTCCAGTCTGTTTGGCCTAGCAGCGGCTCGCCGCTCAAACTTCCTCTTACAGGCCGGTTCCGAACTCGACTGCCACGAACTCGGACACGCCCCACGAACTCGATCAAAACGAACCCATGCGGTCTCAGTGCAGATCAATCGTGGATGCCACTCGGGTTTCTGCGGCGTGACGTCTTGGGATCGTGAGCAACTGTCGACCCACGTACGCCTCCTCGCAAACCTATGAGGAAACACTCAACCTTCTTCTTCTCTGTGTCTACCATATCAGGGGCGAACCGAGACAATGAAGTAAACTCATGCTCGTACTCTTCAACTGTCTGGTTCGGCCCTTGCTTTAGCTGTACAAACTCGGCTTTCTTGTCAATTCTAAGCACAGCCGGGTAATACTTCTCGTAGAACACTTCTTGGAACTGCGCCCAAGTTATCGGTCCTGCACTGACGTCTATGGACCCGTCATGACTCGCCACCGGAGGAGAGCACTTCCTTAATGCATGCATAGATCACGCACTAAACTTTCTCGGTGCTCGGGGCAACCCATTCGACTTAGGATGTCATCCATCACTTGCAAACCATGCTTCGGCACGGCTACATGGTCTCACCGCCCATCAAAGAAAGGCGGTCATACTTCTTGAAATCCTTCAGTACCACGCTTCTCTCTGCTGCGTTGCCACTGAACGTAAAGGTCGGTGCAACCCCGGATTCTCGCATGTGCGCCGCTCCAACTACGGGATGCCGGGGCCTCCATGGCTTTAGTGAACATAGCCGTCTGATTAGCTTGACTTGCTATACTACTGGATCGATTCTTTGAATGCACCGCCACGAGTTCAAAGAACTAGCGGCGGTCCTTGCACGTTTGGTGCTTGGATATTTGCCCTTTCTTGGGCTCCTACGTTCTGCCCAGCTGATTCTTCGACCACTGGGACATCCTGGTTGAGCCCTCCCGATGCTCGGAGTGCTCAACCTCAGTGCATCATCGGCGGTCGGTTCTGGTCTCTCGGCCTTTCGACCTCGACCCTACGACCACCCCGACCTCGACCACCAACAATGCTTGCTCTTGCCACGACCTCTACCACGGGCCATAATCTAAAACGAGAAACAGAGTACAACATCAACAACGATGCACAAGAAGTGCGGCCAAAAAGGAAAGCACCTCAATCTTAACAACGAACCTCTTACCAACTAAGTAAAGCAAACCTGTTGACGACCCGACGAGTTCCTTGCGAGAGGCTATGAAGGACTAAACACCTACGATGTAGGCAGTATACAAGATCTAAAACTACGCTCTGATACCAACTGTAACACCCCGAAAATACGAACACAACAACTCGAGGCATTACTTCCAAGTTTATGCAGATTAAAAAAATCCGCGACAGATAACGGCGCAACCTGGACAAACCGAAAAATTCTACAAGTGCATGAACCTAACGAGAACACTTCAATGACTCACGAGGGTACCCAACCTCCACCAACCTCCACAGAACAACAATAGGCTGGGCCCCAGTCCCTCGGAGTTAACAGAAAACTCAACAACAAAACATACTTTGAGTACGAAGGATAACAACAGAACATGCTTTGATTCGAGAAATAAACATAACTGAACATGCTTTAAATTTAAAAGAAACAGGAACGATACAATCTAAAATTAACATAACAAATAGTTAAAACGCAAATAAGGAAAGAAAGAAAGCGAAAGAACTACTCCTAACGCAACCCCCCTAAATCCTACAAGTCTTCCATAGCCTCGCAGGGTCTCTGCTGTCGTCGGTGGTCATCTCACCGATTTGCCTTACTCGCAACGAAAAAGAAATAAAGAAGGGGTGAGTATAAAAATACTCGATGCGCACCCCACTTCCGTCCAAGAATAAAGAACATAAGTACGACCCTAGAGTTAGCTAACACGACACCTAGCCCGCCAAACAACCTCAACACGCATCCCGACCTACTCTTGCTCACTTTTCTCGCCTCGTCCTACCCTTAGCTCCTAGATCGATTGGCGGCACGTGGCCACGAGACTCATCCTCGGGCTGCACTAGGGCGAAGGACTCTATCCAACCCTCTCGACTCTAAGGATCACACCCCGAGTCGCACAACCGGGATGGGGCGGACCACCACATCCCATTAGCATCAAACGCGGTATTACAAGCGCAATCGACCTCGGGCTCATTCCCGGCTGCACTAGGGCGAAGGACTCTATCCAACCCTCTCGACTCTAAGGATCGTATCCCGAAGTCGCATGAACCGGATGGAGGCGGACCATCACATCCCATACATCATCTCGCCAACCTCGAGTCTCTCGGGCTACTAAGGGTTACGCAGATACTTAGGACTTGGGCCTGCACTAGGGCTAGTTGTGCTAACTACAATCCTAAGGCTCAACGGAACTTCCCGAGTCACTACAGACTAAGCACGGGGCAACTAAGGCACGAGACAAACAAATCATAGCAATCGACACAATCGTAGTTCTCAAAGACAAACTACGAGTTCTCAAAGACAAACTACGAGTTCTCAAAGACAAACTACGAGTTCTCAAAGATGAACTACGAGTTCTCTATAAACTACCATTCACATAGAACTAATGGACAAATAACCCCTGAACCAACAGGTTCGGGTTTCAAAGATGATATGCAACGAACATCAACGAACATCAAAAGAGCATGAGTTAGGCACAATTACACTTCTCATACCCTAACATGCTACTACGACCCAAAACAACTTTCAAACAGGGAGTACATGCAACGTGCCCCTAAGCCCTACACTTAGGGGTAGTTTAGTCCAAACGACTACTTACAGAAAGTCCAAGCGCGACGGAGGCTTGGGTAAGGCGACGTGCTCCAGACGTTCTTCTACTTTCAAATAAACCCTAACGAATAGCACACACAAATTAATGAACTAAAACACGATGAATCTAACGCAAGGAAAACTAATTAAGAGGAGCGAAACTCACCCACGGAGTGCCAAAACGGGCTAAGGAACGAACCGAGGCGACCGGGCGGAAGAGGACGGTCGCGGCTCTGCAGGTGGCGGCGCGTGTCGCCGGTGGGCGGCGGCGGCGGCGGCGCGTGGACCGGCGGACGGCGGCGGCGGCGGCGCGTGGGTGACAGTGGTGGCGCGTGGGTGACAGATCTGGAATCCTCACGGCCCGATCTATCTAAAACCGGACTCCGTTCGTCAAAAACCGGCCTAAAACGACCTGAACCAACCAAACCAGTCGACGGGTCTCACAGATCTAGGTTCGCCGGCGGCTTGCTGCGTTACAGACCGATTTCCGGCGGCGTCTGGGCGAGGAGTCACTGCGGCGGCGGCGACCTGAGAGAGAAAACCGTGAGAGAGAAGGGGAAAAACGGAGGGAGAGAGAGAGAGGGAGACGGAAGGAGAGAGAGAGGAGACGGAAAGAGGGAGAGAGAGAGAGAGAGAGAGAGAGACGCCAGGTGAGAGAGGGACCGAGAGAGACGAGAGAGAGGGGGAAAACGAGAGGAGAGAGAAGGGAGGGAGAGAGAGAGAGAGAGTGGCCACGGCCGCTCACTCACTCGCACGCACGCACGCGAGAGAAAGGGGAGGGAGGGCGAAGCCCTCCCCGATTTTCGTTCCATTTTTTTTTTTTTTTTTTTTTTTTTAAAAACAGGCGACTGTTACATTTAGAAAATGATAGCCTTCACAACCTTGCCAGGTCGTCGTTTTCACCAATCGTCTCATGGTTTCGTACCTGTAACCAAAAAGATCAAAGTAGACGGGTGAGTATAAATATACTCAGTAAGCAGCCCACTCACATCCAAACAAGGCAAGCAAGCACCAAACAACCAAGCTTTCGCCTAAGACAACTTAAGACAGTTAAGCCACCAACGTCCTCCACCCGATACTCCTAGCTTTAACCCCTGGTCCCAAAACCTAGGTAGCTGAATGGCAATGAGAGACGTCTCTTTTACGGCTAACAATCCGCTAAAACAAGCCATGATAATCATCTAACACGAGAGAAGATGTAGATATATTTACTTATATAATGAATGTCATCACTTTTAGTTTCAATCATCTCTAATTTGTTTGTTTTACTTGTTTTTAATGGTTTGATGTATTCTAGAGTTCTAGTTCAATTAGAGTTAATTAATGCATCTTTGAAAGAATCATCATTTCTCTTCCTCATGATTTATCTATTTTTTAATGATTTTATTTAGTTGCTATAAAAGAGAAAACATAGATTTATTTTTTGGATTTTATTTGGTTGTTATGAAGGAGAAAATATAGATTTGTTATTTTTTAGGCTTTGATTTGGTTGAAAAAAAGATAGGTAAGGGCATTTACGCCCATCAGAAACAAAATAATTAAAAATAATTCAAAGTTAAGTTTCGACATTTTAACAAAAAAAAAAAAAGATTTGTAGCTATTTTTCAATTTGTACGAAAACATTTTAATCATTCTAGTTATCCCTATTAGTTCCTCCCAACTCTCAAATCTAAATAATTCCTCAATGTTAGTGAAAACATGGTGATAGAAAGTCCATTTTTATAGGAGTAGATAATGGAAAATAACAAAAATTTTGAAATTTTATTATGAATTACTAAAATTATAAGAAAAAATATTTAAGTTGCTGGATATATATAGATATATATATATATTGCATTCCAACCTTTTAATCCATACATTAAATATTTACCATTTATAATCATTTAATAATGACCAATACTTTGTAATTAATAAATTAAATAACGGAAAACTTGTCCAAAAATGTTCTTTTTCTTCAACTTTCTTCCATACACTAATAGGATTGTTGCGCCCTTGCAACAACTAAAAGCAACAACTAAAAATTTACAAAATTAGAATGACGAGAGATTGAAAGTGATTTCCTATTAATTTCATGAGAGTTTGATTATATATAATTTATCAGCCATCGAACTTGAAAAAGAGAAAAAGATTTATAGAAACGAACCCTCTTTTAATTTCCTTTATTATAGATAGTCTTCTATGTTTGTTGTGTATTACATATTTCTCATGAAAACATATTCATGCTTAGTTAGAAAAATCAAACCCCCCCGGATCCGTGTTCCATGGAGCGCAACTAGGAGGGTCTTCACAGAGTTGCAAACATGGACCACTTGCATAAATGGACCATTTGTAGTTAGTGCAAACTTTTGGATCTCCGTTGTCGTCATAAATACTGAAACGGTGGACTTCACCTTTTATCCATTCAAAGCTGCAGAAAAATAGTGTCTGCCCATAAATATCGGGTCTGTTGTTAAAGGAGTAGCTTTTATCTGATTCAATGGTATGAGTTCCCAAATCGTCTTCCTTAGATACGCAACGAACGCCCAATGATGGGCCACCTATTTTGTTGATAATGATGACAGTAGCGTGTAGGTTGATGGGTAGCAACAGCAACAATGAGAGTGCAAGTGCTAAAGATGAGGACATTTTGCTAATCTAAGAAGAGAGACAAATAATGATAACACTTAATAGTATATCGATTTGTTTACCATGGTTGAGTGCAATAAAATGGTTTGAATCCCATATATATAGGGGAGTTTGATGCTGATTTACCTTTTTTTTCCTTTTTTATATTAAAAAAAGTTTCTATTTGGCATTGTAGTGAAAAGATTTGTGTCAATTATTACCATAAATTAGGGTCGACATTTTTACACAACTAATAACAGAAAGTTATAAAAAGATAAGATATGAAAAAACCATATATGTAAGTTAGGAAATCTACCTATATAATTAATAAACAAAAGGTATTAAAAGATACAAGATGATAAAATTATATTAATTTTATCATAATCGTTGTAACTGTATGCTAACAAGAGTGTAATTCAACTGGCATCAAGTAAGACTTATGACCAAGAAGTCATTAAAAATCGTTGTTACCGTATGTTTGGCTTGGTATCCACATACAATTAATCTAATAAATAGTTATATAAATATGGAATATGATAATATTAAATTTGTTTCCTAATAAATGTTCAAGACATATCTACATACAATCAATTAGATAAAAGATAATTAAGAAAAAAGATGAAAATATTAGAAGATTAAATCATTTTATTCATAATGTTGGTTTTCCCAAACAATGATTTCTTGGGTGCCTCAAACTTTTCACATGGGATTTTCGATGATTTTTTAGGATCATTTAGATTTTTTTTTTTTTTTTTTTTTGAGTTAAGTAACAATTGGGGTGGGAGTATTCAAACTTCTAATCATTTGATCGAGATTATATGTAAATTACCGTTAAGATTGTATTCACTTTAGTGAAATTATTTAGATTTGATTTCCACATTGATTTCCTATTCACAAATTCGTGATTATTGAAGAAATGATTATTTAAAAAATATATTATTTGTCATGAGAGTATATTAAAGAAGTGGGAATTTTAAACAAACTGATATTTTACACATGGATACTTTATCAACCTTATTTCATGTGAATCCAACAACAAATTATTAATGGATACTTTGATCTAACATTCATCTAAATCCATCAAATTATTAATGGTTACTTCTATCAACATTCATGTAAATCCATTAAATTAGTCTAGGTGTGGTTCCTTTTTAGTTTTGATATGATATTTAAATTTAATAAAATTTTAAATTTGCTAACCCATGTAATATTTTGATTATTTACTTATAATTTATTTAACACAGGCAGGAGACATTCAATAGTGTAGAAAACTTTTGATTCTTTTATAGTTTGGATTTTGGAAGTCGTGTAAGTTTGATTTGTAAGGTTTAAGAAATGATATTTTTAGTCCTTGAAAGTTTAAAACTTGTTCTGAATGGACCTTCAGTTTGATCGTCAACTTAACTAGCAGTAAGATAATTTGACAATCAATTTATGACATTTGATTGTAAATTGTTAGAATGAAAAAAAAAAAATTAAGGCTGGTTTGAAAATCATTTCAATTTTGGTTTTTGATTTTTGAAATTTGAGCTTATTTTCTCTTAATTTTTACCATGGTTTTCATCTCTCTTAAAAAACATTTGGATTATTAGTTTTTAAATTTTTTTTTTTTCCATTTACAAAACATGACTTGATTTTTGAAAATATAGGTAAAACTAGATATCAAAACAATAAAAATTATGAAAAGTATTATTTACAGGCTTAATAATCATCGATAGTTATTAATTATTAATTAAATTACCATTTATAATTAGTTAATAATATCATATATATTGTAAATTAATAAATTAAACAACCTGCATAAATTGTCCAAAAATATTTTTTCTAACATTCAGAAAAAAAAAAAATAAACGTCTTGAGGTTATTCAAAAATCTAAAAAAGTAGATTTTATCATAGACTTTCTTCAGGATTTTTACGCCCTTATGAATTATGACTAATTAAAAATTTACAAAATTAAAATTAAAAGAGATTGAAAGCGAATTGTTGCGAGCTAGAGAAATCAAATAAATTAGTCAATTTGATCGCACTTGTCAGGCACGACAAATAAATTTATAATACATATCACAAATATTTTGCAATATAGTGGCAAGGGTCGAACCACAGGGAGGTGTGTGCAGTTCTTTCACAATCAACTTGTTTCATTCAAGTTAAGATAATACGGGATCGAGTTGCGTGCAATAAGAGAGAATTAAAGGGCATAAATCAAATACATGAGAAGACTGACACGAAAAATGGATAAGTCACCGGATACCAATTTGTCGGCTCACATCGGGATGCCATTTTGTAATTATGCCAATATCAGGTATAATAAGTCAAATTTAATTTAGCTTGTTTTATATTCTTCTATATATCTAATTGATAAGGCTATTAAACTCCTAATTAATTTTAGAGCCATTTAATTAACATGCAATTAAACCCAAAAACAATTCAAAGGTGGGGTGATACTAATCCTTTGCCAGGGTTGTCTCGTGTCATATTATGAACTAGTCGTTTAAGCTCGATCTAGACCTAATTAGGATTAGCAACTTACTCAATTTAACCTAAGTGGGAAGCATAGATTAAACCTTACACTTTGATTTCTCTTTAACTGTGAGGCTCATGAAGTCGTTCATGACCACTCGAAGCTCACAAACTCGCTGATCCTTATGCATTGTACTATGAATTTACATGCTAAACAGAGAATTAACACATATAACTAATCTAATCTCATTCTAAGCGTATGGGGTTGTCAAGCCTCAAGCCTGCTTACAAACATGCTTAGGGATTCCAATAGGAAAAATTAACATAGAAGCCTACATGAAGCTGGAATCGCTAGTAATCGTCGGTCAGCCATACGGCGGTGAATTGGTTCTCGGACCTTGCTTGGGCATCCTTTAGGTTCCAAAGGTGCAGGTTCGATTCCTTCTCGTGACAATGTTCAAGCATTATACTCTTAACCAAGAAATCCATTCTCTAGAGTAGAACACCTATCAGAAGTTGCGATGAAACGAGAGATATAGAATCTGCTTCATCCATTATGGGCGGCCGACGATATAAGACGCAACAAGTAATCAAATTCTCATTAGAGTTCAAACCTCATAACTTTACAAAATACCCAACGATCACCTTCGAATCGTCGTTCCCGCTTAGCTTGGGTCGGTAGCCACGATCATTACATCTATAATCTCCATTACACAACACTAAATCTACATTAATCCTAAGCTAAAAGAAGTAAAAAAAATGTTGAGAAAAGCTTTAAGGAACAATAATAGTGTTCTAAAAATCTCCCAAATCCCTCTTTTTTTGCAATAAAATAAAGTGTCGAAATAGCGTCGAGATGCTATTACAATGCCACGAGGGGCTGCCATAGTATCAACGTTGAGATGTTATGGGCAGCGTCTTGACGCTCTCGTGTTATGCACGCTTCTATCATTGATACAACATCGAGACACTATCCTATTCTGCACAATTTTGTCTTCAAACGTCGAGTCAATTCCCATGGAGTATCTAGATGCCCCTGCCTAGACTAAAATAACCAAATTGCCCTTGAGAACTATAACACCTATCTTATTTAGGGGCTTGAATTTCGAAACATTAGAATTTTGGTTAAGTGAATTAGTACGTTGAATTGGGCTAAGTTGAATTTGAGAGGTGGATGTGGGTAAAATGGGAAAGAAATGTTTGGGATAGAGTGCTTGCGTTTTTATTTTTTTTAGGGAAAGGAAATTGAATAAAAAAAAAGGAAGAAAAAAATCGGAAAAAGGGTCACCTAAGTAGACCCCCCCGATCCCCTTTCTTCTTCGCAGCTCTCCCTCGCCGCCTAAGCGCCGATCGCCACAGGCCAACCATCCCAAGCTGGCAGTCGCCAACCGCCAAGCAATCCCCTCATTGACCCCTCTTTTCGTCGCTCTTTCAACCTTGTCGCGTGGAGCCGCCCCCACTCCCAATCGACACTGTCGCCTTCAACCCTCGTCGTCAACCTTTCTTCTTCCCCTCTCTCTTTCATTTTCGTCATTGCTTCCCCTCCGCCCGGACCACCAACATGTTGGGTTTCCCTAAGACTCGTAGTTTGTAATATTGTTCTAATTAAATCAATAAAGTGTTATTGTTTATTTCATGGTTTTCTCTATATTGCCTTGTATTAACCCTAAATCCAATAAACAAACATCCTAGGTTGTTATATGTCTCTTAAACTGAATGTAGTAGACATATAAGGATCTAAGTTCGAGAAACCGTCTAAAGGGTCTATAGTAAAGGGATTAGGTTGGGTACCTCATCCTAGTGATACTATGGTTATATATGCCCCACTTTGTATATGACAAAAACTCAGTGATCCAACGTGTTCGTGTAGACGACATGTGAGTGGAGATATCCTATGTGATGAGATTACATAAGACTGGACCACGAAAAAGTAACCAATAGATGTAACTCCCTTCACTAGTTAGATTTCTATTTCAATAGGATGACCTAGGCCACTTGATCTCAATTCTGAGCGGGTTACGAACTCCTGTTTGTGAGGGATTGTCCTTTGACTATTATGGGTAAGAGTGGCCCAAGACACCGACTCAATATGTCTTCCTTCTTGGGGACAAGACTGAGCAAACGACTGGGGACTTAACCTAGCAAGATGGAATTCACTCCTTCCCGACTTTAGGGTAAGTAGATAAATGTTACCTTAATTGGTGTCTCCGGGACTTGAACAAAGGGATCAACCTTCTCATTGACCCGAAAGGGACTTTTGTTTACCGGTAGGACCATAAACAGGTTGTTCATTAGAGAAGCACTGGTACTAAAGGTAAAATAGGTAACCTAGGGATAAAACGATAATTTGACCCAGCTGGTGTTACGAACATTCGTGAAGGATTACTTGTTGTTACTGGTCCATATCCATGGACACAGAAATATATCTGCAATGAGAAGAGTGCAACTGCGAGACTATAGAGGAGAGTTCTCGCAATTAACGAATGTTGATTAGGGGGTTAATGAGATTAACCTAATAATCTTGTATCGGTTGAGCTTCTGATCTATAGGTCCATCAGGTCCACTTCCTAGCTCGTAAAGGGTTCTTAGATTATCGATTTGAAATGTTCAAATTTAATTAGGGAGTAAGCATGATGTATGGAGATACATTATAATATAATGTTTTTATGCATATTAAAACTTTATATTATAAATTTAATTTGAATATGATTCAAAGTAAATTACTTGAGAGAATTGAATATTTGAAGGAGTTCAAATCTTATTTAAATGTGAATGAGATTCATATTTAAAACTATAGGTTAAAATTTAATGTGCATTAGATGTACATTAAAACTATAGGTTAGAGGGAAAAATGATTAAGTGTGATTTAATCCTAAGTAATCTAAATTAAAAATGTGATATTTAATTCTGATATATTTAAAATTATTTAATTAAATTAATATTAATATATATAATTAAATATGATTTAATTATATTAATTGTTCTAACTAAATTAATAATTAAATTGGTTAATTATTTTTTTATTAATTAAATTACAGGGAACGTGTTAATGAGCTAATATTAGTAATTAATGATGATATATTATCATTTGAATTTAAGTGTGAGTATATTTTAAGTTGAATCAGAGGTGAATTCTTATAAATGTATCTTCTTTTATAATATTAGTAATTGTTATGAAAATCATGTATACTATATGATCTTTTTCAAATTTTATTTATAACACATGAATATATTTATTGATTTTCTCCCTAAGATCACACTCTATAATCTATAATATAATATAATATCTTATCTCATTTTTAATATCTTAAAAGGTACCAACTTGGAGAATTATTTTTTTGATCATTTTATCTAAATGTTGATTCTCTAATATCAAATGTGTCTCTTAATTTAATTATTAGTTTTTCAATATTTGTGTTATTTAAGGGGATTTTGAATTACTAAATAATGCGTTCTTTAAAACTTTTTAAATTTGGTAGATTTGATGTTTTTATACTAAAAAATTAGAAGAATTTGTTTTCTATTTCTCTAATTTATCTTTTTTTTAATATATTAATAATTTTTTTTAGTAATTAAACCTTTTGATTTTTACCATAGAATTTGAAAGCTTTTTTAGTTCAAGAATGGGAAGAGTTTTGATTATTTAGTTTTCTAATTTCATTATTCATTTTTGTAGGTTTATAATTAATTTAGTAATAACTTTCTGTTTTTTACCGTTAGAATTTGAAAAGATTTGATTCTTATTTTTCTAATTTATATATTAACTTTTCAAAAAAATTATAATTAACTTTTCAAGTTCCATAACAAAAAAAAAAGATGTATTATAAAACATATTAAATAGTTATATATATGACATTGATTGCCACACTATTTTTTGAAATTTCTTTTTATTCCATGGTTAAAATTATAATAGTTTATTTAAATTTCATTAGTGATATATTATTGTAATATTTCAAGTGCAATGTATAATATACTAATACATGATCTCAAATCTTTAAAAAATAATTGGAATTTCAAATCAAGTGTTATTCACAACACAATTTGTTGAAAAAAGTATGGGGAAAATAGAACTTTAAGATTACACGTATTTAAGGGATTTTAAAATTTTCTGAAAAAAAAAGAGTTTTAAAATTGGTAAATAATGTGTTATTTAAAAGATTTTGAATTTGATAAACTTTGGTTCTTTTAGACTAGATATTTGGAAAGTTTTTCTTTTTGTTTTTTTAATTTACTTTTTTAATATGTTAGTTAATTTAGTAAACTTCTTTCTTTTTACGTTAGAATTTGGAAGGTTTTGATCCTTTATTTTTTTAAATTTCTTTATACATGATTTAATTTGCGAAAACTTTTCAAATTTCATGACAAAAAAATAAATGATCCATTTATAATACATATTTCGTTTAAAAAAAATACTTCTATGCATTTGCAAATAAAAACAGTGCTAAAACTACGTTTTTTTTCCTTTTATACTAAGTTAATTACTTCAAGGTATATGTGAGTTTTTATTTACTTTTATTACTATTATTTGCCTTCTTTTTATTTTAAGACTTAAATAATTCTATGACATTACATTTGTCAGGTCATTTTTGTTCTTTTTAGATTACAATTAGAATTATAATAATTTGTTTAAGAGAATTTATAATGGGTAGCAAAATTAGCTATGTTATTTGTAAATATAGCAAGTTTTGAAAAGAATTGTAAATATGGCAAATATTTTTTAAAATATTTTTTAATTCCTCTTTTACCCTTTTTTTAATTCGCGTGTTACCACCGAGGTTGGTTTATTGGAAGAAGAAGAAGGTGGCGATGGCTATGAATCCTCTTCCACTGACAACTGCAAAATAATGCTAAACACAACATTAATTAACTTCATTCATAAGTACTGTTTCATATTGGGTTGGGTGTGGAATCATATTCATAAATAATGCTAAACAACACCAATCGTGATAGACTTCTATCACTAATAGACTTCAATCAACATTGAACATTGATAAATAACACCAATCAAGAAGTCTATCAGTGAGAGTGATAGACTTCAATCAACACTAATAAAAAATAAGAAGTCTATCAGTGATAGTGATAGACTTCTATCATTAACAGACGCCAATCAACACTGATAAACAACACCAAACAAGAAGTCTATTAGTGAAAGTGATAGTCTTTATCACTGATAGACTTTAATATTTATATCACAAGCCTTAGAGTATCTTCCAATTCGATATGGTGGAGCTTTTTTCGTGGGTATTTTGATTTTGTTCATATTTCATCTTTCGTCGCAAGTCTTCTTTTCATTTTGTTCTATCACTGATTTGCAATGCGCTTTTGTTTTATGCTGTTTGATTTTCGTGGTTGATTTCTATCAATTAGTCGATAGATATTAGCATATGCAAGATCAATAGATATTAATGATATCACTGATATCATTGATATCTATTGATCTTGTATATCGTTGATATCATTGATATCTATTGATAATATCACTTATATCATTGATCAATGATATAACTGATATCATTGATATCTATTGATCTTATACAATGATTATTGTGTATGTGGTGATCAGTTTCTATCCATGTTATAATTACTTAATATTGTTATTACTTTTATGTTGTAGGACTATGATAAAACTTCCAATAGTTATTTTTTATAATGGACAATGGAATGAGAAAAATTTCTATGAGAATTACAAGACCATTAGAATTTTGGTTGATGAGATGATGTGTTTTGATGATTTTATTAATTTGATTGCGAAAGAAGTCCGAATGGATATTTGTATTTATTCTTTACAATTGTCGATGTTATTAGGTTATGGGATGAATGGTGCTCAGGATGTGGTTAAAATTCAAGAAGATAAAAATGTTGTTTGGTTTTTAACTTTAGTGAAAAATCAAAATACAAGATATCTTTTAGTTGTTCATATTAATGATGCTTGTTTTGATGACTCTTCTTGTGCAATTAGTGATGGGAGTGACAACTTATGGAGGTGTAATCCGCCCAGTTGGAAATCATTCTGAATGAAGTTCGATAGATGTTGGCATGAATGCATTACCTTCAATTGTTAAACGTCAAGCAGGAAGACCCTGAAAGCAAAGGATTCCGTCGATTGGTGAAGCAAGAAGTCACACAAAATGTAATCATTGTCATCGTGTTGGTCACAATCGTAGGACATGTAAATTTTCACCATTTTTACCATGATGTAATTTTTGACAATTGGGTTTAGATATATTTTTTCAAGATAAAACTCAATATTGTTGTTATCATACTATTCATACTAACAATACAAGGTTTGTGATTGTTTCAAAAGTTTAATATCAATACTATGAACACAAGAACTTTGACATCTTATGAGAAAATTTGAAGACCACACAACAAACAGTAATAGCTAACAGATAGACAACTATCAGTGATAATGATAGACAACTACTACTGATAGAAGTCTATCACTGGAGAAGTTAATGATTGATAGACAACTATCAATGATAGACAACTATCACTGATAGACATCTATCACTGATAGACATCTATCACTGATAGAAGTCAGATAAAAGAAAAAAGTTAATAATCATGAAGAACAAGAAGTCTAATAGAAAAGTTATGAGTAATAGGTAATAGATAGGTAGAAGTCTATCAGACAACTATCACTGATAGAAGCCTATCACTTCTATCAGTGATAGTAGTCTATCACTTCTTTTTCATTAACTCTTATCAATCATTAACAGTGATAGTAGTCTATCACTTCTATTAGTGATAGACAGTGATAGAAGTCGGATAGGAACAAGAAGCCTAATAGATAATAGAAAGGTAGAAGTCTATCAGACAACTATCACTGATAGAAGTTTATCACTTCTATCAGATATCATAATCGTAGTTTATCAAAATTATAAGAAAAAAATTAGTTATTAAATAAATAGACTTCTATCAGTGATATCACTGATAGCATTATCAGTGATATCACTTATATCAATGATAAAGTGGGGTGTTTTAGTAATTTCAATTCATCTTTTCAAATTTTTGCTATTTTTGCAAATAGATTGAGTCATTTGCTATATGGGCAATTATATTGAGCCTCTTTGCTACCAACCCAATTGTCTCTTTGTTTAAATATCATTTAAAATTACTCTTAGTAATATATATATTATTGTAAAATTGCGAGCGCAATGAAAAATATGTTAATATGTGATTGAAAAAAATAGAAATTGTAATGTTTCATTCAATATAATACTGCCACCAATTTTTTTCTCTTCGGAATGAAAAGTTAACTTACTTAAGGTATTATTGATACTTTTACCTATTTTATCTTTAATTTAAGGGGGATTGTAATGGGTAGCACAAAATATTAGCATATTTACAAACTTAGCTATGATTTTTTAGATTTGCAAATCTAGCAAATTTTTTTAAATCTGATTTTCATTTTTTTATTATTTCAGATTTACCCTCATTGGTGTAGCAAATTATATATCGATGAGCAGTATATCGATGAAGTATATCCGATACACTTTACATTTGGTATATCAAGTAGTATATCCGATATACTTTATATTGGTATATCGTAGTATATCCGATATATACTTTATTTTAATATATCGTAAGTATATCCGATATACTTTATTTTTATATACCAATATATACCTAGAACGAAGTATGTTAATAGTATATTACTGATATACTACGGATATCCTTATTTTAGTTATATCATTTAGAATGATATACTTTCTATATATTCGTAGCAAATTAGAGATATTTTGCATATTAGTATATCACTAATATACTTCATTTTAGATATGTTTATTTCACTAATATACCTAACATTTAGTATATCATTAGTATATTAGTGAAATGAACATATATCATATGCGAGTTACTGATATACTCTTAATTAACTTCATATACATATATCAGTAGTATATTAGTGATATACTCTATACAATACACATCTTACACAATAAGATATAACAATCCAATTTGGTTTTAAATTATGAATTCTACCTGAAATTTAAAAGCATAACCTGAAATTTACCCTACCTGAAATGTCGGACATTACAAATAGCTTTTGAGATCCCGTTGATATACTTAATATTACTGAATAAAGTATATCATCATAAATCACTATCAAGCATAAATCACTATTTGTGATATATCGTTGATATACTAAATAAAGTATTTTGGTAGTATATCACACCGATATATACTTAATATTAGTGAAATCAACGACTATTAGTTATTTTTTGGTTAGATATATCATTGGTATATCTGATATATTGTTAATAAACTACTGATTTTTTCGATATTGAAAAACACGTGAGGGCATTTCTAAATCTAGCAATAGTTTTTGAGATCCCGTTGATATACTTAATATTACTGAATAAAATATATCAGCATAAATCACCATTTGTGATATACCATTGATATATTAAATAAAGTATATCGTTAGTATATCACGCTGATATAAACTTAATATTAGTGAAATCAACAGATATTATTTCACTCATGTAGTTACTTTGTTACTTTTTGGTTGGATATATCATTGGTATATCCGATCTATTATTGATAAATTACTTATTTTCTCGATATTGAAAAACACAAGGAGGACATTTGTAAATCTAGCAATAGATTTTGAGATTCTATTGATATACCAAATATTACTGAATAAAGTATGTCAGCATAAATCACTATCAAGCATAAATCCCTATTTGTGATATAATGTTTATATACTAAATAAAGTATATCAATAGTATATCACATTGATATATACTTAATATTAGTGAAATCAACAGAATCAGTAGTATATGACTTATGCAGTTATTTTTTGGTTAGATATTACTAGTAGAAAAAAGAGTTTTAATGACGGGTGCGCGCCCGTCATCTATGCGAGTGTCATTGTATGTTACAATGACGGGCGACTTTTAATGACGGACATTGCCCGTCATTCAAAATCGTCTGTCATTGTAACATACAATGACGGGCGATTTTTAATGACATACACTTTTAATGACGGGCATTGCCCGTCATTATTTTGTTCATAATTTAATAAAAAAAATTGTTGGTTGGCTCAATGGCTCCAACAAAAAATATTAATATTTCTAAAATTTTGTATAAAAAAATCTCAATACTAATACAATTTTTTTTACACAAGTAATCTTACAAACTTAAACTTATTAATATTTCTCAAATTTTGTACAAAAAAAAACTCAATACTAATACAATTTTACACAAATAATCTTACAAACTTAAGCTTTTCAAATAAGGTTTTCAGTTACATACTTAAACATAATCTTACAAACTTAAGAATTTTCCAATGCCTAATAAGCTTTTCAGCGACCTCGAACGACCACGGGTGCCGGCGAGAACGACTTCAAGCATGTCATTTCTCCTGGAAATCATACTAAGCTACTCTGTGAAAGATAAAGGCAACTGTAGCTGAATATATCATATCAACTTTTAATAATAGAAACAACATAAATAAATAAACAGAAGTTTGCCTATATCAACATTTTAGCATTGTTGTCCAGCAAAGAGAAAACATATGTTGTCTAAGTTACATTTAACAACCAGATAAAAATCAGAGAGCAAATTGCATATTCACATTTCAGTGTTCCTTCTAAAGATAAGTTTCTGAATTCTTCCTGTTATACTTGTCAAGTTAATCTTCAAATCACAATCACTACATGAAGGATAAAGGGAAGAAAAATAGAAACAAGCTTTTCCATTCAATATGTAAACAAATTGTGAATTACTTGGGACATAGATGATATATAAAGCAAATGGAGCTTGTACTGTTGATGCTTGGAAACAAAAATGTAAATAAGTACACAATTACTTTCTTAAACACACCTGTCCAATCATAAATGCAAACGTCTACTGAAATAAAAACCTTCATTACTTAGAATATACATCAACACTTGTTATAGGCTACTATTCAGATGGACTATATCAGACGTTGGTAACTTAAATTAAATAGAAGATTACCATATTCAAGCTAGTATACTAAGGTAACATACGAACCGTGAATCTGACTCTCATTTTTGTACACTCGTAAACTGTTATGTTGTTGACCTTCCCTGAAAGGTGAAAATTAAGAACAAAGTAACCAACAATATAGACCATCAAACTATCTGTTGAAAAGAAAAGAAATCAACAAAAAGATAGACTATACTAAAAATCAAATCTTAAGTTGGGGCCACAAAATTTCTCAACATCTACGAATTATTTTGTATGCAGAATCAAACATTTTATTGATAAAATTTTCCCTTCACATACACCATCAAACTATCCATTTAAAAGAAAAGAAATCAATAAAAAAAAGACTCTACTAAAAACTAAAACAAACCATATACCCCAAAACAAAGTATTAAACAAACTAACTTTTTAATTCTTAAGACATGGCTACAAAGTTTCTCAAAATAACCAATATCAAAATGAATTGTTTAGAAAATCTGGGGCTTACTTTAGCTTGAATATTTTCAGTCAAATATGGTTTCAAATTGAAAAGTTCAAATTAAAATATATCTACAGTGTTGAGGGAAGATAATTTATTGTAACGCCCCTACTTTTCTATGACTATAACTCCTAGGGACATTACTACACATGCATGCATTCTTAGGCCAAAGGACATAAAACAATTTTTAAATCTCCACTGTAATCAAAAATATCTTTAGGGATCCCATTAAAACATTCAAAACATGTAAAAGCAACAGTTTAGACTTGGCCTACTTAAAATCCTGAGAATAAATTTAAATTTCGCAACCATAAAACGACAACATCAGTTATTAATGAAAATATGCGGAAACATGAATATCCCCATGGTCCTGACAACGCGCCTCCGTCACTCGCCCCGCACGTCCTTGGCCTTACCTGAAAAATATTTTAAAACGAAAGGGTGAGTATTGCAATACAATACTCAGTAAGTGGCCTCGCTATCGAGGTTTGGGATATGCAAACACATACAATCATGACTTTTAAACTTGATCAAAATGTACATATGTGGGACCTAAAACTTTCTCGTATCAACATGACTGTAATACATGACTTTCTTTTTCTTTAAGTGGTTAATTGGTCATCCCGAGTCATTTCATTTTGAGTCCCTCACAGCCCTGTAATTGTTTGAGTCCTCACAGGACCCTGTAATTGTTTGAGTCCCCACATGGACTTCTGTATGGATTGAGTCCCTCACAGACCCCTGTAAACTTGACCCATAGGGTCTCTAATGCATGTTTGACCATGCATACAATGCACTCAGGAGACCAATTTCAACATTTTACTTCAAATCACTTTATGGCACACATAACATGCATGAGGTCCCATCATTCAACATGACTGTAATGCATATGTCATGAAACAATATCATTGATACGCAAATCATAACTTTTCACGACAGTTTGAAAATAAAACTCTTGTATGTAATCATGAAATATTCTCATATAACGTCTTTGTAATATCCTCACTGAAATCTTTGGAATACTCTTACATGAAATACAAAGATATTCTCACATAAAATACTCAATTATGCTCACATAAACCATTGAGATATCTTCACATAAAATATTAGAGTATTCTCACATAAAATATTGGAATATTCTCACGTAAAATCATTAAACCTTTTCAAGTAAGATAACTAATTAATTTCGCATAAAATAATGAAATTCGTTTTCTTTAATCCCATTTAGAAAGGTTCGGCACACGGTCCCTTACCTCAGTTTAGATTCTACTTCAAATCTTAACCTTAGACCTTTGAGTACGCTCCTTTTGTAGAACCTCAATCTCCACGTATAGGCCTAGTATTTCTTAGATCGCTTGGTTGTTTGGCCTTCAACTCCGCTCTAACTTGGTCCCTAAAAGTCGTGTTCGAACAGTAATTTAAGTCCTTACGTAAACGTTTTAATAACCAAAAGTCATTGTATAATTCTCTCCAATCGAAAAGTGTAACGAGTTGCTCACCGGGCTGCAAAATCAGTGGCTGCAAGGCGAAGTTGGTCGATGTTGTAGTCGAAAGTAGACCCGAACGGTGATGACGAGGTCTACGAGCAGAATGGCGGCGACTGGTTCTCCGAGCAGCAACGCCGGTGGCGACTGGAGGCGTCGACGGCTGTTGCAGTCACGAGCGGCTGAGATGAAGCTCGCGAATGGCTGGAAGGTCTGCGGCTGGGGACTTCTTCGGCTGCAGCTGGCTGAACGGAGGAGTGACCGGCCACGTGCGTCTAAGGTTTCGACGGAGGGTTCGTGAGCGTGCACTTCGACGGCGGCACTTCCGTTCACGATCTCCGGTGCGGCTGTGGCGTAGGCGTTGGAGCGGCTGGAGGCGTGATCGACGTCTTGCGGCTTGCGACGTGGCGCTCGCGATCGATGGCGGCGGTGCGGCTCCGAGGCTCGCGATCGGCGCGCAAGTCCCGTGCCAGCCTCCGCTTCGATCTTTGTCGATTCCAACGGTGCTCGCCGGTGAACCTCGTGAGGCGTGCTGGACGTGCGACCTCTTGAACCGGTCGGCGAGAGTTGCAGCAAGGATGGGTATTCTCGGCTAGGGCAAGGAGAAGAAGAACGAGAAGATGATGGTGCAATTAGGGTTAGGGTTTTCTTTTGATTGCAAACTTAAGGAGGCTAAATACTAAAAATTTAGGTCAAATTCCAAGTGTCATATATAACCCTCATTTAGGCATTAATAACTAAAGTGCCATTGTCACTTCCTCTTCTTTTAAATTTATAAGTAATTTCATCTTAAAGAGAAATAACTCACTTAAACCCACACGAAATTTAGGTTTCACTCACACCGAGCCTGAAAAATTACTAATCCGACCTGACATAAAGACTGTTAGAACAATAACTAAAATAACCGACCAAGACTGTGGTCGTGGTGGTCGTCAATCTTCCCCTCCTTAAGAACTTTCGTCCTCGAAAGTTCCTATTCTTGGAATAGTTCTGGGTAATTGGCTCGTACTTCCTCTTCTCACTCCCAGGTAGCTTCTTCCGTGCGGTGGTTTTGCCATAACACTTTAACTAAGTTGATCTCACGGTTACGGAGGGTCTTTTGATCTTTTGCAATAATCTGTACAGGTCGTTCGCCATAACTCAAATCTTCTGCTAACTGTAACGGTTCAAAGTCTACGACGTGAGTTGGGTCTGGAACGTATTTTCTCAACATGGAGACATGGAATACGTTATGAACTGCTGATAGGGAAAGCGGCAATGCTAGCCTGTAGGCCACCACACCGACCCTTTCTAAGATCTCAAATGGCCCTATAAAGCGCGGACTCAACTTCCCTTTTCGACCAAACCTTAGAATCCCTTTCATTGGGGCCACCTTAAGGAATACGTGGTCTCCAACTCCGAATTTTAGGTCCCTTCGTCTCGAATCGGCATAACTCTTTTGTCTGCTTTGGGCGGTCTGCATTCGCACCCTAATCTTCGGTATTGCACTATTAGTGACCTGTATCAACTCTGGACCCAATAACTGGCGTTCACCAACCTCCTCCCAGAAAACCGGGGTTCTGCAACGCTTTCCATAAAGGGCTTCAAAAGGAGCCATTCCAATGGTCGACTGATAACTGTTATTGTAAGCAAACTCCATCAAATGCAAATGAGTGTCCCAACTACCTGGAAAGTCTAAGGTGCACGCTCGCAACATGTCTTCTAAGATCTGGTTCAAACGCTCTGTCTGGCCATCCGTCTGTGGATGAAAAGCCGTACTAAAGTTTAACTGCGAACCTAACGCTTTCTGTAAACTTCTTCAAAAATTGGAGGTGAAACGTGGATCCCTGTCTGAAATAATTTTGGCTGGAACCCCATGTAGACGGACTATCTCCTCCAGGTACAGCTGCGCCCACTTATCTGTAGAGTAGGTGGGTTTCCCTGGTATGAAATGTGCTGACTTGGTTAATCTGTCCACAATGACCCAAATTACTGAGTAACCTCGTAAGGTTCTAGGCAGTCCGACTATGAAATCCATAGAGATCTCCTCCCATTTCCACTGAGGTACATGTAAAGGCTGTAGTAGTCCTGCGGGCCTCTGTCTAGGTGCCTTCACCTGCTGACAAGTCAGACACCTGCTAACAAATTCTGCCACGTCGCGCTTCATGTTACACCACCAGAATGACTGTTTCAGATCTCGGTACATCTTGGTACTACCAGGATGCATAGAAAAAGGTGAGTTATGGGCTTCGCTCAAGATTCCAGTTTTTAGTTTGTCGTCGCCTGGCACACATAACCGCCCCTGAAATAGTAATCCTCCATCTGTGGATAGCGAAAACCCTGCTAATTCACCTGTAGTTACTGTACTAAGCTTCTCTACCAACTGAGGGTCCCCCTGCTGAGACTCAACTATGCGTTGCCTCAATGTTGGTTGTACAGTTAATTGGGCTAACTGTGCCGTAGTCTTCCCTACTAGTACTGCAATCTCAGCTCGTACAAGCTCTGCCTGTAACTCTGCTCTGTCAGTAACTCGTGCTGAAGTATGAACTGGCTTTCTACTGAGGGCATCAACCACAACATTAGCTTTACCGGGGTGGTATTGAATATCTATGTCGTAGTCCTTCACTAATTCCAACCATCTGCGTTGCCTCATGTTCAACTCCTTCTGGGTGAACAAGTACTTCAGACTTTTATGATCTGTAAAAATCTGAATTTTCTCGCCATAAAGGTAGTGTCTCCAGATCTTTAGTGCAAAGACTACTGCCGCTAGTTCCAAGTCATGTGTCGGATAATTTCTCTCGTGCGTCTTCAGTTGTCGGGATGCATAGGCTATTACCTTACCGTGCTGCATTAGTACACAACCCAAGCCCTTCTTAGAAGCATCACTGTAAACTACAAAGCTCTCTGTTCCCTCGGGGACTGTAAGAATCAGAGCTGACACCAACCTACACTTGAGTTCCTGGAAACTCGCCTCACAAGTGTCATCCCAAACAAATGGGTTACCTTTGCGCTGCCACCAGTCATGGGCATGACTATCTTGGCGAAGTCCACGCACGAAACGTCTATAGTATCCCCGCAAGACCCGAAAAAACTACGTACCTCGCGGCGGTGGTCGGACGAGAGCCACCTGCGTGGATCGCTTCCACTTTTCTTTGGATCAACGAAACTCCCGCCGGACACCACATGTCCCAAAAAGGATACCTGCCTGAGCCAGAATTCACACTTGGAGAATTTTGCATACAACTTATTCTCTCTCAGCGTGAGTAAAACTTTTCTCAGGTGCCTTTCATGCTCTTCATCACATTTGGAGTATATCAGAATGTCGTCAATAAACACAATCACGAACGTATCTAGAAACTCCTTGAATAGTCGGTTCATCAAGTCCATGAAAGCGGCAGGGGCGTTGGTCAAACCAAACGGCATCACTGTGAACTCGTAGTGTCCATAACGTGATCTGAAAGCCGTCTTAGGAATATCTTCTTCACCGATTCTCAAATCGGTGGTAGTCCGATCTCGTGTCAATCTTGGAAAACACCGTTGCTCCTCAGAATCGATCGAATGTGATCTTCTATTCTAGGAAGAGGGTATTTATTCTTGATCGTAACCTTATTCAACTCTCCGTAATCTATACACAGGCGCATGGACCCGTCTTTCTTTTTCACAAACAACACTAGGGCACCCCAAGGCGAAACGCTAGGGCGTATAAATCCCTTGTCTAGTAAGTCCTGTAACTGTAGTTTCAGTTCTTTCAACTCTGCCGGTGCCATTCTGTACGGTGCCTTGGATATCGGAGTCGTCCCTAACTCCAATCCTATGTTAAAATCCACCTCCCTGACCGGAGGTACTCTGGGGAGGTCCTCGGGGAAGACGTCTGGAAATTCATTCACCACTGGTACCGATGACACTGAGATCTCCATACACCTTGCATCTAGTATACAAGCTAAGACACCCCAAGCTCCCCGATGTAATAACTTCCTGGCCTTAAGGGCAGTAATTACCTTAGGCCTACTTCCCGCTAACGTGCCACTGAACCTATAACTAGGTTGGTCAGGGGGAGTGAACACTACCTCCTTCCTGAAGCAGTCAATGCAAGCATGGTTCTGAGCTAACCAGTCCATACCCAATATCGTCATGTCTAGGACTACTAGATTTACTCCTAACTCATGGTCTGTAATAGCCACGCTACCATCTTTGACTTTCATGGTGGCTAACAAATTTAACCCCGCAGGAGTGGAAACAGACAAAGCATACTGTAGCTGTTCTAACTCTAACTCAGCTTGACTCACGAAGGATGCGGAAATAAAAGAATGTGTAGAACCAGAATCAAATAACACAAAGGCAAGATGCCCAAGTAATGGGAGTGTACATGTAACCACGGAGTCTGTGCCATGGACGCTCTTACTTGTGCTCGCATAAGCTCTTCCCTGGTGTATTACGGGCTTGGTAGCAGCCCCACTATTGATAACCTGAGGTTGGCTAGCATTGGCTTGACTCGGACAACTATTAGCTCTGTGCCCTTCTTTCCGACATCTCAAGCACACCGGATCGCCAAACACTTACCCCAATGATGTCTACCACGCTCTTTGCATTGTGGCTTGTCTCCACCGCTAGTTCTGTCTGTTGAATCGTGGTTTCGACCCAACACACACGAAAGTTTCTGGTCTATCACGGTGTATACGTTGAGGACGCCGCGAGCTTGAATTTGTCTGCTCCCATTTCCTCTTACGATTTGTGAGGTGCCGCCTCGGCCGACCACCACACGGTGGGCGATGCGTGCTCGCACCCACATCAACTCCGCCACTCTCACCGCGAGGCATAGTCGAGAGTGCTAGTGCACGTATGAAGCCTCGAACATTTTCATCCAGTCCCATAACGAAACGCTCTGTTTCTTCGCCTCGTCCACTAATTCGGGGCAAAACGTGACAGACGGGTGAATTCCTCTCATATACCTCCACCGCCCTCCTGCTCGCAGCTAAGCTGTAAGAATTCCGCCGCTTCCTATAACGAGTGCGCGGCAGATAAAATTTCCGCTGAATGCTTCCTTGAACAAGTTCCGTGTAATCGCTCTCACGGGCGACTATGGTTCCTCGAGCGGACTCCCACCATAAGTAAGCGTCGTCTCTCAACATGAAGGTTGCACAAGACACCCTCCGGTCCTCGGGATGGTTCATCGATCCCAAAATGGTCTCGATGGAGGACAACCATAACTCAGCGACAGTGGGGTCACTAGAAGACCCATCAAAAGATCTGGGATCATACTTCCTGAAATCTTTCAGATAACGGGACTCCAGAGTTGCATCATTCCGCCCCTGACTTGTTTGGGCCAACTGAGTGGCTACTGTAGCTCGCACTAGAGTCTGCATAGCCTCTACCATCATAGTCATGACATTAGGGTTCCCTTGATCCGCCACTGGAGCGACTGCAGGTGCATCCTCTTGTAACTAAACATATGATTGTTTAATTTTCTTATGAGGCCAACAATGGTTGGTCATCAAATATCTAGTACTAAATAATTAATTGTACGATATTTATTTAGTGACCTATGAGTATTATATGATGTTCTTCACCAATAGATATATATTTTTTTCCCTTCAACATATGGAAGAAAGGGATTCAAACCTCAAAATAGTTAGTTAATTAAAAAGAAAAATTATAGAAAGCTGAAATATGAGCAAGGGATATTGGTTTCATAACAAATCTTTAAATTGTTATCTTACCATATATGATCAATTGTGAATTGCCTTTATATGGTGTTTTTTTTAAAAATGACCTTTATATGGTGTTTTTTTTAAAAATGACCTTTATATGGTCTGTTCATATATGTTACCCTTCCCTAGTTTATATAACATTTTTCAAATGAAAATATTTAAATTATTATTGTCTTACTATATATATATATATATATATATGACTGATAGTGAGTGCCTTTATAGGATACATTGGTATTATTCTTTTCTTATATGACACCATGTTTATGTGTTTCTTAAATAAAAAAAGAAAGAATAAGAAACCGTTACCAAATGACAAAAGTTATAGCTAAAAAGTGAGTATAGTTCAACAGTAATCGACATGTACCCCGACCAAGAAGTTTTTCTCTAATCCCTTACCCGAAAGTATTGTTGTTAAACTCAAAAAAGAAAATGACAAAAGTTGTTGTAATTTTCTTTATTATTAAAAAATAAGAAACAAGACACGATAAATAAAAATAAAAGTGTTATCGAACGGGCTCATACTTACCTTCATTTATAGAAACTTAGCAGGAATAATAGTGAAACAACCAAGCACAAGTGTTCCTATACTTGATTCTCTTATTCTCCTTTTAATTTTATTTTTAACAATTGCACTGCCTCTACTAATCTCGTTGTTTTTCGCTAAGCCCATACACCATCAAAAGATCCATCTTCTCTCCACCAATGATTACGGTTAACATAACAAATACTTTAGAAAGTCACAATCAACTCACTCGTCCACCATCGTAAACCGACAATGACGATCCGAGAGTGTATCAATCGCTTTCTTTCATCTCGCTACCGCTCAGATTAGATTTGCAATGACGATCTGGGAGTCCATCAGATATCTTCTTACAACGTTGTTCTTTTGTAGCTTGCAGTGGCCTAACTCATTTAATTACTTCGATATCTACAAAGACATGAGAGAAAGAGAGCGTTGCAATAATTATTTGTGTTTTGTGAATTAGGTGAAAAGGGTCCCTGAATGTAAAAACTATGGTACCAAGAAGTACATGTTTGCTATACATAGGGTGCTTAAATGAATATAAGAAATCAATATATCCATAAATGGAAAAGTTTGATTTAATATTAAAAAATAAATCAATAATTGTGATATATACGTTGTATTAGTATTATTTTTTTAAAACCATACTAGTATTGATTATAAAATAAATATTGAACAACATATCAATAGTAGAGTCATAAATACTAATAAGATTTGTAACTTATTTGAGAAGTGCACAATACTTTCTTCATTAATTGATGATTTTTTTTTATAAGCTTCTTGGCTTTCATGAGTAGTTGTTGATATCGTATGTTTGTTGATATGTCTACAAATTTCAGACCTCAAATATTTCTATCTATATGTTATTTGACAGTTTAATCCCGAGTGATGATATGAAAAAGACAGTGCATACACAATAAATCGAATTCTGAGACAAAAGCTTCTTCTTGTGGGTTCTCGTGGGGTATGTGATAATTATGTTAATATGAAAAGAGACGAGGGCAAGAGAGATTGATTAGAAAAAAAAAATGATGAGAGAGGAAAACATTTTCATAAGGTTAATATGTAGTGGAAATGCAAAAAAGATAATTTGAAAGTTTATCTACGATATTCAATGAAATTGCCACAATAATACAACTATCACATAGTAATTGTTAAATGTGTGGATTCAAAAATTTGCGTACCCAAAACAATCAACCACATTATAATTATAAAATAATTGAATAAGATGACATAATAAAATTAATTATTTTTTTTAAAGACAACTAACTCTTAGTTTTTGTCCCGTGAAATACTTTAAATGAAATTAAGAAACGTGACTATGACAAGAGTGCCACAAGTAAAAATTAGAGGAACAACTCAAATGAAAAGATGACAAACCAACACTTGGAGCTCAAATATCAAGTATGTTGAGTTGTTGATCCAAAATATAAAGTCTCCCTTATCTATGTCTTATCCCAACCCTATCGTCTTCTGAGATTGTTGAAATTGTGGATCCTGTATATTGCAACCGGTAGGTGACATGAAAATCAAATACCCAGAATCACATTGGCTTTTAATATAAGACTAGGAATGTAATAAACAGTTTATATGTTGAAATAGACTCAACTCCCTTTAAAGAGCTTGGAGTACCATTCAACAATCAGAATGGACACATGTGGGGCATGAATCTAAATACACATAAAGAATGAAAATTATTAGAAGAACATGATGACATGAAGCCTATATCAGATGAACTAGGCCTAATAACTTAGGTATTTTGAAAATTCATTATGATATTTGACTCGTGGGCCTTGGAATGTTCTAATCCAAATTGTTAATCTAAACTAAATCTTAATTTATTATAAATAACATAATCTAACATATACAATTTAAATTATAGAAAAGTACAATTCAAATTTCACGGACGTAATAAAAAATATTTCAAGTTTAATGAATTAATAAACAAACACATTAAACTTCTAATTGCTTAAATAGTAAGTCTTTTTCTCTTTTGACAAATATACTTGTAATTGTAAAATATCAGCTTTGGAAATAAAATATTGTTTGTTTTGAAGTCACAATTTCTAAATTTAACGATATTATTGTTTTGGGAAGAAATTCAAAACATGAATATGCTTTTATGATTCATTTATATAGTTTTACCTAAATTATACCCAAATTGAAATTGGATCAAATCATAGGGTTGAATTTGCTTTGTTAGAGAAATTGCCTTGAGTACGGTGCAATTTACTTTACTATTTACCCCTTTGATGTATGGCCATGAGTTGAGCAATCATATGTACATTTACCAGAGAATTTTGGGTTTCATTATTTTTTTTAAAAAAGAAAAGCTTGAGTGAGAAGAAAAAGAGCATTTGTGTTTTTCTTTCTTCGATGTAAAAAAAAGTAGAGAGAGTCGAGATATAACGACTCTAAAACTTGGGGCGAACCTAGTTAGGGAGGTTACTCAGACAAGCCGTCTGCGTCGAAATTTTGGCAGCATAACGACGTAACTAGGAGAAACCCAAAATTTTCTAAGATCTGTAAGTCCAAACAAACACTTCTTAGGGTTTAATAAATGCCCAACCTCCACCAAACTTCCATCAAATATTAGGATGGGCTCCTAAATCAGAATTTCAACAAGTACTTCACTTACAAACAAACAGACAAAAAAGTTCAGCAAATGTAGAACCTATCAAGCTACGAGGTAACCATAGGGGCTACATTCAGGAGTACAAATACATTCTAGAAGTTTTGAAACTAACAGCTATTCAACCAATAGAGAAATAAGATATACGCCTAGGTTCAGGAAATGAAAGCCTTCACAGCCTCGCCAGGTCGTCGTTGTCACCAATCGCCTCATGGTTTCGTACCTGCAACCAAAAATATCAAAGTAGACAAATGAGTATAAACATACTCAGTAAGCAACCCACTCACATCCAAACAAGGCAAGCAAGCACCAAACAGCCAAGCTTTCGCCTAAGACAACTTAAAACAGTTAAGCCACCAACGCCCTCCACCCGATACTCCTAGCTTTAATCCCTGGTCCTAAAACCTAGGTCGACGAATGGCAATGAGAGATGTCTCTTTCACGACTAACAATCCGCTAAAACAAGCCATGATAATGGAAACGCCCAAAGCTCGTCGGGTGAAGGACCACGTCAAGCCAAAAAGTGGCCTACCCAAGGCTAATAAGAAGTTAATGAAGCAAACAAATTGTGAGCTGCTTGCGAGAATGAAGACTTTTCCCATAAACTACATAGAATTACTCCAAGCCAAGCATGCTTAACTTTGGAGTTCCTATGATTGAGCCACCGAAAAGGAAGGTGCACCTTGTTGGTATAGGTAGTAGCTATCAATTCTTTTAAGTCTTTCTTCACTATACTTTCATATCCTCATGGTCACTCGCATATACCCCTCTTCTTCGGGCACCATACTTTCATATCCTCAGGATGCATCTCATTTAGATGTGGACTCGGTTCATTCATGTACCTTTTTTCCTTGGGCGTCACACAAGCCTTCTAAGGCAACTAGGCTATGATGGAGATCTTATCCCTGTGAGCAGTGGAAATGTGATTAAAATCGGAATTGCTCGTTTATTTTGGTTTACTAGAAATACCAGTACATTGGTAAAATACAGAGACAAGCATTTAATTACTAATCTAATTAGAGCATGGAACTAGATATGCAAACATGTTGTAAATTAATTAAACTAAAAGGAAAAGTTTACCTTTGTAGATTTCGAATTCACAACAACCCTTTGCTCCAAATGTACAGCAACACAGAAAACCTCTGTTCTTTCAATTGGATAGCAACCACTCAGCAAACCTTCTATTCTCTAAGTTTCTACTTAGATCCAATCCTTGGTGGGAAGGATTCCAACTGATTTGGAAGGATAAGGGAAATGATAGAGAGGGTTGAGAGAGCAAATTCCACAATTGCAAGGTTGATTGATCAACCCCAAACTTCTCTCAATTGAGAAGTTAAAAGTCGAAGAACACTTCTCCCATTCCCTATCGATAGGGAGTTACAGGAAAAGTGGGGAACGTGTCCTCCTCACAAATTATTATATATTTAATTAATGTTAAATTTCATATATTTAATTAAGATTAAATCATATTTAATCAATTTTCCTCTAAACTATAGTTTTAATGTATATCTCATGCACATTAAATTTTGACCTATAGTTTTCAAATATAAATCACATTCACATTTAAATTAATATTTGAACTCCTTCTAATATTTAATTATCTCATATAATTTAATATGAATCATATTCACATTAAATTTATAATATAAAGTTCTGAAACTTTATATTATAACGTATCTATATTGTAACGACCACGACCACAGGTACTAATTATTTATTTTATTTAGCGTCCTTTCAACCTGTGTGTGTGCCTAGTGAATTGGCGAGATTCATCAAGCTCGGTGTTAATGAGTCCTTGATTTTACTTAAGTTTAAAGCCAAATATTCTCCTTTAGAGTTCTATTTATTAAAATTAAGGGAAAAAGAAGGAACGATGGCTCTTTGATTATTAATCACTAAATGAGGGGTATATAGGACTTTTAATTATTGGCCCAATTTTGTAGTATTTAAACCTCCTAAAGTTCAAATTAAAGAGAACCTAACCCTAAACACATTGAGGCAAAACCCTAGAGCAAAACCCTAACCCTAGCAAAACCCTAAACCTAAGCTCTTTGTCTTCCCCTCCTCTTGCCCTAGCCGACACCGCCTCTCTCCTATTAGTCCCACCGGCGGGTAATCCATCCTCATCTACTTCAATCGTGCTCGCTGCCCATCGCCCAAGCAAAAGCTACCCCTGCTTTGCAACACACGTACGGAGAGGTCGCCGGAGCTTAGTGCAAGCGTTTCAACCGTCCGGGATTGCGTCCGATCGCCGCTGGGAAGTCGCGTCCTCTGCGCAGACGGAAGCCTCACGCCGGTACCGACGGCCGCCACACACAAAAAAAATCTCGCCGGATCTCGGCGTCGCGCCACCGCTTCTCCGTCTGCGATCGAAGCCCCACCGCCGCCGATTGTTGACCCTTGAAAACACTCGCGCGGCGAAACCGTCGAGCGTAAACGACGCCGAGCCTCGAACGCCTCTGGCCGGGGCCGGCCGCTTCGGTCGTCGCGCGCGTTTCATCTCGCTCGAATACCCGATCTCCAGCCGCCACCAGCCGTCCCTTACGCCGAGCCACGAAGACCTGCAGTCCGATCCACGAACACCGGCCAGAAGACCTCGTACGCCGTCACAAGCCGCTGAGCAGCACGCCTTCACAGCCACAAAGGGTATAGCTAGGTGAGCGTTCGGATTAAGTTTCGAAATCGTTGAAGGTTTATTCGTGGTCTATTGTCTATCTGAGCGTCTATTTGAGAGCCTAACCCACCGTTCGGACACAACTTTCAGGGATCAAGGTTGGAGCGGAATTGAGGGTCAAACGTCGGGGCGAACTAAGGAATACTAGGTTTTCGCGCTGAACTTGAGGTGAGCGGAGCACGAAACCTTATGAACATAAATTAGGTATCTTTACTTTATGGAATCAGTGTAAGGTTAGAGAATAACTTCGGATTGTTGTGCGATTCAGGTTCCACTAAAGGAAGAGTAGTCAAGGAGTTCGGTTAGGTTTTGGAGCGAAATCGGAGCTAAAGTAAGGGACCTTGTGCCGAACTTATTAATGGGATTGAATGAAAATGATTTTCATGATTTCATGCGAAATTAGTTTATATTTTTCATATGAAAATATACAGATATTATCGTGAGAATACTTAATATTTTATGTGCAAATATTTCGATGCATCATGTGGAAATAAACCATTATTTTATGTGAGAATATTCTCGTATGCTATGTAAAAGTATTCCAAAGATTTCATGTGAGAATATGATGATAATTTGTATGAGAATATTTCATATTTTCTTACAAAAGTATGATCTTCAAACTGTCTATGAGAAAAGTATGATTTGCATATCGACGATGATGTTTGTGACATGTGCACTATTATTATGTGAATGATGTGACCTCATGCATGTTTTGTATGCCACGAAATGAATTAATGAAAAGTGTGGACATTGGTATCCTGAGATCATTATGTGCATGGTCAAACATGCAATAGAGACCCTATGGGTCAAATTACAGGGGTCTGTGAGGGACTCAAAACGAAATGACTCAGGATGACCAGTCGGCCACACAATTAAAAAGGAAGTCATGGATTAAAGACCTGACAATTAAAAAGGAAGTCATGGATTAAAGACCTGACAACATGAGAAAGTTTTAGGTCCCGCATATGTATATTACGAATGAGTTTAAAGGTCATGATTGTATGTGTATGCATATCCCAAACCTCTGTGAGCGAGGTTACTTACTGGTATTGTTTTGCAATACTCACCCTTTCTTTTAAAAATGTTTTTCAGGTAAAGGAAAGGACGTGCAGGGCGAGTGACGGGGGAGCGTTACTAAAACCATGGGGACCGACATGTTTTCCGCATATTCTTTTTTAACTGATGTTGTCTCTTCATGTTTTATTTGGAGTTTAAATTGACTTACAGTTTTAATAGGCCATGTTAAATTGATACTTTTATTTGTTTTTAAATGATTTGATTTGGGATCCCTGAAAACAATTTCTGATGGTTGGAAGTTTTTCTTTTAAGATCTTTTATCTCTTGGCCTATAAATGCATGCATGTGTAGTGATGTCCCTAGGAGTTGGTCATAGAAAAGTAGGGGCGTTACATATATACATTAAATTTATTCCCTAATTGAATTTGAACATTTTAAATTTAAACGATCTAAGAACCCTTTACGAGCTAAAAGGTTGACCTAATGGAACTACAAATCAGAAGGTCCAACGATACGAAATTATTTGGTTAATCTCATTAACGTCCTAATCACCATTCGTTAACTTCGGGAACACTCCACTAAAGTCTCATAACTGCACTCTTCTCACTGTAGGTATATTTCTGTGTCCACGGATATTGACCAATAATAGCAAGTCAATCCTTCACGAATGTTCGTAACACCAGTTGGGTTAAATTATCGTTTTACCCCTGGGTTACATCATGTACCTTAAGTACTAGTGCTCCTCTAATGAACAATTTGTTTGTGGTCCTACCAACAAACAGAAGTCCCTCTCGGGCCAATGAGAGGGTCGAGCCCTTTGTTCATGTCCTGGAGACACCACTTAAGGGAACATTCATCTACTTACCCTACTAGGCGGGAAGGAGTGAATTCCATCTTGTTAAGTTAAGTCCCCAGTCGCTCACTCGGTCTTGTCCCTAAGAAGCTAGGCATATAGAGTCGGTGAATCTAGCCACTCTCACCCATACTAGTCAAAGGACAATCCCTAGCAAATAGAAGTTTGTAACCTGCTAAGGATTGAGATCAAGTTGTCTAGGTCATCCTAGAGAAATAGAAACCTAACTAGTCAACGGAGTTACATCTAGCGGTTATTATTTTGCGGTCCGATCTTATGTAATCTCATTACATAGGATATCTCCACTCACATGTCATCTACACGAACACGTTAGGATCACAGTGTTTGTATCATATACAAAGTGGGCCACATCCATAGTGTTACCAGGGTAAGGTACCCAAACCTTATCCCCTTACTATAAACCCTTTAGGTTGTATCTCGAACCTTGATCCTTTATATGTACACTACATTCAGTTCAAGAGACATTTTACAGCCTTGGATGTTAGTTTATTGGATTTAGGGTTAAATCAAGGGCAATATCGTATATAACGAACAATAACTCTTTATTGAAATAATAACTCTTTATTACAATAATTAGACCAAAATTACAAACTGTGAGTTTTAGGGCACAAACCCCAACATGTTAAACCTCCAGATACCACTCAGCTAGAAAATTGACTTATCCTTACCTCGAAGCCCACACAGGAATGCACAAAACTCCCCGTTGTACGTAGAAACACATCTCCCTAACTAGCAAGCTCACAAATCACATAGCTCAGACCTGCCCCGCAAGACGCTCGTAAGCCTGAGCTCACTTTGGGACTGTTTCCACGCTCGTTGTGGCTCACCTCGAAGCACTCTCGTCTTTGGACTGTTATGCTCACCATGGCTCACCATGAGACATCATCGTCTCTAGACTTTCGTCACACATGTTGTGACTCACCACGAGATGACTTTGGACTCGACGTTGTGACTCCACTCTAGGACGCCGATGAACTAGCCCGCACAACACTCGTACTCCGTGCTAGCTTCTCGCCACACAAGGCTGCAGGGCAATGCTCTCTTAATAGGGTAAAGAAAGGGTTACTAGCCTAATGGTTCCTAAGGCATATCCCGTCTCGACTTGGTACCAAAGTCACAATTCAAGGAGGCGTACTAAAATCCAGACTAATCAGTCCACACTTTCCTCAACTAGCCAACTACTCAGTTTGGTCGATCCACCCCGACCTAACCACTCAATGGCAAATGACTCTCAGGGGAGGCCAACCATGGACCTCGCGCCACCACACCGAGTCTCACAACTTAGCAACGAAAACCCATACCAAACAACCGACCCGGAGGCCACACGTACCACTGCCACTGCAAGCCAGAAAATCCACCTTGTATATACCACATGCATGAAATTATTCAAGGGTAAAACCATTCCATTCGACGTACACAACGAAGCAAGATTCTATTCTACAGGCTACGCAAGCAAGCTCTCTCACTTGTAGGTATTTTTGCAAGATCCAACTGACTACTTACCTTGGGTCGAGAACCCAACAAGTCAGCCCTTTCTCTCAAACACCAGTGCAAACTTGCATAGGTAGACATGCCAAGAAAACTAAAACCCACCTAAACATTTGAGCGTTTAAACATTCTGAGTTCGAGCAACCACAAAAAAAAAACCCCAAACAAAACTTCATCAAGGTATTACTTACTGACCATGTGACTCTACAAACCGTACAACTTCAAATCTTTTTAGCAAGTTTGAATAAAAAATCAAACGACCTTAAGCCCATGGTGATAACACCCAAGTTATTACAGACGATCCCAACAAGGCCCACCATCCGTCACAAGCTCCATAAACACAAACTCAAAACGTGATTTCACAATCTAAATATTTCCACGCAAGAAATCAAATCAAATAGCAACATAGAGGGGCTTAATACAAATGACTACTTACTTTATTACGAGTCCAAGTACAAGGAGCTTACAACTCCTACTAAGAAAATCAAGTGCAACCTGTTAGAATTTTAAGCAACTAATACTTGAAATTCACAACATTGAATTTTAAGTTCAAAGATCAACTTGGAGCTTTTGTTCCAGGAGCTACCTTACCTGAAGCAATGCTGAAAGTTGTCTGAAAGTAGCTTGAATCAATCCAAACTCATCCAAAATGGCCTTTAAGCTTGATGGGTGCCCTGTAATTTAGTTCGACAGTCACAAGGTAAGTTTAAATGACTAACTACTAACCAAAACAACCTTTAAAACTCAACAAACTCACCTTAAAGTAGTCTGAAAGCTTACCCAAATAAATTCCTCTAATACGAACGCCTCCAACCTTGATCGAACTAGAATCACCATCGAACTAGAATCACCATCGAACTTAACTCCAGATTGTCTAAATTCGTGAATCCAAGGTTCAAACATCAAGTGTAATCGACTTCAAATCTACTTCGAACATGGTTGCACGCACGCAGGCTCACCGGAAGGCGACCTTGTAGCTGCGATCTTCCTACTGGTCGTGCAAATTGCGCAAGGGAGGGGTAAGACTAGCAGATTCGACGACTGGAGGGTCAACGGTCGGCGGTGTTCGCGTGAAGGAGGAGGGGAAGATGGTTGGGAGCGTCGCGATTGCCGGCGCAAGAAAAACACAAAGATGAAGGATGAGGTTGGGGTTTCGCTCGATGTCGTCGGCGAGGAAAGCTTCATGCATCGACCGACAAACGTTGGGGAAGGAGAAGATGAAAGACGGAGACAGTGACGCCTCTGGTCAACAGAGCGAGGAGACGACGATGGCAAGAAGGGAGAAGGGATGTCGACGTGAATGAGAGAGGGAGGTTCAGTGGTTGGGTCTTCGGCGGCTATGCTCGGCACGTCAAGGGGGGTCGTGCGCACGAGGGATCCCTCGATCCCTAATTTTTTTTAATTTTTTTAATTTTTTAATTTTTTCATTTCCCTTTCTCTTGAAAGAAAATACAAGCACTCTCTCCCAAATTCACCCCTAAATAAGATAGGTATTACACGAGTGACCTACACTTCGACCAATTAGTAGGGCCCTATTATTTCAATAATGAGCACTTTTGCCCCACATGATCTTTTATCCAAGGTGAGGGTGATTTTTTTTTTCTCGATATAAAGCATGAATGCAATAGGTGTTGCTGGTCCGTCGCTATCATAGTTAAAGATATGGAAAAAACTTAGATGCAATCTTGGTTGCACCTAAAATTGTACAACATACTTTACAAAAATAAAAAGAAAAAGTTTGGATTTTTTCCCCCAAAAAAAGAGAAAATGGTAGTGATAATATGGGTTGCACTTAATTGTATTTGAAAATATTGTACTAGCAAATATGATGTTGTCTATTCCAAGTAAAATAATATTGTCCCCGTGGGAGGTTTGATCTCCCTCCTTGCCATTGTTGAATTAAGAAGAAAAAACTAAATGTTTTATTTGAATGAATTTATAAAATAAATTATCTTAGTTCGATGGCCATAAATTGGAGTGAAAATATCTTGTTATTATTTTCCTAAAATACATTTTTTTCAACTTTTATGAATGTTCTGATTAGAGATGTCCACGAGACAAGGACAGATAATGGCTACTTCATCCTCATCCTCGTCCCCACCCCACATTTCATTCGTGGAAGAGGCTATATAATTTTCTGTGAAAGGGGGCAATGATTCCTCGTGAGAAATTCGGAATAATTCTCCGTTTATGATTTTAATGTTTCAAAATTTAATTAATAAAAATATATTTTTTTGAAATTTCTATTTAAATAGTTAATTTTTAATAAGGGATTTCTATTTAAGAGTTTTTTTCTTTAATAAATAAAATGATATTCAATAAAAGAATTATGTTTTATTATAATATATATATGAAAAAAAGGAAGAAATTGGGTGGGGATCACGGAGACGGAGACGGTGTTAATGGTCGATTTATTTGATTTCGTGTCTCTACGAAATTGTCAATTTATTATGATATTTAATGATTGCATTGCAATCGTTTTACAAAAAGAAAAAAGAAAAAGAAAAATAAAATTAAAGTTTTTATTGTAATCCGAAACGAGGTATATTATATTGAATAAAATTAAAACTACGAATATAAGGGTCTGTTTGGTAGGCAATCTGGATTTTGTTTTATATTTTTTAATTCAATGAGTTTACATTTTGTTTGGCAAATGGATTTGATATATAAAAAATGATTTTGAATTCTAGAATTGTAAAAGATGAAAATGGTTTTAAAATCTTATTTGCATTTGGAATGAAATTTTATTTGAAATTCCTTAAATTAATTTTTTTTTTTGTTTGGATGCTCATGAGAAATAAAAAATAAAGTATAACATTTTACTATTATCCTAAGTATAACATTTTACTATTATCCCTTATGGCAAGAGTTTTATTAATAATATTAAAAATAGATTGAGATAACGTTATCTTTTTCCAGAATGTTTTAATTCGGTAGCGTTGTCTAAATCTTTTCTCCTTCCCCTTTTCTATACTTGAGAGAAAAAAAAACTCGAGTAAATCTCTGAATTTCGACTTCCCATTTTCATAAATTAGATTCGATATAATTGGTTTCAATTCTCGTTGACTTGCAAGATGCACCGTATTTAAAATAATAATTAAAACTCTTTCATTATGGTTTGACTAATTAGACATCTGTAAATCAATCTTTATGAAATTTTAAAAAGTGTAAAACAACTTCTAATTCGATATCATTGGTCATTTGTTCTTGGGACATGTAGATCTATTTTTTGGGAAGTGGAGACTAAACCAATACACTAACAAAAATTTGTTTTAGGAATCTTTGAATCTATTTCGAAAGGCCAAACTTCGGTTTGTTTTCTTACTAATTAAATCGTTACCAAATGAGACTTAAAGTGCTAATAGTAAAAATGTAAAAGTTCATAATATTAAGTTAAAGTAATGTTTTCGAAATCTTTTCAAGATTTTTTTTTCAAGATTAATAGCTCATAAATTTCTATTCCCTCCCAAATTAGGGCATATTTGTAATAAAATCATGAAAATTATGTTCATTTTCCTTGATGTAAAATCATTAAAAAAAAATTTCATAAAATAAAACCAATAGAGAAAAGGGGCAAGTATTATTATTATTATTATTATTATTATTTTTTGTTTTATGAGAACGGAAAAGGGACAAGTATAATATTAAATGACATGAAAGTACACTGAATAGTCACTACAGAAATTATAATCCTTTGATAAAAGTTGGAGTTTGTCAAGGATAACAACCTAACCAAAAATATGATAGTTTTATAATAAAGTGCAACTCTAGATCTGTTGACCAAAGTTTTCAGAAATGAACTCATAATGACAGTACATAGCGGTAAAAAAAGGTTATATAACAAATTTTAGTTCTTAAATTTATTGGTTGTGTCTATTTGGTCTCTAAATTTTAAAAAATGTCTAAGTCTTGAACGTTCAATTTTATATTTGATAGTTTTCCAAATTTTAAAAATATCTAATAGGCGCTTGATGTTAAAGTAGGACTCTAACATATCTAATTTTCTTAGAAAAAAACTAATTTATATTTGTTTACGTCTTAACTAAATTCTCAGTTTTATGTATCTAGTAGGTTTGAAAATTTAAAAAAACGCGGAAGAAGTTAACGACTTATTAGAATAAAATTGAACATTCAAAGACCTAAAATATACAAAATTAAAAGTCTAAGGACATATTAGACATTTTTTTTAAGTTTAGGAATTAAATAGATACAAATATAAAAGTTGAAGAATCTATTAGATACTTTTTAAAGTTCAAGCATCAAATTGACACAAATCTATTTTTTTTACTTGTTATCTTATATAATTATTTTATACCACGTAGTTATGGGGTAATTGTAGTAATCTTTTTGTCCCTTTTTGTTGTAGATTTACCTCACGAAAATGCTTTATATATTTTTTCACCTCGACAGACCTAGTTAATATTCATTGCAACGTCACCCATAATAGTTCTTACTCTAAATCTCAAAACTTTAAAGAAAAGAAATGTAACGCCCCCACTTTTACAACATAAGTTCCTAGGGACATTACTACTCATGCATACATTCGAGGCCTTAAATAACCTTAAATAAGTAAAAATTGATAATTCAAATCGATTTAATTTGGGATCCCATAAATACAAAACATTTACAACTAACTAACTTTGGCCTCAATTTAAAAATCGTTATATTACATAAGCGAAACTAAAGTCATTTTTAAAAAAATACTTTCTAAATCATGTATCTGAGAAAAATCTTGACTTGGTTCCCATGACTTCAGAGCGCATCCCCGTCACTACTTTGGTATGCCCTCGCTTTACCTAAAAACATTTTAAAACAGAGAAAACACAACAAAGGTGAAGGGGTGAGTATTATAAAATACACAGTAAGTGGGGGTCGGGAAGTGCAAACACATGCAACATGACTTTCCTTTAAACATGACTTTTATACATGACTATTATTCGTGACTTTTAAAATCATAAAACTTTCTGTTGTGGGACCTAAAACTCTTTTCATAAAATCATGACTTTCTTCTTTGGCTATAAGTGGTCAATTGAGTCTACCTGAACCTTTTCATATTGAGTCCTCTCACAGCACTCTATATAGGTTTGAGTCCTCACAGCACTCCTATAAGATTTGAGTCCCTCACAGCACTCCTATAAGTTTTGAGTCCCTCACACAGACCCCTATAAGTTTGAGTCCCTCACAGACTCCTATAAGTTTGACCCATAGGCTCTCTGATGCATGTTTTACCATGCATAAATTCTCAGGAGACCAATTGCCACAACCCACATAACATGTTCATATACACACAATATGCATGAGGTCCCATATGTCAGTCACACATATATAGGCAGTCATAATGATGCACAATCACATAATCATGGCATAGCTTTCATAAATTTAAAACCTGAGTCAATCATTCATAAAGCATAAATACATTTACATTTTCAAATAAGTATTCATCACAATAGCATAACTGAACATCTCACTATATGTAAATATACATAACTGTGTAAAAGAAACTCATTTTCAAATACTTTAAAAATTATTTCTATTCGGGTTCCCTCAGACCCTTAAATCACTTGGAACCCTCTCAAATTCCAAGATTAAGTTCTTTTCTAAATCTTTTGGAAATTATTTACTTAAGGTCATTTCAAACCCTTTGAAATATTTCTTTTCTAAGTTCAAGTCTTAAGCATAAATCCTGGGAAACCATTCTTTGAAATAAATCCATGATAATACTCTTTTTGGAGTAACCTTTGAATTTCATCTTTTGCAATAAATATTTCATAAAATACGCTAACTCCCATTTTCAAAATCATTTATAGAAAATCCCTTACCTTAGCATAGCTTGAAACTCTTCAAGTTCCGTTCCTAATTCAAGGTTCCTATCAAACTTGCTCGGTACTCGAATTCCTTCAATCCAACCCATTTTCCTAACTAAACACATAATGAGTAAACTTATTTTTCAAATCCAATAAGAGATAAGTCGAATTACCACTCACCGAGGCTAAAAACGAACTCGAGGGATCAAAACAGGGATGGGTGAAAATAGCTCGTGAAGCGGCGCGCGTGTGATGTCGGAGACTGCGCGTAATGGCGCGTGAAAGTCAGATCTGTGAGCGTCGTGAACCGATCTATCTAAAACCGATCCTAAGACCTCAAAAACCGATCGAAATGTAGACGAATCGCTCGAACCAAAAGTTGAACCGGCGGCTGCTTCTCTTCCGCATTTACGGCGCGAAGTTTACGACGATGGCCGGCTACAAAAAAAGCGATTTGACGCAGTCAATCTCGTTTTCTGGCGAACGTTTATTTTTCGGCGAGAACTTGCTTGCACAGTAGTCGACTCTTCATGCCTCAGTTGTTGGTGGCTTGTTGATGGACGACCAGTTTTTCAGTTCAGGTAGCAGACTACGGTGGCGAACTCGCACGACGCAAGGATTTGATCGGCCGGAGTGCCTCCGACGGCTGCTCGACGTGCTAAACACGAGGGTGCCCTCTTCGCGTAGGTTTGCTGATTGGGTAATCGGGTTGTTCTTGGACGTGCGGCTGGAGCACAAATCGACAACAATGGAGGAAGAAGGAGATGGTCTCGTAAACCGTGCCTTAAACCAGAAACCCTAATTTCATTTTTAACAAATTACTAAAAATGCCCTTCTTTTAACCATAACTACTAAAATGTTTTTGGGCTTATTTAATTGCTTTTCAAGAGATCTTTAATCAACAAAAATTCCCACTTAACACAATATTATCTTGAATTTGTAACTTCAAATCCCAATTAATTTAAATTCCAATAAATTAGACCAAAACACAAATTTAAAAGGTACTTAAAGTTCTGGGGCATTGCAATCTTCCCTCCTTAAGAACTTTCGTCCTCGAAAACTTCTAATCTTGTAATACTTTGGGAAAGCTTGCTCACACCTGCTCCTCTCGGTCACGACGAGTCTTCGATCCTTATGCAAGAATTAGCACTAGCTGCTCCTCAAGTATCACACCTTGGCGTAAACTTATTACCCAACGACCTCATAACTTAAAATTGAGCTCGTTTTCTTCACTGGAGTCTTTCTACTAAGGTCACATAACTGATGCCCTTGACTCAAATTCTAAATTTGGAAAGTTCCAGATTCAAATTCTAAGATAACTCGGGATATTTAGCTCGTACTTTCTTCTCTAGTTCTTTAATTAGTCTCTTCTTTCTTGTGATTTTTAGAATGAAATTCTTTGCTAAATCGATTCCATTGTTGTTGAGCCTCAAAATCCCCTTTAAGGTTTGCTGCACCAACTACTAGCATTTATTTCAAGGAATGACTCGATCGCTTCCCCTAGTCATCGCCTCCATAACCTTATCACCCTCACCAAAGATATGACTTCGTTAAAAATAGAGTCAACAACTTTGTTCGATTGTTCAAGACTCTTCACATTATTGGTTAACCTCTCGCTACTCCCAACAACCTTTTAGTAAACGTTGCAGTGACAATCCCACTCGCATACTTAATTAACTTTGGGGCTTTTTATTGCAATCAATAACTCGTTGAAAGTTTTTAGTCATGGTAGGAGTAACCCAAGCTTAGGTCTCCTTTGGTTGTCGTGACACATGAAATGTTCCATACAACTCTGCCAATCTTATTACAAAATGCTCCGAAAATTTCGGCAGCATAACGACATAACTACAACAATGCCAGACTTTTCTCTAACACCTGTTTGATAGAAATTGCACTTCTAAAACCAGACAACCAACCAATCATGCCTCCAAACTTCATTTCAAGATTACTCAGGGTTCAGAAACACACAATACACAAATGTTGAACGACCAAATATAAGAGAAACTCAATTTCTTTAATTGCCAACAATGATTCTTCCAAGACAAGATAATCTAACAATTAGGTTGCGACCTCAACTTTAAAACAAACTTTAAAAGTAGGTTGCGACCTCAACTTTAAAATAAACTTTAAAAGAGGTTAACAAACTCCTCTTGACTTATCTTGCTTTAGAGCGAAATCAATTATAGATTATCACGCTAAGTGTCAAAGTTTTCATTACAAGTTCTAGGTCATGAATGAAGAAACTTAATTTAACTTAACCTATGTTTATCTAGTTAACATAAGGTGTAACAATGAACCTCTAATGTGGAATTAACACGTCACTTGGTGCTTTTAAGGAGCATCATTGTAACCTGCAAATCTATCCGTCGACTCAGATACTGTAAGAACTTACTGAAACTAATCGTTGCTTGAAATTTTGAAAAACATGTTTCACGAGGTTCATCCTACACCAATGAGTCACCTTCTTGAGCAAACTGTGATTAGGGAAAGACTATTCTCAAGAATTTCTGAACAATTACCTGTTGTAACATGCTAGACTCAGAAAACTTCATACTTCAGTAACAATAGTAAGACAAGACCACAGTGTAACTACCTCTATCCTTGCAGGGTCCATAGAGACTTCTCTCTTGACACCATGGTTTCCTTAAGGACACTTCTTGAAATCAAAATTCTTATTTAGAAAACTTTACATATAACCTATTTTTCTTAAAATTACTATAACCCTTCTAGGTTACTATTTATATCCTTCATAAACTTAGGCTTTACCACCCTAACCTCAATGGTGACCAAACCCTTCTAAAGTGTTTTTTTTTTCTATCTCTTCTTAGACTTGGATTATACCAGAATATCCCCAATAACTTATTCACGACCATACTTAGAGATTTCCTGAACACTAAATGCATCAAGTCTATAAACGTTGTGGGTGCTTTAGTCAAATCTACATGACTTTATAATGTTCATAACGTGATTTGAGAGCTATCTTGGGAGATCTTATCCCTGATTCTTGACTGGTGATAACTTGACCTCGTATTCATCTTAAAGGACACTGTGTTCCTTGTAGCGGGTGGAAAAGGTCGTTCATCCAAGGGAGAAAAAATTCATTCTTAGCAGCAACTTTCTTCAACCTCCAATAATCTCCGCGCAACATATGGATACATTTTTCCTCCTTTACGAACAACACTAATACTCCTTAGGGTTATATATTACTAGTAACTCTTTATATAAAAGGTCTTGCACCTATAACTTGAGCTCTTTTAACCTTACTGGAAGCATTCGGTAAGGAGTATTAGAAATTACTGACGCCCTACACTAAATCTCATGCTCAAATCTAGCTTTTGTACTGGTGGTAACCTTGGGAGATCCATTTACTTTATTAACGCGAACCTATTTTTCTCCTTTTAATCAGAATGAGAACCTCCTAGCCTTACTCCAATAGTTGGACGACTACTACCATTGATGAATCCTTAAAGGCTATTTGGCTTATTCCCCTCATACAAACAAGGACAAGACCATTAAACTTTCCTCAAATACTCAAATCATCCCTATTTAGTCCGCTGCTCGGGGAAAAATGAAACTATACCACATAGGATTTCAAGGTTAACCTCTCATATTATTTCTCCCAAGTTATACATATATATTTAACCAAAAGGTGGAGAATTAGTGGCGAGGTTCCTTATACAAATTTCAAAAGCTTGAATACACAAGTGACCAAATGAATGTCAATTCGTGCACAAGTTTCTGGAGTCCCGACAATCAATTCTCTTGTGTTCTCAAACTAAAACTCTAACTCCTTACTTTTCCTCTTTATACTTGTCTTTATTAAGTTCATTTAGTTTATGATATCACTTTTGAAACTTCATACCATGCCTATCTGCAGTAACACATTAATTGTGTATATCCCTGTAGCTTTCCTATCAGAGCAATAGTATAAATAAAATCGAAGTGTTTCAAGTATTTTGAAAAATTAATTTTTCATCTCAACATTAACAATCTATTTTTCCATTTAAATCTCGAGTCCATTTTTTTAAAAACACCTTTGCTCTTTTTACTTTTCAACTCCTTAAATATCATAGTTATGTATTCACTTGAGGATGAAGGGACTTTATTTAGGACCCACAATGTCGAGAACTCCAAAGTGGCACGTTTACTAAATCTCATACCTTTTTATCCATTGTTCCAGCATGAATGAATGAGACCACTAACCTCTTACCGAACACATTCAAACCTTGAACTTCTCAAGAGTAGTCTTAACTTTTATCTTTGAAAACTATACTTAAGTAATCTAGTTGCTTAGCGACCTTTAACACTCTAACCTCATAAGTCTTACTCTTCCCTCCCTTGGCCTAAGCAAACCTTTTCAATAACCCACAACATGTGTTTTATGGCTATAAAACTTCATTTTTAGCGTAAACATTCTTAACTAAAACATTTTCCTTTCTATCGTCAATAGTAGGGATCACATGTATTCTTTTTCCTTTCGGCGTGAAAACACGTCGACTCCATACCATATCTACATAAAACTTTACAAACAGACCCTTTCTGTCTTTAGCTAACCAATAGAAAACATATTCTCATTCTTTCGAGCTCATGAATATATTACGCTCAAATTTCATATACATCTAACTGTACATAAAAAAAAATATGTAATTTGCTTTTCATAGACAAAAACAAGCTTTATTTCAAAAGCATACCTGGCGACGACTGGGAATTGCTACATAGCCATGGGATACTTGTTGCTTACTCTGTAAGCGAGTCTACAAGACCTATGACCTTGGGACAACATAAGTTCCTAGGGACATTACTACTCATGCATGCATTCGAGGCCTTAAATAACCTTAAATAAGTAAAAATTGATAATTCAAATCGATTTAATTTGGGATCCCATAAATACAAAACATTTACAACTAACTAACTTTGGCCTCAATTTAAAAATCGTTATATTACATAAGCGGAACTAAAGTCATTTTTTAAAAAATACTTTCTAAATCATGTATGCGGAAAATCATGACTTGGTTCCCATGACTTCTGTAGCGCATCCCCGTCACTCGCCTGGTATGCCCTCGCCTTTACCTAAAAACATTTTAAAACAGAGAAAACACAACAAAGGTGAAGGGGTGAGTATTATAAAATACACAGTAAGTGGGGGTCGGGAAGTGCAAACACATGCAACATGACTTTCCTTTAAACATGACTTTTATACATGACTATTATTCGTGACTTTTAAAATCATAAAACTTTCTGTTGTGGGACCTAAAACTCTTTTCATAAAATCATGACTTTCTTCTTTGGCTATAAGTGGTCAATTGAGTCTACCTGAACCTTTTCATATTGAGTCCCTCACAGACCCCTATAGGTTTGAGTCCCTCACAGATCTCTATAAGATTTGAGTCCCTCACAGACCCCTATAAGATTTGAGTCCCTCACAGACCCCTATAAGTTTGAGTCCCTCACAGACTCCTATAAGTTTGACCCATAGGCTCTCTGATGCATGTTTTACCATGCATAAATTCTCAGGAGACCAATTGCCACAACCCACATAACATGTTCATATACACACATATGCATGAGGTCCCATATGTCAGTCACACATATATATAAGCGATCATAATGATGCACAATCACATAATCATGGCATAGCTTTCATAAATTTAAAACCTGAGTCAATCAATCATAAAGCATAAATACATTTACATTTTCAAATACGTATTCATCACAATAGCATAACTGAACATCTCACTATATGTAAATATACATAATTGTGTAAAAGAAACTCATTTTCAAATACTTTAAAAATCATTTCTATTCGGGTCCCCTCAGACCCTTAAATCACTTGGAACCCTCTCAAATTCCAAGATTAAGTTCTTTTCTAAATCTTTTGGAAATTATTTACTTAAGGTCATTTCAAACCCTTTGAAATATTTCTTTTCTAAGTTCAAGTCTTAAGCATAAATCCTGGGAAACCATTCTTTGAAATACATCCATGATAATACTCTTTTTGGAGTAACCTTTGAATTTCATCTTTTGCAATAAATATTTCATAAAATACGCTAACTCCCATTTTCAAAATCATTTATAGAAAATCCCTTACCTTAGCATAGCTTGAAACTCTTCAAGTTCCGTTCCTAATTCAAGGTTCCTCTCAAACTTGTTCGGTACTCGAATTCCTTCAATCCAACCTATTTTCCTAACTAAACACATAATGAGTAAACTTATTTTTCAAATCCAATAAGAGATAAGTCGAATTACCACTCACCGAGGCTGAAAACGAACTCGAGGGATCAAAACAGGTGGACCGAAAATAGCTCCGGCGAGCGGCGGCGCGTGTGGTGTCGGAGACTGCGCGTAATGGCGCGTGAAAGTCAGATCTGTGAGCGTCGTGAATCGATCTATTTAAAACCAATCCTAAAACCTCAAAAACCGATCGAAATCTAGACGAATCGCTCGAACCAAAAGTTGAATCGGTGGCTGCTTCTCTTCCAGACGGCGGCGACGAGTTTACGACAGTGGCTGGCTACGAAAAACAGTCTTGACGCAGTCAATCTCGTTTTCTGGCGAACGTTTATTTTTCGGCGAGAACATGCTTGCACAGTAGTCGACTCTTCATGCCTCAGTCGCTGGTGGCTTGTAGATGGACGACCAGTTCTTCAGTTCTTGTAGCAGACTACGGTGGCGAACTCGCACGGCGCAAGGATTTGATCGGCCAGAGTGCCTCCGACGGCTGCTCGACGTGCAAAACACGAGGGTGCCCTCTTCGCGTAGGTTTGCTGATTGGGTAATCGGGTTGTTCTTGGACGTGCGGCTGGAGCACAAATCGACAATAATGGAGGAAGAAGGAGATGGTCTCGTAAACCGTGCCTTAAACTAGAAACCCTAATTTCATTTTTTTAACAAATTACGAAAATGTCCCTTCTTTTAACCATAACTACTAAAATGTTTTTGGGCTTATTTAATTGCTTTTCAAGAGATCTTTAATCAACAAAAATTCCCACTTAACACAATATTATCTTGAATTTGTAACTTCAAATCCCAATTAATTTAAATTCCAATAAATTAGACCAAAACACAAATTTAAAAGGTACTTAAAGTTCTGGGGCGTTGCAAGAAACTTGTTATCTTACAAAATTTAAGAACACACAAAAGAAGAAGATTATAACGCTGAATATAACTTTCTTTGAATTGCAATGATCCTTTATATAATATCCCAAAAACACACATCTAAAAGATACAAATTAAATACATGTATACATACTATTCATGTACTTTAACAAGAAAATCTCCGTGCATCTACTCATTCATGGTATCTAAAAATTATAAACCCATGTATTTGTATCATTAGCTCATTATTTATATCAATATCGATAATTAAATCAATATTGATTGAATTTTAATATTAAAATTGAACATTTCGATATACGAATTTATTAAGTTTGTATATTTATTTAGGTGGCCATGTATAGCAAATATCGTACTTGCAGGTGTTAGTATTAAACAACCAAAGATCTTTTTCACCCACGATCCATAAACAGTTTGTGCAAAGCGATCTGTCTCTTTCATCCTTGTAAATCTCAAAGTAATGAAACGAACCAGGCCACTGGAAGCTGCAATGGAACAACGTTGTACCAAAGAAGTTTAGTCGAAAGCTGAATTGATAGTTGATCAAAGGTGGCAGCTGGTGAATTCCAAAATCGTCATTGCAAGATTAGCAATGAATAGTGAGTTGATTGTGACTTTTTAAAGCATTTGTAATATTTATTGTGACCAGTCCTTCTGTGGTAAATAGGCTAGCGAAAAAACACCGAGATTAATGGAGATAGTACAAGTTGTGAAAATGAATGCTCCATTTTTTTAAATTGGAGAAAGAGAAAGAGAGATGAGTACACAAACCTATGTAGACTTGGTGTGTTTCTCTTTTATATTGGCTACGAAGGAGTGTAAATGTAGAAATTCAGACTTATAAACTGTAACAACCCTAAAACGTAGGATCAATCTAGCTAGGGAGGTTACTCAGCCACGCCGTGAATTTCGACAGCATAACGACATAACCAGGAAATAACCAAAATATGGAATTTCTTGTTTTGGAAAGAGATAAAAAAGGGAATATGGAATTTCTTGTTTTGGAAAGAGATAAAAAAGGGAAGTTTCATTATTATATTTTGAATTCTTGTTGTTAAACGATATGTTTGAAAAACTGAAAAAGATATTTCCCATAAATGAGGGTAATTATATTATCATCCGTTTTCTCTTTTGACAATCGTCTTATTTTTTTAATAAATAAATAAATATATAATGGCCAACATCTTATTTTCTTATCTGTATTTTAATTTTAAATTTGTTCCAAATTTGGTTGTGTCTACATGCAAGGCTAAGAAGAGTATTTGTTTTCACGACTTCGGCTACGCTCAATATGAGTAAATATACCTGTAAAAAAAGCGTAAATATATCTACAATAGGTATGTATTTGTAAAAGTTGGTTAAATTTGGAGTAATTAATAATGTACATTACACGACTAAGAAGAGATGATGCACAAATAAAATTAGTGTTTAAAAAATTTATAGCATTTAAATTGAAGCATTATATTACAGACATAATTTTTGTAGAACACTTGTAAAATTAGGCCGCTACGATGGAGTTGGTAAGATTACCAAATCTTACACAAGAGTTGGTAATCTTACCTTCATTAGATATATATGTGTAAATAAATTATTTTCATAAATTTGTAGTGTTTTTAACCACTCAAAATGACTTTTTAAAAAAGGAGTAAGAAAAAGAGTTTTTAAGTGATTAACTGGGAACCCTCTCAAATTTGTATGATACACCAAAATGATCAAAATGCTCTCATACTAGTGTTGTCCATCGTTGGCCACCGTCAATGATAACCTTCGACAAATGGCAACCTCCAATATTGACAATTTCCAATGATCGATGCCAATGTCAGTGACCGTCTTTGGCGACCAACAACAACTGCCAACGAGGATTTTTTACCATCATTTTGAGCAACCACTTAGACGATCCCTCTAGCTATGATGAATCAGTCCTAGTGTGTTTTAAATACAAATGTGAACTTTATTAGTTCATATTGTTTAATAGTCATCCTTTATAAAAATATTTTGAGTATAAATCAAACCAAATTTGTGTATAAATTTTTTTTGAAAAAATGTAACCAATTTTTTAATTTTTAGGGTCGGGCCAGAGAGAACTTTATGTGTAGACCAACAAACATTGGTTGATTTTATCATATATTAAATATCTAGTACTAAATAATTAATGGTATGATATTTATTTAGTTGACTATGAGTATTATATGATGTTCTTCACAAATACATATACATTTTGTTTTTTCAGTTCAACATATAGAGTAAGGGATTCCAACCTCTAAATAGTTTGTTAATTAAAAGAAAGATAAAAAGATGAAATGTGAGCAACCCATATTGGTTTCATAACAAATCTTTAAATTTTTATCTTACTATATATGGTCAATTAAGTGAATTGCCTTTATATGGTGTTTTTTAAAAAACGACCTTTATATGGTATGTTCATATATAGTACCCTTCCCTAGTTTATATAACATTTTTCAAATTAAAATATTTAAATTATTATTGTCTTACTATATATATATATATATATATATATATATATATATGACTGATTGTGAGATGCCTTTATAGGATATGTTGTTGGTATTATCCTTTTCTTATATGACACCATGTTTATGTTTTTCTTAAATAAAAAAAAGAAAGAATAAGAAACTGTTACCAAATGACAAAAGTTGTGGCTAGAAAGTGAGTATAGTTTAGCAGTAATTGACATGTACCCCGACCAAGAGGTTAGAGATTCAAATCCCTTATCTCAAAGTATTGTTGTTAAACTCAAAAAAGAAAATAACAAAAATTGTTGTAATTTTCTTTATTATTAAAAAATAAAAAATAAGACACGATAAATAAAAATCAAAATGTTATCGAATGGACCCAATACTTGCCGTCATTTATAGAAATTTACCAAGTATAATTGTTTGCAAGTATAAAAGTGAAACAACCAAGCACAAGTGTTTCTATACTTGACTCTCTTATTCTCTTTTTCATTTTTAACAATTGCACTGCCTCTACTAATCCGTTGTTTTTTTCTAAGTTCATATGCCATCAAAAGATCCATCTTCTCTCCCCAAATGATTACGGTTACATAACAAATACTTTAGAAAGTCATTGGTTCAGTTTAGATTTGCAATGTGATTGGGGAGTCCATAAGATGTCTTCTTACAATGTTGTTCTTTTGTAGCTTACAGTTGCCTAGCTCATTTAATTACTTGGATATCTACAAGGACATGGGGGCATTGCAATAATAGGTTGTATTTGGTGAATTCTAAGTGAAAAGGATCCCTGTAAGCACAACTATATTACCAGGAAGTACGATGTTTGCTATACATAGGGTGCTTAAATGAATATAAGAAATCAATATATCTATCAATGGAAAAGTTTGATTTAATATTAAAAAATATATCAATAATTGTTATATATACGTTGTATTAGTATTATTTTTTTAAAACCATGCTAGTATGGATTATAAAATAAATATCGAACAACATATCAATAGTAGAGTCATAAATACTAATAAGATTTGTAACTTATTTGAGAAATGAAGAATACTTTCTTTGTTAATTGTATTATAAACATTATACGTGTAAATGCTCATTCTAAATGCCTCTTTGATACCTATGTCAAGTGGCAAATTCTCCATAGTCAAAGTGTCTCTCATGTGTCCAACAAAAGCTATGGGGAAAATTTCTAGTCCTATGTAGTTAGCAGGACTCCATACCTCTTCCAATATATGATCGTCACTTGACATTTTATTTTATTGTTAAAATTTAATATAAATTAATAGTATAACTTATTTATCTTTCTCTCAACTAACTTCTTTCTCTTTCCTTATTTAAACTTCAAATTTCTTTCTCTCTCTTTGATTAAACAAAATAAGACTACATGCCCAATTTGAAATCACTGTTTTTTATCTCATTTAACTATTTGTTTCTATTTTTTGACACTAATTAAAATTTATTTTATTTAAAAAAAAAACTTATTCAACACCTTCATCTTTTTTATCTTCAGCTTACCAAGGTTTAACTTTATTTTCCATCAAAATCTCTGTTATTTTCCTTTGTAGAAGGTTTGCACTCCAACAATTTTTATCAATTTTTTTCTTTTTCCCTTTTTCTCTTTATTTGTAACACATTTCTATATGTTTTATTTATTTCTTGAATGTAGAAATATTTGGATATATTCATCCTTACATAAAAAAAGTATTTAGGTATGTTATATCATATGTTTAAGTTTTTTTATTCTTTTTAGTTAATTGTTTATTTATAAAACTTTGATAATGTTTGTATCTATATTTTTTTAATTATTTTTTTAGTATTATTATTATTATTAAATTTTAGATTTAGTTGATAACTTTGTTGCTGAAGCAATGACTAACTCAGAACATCTACATATGAGTAAGTTTTCCCGTTCATTGAACATATAAATTACACTCTTGCTGAAAGAAATATAATAATTATTTATTTTTTTTAAATGATTAAAGTTACAGAATTGAGAAATATAATAATTAAAATGAAATAAAAAATATTCTTACTTATTTTATTTTATTTTCTCTCCACCTAACTTCACTAAAATCCCCTCCATTCCCCCATCTTGATTCATGTGTTGTACAATAAGTAGCTAAATATGTATAGGACCTCACACACTCAACTCACAGATTTTACACTCGGCACACTCGTGTTTACACACAAAGGTAGACTATTTGGGAAAAGTGGCTAACTGATGAATTTTGGGTAGGCTAATATGGATAAAGCAATTCTTGTAATAGTGAGCTATTCAAGGAAACCAAGTCAAGATATATAATCATGAAATAACAACAATTTAGAACAAAGAAAACAAAGAGAGCAAAGAAAGGATCAAGAAGAAAGTTGCTGGAAATTTTCGGATGAAATTGCACACTGAACTGAAATTTCAAAAACGAGCATACTATGTTACGATTTTGATAAAATGCTCTTCTACACGTTGAAAGATAACACTTAAATATAGCCTTTTATTTCAGCACAAAGAATCAAATTCAGAGTGTAACGCCCCAGAAGTAAAACATTTAACCTATTTCCATCTGTGTCCCAGGTTTGAATCCTACCAACAACACTTATTTTTTAGATAGTGTCTTCACTCTTACAAGCAGTCATGGATGATATAGTGACGCAACCAGGTCGCAGGAGATCCTGGGTCTGGGGCGTTACAAATGGTATCAGAGAGAAACCTCTCCCAGTAAGATGTGGTTAGGGGACGAACCAAGGCGGAAGCTGGTGGGCATGTGTCGCCGGAGGAGGAGAGGGGTACATGAATGTACCGAGCCCACATCCCCCAATGAGAGGATTACGAGGATATGAAAGCATGGTGCCCGAGGAAAAGGGGTACATGCGAGTGACCATGAGGATATGAAAGTATAGTTAAGAATGACTTAAAAGAATTGATAGCTACTACCTATAACAACAAGGTGCGCCTTCCTTTTCGGTGGCTCAATCATAGGAACTCCACAGTTAAGCGTGCTTCGCATGGAGCAATCCTATGTTGGGTGACCTCTTGGGAATTTTCCTAGGGAGCATGTGAGTGAGGACAAAGCATGCTGAAAGGACCTCGTGTTGGTTTGTAGGGTTAGTGTTTTCACTCTAACAAGCAGTCATGGATGATATAGTGACGCAGCCAGGTCGCAGGAGATCCTGGGCCTGGGGCGTTACAAATGGTATCAGAGCGAAACCTCTCCCAGTAAGATGTGATTCAGGGACGAACCAAGGCGGAAGCTGGTGGGCATGTGACGCCCAAGGAAGAGGGGTACATGAATGAACTGAGTTCACATCTGAATGAGAGGGATCTTGAGGATATGAAAGCATGGTGCCCGAAGAAAAGGGGTACATGCGAGCTAGTGACCATGAGGATATGAAAGTATAGTTGAGGAAGGCTTAAAAGAATTGATAGCTACTACCTATACCAACAAAGTGCACTTTCCTTTTCGGTGGCTCAATCATAGGAACTCGGAATTTCCTAGGGAGCATGTGAGTGAGGACAAAGCATGCTGAAAGGATCTCGTGTTGGTTTGTGGGGATAGTGTCTTCACTCTAACAAGCAGTCATGGATGATATAGTGACGCAGCCAGGTCGCAGGAGATCCTGGACATGGGGCGTTACACAGAGGTTATCAAGGAGTTGAACTTGGAATTAAGAGCATCAAGTGCAGTAATTACAAAACTGGAAAAATTCAGCAAAATGTGTTTGGAAACTTATTAGACCTTCAAATGAACATGCAATTGGTCTAACACTTAATAGAAAACAATGATAACTAATGGCACAACACTTTTATCTGATATTGGGTCAGATTTTATGGATCAAACACAAAATTTGCATGAACAACTCATAAACTTTTTTTTTTAGATGCTTCTTTTTTTAAAAAAAAAAACTTTAAGATAGATATGAGATTGGAGTAAAGAAAATGAAGAACAATGGATGAAATAGAATGAAGGAAATGAATAGACAAAATTTCAAGGATAGATGAACAAACTTAAAAAGAAAGATAGAATCAATTCTAGAGTAGGCCACAAAGATGCAACCTATGCTCTAAAACCAAAATGATAAGGCAACTATCTCAATAATGTTTGAGAACTCCCCTTATTCAAGGTGAACCCCCACAACAATAATAAAAATAACTCCAATAACGAAATGATAAAGTAACCCCAAAAAAGTTAAACAGATTTTTACTTAGAAAATTTGATCGATGATCAAGAAGTAAGGAGAACTTGTAACTAACTTTAAGATTTCAAACTCTCCACAATCTAATTGATCAAACTAGATTGAAAGTTCTAAAACATGCATTCTAAACAAAAGAATACAAAGAAAGCATAAAGCTTGAGAGACTAAGCTCAATATGAGATTTCATTCAAATTCGACTTGTGTTCAAATGACAAAATGACAACCTATTTATACTAATTGAAAGGACATATTGAAAGGACGCATCCCTTCACCTATACAGTCTAAATTCAACCTCCAACCCTTGAAATTCATACATGAACCATATTAAATGTAAATACATGAATTAAATAAGTACATAATGTATTAAAGATGTGAATGAATCTAGATTTTTAGATTCATTATGATTCTTAGAGAAAAAGGTGTCTTATCAAGCTTGAAAGGATGCAACTCTTTAGCTTGGAAGTAAGAGTTGAAGTTTTGTTGTAGTATTTAGCTCTAATGATTGGATTTTATGCCAGTATGATTGGCTCGTCATTGGCTTGAATTTGCATTGACTCCATTGACTTTTAATATGAGCTTCATTTGAGCTTAACTGAGCTTGTTGAGCTTTGGATTTTTTTTGTAGACTTCTCTTATGGTCTTCCTGGCCATTTATTATCTTATCAAGACATTTTCTACCTTTCATGTCTCGAATATGCTCCTGCAGCAACAATATCGAGAGAAAAGCTTTAAAAAGTATTCAAAACTCATTTCATGTCTTCTTGTGGCTGAACAAAACAACGAGCTATTAATAAAAAATCATGAATCTCGACCAACTAGGGCAACACCATTCCCTAAAGTGAATGTTGTGAATTTTAACAATCGAGGTCGAGGTCGTGACCGCGGTAGGAGAAAAAATAATTATTTTCGTGGTGGACATTATAATTATGTCTGGCAGACTGCGCAACTACACACACAATACTTATAAACAGAAAATATTTTTCTAAATTGACAATGCTTGAAGCAAAAGTCAATACTATATCAGGTTCCGCAGACTTGATTGAAGGTTTTGGAAAAGCAAGTTTTATCTTACCTAGAGCAACAAAATTTTCAATTAAAAATGTTTTGTTCTCTAGCAAATCAAAGAGAAATGTATTGAGTTTCAAAGATATACGTAAGAATAGTTGTCATGTTTAAACTGATCGTAAAAAAAATATAGAGTGTCTCTATATCACATCTATTATTTCACATGAAAAACGTATATTAAAAACCTTGTCTGCTTTTTCTTCAGGATTATATTATACTCATATACGAGTGATCGAAAGTTATGCAACAATGAACCAGAAGTTCATGAATCCAGAAATATTCAGTGTTTGGCATGATTGATTAGGTCATCCGGGATCAATAATAATGAGAAAAAATTATTGAGAATTCACATGGACATCTATTAAAGAACCTGAAGATTCTTCAATCCAATGAATTTCCATGTGATGCTTGCTCTCAAGACAAATTAATCATTAGACCATCACTAGCTAAAGTGGGGATTGAATCACCTACATCCTTGGAACAAATTCATGGTGATATATGTGGACCTATTAACCCACAAAGTGGACAATTTAGATATTTCATGGTATTGATTGATGCATCCAGTAGATGGTCACATCTATGTTTATTATCAAGTCGAAATCTTGCATTTGCAAGACTACTTGCTCAAATAATTAAATTAAGAGCACAGTTTCCTGATTATACAATTAAGGTCATTCGTCTTGATAATGCCGGTGAATTTATATCCCAAGCATTTAATAATTATTGTTTGGCTATTGGGATAAATGATTAACATCCTGTAACACATGTTCATACACAAAATGGTTTAGCATAATCATTTATAAAACGTTTGCAATTAATTGCTAGACCAATGCTTATGAGAGCAAAACTTCCAATATTTGTATGGGGGCATGCTATTTTGTATGTTGCATCGCTAGTATGCATTAGGCCAGTAGCTTATAATAAGTACTCTCCAATGCAATTCACTTATGACCAACAACCAAATATTTCTCATCTAAGAATTTTTTGATGTGCAGTATATGTTCCAATTGCTTCACCACAACGTATTAAGATGAGTCCTCAAAGGGGGTTAGAAATATATGTTGGATTTGATTCCCCATCTATTATTTAATATCTGAACCCCTGACGGGTGATATATTTACTGCACGATTTGTTGATTGTCATTTTAATAAAATAATTTTTCCAACATTAGGGGGAGGAATTAAGAAGTTGGAAAAAGAGATTACATGGGATGCATAGTTATTATCTCATTTAGATCTCTGTACAAATCAATGTGAACTTGAAGTTCAAAAGATAACCCATTTGTAAAATATAACAAATCAATTACCAGATGTATTTACAGATGCTAAGAGAGTAACTGTCACGTCCCAGAATTTCCAAGTACCTCTTGGATTTTTATTTTGAGATTGTTTTAATGAAAATTAAATTTCTTTTAGCTTTAAAGTTAGTTAAACCTAATGTGGGTTAGACAATTTGAGAATCTTGGTTAAGTAGAGGCCTTTTGAAAACTATTAAATGAGTCAAAGGCCATTTTAGTGGTTATGGTTAGACAAAGGGACATTTTTGTAATTTGAGTAAGGAAATGGAATTAGGGTTAACTTTTGAGAGGCACTGTTTTCGAGGAACACTATCTCCTTCCTCTCACTCCTCCCTTCAATGCCGACAACCCCAACCCAACTTCCTTGTCGGAATTTCCAGTCAGCCACCGTTCGTCGATTCGCGTCCACGTCGGCCAGATCCCACCGAAGACTCCATCGCCGTGAATCCTGTAGTTGTTGGAGGTCGTTGAAGGAGTCGAAAACCCAGCCGTGAGTTCGCCAATTTTCCTTGCACGTGGTTGCAGTCGTCGACCACGATAGCCATCGTTCGACATCGAGTCGCGGCACCCCGTCGACACACACTATATAGCGACTGAGTCGCCAACCATCGTCGTGTCCTCGCCTCGATCGCCAAGCCGAAATCGCCCTGGACTTCACCTGGTTGCGCCGCCATCGTCGTGCGGAATGGAGTGGTAGAAAAATAGTGGTCGTTCGACTTTGGATTTGAGCGGTTCATCGAGTTTTCAACCGGTTTTGAAGGTTTAGACACCGATTTTGGATAGATCAACTCACGAGCTTCTTGGATCTGACCTCTACGCTCCGAGAGGCTCCACCACGCACCGCCGCCAGCCACCGCCACGCACTGCCGTTCGCCGGAATATGTCTGATTGCATCCGTTTCGTTCCCCGAGTCCGTTTCAAGCCTCTGTTAGTGGTAATCCGACCTAGTTATGGTCAAATTTTGAGATATGAGCTTATTTATGTGATTTAGCTAAGAAATTAATGATGTTGATTTAGGAGGTTCGAGTTCTGAACACGATTGAATGGATTGTTGAGTCAGAGATTTAAATATAGGATATCTCGGAGCTAAGGCTATGGTAAGGGATTTTCTATAAATGATTTTGAAAATGGGAGTTAGCGTATTTTATGAAATATTTATTGCAAAAGTTGAAATTCAAAGGTTGCTCCAAAAAGAGTATTATCATGGATTTATTTCAAAGAATGGTTTCCCAGGATTTATGCTTAAGACTTGAACTTAGAAAAGAAATATTTCAAAGGGTTTGAAATGACCCTAAGTAAAGGATTTCCAAAAGATTTAGAAAAGAACTTAATCTTGGAATTTGAGAGGGTTCCAAGTGATTTAAGGGTCTGAGGGGACCCGAATAGAAATGATTTTTAAAGTATTTGAAAATGAGTTTCTTTTACACAGTTATGTATATTTACATATAGTGAGATGTTCAGTTATGCTATTGTGATGAATACGTATTTGAAAATGTAAATGTATTTATGCTTTATGATTGATTGACTCAGGTTTTAAATTTATGAAAGCTATGTCATGATTATGTGATTGTGCATCATTATGACTGCCTATATATGTGTGACTGACATATGGGACCTCATGCATATTGTGTGTATATATGAACATGTTATGTGGGCTGTGGCAATTGGTCTCCTGAGAATTTATGCATGGTAAAACATGCATCAGAGACCCTATGGGTCAAACTTATAGGAGTCTGTGAGGGACTCATAGGGGTCTGTGAGGGACTCAAAACTTACAGGGGTCTGTGAGGGACTCAAACCTATAGGGGTCTTTGAGGGACTCAATATGAAAAGGTTCAGGTAGACTCAATTGACCACTTATAGCCAAAGAAGAAAGTCATGATTTTATGAAAAGAGTTTTAGGTCCCACAACATAAAGTTTTATGATTTTAAAAGTCACGAATAATAGTCATGTATAAAAGTCATGTTTAAAGGAAAGTCATGTTGCATGTGTTTGCATTTCCCGACCCCCACTTACTGGGTATTTTATAATACTCGCCCCTTTACCTTTGTTGTGTTTTCTCTGTTTTAAAATGTTTTCAGGTAAAGGCGAGGGCATACCAAGCGAGTGACGGGGATGCGCTACAGAAGTCATGGGAACCAAGTCAAGATTTTCCGCATACATGATTTAGAAAGTAGTTTTTAAAAAAATGACTTTAGTTCCGCTTATGTAGTATAACGATTTTTAAATTGAGGCCAAAGTTAGTTAGTTGTAAATGTTTTGTATTTATGGGATCCCAAATTAAATCGATTTGAATTATCAATTTTTACTTATTTAAAGTTATTTAAGGCCTCGAAGGCATGCATGAGTAGTAATGTCCCTAGGAACTTATGTTATAAAAGTAGGGGTGTTAAAGTAACTAAATCATATATACCAGCTGCAAATGCCCCATCAAAAATTGATATCCCAATACAACAAGTTGTTACTAATGAGTCTGGGGCACGCTAGAAGCGTGGTAGACCTATGAGTTCCAAAGATAAAAATCCTCAAAAAATAAAAATATTTGATAATCAAAATGATCCAATAAAGGATATGGATGTTCCGGAATAAATCCAGAATACTACTATTGATAAAAGTATTGATAAAAGTCCAAATACTTGAGGATAATAATGAATTTTCCATAAACTATGTTATAACAGGAAAAAGATAAAACTGAAATCATATAGTTGTTGACAACATTTTTGTTTACAATGTTGCTCATGATATTATTCATGAAGATAATGATTATGATACAAATTTCATAGAAGAATGTCAACATAGAAAGGATTGGCTTAAATGGAATGAAACAATCCAGGTAGAATTAAACTCACTTTCAAAACGTGAGTTATTTTTGGACCAGTAGTCCAGAGACACCAGAAGGTGTCAAACCTGTGGGATACAAATGGGTATTTGTAAGGAAGAGAAATGAAAAGAATGAGGTCACAAGATATAAAGCGAGACTTGTTGCACAAGGATCATCGCAAAGACCTAGAATAGATTATGAGCAGACATATTTTTCCATGGTGGATGCAATAACATTGAGATATCTAATTGGTCTGGTTGTATATGAAAAGCTTGCATGCATCTGATGGATGTGCTCACGACATATTGATATGGATCTCTGGATAATGACATCTATATGAGAATCCTGGAAGGATTTAAAATGCCAGAAACTTATTCTCAGGAATTGTATTCAATAAGGTTATAGAGATCATTATATGGATTAAAACGATCAGGACGAATGTGGTATAATCGCCTGAGTGGATATTTATTGAAAGAAGGTTATTAAAATAATCCAAGACGTTCATGTGTTTTTATAAAGAAATCTCAGTCAGGATTCGCTATTATAACTGTATATGTTGATGACTTAAATATAATTGGAACTTCTAAAGAGTTATCAGAGGCAATAGAATATCTTAAGAAATAATTTGAGATGAAAGATCTTTGAAAAATAAAATTTTGTCTTAGTTTGCAAATTCAACATTTAGCAAATGGGATATTTGTTCATCAGTCAATTTATACAAAGAAAAATATAAAAAGATTTTATATGGACAAAACACATCCATTGAACATTCCAATGGAAGTTCGTTCACTGGATGTAAAGAAAGATATATTTCAACCTCGAAATGATAACGAAGAACTTCTTGGTCCTGAAGTACCATATCTTAGTGCAATTGGTGCACTTATGTATCTTGCTAATAATACAAGACAAGATATCGTATTTTCAGTAAATTTATTAGCGAGATATAGTTCTTGTCCAACCAAAAGACACTGGAATGGAATTAAACATATACTTCATTATCTCCGAGGAACAATTGATATGAGATTCTTTTATTCTAACAAATCCAATTTTGATATAGTTGGTTATTCAGATTTTGGATATTTATCTGATCCACACAAAGCTAGATCTCAAACAGATTATCTGTTCACATGTGGAGGAATTGTCATATATATCATGGCGATCTGTAAAACAGACCATAACAGCCACTTCTTCAAATCATGCTGACATCCTTGCAATTCACGAAGCAAGTCGAGAATGTGTATGGCTAAGATCGATGACTCAACATATCTGTGAAGCATGTGTGGTTTGTCTTCTAGTAAACATCTTCCAATAATATTATACGAAGACAACACATCCTGTATAACTCAAATCAAGGGAGGATATATCAAAGGAGATAGAACGAAGCATATCTCACCAAAGCTTTTCTACACACGTGATTTTGAAGAAAATGGTGATATCACTGTACAACAAATTTGTTTGAAGAATAACCTGACCGACTTATTTACGAAGGCATTACCAACTACAACCTTTGAGAAATTAGTACATAGCATTGGAATGCGGCGACTTAGAGACTTTAAGTGATGTCTCCATGGGGGGAGTGAATGTATTATAGTAAATTATATAAAATATGTACTGGTCTTTTTCCTTCACTAGGATTTTCCTTCCCATTGGGTTTTTCCCTAGTAAGGTTTTAACGAAACATATTTTATATAAATGAGTATTTAAGGGGGAGTATTATAAACATTACACATGTAAATACCCATTCCACATGCCCCTTTGATACCTATCCCAAGTGGCAAATTCTCCAGAGCCAAAGTGTCTCCCATGTGTCCAACAAAACCCATAGATTGGTGTTCAAATGGACCACATCATGCTCTCCAAATTGCCTATAAATAGTGGTTTTGGTGGATAATGAAAAACACCATTGGGTTACACTTCTCCAATCCATTTTCTTCTCTCCCACTTTCTCTCTAATTTATTCCTTATTTAATTTTTCCATATAATTCTACTATCTTTATATATATATATATCCCATTTCCATTATCTTTTATTATTATTATTTGTTTTGGTAAAGTTTCAGTGTCCGATTTTGACTCTCTTTTTTACAACAAATTGATATTTTTATAAGTTTCTCGGCTTTTCATGAGTAATTAATGATATCGGTATGTTTATTGATATTTCTACAAATTTCAAACCTCAAATATTTCTATCTATATTATATTTGACAGTTTGATCCGGAGTGATGATATGAAAAAGACAGTGCTGTCAGTGCATATAATAAATCGAATTCTAAGACAAAAGCTTCTTCGTATGGGTTCTCGTGGGGTATGTGATAATTATGTTGATATAAAAAAAGACGAGGGGAAAAGAGAGATTGATTAGGAAAAAAATTGATGAGGGAGGAAAACATTTTGATAAGGTGAATATGTAGTGGAAATGCAAAAAAGATAAATTGTAATGGTACGAAATTGTCACAATAATACAACTATCCCATAATAACGGTTAGATGTGTGGATTCAAAAAATTACATGCCCAAAATAATCAGCGACATTATAATTACAAAATAATTGAATAAGATGAAAAAATAAAATTACTTGTTTTTTTAAAGACAACTAACCCTTAGTTTCTATCCCGTGAAATACTTTAAATGAGATATGCCACAAGTAAAAATTAGAGGAACAACTCAAATGAAAAGATGACAAACCAACAATTGGAGTTGCAATATCAAGTATGTTTAGTTGATCCAAAATATAAAGTCTCCTTTGTCTATGTCCTATCCCAACCCTATCGTCTTTTGAGATTGTTCATGAAATTGTGGATCCATTATATAACAACCGGTAGGTGAGAAGAAAACCAAATACCCATAATCACATAATTTGCTTTTAATATAAGACTAGGAATGTAATAAACATGGTGTAAACTAAAAAAGGATGTTGAAATAGACTCAACTCCTTTCAAAGAGCTTGGAGTGCCATTCAGCAGTCATAATGGACATATGTGGTGCAAGAATCTAAATACTCATAAAGAATGAAAATTATCAGAAGAACATGATGACAAGAAGCCTATATCATATCAACTAGGTATAATAACTTAGGTATTTTGACAATCTATTATGGCATTTGACTCGTGAGCCTTGGAATGTTGTACATCAAACACCCAAAATGCACTATCAAAATCAAACTCCAGACTTCTTGATGCACACACAAATCAAATATAGCGTAAAATCAACAACCACCTCCACTTCAATTTCAAAAGCACCGAAATTTTTGGACACGATATAGTAAGTCAAATACTCACAATCCACCACTGGTAATGTAATGCCCTTGAACTTTAGGTACAATTAAAATTGTATTTCTAGTTAATTTAATGAAAATATTTTAATTGGGCCGAGAGAGGAAAAAAGAATTAATTGAAGTTTTGAGCAAAACCTCAGGAAAAGTTAAATTTAATTGAGGTATTTAATTTGGATTAAGGGTATAATTGTGGTTGTTTAGAAGAAGAGAGACAAATAGAACTTGAACTAGGGTTACATCATATAAGTCATGTCTTTTAGGGCATGCATCCCAAGGCTCCTTCAACTTCCTCCTCCTCCTCTCCTTCACGAGCAGCCGTCTGACCAACCCTAAAATCATCGATGTCTTTTTTTTTTTGCTTTATTTGTTTTGTCCGCACGCGAAGACCTCGTCTCTTGTTGCTCAAAGGGGTGTATAAGTTTTATCAAGATAACACATTGGCCTGTGCAAGTATACACAACCTAGTTGCAACAAGTGATAAGTAAATTTAATCGTTTCCACAGGGGTTAGTGAAAAGAGACTTATCGAAATAGAGTTAATTAAAGTGACCTAAAGGTAACCAGAGATTAGAATGGAAACATAGCACTTCAAAACTTAAACTATAGAAAATAGAGAACTAAGACAAACACAAGATTCTCAATTAACGGGAAGAACAACTTAACTCTAGTGTTTAAGACAGGGGCTTAATTAGGCGGATAGTTATGCTTCAACAAGCTAAATACTATAGCATAGAGTCTGCTCCAAAACTAAAGGCAAGTTCTTCTCAGACTCTTCCCAGAGATCTTAAATAAAGGCAACTAATTCCCATTATATTACCTCTCTTATTGTTCCCTCCTTGCATTCATTAGGTGAGTTACTATCCCTAGTATCCTCAATTACCTTGAAGTTTACCCTTAATCAGAACTAATCCTAATCAAAGAGTTCAGTTTATCCTTCCTTTTCCTAAATTCAGAATAAACACAACCAAAATTGATTCGGCAAGACAATTATTAATTAAGCACACAATGATTAGAAGTGAGGAGGAATGCAACACATGTATCACAATTAGCTCAAATCCACATTAACTTCCCCTAATTCTTCCCCTAGGCTATTTTAGTTCATAATAAATAAATAAAGACGAACAATAAAACTTGAATTAAATTGACAGGGCATTACAAGTTCCAAAAGTAAACAATAATTTAGAATAAGAAATAGTGCAAAATGAGATAGAACTAAAATTGCATTAAAGAATAACAGAAAATAAAGAAAATGCAACTCCCGAGAGTGAGGTCAACCTTCTTTTCCAAGAGGTCTTCTTTCCCAATTGGTAGTCCCAACGAACCCAAAAACTATGCTTATCGAAAAGACTCCCTATTCTCTCATCTCTTTCTCAAAATGACAACAAGGGGCTTAAATATCAAGCAAGCAACCCTGAACACTAAGCCTTCAAACTTACGAGCTCAGTGCTTGAACAAAATGCCTACTCACCTTGGGTCAGAGTCCCACCAACTCAACCTTCCCTTTCTACCCAGTGGCAAACTTGCCTACAAACACGTTCTAAGAGAATTAAACCTCACCCGACCCTTCAAACGTTTGATCATTTGAGCTTAAGAATTTGCCAAACCTTTATAAAACCCAAACGTTGATGTCATTCATAAGCCTTGGGCACCTTCCCAACTAGAGTTTACTCATGACTCACAATCTCTAAATAAAAATCTCAAGATAGAACAAAGTACCACTTTTCAACCACATCAGCCTCATGTTGGGTTTTATGTCCTAAAACTCGCAGGTTTGTAAACTAAATGTATATTCTATTTAGCAATAAAAATGTTATTGAGATTTATTCAGTAAAGGTGTTATTGAATAAAGTGAATTGTATATTTTGAAACCTTAATCCAATAAAGAACTCATGGCTATATGATGTATACTTGAACTTTATGTGTGACATAAAAGTGGATCAGGCTCAAGTTATAGCCAGAACGGTCTATAGTATAGGGATAGGGTTGGGTACCTTATCCTAGGGACACTATGGACGCGACCCACTTTGTAAAGTACAAACGATGTGATCCTAAATCGTTCATGTGGAGACATGCGAGTGGGGGCGCCCTATGCAATGAGTTTGCATAAGACTTGACCGAGAAATAGTCACTTAGACTTTATAACTCCGTTTACTGTCTTAACAGACTATATTCATACGATGACCTAGGTAACTCGATCTTAATCCTGAAAGTGCCATGAACTCCTGCTTATTCGGATTATCCTTAGATTTGCGTTGGTGAGAGTGGCATGAGATTGTCGACTCAATAAGCCTCCCCTTTCAGGGATAAGACCGGATAGATAGCTGGGAACATAGTTCTGTAAGATGGAATTCATTCCTACCCGCTTTAGGGATCAGTAGAGAGGTTGTTCCCTTAAGTGTTGACTCTGGGTCTTGAACAAAGGGCCCACCCCTCTCATTGGCCCGAGAGGGATTCGGTTTCTTGGTTGGACCACAAACCAATTGTTCATGAGAGGATTAGTGGGACTTAAGGAACAAGAAGTAATTACAGGGGTAAAATGGTATTTTTGACCCGGCTGTAATTATGAACGACCTGTTAAGGATCGACTTACTAATCATGGTTATATCAAGTGGACAAAAATATATCTACAGTAAGGATAGTAGCCACTGGGCTTTAGTGGAGTGTCCCGGTGGTTAACGAATGTTGATTAGCTAGGCTAAAGAGTTTGTCCGGTTAATCTCGTATCGTTAGAGCTCATGATCTGTAGGTGTGACGCCCGAGGAAGAGGGGTACATGAATGAACCGAGCCCACATCTGAATGAGAGGGATCCTGAGGATATGAAAGTATGGTGCCCGAGGAAAAGGGGCACCTGCGAGTGACCATGAGGATGTGAAAGTATAATTGAGAAAGGCTTAAAAGAATTGATAGCTACTACCTATACCACCAAGGTGCACCTTCCTTTTCGGTAGCTCAATCATAGGAACTCCACAGTTAAGCGTGCTTGGCTTGGAGCAATTCTATGTTGGGTGACCTCCTGGGAATTTTCCTAGGGAGCATGTGAGTGAGGACAAAGCATGCTGAAAGGACCCCGTGTTGGTTTGTGGGGATAGTGTCTTCACTCTTACAAACAGTCATGGATGATATAGTGACGCAACCAGGTCGCAGAGGATCCTGGGCCTGGGGCGTTACAGTAGGTCCATTAGGTCCCCTTACTAGCTCGGACTAAGTCTTGTAACATTTGAGAGAAAAGAATTTGAATTGTTCAAATTCGGTTTTGGGAGAAAACGTTAATTATATGTGATATACTTAACGTGTCACAGTTTAATTATGAATTAAACTATAATAAAGAAGATGTGGAAATATTTAAATATGATTTAAATATTGGTTCGATTTATAACATGAATAGGGATTCATGTTCGAACGGTCGATTTAAGAAATCGGGATTGGTCCAATTATTTAATTTGATATTTGATATCAAATTAAATAAATTGTTTAAAATTAATTAATTAAATTATTTAATTAATTAATTAAATTAATAAATTTATTTTAATTTAAAATTAATTTTATATTAATTTTGAATTAAAATTAAATGAAAATTCAAATTGAATTTGAAGTTTCAATTGGACCAACTTCTCAAATGGTCAGCAAGCAACTTTGAATATCAAATTCACCATAATTCAACACAAGGTTTGACGATGAATTGAAGCTTTAATTGAAGATGAATTGAAGAGGATAAATGGATTTTTACAGAAAATTCATATGATTCTCGGTTTTAACCATTTGTCACTTTTCTTCTAGATTCTCTCAAAGTGTTTGTAACAATCTTGATTAATCCTCATCATTCATGTGTTGTCATCTTCACAAGGTTTGATGAAGCTTTAATTGATGATGAATTGAAGAGGATAAATGGATTTTTACAGAAAATTCATATGATTCTCAGTTTTTACCATTTGTCACTTTTCTTCCAAATTCTCTCAACTTTGGATCCCACAATCCGTTTCAAGGCCTGAGGATAGAAGGGAAGACACTAAAGGTTGTCTACAAAGTGTTTGTAACAAGCAATTGCCCACGGATTAGGAGAATTTTGAGCTAAAAAGGTATCAGTTCTTATTTTTTGTTTTTCCAGATTTAAGCATGTTTTTTTGTTTTGTAAAATTGATCAACTTAGAGTGTTCAAGATACAAAATTGCTTCCGCTTTCTTAATGTACACTCTTTCACCTCAGAGTCACAATGTTGTTCTCAACTCATTATGATCAATGGTTAATAAGTCTCACCCTTAACTCGAAGCCTTAAGTCCTTATTTCCATAACAATTACTTTCTTAATCCATTCTTGGTTCAAACAACACTAGCACAAACTCAATATCAGCTGTATGCATCATAACATAATTTCAGTGCATTAAATCACAATTCACGAATTACTACAATCAACACAAATCAAATAACAACTTTAAAGGGTTTAATCTAACTGACTACTTACTTGGATATCGAAGTTTCGGGAGTTGGATCCCAAGTTCCATTCACTACCTTAACTCGCTCGAGTCCCTAAATAGTAAACAAGTACTTAAGACACACTCCTAACAACATAATTGAATTAACTTGACATAAATAAATCGAACCAACACATGGAGGCCTAAAACGAACTCGAGAAACAAAACCAACTGACTGTACCTAATCGGCGGCGGTAGCTTCTAGCGAGTGGCAGTGAGTGAAGCACAAATCCGGGATGCTCGTGGCCCGATCTATTCAAAATCAACCTTCAAATAATGAGAATCACCCAAAAACTAATGAACCGGTTGACCAAATCTAAAACGGTTCAGAGAAAACTCACCGGTGAGGTTGGATCCAAGTCGTTCCAGTGCTAGTCGGCTGTGTCACAATGAGAAGAACAAGACGAAGGGACCGACGGCACACTGTCGGCTTCACAAAAAGCGAAAATACAAGCTGGCTGACGCTTGAACGACGAGGAAGCGATCGAAGAACAATCCCACAAACGGCTAGCGATTGCTGCAACACGAAGGGAGAAGATGAAGAAGTAAGGGGGGTCGACGACTTTTTCTTTGAAGGAAGAAGAAAAGAACGAAAACGAAAAAGGGAAGGGGGTCGGCGCGCCTGCGATTCCAATCTACTTTCCTTTCTTTCTTTTTTTTTTTTTCTTTTCTTTTATTTACATCCTTTTCTATTTTAAAAGAAACCAAACCCCTAAAGAAAAATAAAAAGAGAGAGGGTACCTTAGCTTTCCTCTTCAAAGATTCGATATGAGCTCAAAAGGTCGACCTCCATATTTATAGGACACTAGATAATTATTTGGGCTCCTTAAATTGTCGGGTGTTACAAATTATTTTTGTTATTGACAGAAATTTCGAGTATTTGATAAATAGGCCTCCAAGTTTTGATAAATTGTCTTATTTTTAGGATTATGTGACTTGAGAACGTCGGGATCACGAACTAGAGAAGCTTCCAACCACTAACCAGTTAGGAAGTTTGTTCGAGGTAATTAATTGAAAATATTCAAGGTCGGTAAGTTCTTTAGTTATTGAATCAATTGTTCTTAATTTAGGATTTTTTGGCAAGCAGGTAAAAAGGGGATCATTGAATTAGAGAGTTAAGTTTGTGAGTTTGGACTATAAACCAGGTAGGGGATCTCATGTCGAACTTTTAAAATGGTATCAAAAGTTTATAAAAGTTAGTCATGTCCCTCTTTTTGAAAAACGAACTTTTATTTCTATGCTAGAGTTTCTTTGATTTTTTAATGTTTTGATATTCATGAGTATTGATATGCATTGCATCTTGTCTTGGGCTTAAATGTTATGAAAAATATGTCATGATATATGATTTACTGTTATTCCATGATATGGGCATAATAGTTTATGAAAGATGGGACCTTCATGCATGTTTGTATGTACATGATAAATTTATGAAGGTTGTGGTAATTATTCTCCATTAAGTTATAGGAGTTTGAGAGGACTCCACATGACGTAGTGGTATTCGAACCCAACATGCTCCTGAGATTTTGAGAGGACTCCGTATGACACAGGAGTCTTCGGACTCGACATAATTTAGGAGTCTTCGAACTGATCAACATGCTTTTGGGGTTTGGGAGGACTCCATATGATAGGAGTCTTCGAACTCAACATGCACTCGAGAGAACTTAATTGACAACTAAAAGTCGAAGAGAATAGTCATGATAGTTTTAGAGGAAATTTAGGTCCCACACATGAACATTTTTAAAGTCATGATTGTATGTGTATGCATATCCCAAAACCTTGGTAGTGAGGTCACTTACTGAGTATAATTTAATAATACTCACCTTTTTTTTATGACGCTATACGCGAGTGCACGTGATCGAAGTAATATTAAACTAGAGTATTCCAGAGTATCGAACCCAAGGGAACAGATTTTAACAAAAATTGGGAAAACACAAATTGTTAACAAATCACAATTAAAGATAAACAAAGATACAAAAGTGGTTGTTGGATGATTTTAACTACAATAAAAATTAAAGATAATGGGAAAGTAAGAGATTCAAGAATTCTTATGCTCTTTTGGAAAGAAATGCAACTAGAATGCAATTGCAATTCTAACTAACATAAGAACTAAGTAAACCGAGTTCTACTCCCATTCGACCTTCTATGAAGTATCTTTAGGAGCTTGAGTGATTAAACCTATATGTCTATGGCTAATCCAACTCAGGTAATTTGGCACACAACTCTAGTGGTTTTGGAGTCTCGCCCTATGTCTAGGTTCAAAATTTCAGGACTTATGTCTGAGCCTTTTCCTCTATTGCTTTTGTGACATCCGCTTCACTTAACCCTTTCAGTACTTAAGCTTGATAAGTAACACTAGCTGACAAACTAGGGTTTACCCAACATTTCACTCACAAAAAGAAAATTTGGTTCAAGCGTTAGCTAGAGTTCCTTTTGCTGTCGAGTTTTACATCGTTCCTCTAGGGCATTCACAAACTTGAATCCCTAAGAGAGAATTAGTTCATTATAGGAAAATTGAAAAACAAAGTTTTAAAGTAATAGAAACACATAATTAAATTTAAAAGGTAAAAAAAAAAATTTAAAATATAATAATGAAAATAAATTAACCCAAACTTAAAGAACATAACATAGAATGAACTTGAGTAAAAAGAAAAGAACAGAAAAAACTAAAAATCTTATTGAAATAAATAAACACAATGTCGAAATTTAATGAACTTTAACAACTCGTTCGAATTATAAAAATACAACTGAAAAATTAAAACTACTGCAACAACTAAATCCCTAAAATTGAACCAAATAACTTAGACAAATGCAAAAATTAAATTCTAAAACGAAAGACAAATAAGACCCTCTCTTACTTCTCTTTCAATCGACTTAATCCCTCTTTTCTGAAAGAGAATTGAGTCTTTACTTTCTTCAACTTTTTTTGATAAAGGATTGAATTTTTTGAAGTTCAATTGGTTGGGAAAATAAAAAAAGACAACAACTCCTAATCTTGAAAACAACAGAAAATACAACAGAAATACAATAGAAAATACAACAGGAATACAACAGAAAAATGAAAAAAACAGTAGAAAATCGTGAAAACAACAACACTTATATGGTTGAAAATGACCGGAAAACAATGCCCCTTCTTGTGGATTATCCTCCCCTATTTATAGATAATGTGGGATAGGGTTTCCTTCTTGAAAGATGCACAATAATGCCATCAATCACATCTAAAATCGTGGAGACAAGATCCCACAAAATTCTAATATTTTTGGTAGAGTTGTAGATTTTCCTTAAAAGTTTAAATATGTTGCAATTCTTGATTTCCTGCATAAAAACATCAAGTAAGTGTGTTTTTCATTTTCTTTTACTCCATTTATTCACTTACTTAATTTAAAAGACTTTCAATAATAATTCAATTTAACCCAAGATTTTGCTAGCCTTTTTATCAAATAACAAGAATAACTAAGTATAATGGTTAAATAATTCTCATAAATGAGAATTATCACTTTTGAAAATTTTTTTAGGTAAAGGAAAAGACATACAAGACGAGTGACGGGATGGGTTACGAAAACCATGGAAAGTCTAGAAGTCATGTTTTCACATCATTTAAATTTAGTTATTTTTAAACATTAAATGTTTTATTTCGCTTATGCAGTACTTTTATTTTAATGAAGGTCAGACTTTAAATCCTTTGCATTTTTTTCAATGTTTTCACTGTTTTGGGATCTTAATAAAGATATTTTTAAAAGAAACCTTATTTGTTTTCAATATTGCATACTTGACTCTCTTATTCTATTTTTCTTTTTTAACAATTGCACTGCCTCTGCTAATCTCGTTGTTTTCGCTAAGCTCATACACCATCAAAAGATCCATCTTCTCTTCCCCAATGATTACGGTTAACATAACAAATACTTTAGAAAGTCGCCAGTTCAGTTTAGATTTGCAATGACGATTTTGGAGTCCATCAGATGTCATCTTACAATGTTGTTCTTTTGTAGTTTACAGTTGCCTATCTCATTTACTTACTTTGATATCTATGAGGACATGAGAGACATTGCAATAATAGTTTGTGTATTGTGAATTCTAGGTGAAAAGGGTCCCTATATGTACAATGAAAAAATCTAGTCCTACCGTAGTAGGGAAGATTTCCCTACCTCCTTCATTACTGCATGCCATGTGTTTATTATTTTAAATTAATTTTTTTATGTAGGTCTAACCAACTTAAATGATAGTCCTTCTTTCTTTTACAAATTTCACGTATCTCTCGTCCTCTTCTCTCTCAATATACTTTTCTCTCTCTTTATTTAAATGATTTTTTTCTCATTTATTGGGAAATTTCTAGTCCTACAGGTACTTCCTACCTCTTCAAATGCATAGTTGCCATTTGTCAATTTCTTTACTATTAAAATTAAATAGAAATTCATAGGATAATTTCTTTCTCTCTCCCTAAACTAACGTTTTCTTTAATTAATAACTCATTTCTCTCTCTCTTTAATTGAAAAAATATAAATTCATGATTTTTGACCTTTTATCTTCCATTTGTTTCTTTTTTGGAAAAATACACTTTTGGTCCCTCAATTTACAGGCGAGTTTCTATTAAGTCCCTCAGTTTCAAAATCGAACAATCAAGTCCCTTAATTTGATAAAATAGTTCAATTGAGTCCTTACATGTTAACTACCGTTAATTACTTAACGGATTGCTGACGTGACAATTTTTAATATTAAAATAATATTTTTTTAAATAATAATAATTATTATAATTATAATAAAATAATAAAATTTAAAAAAAAAACTCTCTCTCCATCCTCTCCGTCTCCCCCTTCTACTTTCCATCTTCTTTCTCTATCTTCCTGCCCCTTCCCCCTTTCTTCTCTCCAGATTCTGAACGATTCTCTCGCATCCTACGACGATTTCTCTGCAGCGTCTGCCGGCAGCGACGATAACACTTCATTCCCCCTTTATGCTAAGTTACAGAAAAGAGGAAGATGATGAAGAAGAAGAAGAAAGAAGAAGAACCCACAAATTAGGGTTAGGATTGATGGTACTCGTTCGGCGTGAAGGTGGGATCGAGGCTAGAATTGGGGAAAATGCAAGGCTGTGACGACCACAACCACAGGTACTAACTATTTATTTTATTTAACGTTCTATCAACCTGTGTGTGTCTAGTTGGATTAGTGAATTTCATCAAGCTCGGTGTTAATGAGTCTTTGATTTTATTAGTTTAAAGCGAAATATTCTCCTTTAGACAACTATTTATAAAAATTTAAAAGAAAAGGAAATAGCAATGGCACTTTGGTTATTAATGTCTAAATGAGGGTGATAATTGACACTTGGATTTTGACCTAATTTGTTAGTATTTAAGCTCCTTATCGTTGCAAATTCAAAGAAACCCTAACCCTAGCCCTATCAACATCTTCTCCTTCTCCTTGTCGTATGCCCTAGCCGCCGACCAGAGGATCACGTGCAGCAGTCACTCGCGCCGGCGAGATCCACGACCGAAGGACGTTCAGCAGCTCCCGCCGACCAAGTTCACAACCACGAAGAGAAGCGGCGCGTCTGACCAACCAGCTGCAGCCGAAGAAGACTTCAGCCGTCGACGAGGGGAACGTTGTCACGAAGCTCCAGCCGCCGACGTGAGGAGCATTCAAGCAGCAGGCCTTCACCGTTGAGTCCGGCAGCACCGAGGGTTCATACGCGTGCGCCAGCCTTTCCGCGAGTCTTCAACCGCCGTCGGAGCCGTTCCGTCGACTGCAAACCGGAGCTTCAATCGCGCGTCCAGTCGCTCACGCCGGCAAGCCACCCCTGCAGACCCACGACCGTGAAGTCCCGTCGTTGAAGCTTTGCGGCGCCGGATCTCCTCACGCAACTCCAGCCTCTGCGCCATCGCTTTCGATCGTGCGTGCCGCCGAGCTCTTACAACGCCGCCATCACAATCAGATGTCTGGCCGGCTAAGATTTCAGTCCGGTGAGCGATCTGTTTAAGTTTCGAATTTGAAAGAGAACTATACGTGACCTATTGGATATCTAAGCGTTTAATTGAGAGCTTAAGCTACTGTTTCGAACACTAATTGTAGGGACCAAGTTTGGAGCGGAATTGAGGATCAAACGTCAAGACGAACTAAGGAGTATTAGGTATTCGCTTTGAACTTGAGGTAAGCGGGGCATGAAATCTTAAGAACGTAATTTAAGTACCTTACGATTATGGATTTGGTGAATGCTCGAAGAATGAACTTGAAATTTTGGTGTGAATCAGGTTCCACTAAAGAAGTGTACTCAAGGAGCTCGGGTTAGGTTTTGGAATAGAATTCGAACTAAGGTAAGGGACCTTGTGCCAAACTTTTTAAATGGGATTAAAGAAAACGAATTTCATTATTTTATGAGAAATTAGTTCGTTATTTTACTTAAAAAGATTTAATGATTTTACACGAGAATATTTCAAGATTTTATGTGAGAATACTTTAATATTCTATGTGAAGATATCTCAATATTTTATGTGAGTATAATCTAGTATTTTATGTGAGAATATCTTTGTATTTTATGTAAGAATATTCCAGTATTTCATGTGAGGATATTACAGTATTTTCTATGAGAATATTGCATGATTATATACGTGAGTGTTATATCCTATCTGATGTGAAAAGTCATGACTTGCATATTCATGATAATGTTTTGTGACATGTGCACTATAGTCATGTTGAATGATGGGACCTCATGCATGTTATGTATGCCATGAAATGATTTAATGAAAAATGTGGAAATTGGTCTCCTGAGTGCATTGTGTGCATGGTCAAACATGCATTAGAGACCCTATGGGTCAAATTACAGGGTCCGTGAGGGACTCAATCTATACAGGGTGCATGAGGGACTCAAACCATACAGGGTCTCATGAGGACTCAAATTATTACAGTGTCTCATGAGGACTCAAAATGAAATGACTCGGGATGACCAATTGGCCACTTAAAGAAAAAGGAAGTCATGGTTTATAGTCAGGACGATATGAGAAAGTTGTAGGTCCCGCATATGTACATTTCGAACAGGTTTAAAAGTCATGATTGTATGTGTTTGCATATCCCAAACCTCGGTAGCGAGGTCACTTACTGGGTATTGTTTTTGCAATACTCACCCTTTCTTTAAAAAAATGTTTTTCGTAAGGCCAAGAACGTGCGGGGCGAGTGACGGAGGCGCTGCGCCGAACCATGGGAATAGTCATGTTTTCCGCATATTTTTCTTTGATAACTAATGTCGCTGCGTTTTATGGTTTTAAAGTTAAGTATAACTTTCAGGATTTTAAACAGGCCATGTTTAAACTGCTCCTTTTACCTGTTTTGAATGTTTTGTTTTGGGATCCCTAAAGACAATTTACTTTCAGTGGAAATCTAAAGATCGTTTTACATCTTTTGGCCTATAACTGCATGCATGTGTAGTGATGTCCCCAAGAGTTTAGTTATAGAAAAATAGGGGCGTTACAGTTGGTATCAGAGCCCTAGGTTTAAGGGTTCTGTAGACTTGCTTACACAGAGTAAGCCATGAGTAGTTCCCATGGTTAAACAACGCATTCCGGTCCACCGCTGTGTACGCGTTACGTAATTTATAAATTAAGCAAATGACTATGATGTAAATCTGTATTGTGATGTAAATGAATTTAAACCTTAAGGGTGATCCTACCTTACAATTAGAAAGCGATGAAAACTAAGCTAGAAATTCTCTGCATTGTAGTACTGACAAAAATGCCACCTAGAGGTCGAGGGAGAGGTAGAGGACGTGGTAGGGGTCGGAGGGCAAGAGAAAACGTTGACACCCAACTCGAATTACCACTGGAACAGGAGGAGATTACTCCACCCGTGCCAGACCTCCCCCAGGACCAACCAGATCGCCAGGAGAATGCACCTGCAGTCGCTCCAGTGGCGGATCAAGGAAACCCTAATGTCATGACTATGATAGTAGAGGCCATGCGGACTGCAGTGCGAGCTCACGATAGCCACTCACCGCCCAAGCAAGTCAGGGTCAGAATGATGCAACTCTGGAGTCTCGATATCTGAAGGACTTCAGGAAGTATGATCCCAGATCTTTTGATGGGTCTTCTAGTGACCCCACTGTGGCTGAATTATGGTTGTCCTCCATCGAGACCATTTTCAAACTGATGAACTGTCCTGAGGAGCAGAGAGTATCCTGTGCCACCTTCATGTTGAGAGACGACGCTTATTTATGGTGGGAGTCCGCTCAGGGAACCATAGTCGCCAGCGGAGAAACAATTACCTGGAATTTGTTTAAGGAGGCATTCTGGCGGAAATTTTACCTGCTGCGCACTCGATATACGCTGCGGCGGAATTCCTACAGCTTAGCCAGAATAGGAGGGCAGTGGAGGTATATGAGAGAGAATTCACCCGCTTGTCACGCTTTGCCTCCGAGCTAGTAGACACAGAGGCGAAGAAAACAGAGCATTTCGTCATGGGACTGGATGAAAATGTTCGACTTCATTCAGGCACTAGCACCTCCTGATTATGCCTCCGCAGTGAGAGTGGCGGAATTGATTTGGGTGCAGGCGCAGACTGCACAACAGGTAGTGGTTAACCCTGGGCAGCCCATAGCAAATCATAAGAGGAAATGGGACCAGCCAAATTCAAGCTCGCAGCGTTCCCAGCGTACCGCGCCGATGTACCGGGAAGTTTTCGTGCGGTTCAGTCGAAACCACGAGTCAACAGGGCGAGAACTAACGGTGGGAGACAAGCCACAATGCAAAGACTGTGGTAAGCATCATTGGGGTAAGTGTTTGGCCCGGTCCGGAGTGTGCTTCATATATGGGAAAGAAGGGCACAGAGCTAATAGCTGCCCGAGTCAAGCCAGTGCTAGCCAACCTCAGGGTATCAATAGTGGGGCTGCTGCCAAACCCGTAATTCACCAAGGAAGAGCTTATGCAAGCACAAGTAAAAGCATCCATGGCACAGACTCCGTGGTTACAGGTACACTTCCATTACTTGGGCGCCTTGCCTTTGTATTATTTGATTCTGGTTCTACACATTCTTTTATTTCTGCATCCTTCGTAAGTCAAGCTGAGTTAGAAGTAGAACAGTTACAGTATGCTCTGTCTGTCTCCACTCCTGCGGGGATAAATTTGTTAGCCACTATGAAAGTCAAGGATGATAGTGTGACCATCGCAGACCATGAGTTAACAGTAAATCTAGTAGTCTTAGATATGATTGACTTTGATGTGATATTGGGTATGGACTGGTTAGCGCAGAACCATGCTTGTATTGATTCTTTCAGGAAGGAGGTAGTGTTCACTCCCCCTAGCCAACCTGGTTACAGGTTCAGAGGCACCCTAGCGGGAAGTAGGCCTAAGGTGATTACTGCCCTTAAGGCCAGGAAATTATTACATCGAGGAGCTTGGGGCGTCTTAGCTTGCATACTAGATGCAAGGTGTACGGAGATTTCCGTGTCCTCGGTACCAGTGGTAAATGAATTTCCAGACATTTTCCCCGAGGATCTCCCCGGAGTACCTCCGGTCAGGGAGGTGGATTTTAACATCGCATTGGAGTTAGGGACGACTCCGATATCCAAGGCACCATACAGAATGGCACCGGCAGAGTTAAAAGAACTGAAACTACAGTTACAAGACTTACTGGACAAGGGATTTATACGCCCTAGCGTTTCGCCTTGGGAGCCCTGTGTTGTTCGTAAAAAGAAAGACGGGTCCATGCGCTTTGTGTATAGATTACGAGGAGTTGAATAAAGTTACGGTCAAGAATAAATACCCTCTTCCTAGGATAGACGATTTGTTCGATCAGTTGCAGGGAGCAACAGTGTGTTTCCAAGATTGATCTGAGATCAGGCTACCATCAGTTGAGAATTAGTGAAGAGGATATTCCTAAGACAGCATTCAGATCACGTTATGGGCATTACGAGTTCACAGTGATGCCGTTTGGATTGACCAACGCTCCCGCCGCTTTCATGGACTTGATGAACCGTTTATTCAAAGAGTTTCTTGATACGTTCGTGATAGTATTTATTGACGATATACTTGATATACTCGTGTGTGATGAAGATCATGAAAGACACCTGAGAAAAGTTTTACTCACGCTGAGAGAGAATAAGTTATATGCAAAATTTTCCAAGTGTGAATTCTGGCTCAGACAGGTATCCTTCTTAGGGCATGTGGTGTCCGAAGCTGGAGTCTCTGTAGACCCAGCAAAAGTGGAAGTAGTCACGCAGTGGCCTCGTCCGACCACCGCTTCTGCAGTACGTAGTTTTACGGGTCTTGCGGAGTTACTATAGACGCTTCGTGCAGGACTTCGCCAAGATAGCCATGCCTATGACTCAGCTGACGCGCGAAGGTAACCCATTTGTTTGGGATGATAATTGTGAGGCGAGTTTCCAGGAACTCAAGTGTAGGTTGGTGTCCACTCCGATTCTTTAAATCCCCAGAGAGAACAGGGAGCTTAAGTGGTTTCTGATGATGCTTCTAAGAAAGGTTTGGGTTGTGTGCTAATGCAGCATGGTAAAGTAATAGCCTATGCATCCCGACAATTGAAGACGCACGAGAGGAATTATCCAACTCATGACTTGGAACTAGCAAAGATAGTCTTTGCACTAAAGATCCGGAGACATTACCTTTATGGCGAGAAAATTCGATTTTTGAGATCATAAAAGTCTCAAGTACTTGTTCACCCGAAAAGAGTCAAACATGAGGCAACGCAGATGGTTGGAATTAGTGAAGGATTACGACATAGACATTCAATACCACCCCGTGTAAGGCTAATGTCGTGGCCGATGCCCTCGATGAGAAAGCGATTCATACTTCAAAGACGAGTTCTCGAGCGAGCGAGTTGCGAGTGAGCGAGTTTGCACGAGCTGAAATTGCGAATGACTAGTAGGGGAAGACCACGACGCGATTAGCTCAATTAATCAGACTGGCACCGACTTTGAGACAACACATCGTTGAGTCTCAGCGGTGGACCTCGATTAGTAGAGAAGCTTGCGGCAGTAACTACAGGTGAGTTGGCAGAGTTTTCACTATCCACAGATGGAGGATTACTATTCCAAGGACGATTATGTGTTCCAAACGATGACAAACTGAAGGCAGAAATCTTAAGCGAAGCTCATAACTCACCATTCGCTATGCATCCCGTGTAGTACCAAGATGTATCGGGATCTCAAATTGATCATTACGGTGGTGTAACATGAAGCGCGGCGTGGCGAGTTTGTTAGCAAGTGCACGACTTGTCGGCGGTAAAGGCACCTGAGACAGAGGCCATGGGACTCACTGCGCACCTTTACATGTGCCCCAGTTGGAAATGGGAGGAGATCTCTATGGATTTCATAGTCGGATCGCCTAGAACCTTACGAGGTTACTCAGTAATTTGGGTCATTGTGGACAGATTAACCAAGTCAGCCCATTTCATACCAGGGAAACCCACCTATTCTACGGATAAGTGGGCGCAGCTTTACCTGGAAGAGATAGTCCGTCTGCATGGGATTCCAGTCAGGATTATTTCAGACAGGGATACACGTTTCACCTCCAACTTTTGGGGAGTTTACGAAAAGCGTTAGGTTCACGGTTGAACTTTAGTATGCGACTTTTCATCCACAGCACGGATGGCGCATGAACGTTTGAACCGGATCTTAGAAGACATGTTACGAGCTTGCACTTTAGACTTCCCAGGTAGTTGGGACACTCATTTGCATTTGATGGAGTTTGCTTACAATAACAGTTATCAGTCGACCATCGGAATGGCTCCATTTGAAGCTCTCTATGGAAAACGTTGCGAGAACTCCCGTGTTCGGGAGGAGGTTGGTGAACGCCGATTATTGGGTCCAGAGTTAGTACAGTCACAAATAGTGCGATATGAAGATTAGGAGTGCGAATGCGGACCGCCCAAGACAGACAAAAGAGTTATGCCGACACAAGACGCGAAGGGATCTAGAATTCGGTGTTGGGGACCACGTATTTCTTAAGGTGGCCCCAATGAAAGGGATTCTAAGGTTTGGTCGAAAAGGAAGTTGAGTCCGCGCTTCATAGGACCATTCGAGATTTTAGAGAGGGTTGGTGCGGTGGCCTCTGATCGCACCGCTGCGCCTTCCTGTCGTGATTCATAACGTGTTTCATGTCTCCATGTTGAGAAAATACGTTCCTGCACTGACTCACGTCATAGACTTTGAACCATTACGATTAGCGAAGAAGATTTGAGTTATGGCGGCGACACTGCATGATTATTGCAAGAGATCAAAAGACCTCTCCGTGAACCGTGAGATCAACTTAGTTAAAGTGTTATGGCAAAACCACCGCATCGGAAGAAGCTACACCGGGAGCGAGAAGAGGAAGTGCGAACTAAATATCCGAACTATTCCAAGAATAGGAACTTTCGAGGACGAAAGTTCTTAAGGAGGAAGATTGTGACGACCACCACAACCACGTACTAACTATTTATTTTATTTAACGTTCTATCAACTTTGTGTGTGTCTAGTTGGATTAGTGAATTTCATCAAGCTCGGGTGTTAATGAGTCTTTGATTTTATTAGTTTAAAGCGAAATATTCTCCTTTAGACAACTATTTATAAAAATTTAAAAGAAAAGGAAATAGCAATGGCACTTTGGTTATTAATGTCTAAATGAGGTGATAATTGACACTTGGATTTTGACCTAATTTGTTAGTATTTAAGCTCCTTATCGTTGCAAATTCAAAGGAAACCCTAACCCTAGCCCTATCAACATCTTCTCTCCTTCTCCTTGCACGTATGCCCTAGCCGCCACCGAGAGGATCACGTCGGCGGATCACTCACTGCGCTGGCGAGATCCACGACCGGGGGACGTTCGCCAGCCTCCCGCCACCAAGCTCACAACCACGAAGAAGCGCGCGTCGTCGTCGACCAACCACCGCGGTAGAAGAAGATTTCACCGTCGACGAGGGGAACGTTGTCACGAAGCTCCACCGCCCGACGCGTGAGGAGCATTCAAGCAAGAGCCTTCACCGTTGAGTCCGGCAAAGACCGAGGGTTCATACGCGTGCGCGCGACCTTTCCGCGAGTCTTCAACCGCCGCCGAGCTGCCCGTTCGATCGCAAAAGCCGGAGCTTCAATCGCGCGTCCGATCGCTCACGCGTGCAAGCCACCCTGCGACCCACGACCGTGAAGTCCCGCCGTTGAAGCTTTGCGACGCCGGATCTCCTCACGCAACTCCAGCCTCTGCCACTGCTCGATCTGTGCCGCCGTCGAGCTCTACAACGCCGGCCATCACAATCAGACAAAGAGAATTAAGATTTCAGTCCGGTGAGCGATCTGTTTAAGTTTCGAATTTGAAAGAGAACTATACGTGACCTATTGGATATCTAAGCGTTTAATTGAGAGCTTAAGCTCATCGCTTTAACGCTAATTGTAGCGACCAAGTTTGGAGCGGAATTGAGGATCAAACGTCAAGACGAACTAAGGAGTATTAGGTATTCGCTTTGAACTTGAGGTAAGCGGGGCATGAAATCTTAAGAACGTAATTTAAGTACCTTACGATTATGGATTTGGTGAATGCTCAAGAATGAACTTGAAATTTTGGTGTGAATCAGGTTCCACTAAAGAAGTGTACTCAAGGAGCTCGGGTTAGGTTTTGGAATAGAATTCGAACTAAGGTAAGGGACCTTGTGCCGAACTTTTTAAATGGGATTAAAGAAAACGAATTTCATTATTTTATGAGAAATTAGTTCGTTATTTTACTTAAAAGATTTAATGATTTTACACGAGAATATTTCAAGATTTTATGTGAGAATACTTTAATATTCTATGTGAAGATATCTCAATATTTTATGTGAGTATAATCTAGTATTTTATGTGAGAATATCTTTGTATTTTATGTAAGAATATTCCATATTTCATGTGAGGATATTACGATTATTTTCTATGAGAATATTGCATGATTATATACGTGAGTGTTATATCCTATCGATGTGAAAAGTCATGACTTGCATATTCATGATAATGTTTTGTGACATGTGCACTATAGTCATGTTGAATGATGGGACCTCATGCATGTTATGTATGCCATGAAATGATTTAATGAAAAATGTGGAAATTGGTCTCCCGAGTGCATTGTGTGCATGGTCAAACATGCATTAGAGACCCTATGGGTCAAATTACAGGGTGCAGTGAGGACTCAATCTATACAGAGTCCAGTGAGGACTCAAACCATACGAGGGTCCATGAGGACTCAAATTATTACAGGGTCCATGAGAGACTCAAAATGAAATGACTCAGGATGACCAATTGGCCACTTAAAGAAAAAGGAAGTCATGGTTTATAGTCGGGACGATATGAGAAAGTTGTAGGTCCGCATATGTACATTTTTCAACAGTTTAAAAGTCATGATTGTATGTGTTTGCATATCCCAAACCTCGGTAGAGCGAGGTCACTTACTGGGTATTGTTTTTGCAATACTCACCCCTTTCTTTTAAAAATGTTTTTCGGTAAGGCCAAGGGCGTGCGGGGCGAGTGGTGACGGAGCGCGCGCGCCGAACCATGGGAATAGTCATGTTTTCCGCATATTTTCTTTGATAACTAATGTCGCTGCGTTTTATGGTTTTAAAGTTAAGTATAACTTTCGAGATTTTAAACAGGCCATGTTTAAACTGCTCCTTTTACCTGTTTTGAATGTTTTGTTTTGGGATCCCTAAAGACAATTTACTTTCAGTGGAAATCTAAAGATCGTTTTACATCTTTTGGCCTATAACTGCATGCATGTGTAGTGATGTCCCCAAGAGTTTAGTTATAGAAAAGTAGGGGCGTTACAAAGGCTATGCATGGGCGCGAGGTGAGGACTGGAAACGGACTCGGCACTTGTGGACAGTCCCCACACGTGGTATCCAGATCGTAGAAGCAGATGATTCTTCGTCATCGTCTTCGTCTGCACCTAATTCGTTTTGCAAGGTAACATTTTCTGTTTCCTTTTTTCCTGATTGTCCTCTTTTTTAGATATTCCCTTCGTGGTTCATCTTTTTTTCTGCTTGTTCTTCGTCATCGCCTTCGTCCTTTTTTAAATTTTATTATTTTATTATAATTATAATAATTATTATTATTTAAAAAATATTATTTTAATATTAAAAAATTATCACGTCAGCAATCCGTTAAGTAATTAACGGTAGTTAACCTGTAAGGACTCAATTGAACTATTTTATTAAATTAACGAACTTGATTGTTCGATGTTGAAACTGAGGGACTTAATGGAAACTCGCCTGTAAATTGAGGGACCAAAAGTGTATTTTTCCCTTTTTTTTTACACTAATTAAAACTTATTTTATTAAAAAAAAGTTTAAAACTTATTCAAAATTTCATTTTCTTTACCTTCCTCTTCTCTACCAAAATCTCTAATAGTTTCGTATGTAAAATATTTGCACTTCAACTATTTTTATCAATTTTTTTCTTTTTCTTTTTCTTCTTTTTATTTCTAACACATTTCTATATTTTTCATTTATTTCTTAAATGTAGAAATATAATTCATTCATACTTAAAAGAAATCTCTATGTATGTTAGGTCGTATATTTAAGTTTTTTTGTATTATTTTTAATTCATAGTCTTCGAATAATTTCGAAGCGAGAAGTAATATTCTTCCCTATCAGTATTATAATCGTCCATATTTAATTTCCTATCAGAAACTATTATTATTGTTATAGTTAAAAAAATGAATAAGTTGAACATATTCGTAAACAAAAATTAAATTTAAAACTCTTTGTTTGATTAGTGATATTGAGTTCAAATTAAAAATAAAAAATTGATTCGACCTTGGCGAAATAAAGAGAATATTGTTTCACTATTATTTTACAAGTTTTAAAAATAAAATAAGCAATAATATTGTTTTATTTTATTTTAATTATTATATTTTATTCTAAAAAAAACAATAAATTTTTTCTCCTCATTAATTAACATTATAATTAGATTTTATTTGTTTATGTTTTGATTTGTATTTTACTTGTATTTAAATAATTAAATAATTCTTTTAAATTATCCTAGGTTTATCATATTATAAGTAAGTTTTATTTGTTACTTATTTGGTCACCTATATGCAATAAGGAATTACAATTGTCATAAAAGTAGTTGTTTAATAAAACTATAAATTAATATACCAACAATTCATTAAAAAAAAAAACTTGACTGTGCAAATGAGAAATGCATATCAAGAGAAGACAAACAACAATATTGATATCATATATAGAAATTTTACTCCCACGTCATATATCTGCATCAAAGCCTTTTGATTTTCACCCATCTCGCTTCTCATCTAGAGCTGGAGTTGTATTTGATTGAGAATTGGATGTCATTATAATTTGGAGGGGGTTGGTTGGAAATCCAATTTGGATAAAATACCTATAGATATCCAATAATCAAATATCAATAACAGATTTACATTAATTCAAAAGTATGACATCCTTTTAATTGAAAATAAAATGCTATTGAATAAAATGCTATTGAATTATATAACAAGTACCTGGCTAAATGGAAGCATCGGGCAAAAACCAGCATTATAAAATGAAATATTTGAAGAGTAATTTGTTGGATAAGTTGAAGACTTGAATGCATAATCAGAATTCGTTGAGACATTTGCCATCCTAGAATTTCCATCTAAATAATTAAACATCATAAAAATCAATGTATCATATCATACAAAACATGATAGATAAAGTTGCAATAATAAAAAGAATATACCAAATTAACCAGAATCAATTCATTTTTTTTTTGCAGGTTGGTCTCCAATGACTCTGGTCTTTTTCTTGCGTTTCTTCTCAAGTTGACTTTTTATGCTAACATTTCTTACTCGTTTCATTTTTCGACGTGGCGGATCCAAAATATGGAATGACTTGGATTCACGAGTACTACCGTCAATGTCTTTTTCTTTATCCACATTTTTATTCATTTCAACCTCTTTAACTGGATTACAATCATCTATTTTCATTGCTCTCAACATAGTTTCAATACTTTTCAAGCCTTTATCCAAAATATCTTCGGTCAGTTTAGTTGTTTCATTTGTCAATACACCTTTTTTAGCAAAACAAATGGCCTTCTACATAACTTTGGCTCATCTTGAAATTTCGTTTGGTGGTTATATTGACTACTTCTCCATCACAAGTATTTCTTCCTAATCCATCTTTTTCATATTTTGTCCATCTCCTCAAGATATATATTGAGAGGGAATGACAAAAATATTGACAAATTTATAACTCTTAATCCATGAAATAAACATAAGATGCCAACAGATTCAAAATTCTTACATTTGCAATCAACAATTTATCAGAAAGTATGAAATTCACCTAATACTCTTTCTCATCACCATCTTTCACTAACTTATAAATGAAATGATTCCCATAATTATTGATGCTTTCAATACCTACCGATAATGATTCAAATAACTCATCTTGAAAATTTGCATGAGTGCTATGGATGCCTGTTGGATCATGCCTCCAAATTTACTTATCCAACAAGGTGTAGTTTGACTACATTTGAAATCTTTAATCAACTCAGATTGGTGAATCCTTTCTAACACCATTTCATAATGGATAATGAATTGAGTCAGAGATGTAGACTTGTCATATTTCAGAAGACACTATTCATGTTTTCACTTCTTTGTGTTGACAATATGCTAGTAGAGAAATACTGTTTGCTAAATGTTTGACACCATTTTATTCGTAACTCAAAAAAAGTTTTAAGCCATGAACTTTGAGACAAATCAATAATTGTTAGCAGTCGAATATTCTATACATCCTTAAACTATATCTCATTCTCACAATTGTAAAGATATCTATTGAATAATATTTTGAAATCACACATTCTTAGATAATGAACAAGGTGTTTAGGAGCATTTTGACCAATATGCCACAAACAAAGTCGGTGTTGAGTCTCAGGAAATACCTTTTCAATTGCATTGGCCATTGCTTGACATTGATCAGTAAATATCGTTCTGGGTTGATGACATTCCATTGCTTGTAGAAAAGCTTCAAATAGCCAAATAAAATACTTTATTGTCTCATCAAACAAAAAAGCACAACCAAACAAAATATTTTGCCTATGATGATTCACACCAGTAAAAGGTGCACATATCATGTTGTACTTGTTTGTTCGATATGTGGTAAAATATCAACATCTCCAAAATAACTATAATCAATCTTTGGCCTACCATCTGTCCAAAAAAAATTGTTAGATGATTTTCAAATCAACTTGTATGGTATAAAAGAAAGATGAGTCCTCTACTTGCATCCTTTTGAAGTAATTTATTACACTTCGTGCATCTCCCGCAAGAAGAGTAGTTTTCCTTTTATCTCCTAAAAAGTTGTCACAATCAGACTTCAAAAAACCTACATTATGGGCACCACATGCTTGCTCAACTATATAAGAGAATATATTACTAGGTCTAATGCTAACATTTTCCATAGAGGCATTTTCATATATACATATATACATATAGCTTCACATATAGATATTTTCTTTCTATAGACAAACAGTAGAGATCAAACATTCTCATTCTTTCTTAGCTCAGAACTATATTATGCTTCTTTTTTAAAAAAAAAAAAAAGAATTATATTATGCTCATATTTATATACATATAACTTTTACATATAGATAAACATACTTTTTCATGAATAAACCAAAACTTTATTTCAAAGGCATGGCGATGACTGAGAATTGCTACTTAGCCATGGGATATTTGTTGCTTACGTTGTAAGCAAGTCTACAGAACCCATAACCTTGGGCTATGATACCAACTGTAACGACACTGCTTTTAAGACTCTTTTACTAAGGTTATTACTAAATATGCATGCACTTGAGGCTATAAATAACTTTAGGGAAGTAAAATTCGATGAAAATTAAAGCATTTTAATTTGGGATCCCACAAGAAAACAAAGTGATTGAAATAACTATAATTTGAATTCTGGCCTCGGTTTCGTCCTCAAACACAACATTTGAACCAGTAGTTTTTCATCAGAGAAAGTCATAAAATAAAACATGATAATTTAAATTATGTGAAAGATATGACTTCTATTCCCATTACCTTCGTAGCGCATCCTCATCATTCGCTCTGTATGCTCTTACTTTTCCTCAAAACATTTCAAAAACAAAAGAAGGGATGAGTATTATAAAATAATACCCAGTAAGTGAAGGGAATGAAAATCCCACAGCGGAAAACGACATGACACGTCGTGGTTTTTGTTATGCTACTGATTTCTTAAAACCGAACTTAACTCTTAAATCCTAGGCTAAACATGCTGAAAAATGAAGAAAACAGAAAGTAAATTGTAATACTTACTTTTTGAAGAATACTTCTTCGAGGTTTTTTTCTCCGATCACGAACTCTTCGTGCCTTTCGATCTCTACACATGATCTCTTGAACCGAACTATTTGGACACCTCCAAATAGTCTTCTCGGTTGTTCTCGATCGGTTGAGTGAGAGTTGTGGGACTCCGTTTGGTTTTTGGGCGAGGAGAAATCTAGAGAGGAATTGAAAGAAATTGCTTTGTTCTTGGAATGAGATTTCCAAAAAATGAACAAGTGCATCCCAAAAGGTTTCTTGCAAAGCCCTTATATAGTGGTGAGAGATGGAGTTGAAATCTCCATCAAAACACCATTTTACCACAACCTTATAATATGCAAATCATATTTACATATTACATATAATAAGGTATCTCATACCTTATTATACAAATCTCATTTGTATAATTGTGGAATTTTAAATTGAATCACATTAAATTTAATTTCCCTCAATTCAATTTCTCCAAATTAGCACTAATTAATCAATTAGGCTAACCTATAGATTATTATGAATCTCATTCACATCAAACTATATGTTATGTCAACTATATCACATATAAATGACATAAATACCCAAATAATGAATTTGAACACTTCAAATTTACACCAAACTATAAACCCTCAATTTATCCAATTTGAGCCAACCGAGGGACCGAATGGACCTACAAATGACGAGCTCCAATGATACGAGATTAATTAGCTAGGGTAACACTCCACTAAAGCCCGTAGTTGCACTCCCATCATTATAGGACAAGTTGTATCCATCGATATAACCAATGCCCGTAAGTCGACTCTTTACAAGTTGTTCATAGACACTGTTGGGTCAAATTACCGTTTTACACCTGTATCTACCTCTTGCTCCTTAAGTCCCACTGCTCGTCTAATGAACAACTACGTTGCATGGTCCAACCATAAACAACATCCCACTCGAGCCAGTGAGAGGGTGGGCCCCCGTTGTCCAAGCCCTTGAGACAACACTTAAGGGAACAACCCCTCTAATTTCCCTAATTCAGGAACGAGTGAATTCCATCTTGCGTAGCCAAGTTTCTAGCTCTCCACGTGGTCCTATACCAGAGAAGATAGGCATATTAAATGAGTAACTGTAACCATCCTCACCCATACTAGTTAAAGAATAGACCCCTACAGACAGGAGTCCGTAACATGCTCAAGATTAAGGTCGAGTCACTATTGGGCATCTACAAAGTTATTAGTGTAACGCCCCTACTTTTCTATAACTAAACTCTTAGGGACATTACTACACATGCATGCATTTATAGGCCAAAAGATATAAAACAATCTTTAAATCTCCAATAGAAAATAAATTGTCTTTAGGGATCCCAAAACAAAACATTCAAAATGTAAAAAGGAGCGGTTTAAACATGGCTTTGTTTAAAATCACGAAAGTTAAACTTAACTTTAAAACCGTAAACGACGACATTAGTTATCAAAGAAAATATGCGAAAAACATGACTATTCCCATGGTTCTCGCAACGTGTCTCCGCACTCGCCCCGCACGCCCTTGGCTTTACTCAAAAAACATTTTAAAATAAAGGTGAGTATTGCAAAACAATACCAGAGTAGTGACCTCGCTCACAGAGGTTTGGGATATGCAAACACATACAATCATGACTTTTAAACTGTTCGAATTGTACATATGCGGGACCTAAAACTTTCTCATATCATCATGACTATAATCCATGACTTCCTTTTTCTTTAGGTGGCCAATTGGTCATCCCGAGTCATTTCATTTTGAGTCCTCACGCACTCCTGTGTAATAATTTGAGTCCTCACAGCACCCCTCGTATGGTTTGAGTCCCTCACAGACCCTCTGTATAGATTGAGTCCCTCACAGACACTCAGTAATTTGACCCATAGGGTCTCTAATGCATGTTTGACCATGCACACAATGCACTCAGGAGACCAATTTCCACATTTTTCATTAAATCATTTCATGGCATACATAACATGCATGAGGTCCCATCATTCAACATAACAATAGTGTACATGCCACAACAATTATCATTGCTATGCAGATCATACATTCCTCATATAATAGTTTGAAGATAACAATCTTATAGGTAATCATGAAATATTCTCACACAAGATACTGTAATATCCTCACATAAAATACTAGGTTTTTCTTACGTATAATACAAGGATATTCTCACATAAAATATTGAGATATTCTCGTGTAAAATCATTAAATCTTTTTAAGTAAAATAACGAACTAATTTCACATAAAATAATGAAATTCGTTTTCTTTAATCCCATTTAAAAAGGTTCGGCACAAGGTCCCTTACCTTAATTCGAATTCTACTCCAAAACCTATCCCGAGCTCCTTGAGTACTCTCCTTTAGTGGAACCTGATTCACACCACAAATCCACGTTCATTCTCTAGGCATTCACCAAATCTATAATTGTAAGGTACTTAATTTACGTTCTTAAGATTTCATGCCCCGCTTACCTCGAGTTCAACGCGAATACCTAATATTCCTTAGTTCGTCTTGACGTTTGACCCTCAATTCCGCTCCAGACTTGGTCCCTACAATTAGCATTCGAAACAGTAGCTTAAGCTCTCAATTGTACGCTTAGATAATCAATAGGTCACGAATAATTCTCATTCAAACTCCATACTTAACAAGATCGCTCACCGGGTTATAACTTCAGCGGCTGTAAAGTGGTGTCGATCGGCGTCGCAGGGTTCGACGGCGGCAGAGGACAGCGGCAGCCGTGACTGGAGGAACTCGTGGCGGCTGGCGTGCGTGAAGTCCGGCGAGGTCTGCTGCTATGCTCGTGAACGGACGAGCGGCTGGAGAGCTTCGGCTGCAGACGTGGGCGGCGGCTTGCGACGGCGTGGGGGGGTCTGCTAACAGGTCGGCGGCGGCAACTTGAATCCGGCAGAAGTGATTTGGAGTCGTCTCTGTCCGAGGCTTGCTGGCACGCGCGGCTGCAACACTTACCTTCGCTCGTGGATTCGCCGTTCGTGGATTGGCCTGCAGGTGTTCGTGGCTCGGTGTTCGTCTCTGCTCGTGGGTTTTCGCCGGCGCGAGTGGCTGAAGAGGTTTTCGACGTGGGCGGCTGGAGCTTTGATCACTCGTCGTCGGCGTGACAATAGCACTAGAGAGAGGGTCATTGGCCTAGGGCAAGGAGGAGAAGAAGGAGATACTTGGCATTCTAGGGCTAGGGTTTTTCTTTTGGATTAAATACTAAGGAGACTAAATGCTAGGGTTTAGGTCAAATTCCAAAGATTACATCTAACCCTCAATTATGCATTAATCACTAAAGTGTCATTGCCCCTTCCTCTTCCTCTAATTCTATGAGAAAATTCCTTTCAAAGAGAATAATTTACCTAGGTCCACATGAAATGAAGGGTTCACTCACAACGAGCTCGATAATATTCATTAAACGGACTAAACACAAAGGTTGATAAAACGTTAACAAAAAAAAATACTAGTACCTGTGGTTGTAGTCGTCACAATCTTCCCTCCTTAAGAACTTTCGTCCTCGAAAGTTCCTATTCTTGGAATAGTTCTGGATATTTAGCTCGTACTTCCTCTTCTCGCTCCCAGGTAGCTTCTTCCGTGCGGTGGTTTTGCCACAACACTTTCACTAAGTTGATCTCACGGTTACGGAGGGTCTTTCGATCTCTTGCGATAATCTGTACAGGTTGTTCACCATAACTCAAATCTTACGCTGTTGTAGAATCGGTTCAAAGTCTACGACGTGAGTGAGTCGAGTGCAGGGCGTATTTTCTCAACATGGAGACATGGAATACGTTATGAACTGCTGATAGGGAAGGTGGCAATGCTAACCTGTAGGCCACTACGCCAACCCTCTCTAAAATCTCAAATGGCCCTATGAAGCGCGGGCTCAACTTCCCCTTTCGACCAAACCTTAGAATCCCTTTCATTGAGGCCACCTTAAGGAATACGTGGTCCCCAACTTCGAATTCCAGGTCCCTTCGTCTCGAATCGGCATAACTCTTTTTGTCTACTTTGGGCGGTCCGCATTCGTACCCTAATCTTCTCAGATCGCACTATTTGTGACTGTACTAACTCGACCCGATGGCGGGCGTTCACCAACCTCCTCCCGTAAAACGGGAGTTCTGCAACGTTTTCCATAGAGAGCTTCAAATGGAGCCATTCCGATGGTCGACTGATAACTGCTATTGTAAGCAAACTCCATCAAATGCAAATGGGTGTCCCAACTACCTGGGAAGTCTAAAGTGCAAGCTCGTAACATGTCTTCTAAGATCTGGTTCAAACGTTCAGTCTGCCCATCCGTCTGTGGATGAAAAGCTGTACTAAAGTTCAACTGTGAACCTAACGCTTTCTGTAAACTCCTCCAAAAGTTGGAGGTGAAACGTGGATCCCTGTCTGAAATAATCCTGACTGGAATCCCATGCAGACGGACTATCTCTTCCAGGTAAAACTGCGCCCACTTATCCGTAGAATAGGTGGGTTTCCACTGAATATGAAATGTCTTGACTTGGTTAATCATCCCACAATGACCCAAATTACCGAGTAACCTCGTAAGGTTCTAGGCAATCCGACTATAAAGTCCATAGAGATCTCCTCCCATTTCCACCGAGGTACATGTAAAGGTTGCGAGAATCCTGCGGGTCTCGCCTAGGTGCCTTCACTGTTGACAAGTCAAACACTTGGCGACAAACTCGCCACGTCGCGCTTCATGTTACACCACCGAATGATCGCTTTTTGCATCTCGATACATCTTGATCTTGCCAGGATGCATAGAAAATGGTGAGTTATGGGCTTCGCTCAAGATTTCGATTTTGGTTTGTCGTGCGTCGCACACATAAACGTCCACGAAATAGTAATCCTCCATCCGTGGATAGTGAAAATTTCGCCAATTCACCGTAGTTCTGCGAGAAACTTCTCCACTAACGAGGTCCCCTGCTTTGAGACTCAACGATGCGTTGCCTCAAGGTCGGTTATGCGGTTAATCGAGCTAAGCGTGCGCGTGGTCTTCCCTACTAGTCTCGCAATTTCAGCTCATTGCAAACTCTGCTCGTAACTCTGCTCTCATCAGAACTCGTCGTCTTTGAAGTATGAATCGCTTTCTCATCGAGGGCATCGGCCACACGACATTAGCCTTACCGGGGTGGTATTGAATGTCTATGTCGTAATCCTTCACTAATTCCAACCATCTGCGTTGCCTCATGTTCACTTCTTTCTGGGTGAACAAGTACTTGAACTTTTATGATCTCAGTAAAAATCAATTTTCTCGCCATAAAGATAATGTCTCCGGATCTTTAGTGCAAAGACCACTCGCCGCTAGTTCCAAGTCATGAGTTGGATAATTCCTCTCGTATGTCTTCGATTGTCGGGATGCATAGGCTATTACTTTACCGTGTTGCATTAGAACACACGCCCAAACCTTTCTTAGAAGCATCGGCAGTAAACCACGAAGCTCCCTCGTTCCTCGGGAATTTGTAAGAATCGGAGTGACACCAACCTACACTTGAGCTCTTGAAACTCGCCTCACAATTATCATCCCACACAAATGGGTTACCTTTGCGCGTCACCGGGTCATGGGCATGGCTATCTTGGCGAAGTCCTGCTTGCGAAACGTCTATAGTAACTCTGCAAGACCAGAAAAACTACGTACCTCTGCAGAATAGCGGTGGTGGGACGGGGGCCTGCGTGTGACGGCTCCACTTTGGCTGGTCAACAGAGACTCGGCCGGACACCACATGCCCTAAGAAGGATACCGCTGACTCTCACCGAACTATCTATGAGTGTGGGTCCTCCTTCACTCTCTTCCCTAGGATGTTCAACCTCAGATGAGTCTAAATACATTTGTTCTCTAAGGGAGGCAATTGTACCTGTTAGGCGTTGAATTGACTCCCCTATTTGACTATTCATCTCTTCTATTTGCCTATTCCTCTCTTCTGTGGTTCTCATATATTCTAATAACAAGATTTTAAGGGAAGATTCGTCTTCTACCTGGGTTTCTTGAATATAGGAAGGATATGGCTCAAAACCCTTAGGATATGGTTCATAGCCCCAATTGCTCTGATTATTATCATACATATCATTCCCATAAGTCATAGGGTTAGTATGATAGTAATTAGGCATTTGGTAGCCATAAGATTCATACCCCTCACTAGAAGACGCTAAATTGGCATAGGGATAATCATAAGAAAAGGAACTATATTGTGGTTGCTCATTAGGCACAGAAGACCACCCAAAGTTATCATAAGCCATAATAAAATAATGAATCAATTATAACAGGCTCAACAAACACAATATGCACCAACACAACCAGAAAGAATAACAAAGACTCAACAAAGATAAAAATACGAAACAAAGATAACAAGACACACCCAACAAGAAAAACAAGGATACAATGCTAAAATCAACTCAAACAAAATAAGAATCAAAACTAGTCCCCGGCAACGGCGCCAAAAACTTGATGCGAAAATATCGAGTGCCCTAAACTAATGCAAATTAGAACGAGACTCAGACACTTTTACGACGTGCAAGTATACACGGTCGAGTGCGACAGAAGTGATAAGATAAGAGTATCGATCCCACGAGGACTAGTTAGACCTAAATTAGTCGAGTGTTCTAGCAAATTTTCCTTATTTTAGTGCAATGCATGAGTGTGCAAATTATTGTTGTAAATAAATAAATTGATAAGTCTGAAAGAAAAGATAAGACAAAAGAAAATAACTTAATTTAAAGCGGGGAGAGGAGAATGCAAACAAGAAGCGCAGAGAGATAAGAGAGTAGATTTGTAATGAAAAAATAAGCTCGTGTTAGGTTAGAGTTCTAATGTTCAATTGGAATAAATTTTGAGTGATGCCTTGAATTTACCTACACATGCATTCAAATGATTCTTTCCAAAATCACTAAGTTTTAAAACCTACAATTTCCCAATTGTGATCTAAATTATGCCCATGATTTTAGGTTCTAGGTGGGTTAATTATCCCTAATCAACTCAATGATCCTAGAATGAAATTTTAGTTTTCTAATTCATTAGCTTTCCCAAGTTTATGAATTATAGAGAAGTTAAAAGGCCAATTTTAATTCTCATGCAACGTTAAATTTAATAAAATTTCATAAATTCAATCAATGACATCAACCATAAATTTAATCCAAAATTACATTAAAACAACCTAACCCTTGCCCAAGACAATTTAGTTCATGATTAAAATCGAGTCACATATCTCTAGTTTAAGCATGCTTTTATTGATCGAGGAGTTCAATAAAAGCAACCGACAATGTTCACTAAATTAGTCTAAATCAACCACAATTCTAGCCTAAAACAGTCACGAGTTATGCCTAAAACAGTGAGCAAAAGTAGTCTAAATTAGTACGTAAACAACCCAAAATTTCATAATTAAATTGGTGGTTGACAACAAGTAATAACACTTAGAGATAGGGAAAACGTTACACAGCAGGTGGCCTTATTTTTCAGGTTCAGTTCGATAGCAATATCTCATCAACGAAAGCTCAAAACAACGATCCAACCGTTCAAAACGAAGCTCTATGAGTCTCGAACAAGCTGTCTAAATTTCAGGACAATCCAACGGTTGAAACTCCGGGAATCGACAACTTTGTGATCGCCGCCGGTGAAAAACCGAACTGCTCTGATCTCCTAATCCGACAGAAATATCTGGTACACCAAAGCTCAGAACGACGATCCAACCGTTCAAAATAAAGCCCTATGAGTCTCGAACAATCTGTCAAAATTGCAGTACAATCCAACGGTTTAAACTTCAGAAAACGACAACTTTGTGACTGTCGTCTGTGAAAAATCGAGTTGCACGATTTTTGCAACAACAATGGCACCTTCAAGCTTTGATTTTTTCCTCAATCGCACGATTGCTACAACAATGACACCTTCATGACTCTTCTCTTCAACGCACACCTTTATTGTAGCAATCGCCCCTTCTCTCTCGCTCTCTTCCCCTTTTGTGGCAACTCTCACTCTCCCTTTTTGCACTTGAACCCTAGCCTCCTTATATAAGATGATGTTGCCCTAATTCCACAAATTACAAAAATGCCCTTAGGGGTAGAAAGACCATCTTACCCTTCGGGTAAGATATCTAAAATGCCCTTAGGGACTCTTGTAATTTTTATAATCTCCTGCACACATAAAAATCTCAAATAAATATATGAAGTCAATTATAAATCAAAACACGCAAGGATTTTTGGAGTTAAGAAAAATCTCAAATTTTGGTCTTCAATTAATCATAGCTTTATTTTCCAAAATTTCTTAAATTAAAGCACAAAAACATCAAAATTAATTCTTTTTGCACCTAATGCTTAAATTCAAGATTTTAAAGCTAACACACATAATTTAGGGATAAAATAACATGAGGATCACTAAATTAGATGCAATTCAAGTAGATTAAACACTAAAATTCTAGTAAAATAACTCACTTATGGTGAGTTATCAAACCCCCAAACTTGAACTACTCATTGTCCTCAATGAGTTCTATTCCCCAAAGACTTAAAAGACCTTTAAAGACTCAGATCATTTGGGTAACTAAACAAGGATTGAATATTTATGTTCTAAGCTACAAGTCACCATTCAATCAATGCTCTCTAAGTGGCTTACCTAGGGTTTTTTAGCTACACTTATGCATCAATAACGAAGAGCAAATCAACTAGGATTCAACATCTACCCTCAAGCTCAACCACTAGAATCCTAATCATTCAAATCAAGCAACCCATAGTTAAAAATAAGTCATACTCCAAAACTCGCATGGCTACAATTTAATGATCATTCCTTTTTATTTTTGTATATATATATATATATTTTTAAAAAAATAGATATGTGCATTATTCCCCTCAATTTCCCTAAAACTCACTACTAAGGGCTAGTTTTTTTTTTTTTTTATTTTTTGACTCTCCCGTAGTTCTTAGAATGGCACACGTGTTTAGCGCAACACACCTAAGCAATGGGACTTCCCGTAGTTCTTAGAATGGCACACGTGGTTAGCGCAACGCACCTAAGCAATGGGAATAGGCTTCTTGCTTGATACCTTCGCTCCAAGAGGCCAACATGGTTAGTGCCTGACTTCGACATCGAGCACCAAGTTGCTGAATCGACTCTAAATAACAAAATAAATAGCATATTTTTCTAGCCCAATGGAGTTTTAGGAAAATGAAAGGTTTGCATACTCTTTCTTTATTTTTTCTTAAAAATAAACACGAAGAATTTACCTTTCCCCCAAACTTAGAGTACTCAATGTCCTCATTGAGTTAGGGAGGCTCAGTAACTCCCAAACTTGAAATGATCACAAATTTGAAGTTTACTAATTTTGGAGCGTTCTAAAAAAATGTATGGGTTACCTAACTTGTCATGGCTTCTAGTTTTCAAATTTTTGGCCTAGAAGTTGAATCCTAACTATTTTGATTGACACACTAACCATAAGCGCACTAAAAAAACCTAATGACAAGCTTGACCTTGAGAAACACCAAACAAGATAGGATACTCTTGTCTCAAACACAAGCAACAACTTTTATTTTCATTAACCCTGAGATTTGACCTTAACTTTTTATTTTCATGGAGATGCATACCAAGTTTCTACAAAAGACATCACACTTTTACCATAAAAACACATGAGAAACTTAATTTTTAAACAAGGGACAACAACCATTTTTCTATTTTTTTACTTGCTTAAACATAATGAATCAACTACCTACATCATGCATATCAAAGACCATGAAACCAACAACTAACATGGAATCCAGTAGTCAAAATAGATCATTTTGAAGCCCTAAAGCAAGTAAATAACTTTATAAACGCAGAGGCATGCAACACCCTATATACTATAGTAGCACAGTCTCATCAATAGAAAAATTTTCAATTAAGCCCAAAATCAGATTCAGTACAACACATCTCCCCCTCATTTTTAAAGCACACATTGCCCTTAATGTATAATCTACTCACTTAAGCATGCTTAAGGACAATAAATATAGATGGAAGGGAGAACGATCATCGCTCGAATTGAGGAGACCTCCATCGCACAGCACACATCAACAAACCCTAAGGGAGCTGCAAGATAGGCAAGGGTTATTTATTTAAAAACAAAAATAACTAAAAATTAAAAAAAAGAAAAAATTAAAAAATGAAAAATGAAAATGAAACGAACGAAATAAACTTTGGGTTGCCTCCCAAGAAGCGCTTGTTTAACGTCATTAGCTTGACGTAGTATATGTGGGCTCGTCAAGGTACGTAAAAATTCTCCCACTTCTTCGGGCCTCCTTTCTTGAATCTACAAAACAAATCAGAGCTAGCAAGAATACTAGCTTCTCGTGAGAGCCCGAAGCAGATATATATTTTTGATTTTTATATATTAAAAGAAAAGAAGGAAAAACAACAAAGTAAACATTTTTTGGTTTTTTATTTGATAAAAGAAAAGAAGGAAGAACAGGAAAATGCACTCGACTCAAACAAAGACACCGAGTCGAGAGAATAGAAAGAAAAGCACTCACAAATAAGAGAAAATCGGAAGATAGAATCACATAGACTCAAAAGCCTCAAACTCTACCTCCCGACCTAACTCAACAGGCTCGACTTCTTCCACACTCTCACCGACTCCATCATGGTGTGTGTGCTACAAGGTTCTAGTTCTTCTACATCTAAAGCACAATCCTCTAAATGCCCATACTTAGAAAAAATTGAAGGACTAGGATCCTGAGGTTCTATCAGTGGGTCAGTGATCAAGTGACTCACCGAACTATCTATGAGTGTGGGTCCTCCTTCACTCTCTTCCCTAGGAGTTGCACGATTTTTGCAACAACAATGGCACCTTCAAGCTTTGATTTTTTCCTCAATCGCACGATTGCTACAACAATGACACCTTCATGATTCTTCTCTTCAACGCACACCTTTATTGTAGCAATCGCCCCTTCTCTCTAGCTCTCTTCCCCTTTTGTGGCAACTCTCACTCTCCCTTTTTGCACTTGAACCCTAGCCTCCTTATATAAGATGATGTTGCCCTAATTCCACAAATTACAAAAATGCCCTTAGGGGTAGAAAGACCATCTTACCCTTCGGGTAAGATATCTAAAATGCCCTTAGGGACTCTTGTAATTTTTATAATCTCCTGCACACATAAAAATCTCAAATAAATATATGAAGTCAATTATAAATCAAAACACGCAAGGATTTTTGGAGTTAAGAAAAATCTCAAATTTTGGTCTTCAATTAACTGTTAGCTTATTTTCCAAAATTTCTTAAATTAAAGCACAAAAACATCAAAATTAATTCTTTTTGCACCTAATGCTTAAATTCAAGATTTTAAAGCTAACACACATAATTTAGGGATAAAATAACATGAGGATCACTAAATTAGATGCAATTCAAGTAGATTAAACACTAAAATTCTAGTAAAATAACTCACTTATGGTGAGTTATCATAGAACCAGAATCAAATAATACAAAGGCAAGGTGCCCAAGTAATGGAAGTGTACCTGTAACCACTGAGTCTGTGCCATGGATGCTTTTACTCGTGCTTGCATAAGCTCTTCCTTGGTGTATTCTGCACTGCTGACAAAGAAATTTCACTATTGATAACCTGAGGTTGGCTAGCACCGCTTGACTCGGACGCTTATTAGCTCTGTGCCTTCTTCTTTCCACATCCCAAGCACACTCGGGACGGCCAAACATTTACCCCAATGATGCTTACCACGCTCTTTGCATTGTGGCTTATCTCCGCTTAGTAGTTTTACATCCTGTTTCCTATAACGAGCTGCAGCAGGGTAAAATTTCCGCTAGAATGCTTCCTTAAACAGATTCCATGTAATCGTTTCTCCGCTGGCGACTATGGTTCCCTGGGCGGACTCCCACCATAAATAAGCGTCATCTCTCAGCATGAAGGTAGCACAGACACCTCTCTCGGTCTCGGGATACTTCATCGATCAAGATGGTCTCAATGGAGGACAACCATAACTTCACCCACGGTGGGGTCACTAAGACCCATCAAAAGATCTCGGATCATATTTCACGAAGTCCTTCAGATATCGAGACTCCAGAGTAGCATCATTCCGCCCGACTTGCTTGGGCGGTGAGTGGCTCTCAGAGGCTCGCACAAGAGTCTGCATAGCCTCTACCATCATAGTCATGACATTGGGGTTTCCTTGATGCGCCACCACCGAGCGATCGCGGTGCATTCTCCGGCGATCCGGTTGATCTTGGGGAGATCTGCAGTGCACGGGTGGAGTAATCTCTTCTGTTCCAGCAGTAATTCGGTTGGGTGTCAACGTTTTCTCTTGCCTCCGACCCTACCACGTCCTCTACCTCTCCCTCGACCTCTAGGTGGCATTTTTGTCGATCTTACAATGCGAGAGAATTTCTAACTTAGTTTTCATCACTTTCTAATCAGTAAGATAGGATCACCCTTAGGGTTTAAATTCATTTACATTCATAATACAGAATTACATCATAAGCATTTACTTCGTATATAAATTACCAAGACGTACCTGGCGGTGACCGGGACGCGTTACTCAACCATGGGAACTACTCTGTGCTCACTCAGTAAGCAAGTCTACGTAACCCTTAAACCTAGGGCTCGATACCAACTATAACGCCCTACTTTTCTATAACTAAACTCTTAGGGACATTACTACACATGCATGCATTTATAGGCCAAAAGATATAAAACAATCTTTAAATCTCCAATAGAAAATAAATTGTCTTTAGGGATCCCAAAACAAAACATTCAAAACAGGTAGAAGGAGCAGTTTAAACATGGCCTGTTTAAAATCCTGAAAGTTAAACTTAACTTTAAAACCGTAAAACGACGACATTAGTTATCAAAGAAAATATGCGGAAAACATGACTATTCCCATGGTTCCGGCAACGTGTCTCCGCTCACTCGCCCCACGCCCTCCTTGCCTTACACGAAAAACATTTTAAAATAAAGGGTGAGTATTGCAAAACAATACCCGAGTAAGTGACCTCGCTCACAGAGGTTTGGGATATCTGCAACACACACAATCATGACTTTTAAACTGTTCGAATTGTACATATATGCGGGACCTAAAACTTTCTCATATCATCATGACTATAATCCATGACTTCCTTTTTCTTTAGATGGCCAATTGGTCATCCCGAGTCATTTCATTTTGAGTCCTCACGCACCCTGTAATAATTTGAGTCCTCATGGACCCTGTCGTATGGTTTGAGTCCTCACACGGACCTCAGTATAGATTGAGTCCCTCACGCACCCACAGTAATTTGACCCATAGGGTCTCTAATGCATGTTTGACCATGCACACAATGCACTCGGAGAGACCAATTTCCACATTTTTCATTAAATCATTTCATGGCATACATAACATGTCATGAGGTCCCATCATTCAACATAACAATAGTGTACATGCCACAACAATTATCATTGCTATGCAGATCATACATTCCTCATATAATAGTTTGAAGATAACAATCTTATAGGTAATCATGAAATATTCTCACACAAGATAATCAGAATATCCTCACATAAAATACTAGGTTTTTCTTACGTATATAATACAAGGATATTCTCACATAAAATATTGAGATATTCTCGTGTAAAATCATTAAATCTTTTTAAGTAAAATAACGAACTAATTTCACATAAAATAATGAAATTCGTTTTCTTTAATCCCATTTAAAAAGGTTCGCACAAGGTCCCTTACCTTAATTCGAATTCTACTCCAAACCTATCCCGAGCTCCTCGAGTACTCTCCTTTAGTGGAACTGATTCACACCACAAATCCACGTTCATTCTCTAGGCATTCACCAAATCTATAATTGTAAGGTACTTAATTTACGTTCTTAAGATTTCATGCCCCGCTTACCTCGAGTTCAACGCGAATACCTAATATTCCTTAGTTCGTCTTGACGTTTGGCCCTCAATTCCGCTCCAGACTTGGTCCCTACAATTAGCATTCGAAACAGTAGCTTAAGCTCTCAATTGTACGCTTAGATAATCAATAGGTCACGAATAATTCTCATTCAAACTCCATACTTAACAAGATCGCTCACCGGGTTATAACTTCAATGGTTGTAAAGTGGTGTCGATCGGCGCGCGGTTCGGACGGCGGCAGAGACAATGGCAGCCGTGGATGGAGGAACTTCGTGGCGGTGGCGTGCGTGAAGTCCGGCGAGGTCTGCTGCTGTGCTCGTGAACGGACGAAGCGGTGGAGAGCTTCGGCTGCAGACGTGGGCAGCGGCTTGTGACGGCGTGGGGGGGTCTGCTAACAGGTCGGCGGCGGCAACTTGAATCCGGCAGAAGTGATTTGGAGCCGTCTCTGTCCGAGGCTTGCTGGCACGCGCGGCTGCAACACTTACCTTCGCTCGTGGATTCGCCGTTCGTGGATTGGCCTGCAGGTGTTCGTGGCTCGGCGTTAAATCTCCTCGCCGTGGGTTTTCGCCGCGCGAGTGGGTCAGAGAGGTTTTCGACGTGGGCGGTGGAGCTTCGATCGGCTCGTCGTGGCAAAGAATAGCACTAGGAGAGGTCGCCGGCTAGGGCAGGAGGAGGAGAAGAAGGAGATACTTGGCATTCTAGGGCTAGGGTTTTTCTTTTGGATTAAATACTAAGGAGACTAAATGCTAGGGTTTAGGTCAAATTCCAAAGATTACATCTAGTACCTGTGGTTGTGGTCGTCACAATTAGTCTTGTTGGGGTTTGTTCCCTAAAACTCGTAGTTTGTAATTATGTTCTAATTAATGTAATAAAGTGTTATTATTTCAATAAAGAGTTATTGTTCGTTATCTACGAGTTTCCCTTTATTCAAACCCTAAATCCAATAAACTAAACATTCAGGTTGTTAAATGTATCTTTAACTGAATGTAGTGTACAATAGAGGATTTTGGTTCGAGATACAACCTAAAGGGTCTATAGTTAGGGAATAAGATTTGAGTACCTTACCCTGGTAAAACTATGGATGTGACCCACTTTGTATTTGATACAAACACTGTGATCCTAACGTGTTCATGTAGATGATATGTGAGTGGGGATATCCTATGTTATAAGATTACATAAGACCGGAACACGAAATAGTAACCTCTATCTGTAACTTCGTTGACTAGTTTAGTTTCTATTTCACTAGGATGACCTAGGCAAGTTGATCTCAATGCTGAGCAGGTTAAGAACTCCTGTTCGCGAGAGATTGTCCTTTGACTAGTATAGGTGAGAGTGGCCAGATTCGCCGACTCAATATGCCTACCTTCTTGGGAACAAGGCCGAGTGAGCAGCTGGGGACTTAGCCTAGCAAGATTGAATTCACTCCTTCCCGCCTACTAGGGTAAGTAGAGGAATGTTCAATTAAGTGGTGTCTTCAGGACTTGAACAAAGGGCCCGACTCTCTCATTGGCCCGAGAGGAACTCTATTTGTTGGTAGGACCACAAACAAATTGTTCATTAGAGTAGCACTGGTACTTAAGGTACAACATGTAACTCAGGGGTAAAACGATAATTGAACCCAACTGGTGTTACGAACATTCGTGAAGGATTGACTTGCTGTTATCGGTCAATATCCGTGGACATAGAAATATATCTGTAGTGAGAAGAGTGCAACTGCGGGACTTTAGTGGAGTGTTCCCGCAGTTAACGAATGTTGATTGGGAGGTTAATGAGATTAACCGAGCAATCTCAAGATCGTTGAGCTTCGATCCAGTAGGTCCATTAGGTCCACCTTCAGCTCATAAAAGGTTATTAGATCATTTGAATTTGAAACGTTCAAATTCATAAGGGAATAAACTTAATGTATTTAGATACGATATAATATATAGTTTTGGAACTATATATTATAAATTTAATGTGAATATGATTCATATTAAATTATATGAGAGAATTAAATATTTGAAAGAGTTCAAATATTAAATTCAAATGTGAATGTGATTCATATTTGAAAACTATAGGTTAAAATTTAATGTGCATTAGATGTGCATTAAAACTATAGGATAAAGGGATAATTGATTAAATGTGATTTAAACTAAAATAAATATAAGATATTTAATTAATTAAATTGATAATTAATTGAATTAATTATTATTAACATTTTATTATTAAATTAATGAGGACACGTTCCCACTTTCCTCCCACTCCTCATCGATAGGGAGTGGGAGAAGTTATCCCTTCACAAAAGACTTCTTCTCCTGGTGAGAAGGATAGGATCGATGAACATCTGCAATTTGGAATTGCTCCTGTAAAAAGAAAATTTCTCTCTCAAAATTCCCCACACTCCAATAGTTGGCTCCTTCCCACAAAGGAGAGATCTAAGTGGAATTTAGAGCCATAGAAGGTTCTCCTGCTGGTAGTGTTCTGTTGGAGAAAACAGAGAAGCATTTTTGAGTTACAGTGTTGCTGGGAACCTTGGAGCAAGGAGTTGTTGTACTAGGAAAATCTACAAAGGTATTCTTTGTTCCTTTTAGTTTAATTGTTAAATGTAGAATGTTTTCATGTATATCTCCATGCCTAATTAGATTAGGATTTACATGTTTGTTTTGTTTTAGTCAATGTACTGGTTTTTGCATTTCTAACCAAAACAATCAAGTAATTACGATTCCAAAACTCGTTTTCGCTGCTCAAGGAGATCAAATCTCCATCAATTGGTATCAGAGCAAGTTTGTTTTGTTTTTGTTGAAACAAAATTGCATTGATTTGGTGGGAATTACATTTTGGTTTGCTGTAAAACTAGTTTAGGAATATTTTGGCCATAGTTTAGTTTTGATTTGATCAAATTATATGTAAAGGCCCCTGTGTTTTGGGTATAAAGTGCATTAACGAGTCTGTATTCGAGTTAACATTCGTTTGGGACCAGTTTCATGCAATTCGATTAAGAATAAGAGGAGAAATTGAAGATTGTTGCTGCTATGTTCGAAGAAGAAAGTTGTTGCCGAAGCGAATAGTTGCAGTAACGCGTCGTTCATCGGCGTCAGTAACGCTGAGGAACGGCGTCGCGCAACGCCAGATCTCCTATCGACGCGGAGCTCCTAGGGCGGCGGCGTTACAACGCCGCCTCGCCCCGTTAACGCCGCCCCCAATATAAGGCGCGAGCGCGGACGAAGCAAGTGTTGCAACGTTCGCATCAGTGTTGTAACGCCGTGATGGCATTCCAGCAGCTGTATACCGTTTCAGCGGTTCGGTTGCTTTTCAGTCCGGTTCGAGCGATTCAAGCCCGGTTCAAGTAGTTTTGGACCGATTTATGTAATAAAATTAGAGTAATTTTATTATTTTATACTTTAGGGGCCAAATTATTTCGATTTTATAGCTATATTTTTTATGAATGTCATTTAGATTTTTCCCACCTTAGGATTGGCATGTACATGCATTTTATTTGTATAATTGTTATATGAATATGGTTAAGATGCATGATTAATTTATTTTTCATGAGTAATTAATTATAATAGTTATAATTAGATTATATGGAAAATAAATTGCATGGAGCATGTAATTACTTTGTTTAAAATAAATGTTATTTTATTTTAAGTAATTTTATTATTCAATTAGTTGAATATTTTATAATTCCAATTTGAAAAATAATTGTTGGATTTATAATATAGTTCTTTATTATAGGTTAATTATTAAATTTATAAAAGTTACAAATTAAAAGGGTTTTAGAAACCATAACCTATAATAAAGAAATGCATGCAAACATAGGAACTTGGGTTAAAATTGGAATTAGTTTTAAATTGTTTAAAATTAATTTAGACCTAAGTTTTAATTTCCAATAGGATTAGAAATTAGTGTTACATAGTATTTTAAATAGTTTAAAATATAGTAGGACCATAGGACTTTGGTTATAAGGGAACTATACTGGTGAAGTTCTGTCTAAGGTTGGGGGTACTTAAGCTGACGGTTAATGGAACACCTTCTACCTGGGAACTGATCTAGAACTTGAGCTGAATTAACCTTAGTTCTATTTTATATCTAGGTAATTAAAATGTTTATTCACCTAGACATAAGGTTAAAAGACCTAATTACAATAGTTATAATAGGCATAGACTTAGATAGATTCTTTTAGCCAAAATCCGACTAAGTTAAACCTATACCCTAATCTTAGGAGTTTCAGTGGGAGAAAACGAGATGTTCGCATCAAGTTTACTCTCACGTCCTCAAGGGTTCACACCGTGAGTTCCATGCTTGGTTACGTGGCATCAATAGAGCGTCCCTTACGGTAAGTGTTTGCATGGTTTAATACCAAGGTGAATGAGGGAAGTATCCATAGTAAATGGGAGCAGGATGCGTGTCAACGTATCCTACGGTCTCCTCTATTAGGTCGCACCGTGAGATTTCTATAGTCTGCCTGCTAGGTTGTCCTGGAACAGTCAAACCCTACGGAGGGCCTGACTATAGGGATCGAACACCGGGAACTCCAGAAATGGATAGGGTCTCTTAGGTAATTTGCCAACAGGTTGTCTTTCTTAATAGGTACCTGTTGGCTCCGGACCTATTGAATCTGAAAATGGTAGGGTCACATTTACGGGATGAATTAAGCTAGTTAACAAGTCTTTGACCAAACAAACGGTAGCTAAGAACCATTGGGACATGAGATGTTCTGGTAGTGAGAATTGGCTGAGAAAGTCTCAATTCAGGAGAGGAATGACGGACCGCCCAATGGAGGCTTTTGTTCTAAACCCTTGAAATATCGTTGCAAAATTAAAGGTTTAATTTAAACATTGGGTTTAGTTTAAACACTAGAGTTTCTTAATAATTTTGCTAAATTTGATTGGTTTTATAATGGGTTAAAAGGCATAACTAATTAGAACTATTTTGGATTTTCAGCATGTCGTCCTCAATTATAGCCTTACTAAAAAGCGATCGTTTAACTAGTGAGAACTTTACTACGTGGAAGTCCAACTTGAATACGATTCTTGTTGTTGACGACCTACGGTTTCTACTAACTGAGTAATGTCCTCGTGTCCTCGCCAAAACGCACCTCAATCATTGGAGGCGTCGGCCGTGGATCAAGGCCAATGATAAGGCCAAGGTCTACATTGGCTAGTGTTTTTGAAGTTATAGCCAAAAAGCACGAGGGCATGGTCTCAGCTCGTGAGATCATGAGTTCGTTGCAGGATATGTTTGGACAACCGTCTGGACAGCTTCGGCACGAATCCCTCAAATATGTTTATAACTCCCGCATGAAGGAGGGGTCTTCGGTGAGAGAACACGTTCTCGATCTGATGGTACACTTCAACGTGGCTGAGATGAACGAAGCGGTCATTGACGAGCAAAGTCAGGTCTCGTTCATCCTGAAATCTTTTCCGAAGAGTTTCCTGCAATTTCGCAGCAATGCGGTGATGAACAAGATAGAGTATAACCTGACTACTCTCCTTAATGAACTACAAACTTTCCAGTCTCTTATGAAAAATAAGGGGCAGGCTGATGGAGAGGCAAATTTGTTTGCCCATTCCAGAAGGTTCTAGATGGGTTCATCCTCTGGTACTAAGTCCTGTGGTTTATCTTCTGGGCTTAAGAAGACCCAAAAGAAGAACATAGGAGGAAAAGGAAAGGCACATGTTGCTGATAAAGGCAAGGGAAAAGCCAAGGTTGCAGACAAAGGAAAATATTTCCACTGCAACGTGGATGGGCACTGGAAGCGAAACTGCCCAAAATACCTTGCTGCGCTCAAAGAGAAGAAAGGTAAATTAGATTTACTTGTTCTTAAAACTTGTTAAGTGGAAAATGATGATTTTACCTGGATACTTGATTCAGGAGCCACTAATCACGTTTTCTCTTCGTTTCAGGAAATTAGTTTCTTCAAGGAGCTCGAAAAGGGTGAGATGACGCTCGTGGTCGGAGCGGAGACGCTGCCTCGGCTCGTCTGTGGAGATGCCAAGCTATTTTTTGGAGATAGATTTATTTTATTAAAAAATCTGTATATAGTTCCTAAGATTAAGAAAAACTTAATTTCTATCTCTTGTTTAGTAGAACTTAGATATTGTATTTCCTTTTTATTAAATAAAGTGTTCATTTTAAAAGAGAGTGTCAATATTTGTTCTGCTAAATTGAAAAACGGATTGTATGTACTTAAACTAAATAGAACTAAAACAATTTTGAATCATGAGATGTTTAAAAATGCTAATACTCAAAGTAAAAGGCAAAGAATTTCTCCAAATAATAATACCTATCTATGGCATCTTAGACTTGGTCATATAAATCTCAACCGGATTGAGAGATTATCTAAGAATTGACTTCTAAATAAGTTAGAAGATGATTGTTTACCTCCTTGCGAATCTTGCTTGGAAGGTAAAATGATCAAGCGACCTTTTACTGGAAAAGGTTACAGAGCCATAGAGCCCTTAGAACTTATACATTCGGATCTTTGTGGTTCGGTGAATGTTAAAGCTCGAGGAGGGTATGAATATTTCATCTCTTTCATAGATGATTATTCAGGTATGGTTATCTATACCTAATGCATCATAAGTCTAAGGCTCTTGAAAAGTTTAAAGAGTATAAGGCTGAAGTGGAGAATGTATTAGGGAAAACCATTAAAACACTTCGATCCGATCGAGGTGGAGAGTATATGGATTTGAGATTCCAGGACTATATGATAGAACATGGAATTAAATCTCTATCAGCACCTAATACACCACAGCAAAATGGTGTGTCGGAAAGGAGAAATAGAACCTTGTTGGACATGATTCATTCTATGATGAGCTATGCTCAATTGCCTGCCTCGTTTTGGGGATACGCAGTAGAGACTACAGTTCAAATCTTGAACACTGTTCCATCAAATAGTGTTTCAGAAACACCTTTTGAATTGTGGAAAGGGCGTAAACCTAGTTTACAACAATTCAGAATTTGAGGCTGTCCGACACACGTGCTAGCGACAAATCCAAAGAAATTGGAATCTCGTTCAAGATTATGCCAATTTGTTGGCAATCCCAAAGAAACGAGAAGTGGTGTTTCTACGACCCACAAGAAAACAAGGTGATTGTATCGACAAACGCCACTTTCTTGGAGGAAGATCACATGAGGAACCATAAACCGCGTAGTAAATTAGTGCTAAATGAAGCTACAGATGAACCAATAAGAGTTGTTGATCAAGCTGGACCTTCATCAAGAGTTGATGGAGGAGCCAGCACATCAAGTCAGTCTCGTCTTTCTCAATCGTTAGGAATGCCTCGACGCAATGGGAGGGTTGTTTCCTAGCCTGACCGCTACTTGGGTTTAGCTGAAACTCAAGTTATCATACCTGATGACGGCGTAGAAGATTCATTGTCTTATAAACAGGCAATGAATGACGTAGACAAGGACCAATGTATCAAAGCCATGGACCTTGAAATGGAGTCAATGGACTTCAATTCAGTATGGGAACTTGTAGACCAACCTGAAGGGGTTAGACCCATAGGGTGTAAATGGATCTATAAGAGAAAGAGAGATGCAGCCGGAAAGGTACATATCTTTAACGCTAGACTTGTAGCAAAGGATTTTACCCAAAGGAAACGAAATGATTATGAACAAACTTTTTTCCCTGTTGCTATGTTGAAGTCTATAAGGATACTCTTGTCCATAGCCGCGTTTTATGATTATGCAATTTGGCAAATGGACATCAAGACTGCCTTTTTGAATGGTAATCTTGACGAGAGCATCTCTATGTCTCAGCCCGAAGGGTTCATAACCCAAGGTCATGAGCAAAAATTTTGCAAGCTCAATGGAGTTATTGTTCATAATCTACGAGTTATTATTTCAATAAAGAGTTATTGTTCGTTATCTACGAGTTTGCCTTTATTTACACCCTAAATCCAATAAACTAAACATCCAAAGCTGTTAAATGTATCTTTAACTAAATGTAGTGTACATATAGAGGATCTAAGTTCGAGATACAACCTAAATAGTCTATAGTTAGGGGATAAGGTTTGGGTACCTTACCCTGGTAAAACTATGGATGTGGCCCACTTTGTATTTGATACAAACACTGTGATCCTAACGTGTTCGTGTAGATGACATGTGAGTAGGGATATCATATGTAATGAGATTACATAAGACCGTACCACGAAATAGTAACCTCTAGCTGTAACTTCGTTGACTAGTTAGGTTTCTATTTCACTAGGATGACCTAGGCAAGTTGATCTGAATGCTGAGCAGGTTACGAACATCTGTTCGCGAGGGATTGTCCTTTGACTAATATGAGTGAGAGTGACCAGATTCGCCAACTCAATATGTCTACCTTTTTGGGGACAAGACCGAGTGAGCAGCTGGGAACTTAACTTAACAAGATAAAATTCACTCTTTCTCGCCTACTAGGGTAAGTAGAGGAATGTTCTCTTAAGTGGTGTCTCCGGGACTTGAACAAAGGGCCCGACCCTCTCATTAGCTTGAGAGGTACTCTGTTTGTTGGTAGGACCACAAACAAATTGTTCATTAGAGGAGCACTGGTACTTAAGGTACAAGATGTAACCCAGGGATAAAACTGTAATTTGACCCATCCGGTGTTATGAACATTCGTGAAGGATTGACTTGCTGTTATTGGTTAATATCCGTGGACACAGAAATATATTTGCACTGAGAAGAGCGCAGCTGCGGGACTTTAGTGGAGTGTTCCCGCAGTTAACGAATGTTGATTGAGTGGTTATTGAGATTAACCGAACAATCTCGTATCGTTGGAGCTTCTGATCTATAGGTCCATTAGGTCCACCTTCTAGCTCGTAAAGGGTTCTTAGATCATTTGAATTTGAAACGTTCAAATTCATAAGGGGATAAACTTAATGTATATAGATACGATATAATATATAGTTTTGGAACTATATATTATAAATTTAATGTGAATATGATTCATATTAAATTATATGAGAGAATTAAATATTTGAAAGAGTTCAAATATTAAATTCAAATGTGAATGTGATTCATATTTGAAAACTATAGGTTAAAATTTAATGTGCATTAAAACTATAGGATAAAGAGATAATTGATTAAATGTGATTTAATCTAAATTAAATATAAGATATTTAATTAATTAAATTGATAATTAATTGAATTAATTATTATTAATATTTTATTATTAAATTAATGAGAATGTGTCAGGAGGACACGTTCCCACTTTCCTCTCACTCTCCATCGATAGGGAGTGGGGGAAGTTATCACTTCACAAAAGGCTTCTTCTCCTGGTGAGAAAGATAGGATCGATGAACATCTGCAATTTAGAATTGCTCCTGTAAAAAGAAAATTGTTCTCTCAAAATTCCCCACACTCCAATAGTTGTCTCCTTCCCACAAAGGAGAGATTTAAGTGGAATTCAGAGCCATAAAAGGTTCTTCTGCTGGTAGTGTTCTGTTGGAGAAAACAAAGAAGTATTTTTGAGTTACAGTGTTGCTGTGAACCTTTGAGCAAAGAGTTGTTGTACTAGGAAAATCTACAAAGGTATTTTTTCTTTTTTTTAGTTTAATTGTTAAACGTAGAATGTTTGCATGTATATCTCCATGCCTAATTAGATTAGGATTTACATGTTTGTTTTGTTTTTGTCAATGTACTGGTTTTTGCATTTCTAACCAAAAGATCAAGCAATTACGATTCCAAACTCGTTTCCGCTTTTCAAGGAGATCAGATCCCCATCAAGTCCTATACTGTTAACGGTGTTACATCAGTAAGTCTAATAATTCACGGTCCGGAATTGTACAATCTCATTGCACAGGATGCCCCCATTCGCATGTTAACCACATGAATGAGCTAGATCACCTCGTTTGTATCTAATACAAAACGGGTCGCATCTACAGTGTATTCAGGATTAGGTCTCCAACCCTATATGTAGTACTGTAAATTGTTGGGGTCATTAACTCAAACGTGATCCTCCATGTGTGTCCACTACACACTGTCCAAGTTCTAGTTCTCTCATAATTCAATGACCTTGGAGTTTAGTTTATTGGATTAAGTTTATAGATATGTGAGACGCAAAGTGATGAAAAACAACTCTTATTTATTTCAATACGTAATATTACAAACTTACACGAGATTAGTACATACATCCCAACAGTTAGTTACCCCACTACTAGGGTTGGGAGATGCAATCACATACATACATAACTTTAACTTGCTTTCTGTCACCACGTACCAGCGACGCAGAGCGACCGACGTCCTCAAAAAGGAAAGATTTAAAAGGAGTCACCACCAATCTTTTTACGGGGTGATTGGGCACCAAAATAGAATAAAACAACCTTTTTAAAAAAAAAAAGAAGAAAAAAATGGTATGCGAAAACCAGATTTGGATTCGGGAGTTGTTTGTGTATGGGGATGGAGTTAGTTGTTTGTGTATGGGGATGGAGTTAGCACCCCACAACACCCCGTTTAAAACGGTGGCCAAATTTAATCTTGAATTGCAAAAAAGAAGGTTTAAGAAAAAAAAATTATTTAGGTAAAGAAAAAGATTTTTTTAAAACAATGTCTTATTTTATCCCTCATTTCTCCAATATTTGGAGTCATGATCCCATAAAATAAGTGGATGAAAATCCATCAATGTGGCTACATTTGAAATTATTTTCAAGATTTTGGAAATAATATTACCTCAAGAATATGAGAAAAATTTACAATTTCTCAAATCCATCATAGGATAACCTCTTATAAAATAATTTTTTTAAAAAAAAATTAATTAAATTCATTTTTTCTTGAGACCAAAATCTCGGACTCCCAAAGATAATGATCCCTCACCTCAAGAATTCTAGAAAATCGGACTCCCAAATATTTCTAGATTCCGTCGTAGGAATTTTTAGGAAAAAATGACCTTAAAAGAAAAATCACATTTTAAGAAAAGGTTTTAAAACTTAGAAAGTAAAATACTTTGGCTTTGAAAACAAACCTTTGTAAAAGAAAAATGGGCAATTTTAAAGAAATTGGGAAATGATATTACAAAAAATGAGAATAAAGTTTGTAAAAAAAAAAACAGAAATCACTAAGAAAAATCAAGAAATCAAAGTTAAGCAAAACAAATAAATACAATGAAAAGATAATTTGAGCATGCATGATAATTTATTCATAGCAAATAAGTGAACAAACATAATATACAAATATGATTAAATTTTCTATAAAAAACAACGTATTGGAGTTGATAATGGACTTCCGAATAATCAATTCCTCACCTCAAGAAAACTAGAAAATCGGACTCCCAAATATTTCTAGATTCCGTCGTCGGCATATTTTTTTTATGACAAGAAATATAAGTTTTAAAAAAAATCAATCACATGAAATTACAACATGATAAAAATACTAAGAACAAAATGATAAATAAATAGATAAGATATATGACTTGCAAATAAAGTATGTAAATAGAAGCAAAAATCAAATTTTGGAGAAAGAGAAAAAATAAAAATAATAATAACAATAACAATAATAAAAAAAATAAAAGAAAGAAACAGGAAATGAATGAAAAAAAAAAGTATTAGGGACAAATATCCATGATTTGACCATACAAAAATTTTGAAAAGAGCACTCATGGGTAGATTTACAAAAAAAATCAAAACTAAACTTTTTGAACAAAAATTTTATTAGTCATTTACTTTTTTCATTTTTTTTATTTTTCAATTTCTTTTTTTTCACTCCCTCACATTATTCCTATGATCACTTTTTTCAACTTTTTTGTCTTTTTCAACTTGTTGGTTTTTTTCTCAAATGAAAAACAAAAGCTCTCTAAGGCAACAACACTTTTGTTTTTTTAGAAACAAAACTCTATTCATTCATACTCAACTAATCTAAACATAACCATTTTTTTAAATTTCACAACACTTTGCTTCTTTTTTCTCTTGTTCTTTTTATCTCTCTCTTTTAGTGCAATGAACTCTAGAGCCAAGAAGAAAAAATATGAAAAAAAGAAAATGATAGATAAGTAGGAGAAGTAAACCATAAAATAAAGTTAGTAAAATCAACATAACAAAGGATCTTGGACATTAATGCAAAAAAAAAAAAAAAAGCAAAGATTCACATTATAATAAAAGTAAAAAGAGATGTAATAAACAACAAAAATGAAAACAAAACTCATAAAACCCTTACTCAACTATTGTTTTTCTGGGATATTTAGAGATGGAGTTAAAGATAAAGTTATTAGCAAAACATAACAATAAAATAGACAAGAATTCACATTGTAATAAAAGTAAAGAAGAATTGCAATGAACAACAAAAATGAAAGAAAAGCTCATAAAACCCTTACTCAACTATTGTTTTTCGGGGACATTTCGAAATAAAGATGAAGATCAAGAAGTTGGTGTCAAGAACAAACCAACTAGCTTGTTGTTTGAGGTGTGGATCCTTAGAACAAAATCCTACCAAATGCAACCTCCAACTAAGCTAGGGTTATTTTTGTGCTATGGGATTTTGGAGTATTTTTTTTTACAAAAAAAAACTCTCCATCTTCATGGTTGTAAAGGTATTTGGCTATGGAGTTTTGTAGAGTTAAGAATGGATGAGAATGATGTGTGGGAGTGTAAAAGAAGTAGGGTTTTTTGTGAGTGTCCCCTTTTGAAGAAGAGAAAGAGATGTATATAAAGACCAAAACCATTACTCTTTTGTGTATAAAACCAAAACCACAATTGTTGAAATTTGAAAATCCAATGCCAAAAGAGAACTTACACTTAAAAGGACCAACAACATTTTGGTCAATCAAAATAAAAACTAAACTTACCCACTTAATCAAAGACTTGTCTTTTCTCCAAAAAAATATGATTTCTCCATTTTTTAAAAAGAAAAGTGAAATTAGAAAATAACAAATAAAAATCAAAATGAGCAAAAAAAATAATAAATATTTATGATCTAACAATTTAATTAAAAATGAGCCGGGCAAAAATAGGTGGCTACACTTTCAATTATGGGACCTAATATTCCTTTCATAAAATCATGACTTTTCTTATCGGTTGTAAGTGGTCAATTGAATCAACTTGAGTCTTTTCATGTTGAGTCTCTTACAGACCCCTATAACTTGAGTCCCTCACAAACCTCTATAAGTTTGAATCCCTCAGATACCCATATAAGTTGACTCATATGATCTCTAATGCATGTTTGACCATGTATAAATTCTTATGAGACCAATTGTCACAACTTTCGTAAATATTTTCATGTACATACAATATGCATGAGGTCTCATCTTTTCTTTCGTAAATATAAGCATATTCACATGACTATAGTGATGCAATATATCATGGCATTCATATGAGCATAATCACATTCATAGTTCCTACTTATATTCATCATAAGAATTTCGGAAAAATTCCATATAAATCAATATAATGAATCTCATAAATTGAAACAAAATTTTCTTTTCTAAATTCTTTTAAAATAAATAAATGAAAGAATGAGTTTTAGAACAACCCTTTGAATTTCTTCATTTGGGATAAATCCTTTGAAAACAATCTTTTTGAAATAAATATTTGAAAATCATATTTTGTTGTCGATTTTAAAATGTCGGTAGGAGATCGCTTACCTTAAACTTCAGCTCCAATAGATTTCTAAAATTCAATTCATATCTCAATGAACCTTCCAAACCAGTCCAACAATCAGATTCTCACATTAATCACCTAATGGAATTTAAATTACAAGAACTTGAGCTCTTCCTTATTTCTTAATTAATTACCTTGACTTTAGTTCTTCGATGATTCAAGCTCGAATATTTTCTTAATCTTGTGATTTCAATTCGTTTCTAAGTCCCTTACTCACCCTTGGTATCTCTTGATTTCCTATTAATAAAACAACTCAAATAAGGAGCCCAGAATATAAATTAATTGAATTAACTGTCATAATTATTCGAATTTACCACAACGGGGTCCAACTCAAGCTTAGGAGTTGAAACTATCTAGACCGGACCAACTCCGACGGTGGCGGCCCATGACCGACGATGAGTAGTGCACGCATGGAGTCCATTTTCTGGTAGATCATTGGTCGATCTACCCAGAACCAGTCGAATCTTGGTCAAAACTGATTGGTAACAAGGCAAACCGATCGAACCAAGTTGGCGATTTGAGTTAAAGCTTGTTGTCGGTACAACTCCGACGTGCAGCGATTCATGAGTTGTAGAGGCCAACGGTGACCTGACGGTGGCATGTTGGTTGGATGAAGACGACGCGACGCGAAACAGAAATTTGTTCAGGCGCCTGCAATGACGTCGCGACATGGGGGTGTGTGACTGCCCATTAAACCCACAAACTGACCGATTGACGACATGCTTGGCTAGACGAACAAGAAGATGAGAAGAAGCTCGGTTGAGGTGGACTGACCGGTCGGCGAACGCAGAAGAAGAAGATGAAGGAGGAGCCAATTTGGGTGTGTTTTGGCATGAAGGAGGAGATGATGAAGAAACACCTAGGGAATTGTGCCCCAATAAGACTAACACTTCTACCCAAACCCTAATTTTCTTTTCTCCTTTCCAAAAGTGCCCCTCAAGCTATACTAACCTGCAAAAATGCCCTTAATCAAACTTAAATGCTTCCATTTTACTTAATTTCTCTTAAGTTGTACAAAACTTAACTTAATTTATGCATTCAAGGCTTAACTAATAAATTTTCAATTAAGTTAACCAAAAACACAAATTTAATTGTACACGGAGCTTTGAGGCGTTACACTATCGATGACCAACACTTCATTCAGTCTCTATCTCGAAAGTGAAAGTGCTTAATTACCTAGGGGCTCCTTCGAAAGTTAATGTCAAGACGGTCTCGATTTGCATGATTCCACCACCCAACAGTTGTATTCCTCGAAAATCAAAATTATATTCTTACAATGACGGACCCCATTCAACTGATCTTATCTGACTACGCACACAAAGGCTGGCTTTGATACCAAGTGTCACGGTCGTACCTATCACAACGTGCGACGTTAAGATCCTTCTCTCGATCATGGGCAACTTTAAGGGAAATTGCATCCCTGTCTCTATTATCACAACGCTTCATGGCTTCGTTGGACCTTAACTTGGTTGTACACGTCGCCCATCCGTTTCATTAACTTGACCTTTCCCATTAGTCATCTTTATCGGGGCATTCCTAGATCGTTGCTCGTTAACGGGCCCTATATCGAAACTTCCGATTCATGGAAAGGTTGCAATGTCGTCACATTTGTGTCGCCCGACACTGTCTGTGACACCCGAGATATGGAGGGATACATGAATGAACCAGAATCACATCTGAATGAGAGGGATCCTGAGGATATGAAAGTATGGTTGAGAAATGCTTTAAAAAATTGATAACTACAACCTATACCAACAAGATGCATCTTCCTTTTCGGTGACTCAATCATAGGAACTCCAAAGTTAAGCGTGCTTGGTTTGAAGCAATCCTAGGTTGGGTGACCTCCTGGGAATTTTCCTAGGGAGCATGTGAGTGAGGACAAAACATGTTGAGAGAACCCGTGTTGGTTTGTGGGAAAAGTCTTCACTCTTGCAAGCGGTTCAGAAATAGTATGGATGATATGGTGACGTGGTCAGGTCGCAAGGGATCATGGGCATGTGGTGTTACACTGTCCCTTGAAAATCCATTCTAATAGAAGACGCCCAGGACACCCGTCTTGTGATACTCGCCCACACCCATAACACGCTAATGTGCGATGGGGTGATTCACTTAGGCCCTCGAGCCCAGAAGTGGTGGAGAGTCGACACCATGCTACCCCATATATTATATTATGAGGATTATTATATAACATATTTATTAACCCCTCCCTAGTTTATATAACATATTTCAAATGAAAATATCTAAATTCTTATTGTCTTACTATATATGTGACTGATTGTGAGATGACTCTATAGAATATGTTGGTATTATCCTTTTCTTATATGACACCATGTTTATGTTTTTTTTTTCAAATAAAAAAAAAAAGAAAGAATAAAAAACCGTTACAAAATGACAAAAGTAGTGACGAAAGTGAATATAGATCAGAAGTAATATGCTTGTACCCTAACCAAGAGGTCAGAGTTTCAAAACCCCGCTTTAAAGTATTGTTGTTGAACTCAAAAAAGAAAATAGCAAAAGTTGTTGTAAATTTTATTTATAATTAAAAAACAAGAAACAAAACACGATAAATAAAAATCAAAATTTTATCGAATGAGTTCATAATTGCCTTCATTTATAGAAACTTAGCAAGTATAATAGTGAAACAATCAAGCTTGTGTTCTTATACTTGACTCCCTCTTTTTCTTTATCTTGTTTCGAAAAATGGGTTCATTTTCAACAATTGCACTGTGTGCTAATCTCGTTATTTTTCGCTAGCCTATACACCATCGAAGGATCCATCTTCTCTCCCCAATGATTGCAGTTAACATAACAAATACTTTGAAAAGTCACAATCATCTCACTGTCCACTGCAAATCAGACAATGGCGATCTAAAAGTCCATCAACAGTCTTCTTTCATCAGCTACCACTTCAGTTTTCAGCCAAACATCCTTGATACAACGTTGTTCTTTTGCAACTTCCAGTTGGTCTGACTCATTTCATTACTTTGATCTCTATGAGGACATGAGAGTCAGATAGCGTTGCAATAATAGTTTATGTTTGTAGATTATGGGTGAAAAATGTCCCTATGTACAACTATGGCACCCAAAAAGTATGATGTTTGCTATACATGGGCTGCTTAAATGAATATAAGAAATCGATATATCTCTAAATTGAAAAGTTGGATTTATATTAAAAATAAATCAATATTTGTGATATATGTTGTATTAGTATTATTTTTTAAACCGTACTAGTATTAATTACTTGGTCATTTGAAGTACCAGATGACGAATTCAAAACATCTTTACATTTGTTTGAATTAATTAGTCAGTTAAGTACTTCATAAATTAGATTTTATATAATTGGTTTTAATTCTCCTTAAACTAACTGATTGATTACCCGAACTATATGATCACTATATCACGATTTATAAAATTTTGACGGAGGAGAGAGTGAAGGTGATGAAATTTATTATGTAGTATGATCTACCTATTGTTGTACATTTGTGTTCTTTCTTCATCTCGAAGGATTTTTTTTTTTTTTTGAGTCCAACAACTTGTGGGAGATTCAAACCTATGAATTCTTGTGATCTTGGATGCATGTTAATTATCATTAAGCTAAACTAATCTCAAGGTTGATTTATATTTATTGGCTTAAAAGTCTTTAAATACTTTAATATCAGGATGCGATCATACTAGCACTAATGCACCAGATCTGATTAGAACTCCGCAAGTAAGCATGCATGGACGAGAGTAGTACTAAGTTAGATGACCACTTGAGAAGTTCCTCGTGTTGCACACTTGTAAAAAAAATCGTTGTTATAAAGTTGCCAACTTAAGCATAATTTAATTGGTTTATGTACTTTTATGATCTGAAGTTTGAATCTCCCCGTACTCCATATATATTGTTGAGCTAATTAAAAAAAAAAAAGAACTCATTATTACAAGCTTAGTCTTCGTTTGATAACCATTTGATTTTTTAGTTTTGCTCGTTGAAAATTAAGCTTACAAATATTTTATCTACCTATGAGTTTCTATGTTTTTTTTATCTATTTTTTACCTATGTTTTCAAAAACCAAGCTAAGTTTTGAAAACTGAAAAAAAAATCAAAAACTTTTTTTATAAATTTAGCCAGAAACTCAAATAGTTCAAGAATAAAGATGGAAATCAGTGCATAAAAGATAAAGAAGAATTGTGGAAAAATAAGTATAACTTTTAAAAATCAAATAGCGAACCTTTAATTTTTTCAATTCGACTATAAGTTAACCCTAATCGAAAATTCAATAGAACTTGTGCTTAAAATAATAAGTAAAACTTTTTCATCCTCGACTAATTAGACCAAAATTCTATATATATCATTCATCAAGGGATGTAGAACTATTTTTTTTTTTTAAGGTGGAGACTAAATTGACACTGTTGTTGCCAAAATCCGGACAGGATAACTCACCTGACCTTCACGTGACAACCACTGTAAATTTGTTTGAAGGGGGAAGGACGTGGCCTGCAAAAGAGGAAAGATCTGAACACCGGTGTGGTGCTTGCCACACAGGCTCCGATGCTTAAGTCAGAAAGTGTTTAGATAAGTTTAGCAAGAGTTTCTTGAGTGGAGAAGAAGTTACCTTTCCTTTGATAAGAGGAAATATTTATAGGTTTTTCTAGGGTGTCAACCCTAATCCAAACAGGAAAAGGAGAGTGCCCTCTTCCGATATGGATCCGGAGCCCAAAAGAGGAAGAAGAAGACGGATCGACCCACGGAGAGGTTGACCTCGACCTCGGGTGGGTCGTGGTCGTGGTCGGCCTCGGCCCAATTGGGCTCGGCCTCGGTTGGGTTGTGGTGGGCCTCGCCCCCAATTGGGCTCGGTCTCGGTTGGCGTGTGGTGGCGGCCTCGACCTCGGGCGTGGCGTGGTCGGCCTCGCCCACGGCCGTGTGGTCGGCCTTGGTGGCGTGGTCGGCCTCGGCCTCCGGGCGGGGCGTGGTCGGCCTCGGCCACGGCTGGTGTGGTCGGCCTCGGCCACGGCTGGCGTTGGTCGGCCTCGGCCACGGCTGGAGTGGTTGGCCTCAGCCTCGGCTGGCGTGGTCGGCCTTGGCCTCGACCTTGGACATGCGAGCCCAATCTTCACCTAGCCCAATTTCTTCTACCTTTTACATGATCTCCATCTTTCTTTGTGTGTTTGCTTTTTTGTTTCTCTGTATTCCAAATTTGTCCTTATGGTCCAATTTCACCCATAACATTAGCCCCCACTCCCTAATTAGGATGCATGATATAGTTTCAGACTAATGGTATGAAGACTGATTTGGGAGTATTTGGATTCATCTCTTTGCTTATGACATTTTTACTTTGGTAATACTAGATTACTCTAAGGTAGTTTTTAGATTATCCTTGGGATTGCCTGATCAACCCCTGTAGGGTTGACTTTGGTCTTCCCAGGATGTAAGATTCTCCTCTGGATTCATGGTGTTCAACCACTTTCCTGGAGAAAATTTTAAGGCTCCAAGGTAGTTCTTGGATTATCCTGGGATTGCTTGATCATACCCCGTAGGGCTGATCCTAGTCTTCCCATGGTGTAAGATTCTCCTCTGGATTCATGGTGTTCGACCACTTTCCTGGAGAAAATTTTAAGGCTCCAAGGTAGTCCTTGAATTATCCTGAGATTGCTCGATCATACCCCGTGGGGCTGATCATAGTCTTCCCATGGTGTAAGATTCTCCTCTGGATTCATGGCGTTCAACCACTTTCCTGGAGAAAATTTTAAGGCTCCAAGGTAGTTCTTGGATTATCCTGGGATTGCTCGATCATACCCCGTAGGGCTGATCATAGTCTTCCCATGGTGTAAGATTCTCCTCCGGATTCATGGCGTTCAACCACTTTCCGGAGAAAATTTTAAGGCTCCAGGTAGTCCTTGGATTATCCTCGGATTGCTCGATCATACCCCGTAGGTCGATCATAGTCTTCCCATGGTGTAAGATTCTTCTCTCTGAAGGTTCGCACATTTGGTTTTCTAAAAAGCATATCAAAGTTATCTCAGAATTCAATTCGGGTGATCTTGTCGGGATGAAGATGTCATTAATTGTTGGAATTTTTGGTCAAGTCTTGTTGAAACAGAGAGAGAGGGGAAGAGAGAGTTTGGACCGAACATGTGGTGTGGTCGGCCTCGGCCTCATCCTCGAGTCGGCCTCGGCTATGCTTTCTTCGGGTTGGCATTGGCTTCTAGTCACCACGACCATTCTTCTTATAATTTTTAGATCATTATTGTTGCTTGGATTTCATTTTTTCAAATGAGTTGCTTTCCACAAATATTGCTTGAATGTAAGCTTGATTGGGAGATATATCTCCTATGTAGCCCCCTTTGTTCGAGGAGGAATCGAATTCATGCTTGAACAAAATTGTAGCTTGAAAAAAAAAAAAAGGTATTCTATTGACTATCTAGTAATTAATGCAAATGCATATAACATAAAACTATTCTAAACAAATGACATATGACTAAAAAGAACATTTAACTTTTAGTGCAATGGTCATCAAAACATTTCTCGTTGGGGTTCGTGATTAGGGTGATCAACATCGGTAGGACTTGAGAAAAATTTGGTCGGCCTCGGCCAAAAACTGGTCGGCCTCGGCCAAAATCTGGTCGTCCTCGGCCAAAATCTGGTCGGCCTTCGTAGTCTCCTCCAGCTGGTCCTCCAAAGATAGTTCTGATTTCCCTTGGAGGTTCTAGATCAGGTCGGCCTCGACCTTCTCTGGTCGGCCTTGACTCCTCATAGTCATCGACTTTGACATATTCCTTCAAATATCCTTCTCGGATCAGTGTCTCAATTTCATCTTTCAACTGGAAGCAATCTCGAGTTGCATGTCCATGATCTTGATGGAATACACAATACTTATTCCTGTCTCTTTTTTCAGATGAGGTTTTCATCTTTTCTGGGTATTTGACAATGTTAGTACTGCGAATTTCCATCAGAATTTTCTCAGGTGGGAGTACCGTTGGTGTGTAATTCTCGAACTTTTGACCTCGGCTTACCCTAGGGTCAGGTCGACCTCGGTCATAATCTTCAGTCTTCCTCTTCTTTGAGTTATGATAGTGGCTTTCTATTGCCTCTATCATGCTCGTCGAAGAAATCCCCACTTCTTCCTTTGTCTGTTGTAGCTTCTTTGGATTTCAAAAGCTCCTCTGCACTCATATATTTTTGTGCCCTAGTAATAAATTCAACATAAGAAGTTGGTTCCTTCTTACCTATTGATCTGAGCAGCCTTTTGTCCTGGAGTCCTGCTACTATTGCAATCAAGGCTGTTGCTTCAGTAAATCCTTCTACTCGTAGCGCTTCATTGTTGAATCGGGAGATATAATCACGCAAACTCTCTCTTGGCTCTTGTTTTATAGTTAACAAGTGCATTTGTGGTTTGCGTTGGTCTCTTCCTCCTAGGAATTGGGTCACGAATGCTCGAGCTAACTCCTTGAATGACCCAATCGATCTTCTTTTGATTTTCCTGAACCATTCTTTAGCAGGTCCTGTTAGGGTAGAGGAGAATGCCCTGCACTTCATTGCATCTGAGAATTCCTGTAGGTCCATCAGGGATCTGTATGTATCTAGATGTTCTACTGGATCTGAGCTTCCATCATATGGTGCGATGGTTGGGACCTTAAATTTTGGGGGAGCCTTTTCTTTCATGATTGAGTCTACGAATGCTGGATCTGCTTGTTCCATAAGAGTTTCAAGATCTAACCTTTCATGATCAAGGTTCTTCAAAAAACTTCCTTGGAGATTCTCCTGTAATTCTTTTTTGATTTTCAGCAGATCTGCCTTCCACGGGGGACTTCCGGTCTGACTTTTCAGGGCGATCTTCTTGACCTCGGCCTCGGCCTCGGCCTTAACCTGGTCGGCCTCGGCCTCGACCTTGGTCTGGTCGGCCTCGGCCTCGGCCTTGGTCTGGTCGGCCTCGGCGTCGTCGTCTTCGGCCTCGGCAACGTCGTCCTCGGCCTCGGCCAAAATTGCCTCAACCTCGGCTAGCAGGGTTTCGACTCTTGCTTTGGCCTGTCGCTTTCGTTTGTTGTTGATCAAACTTCTTAAGTCTGATCTTGTCGCTTCATCTTCTTGTAGCTTCGTTGGCACGTCCTCGTGACCTGGTCGTTCTTTTCTGAAACTTTTGTGCACTGTCTGGATTACAGATCTTGCCTTGGCTATTCGGCTGGTTGCACTTTGATCCCTTTGAGTCATCTTTTTCTGATTGCCTCCTAGAATCAGCTTCTTCTTTGGTCCCCGTGTGTGAGATTCTGACTCACCCACATCTTCAAGCATTGGTCCTTTTCCTTTTTTAGGATCTCGAACAAGTGGCTCTGTTCTATTTTTCGTTGGAGGAGTTTGGTTGTCGAGTTTTTCCAGAATCCTAGCCAAGTTTCGGTCCATTCCATTCATCCTCTTCTTTAGTTCAGCAATCTCCTCCTCTTGTTGGACTTCATGACTATGAAGTCGAGGGGGAGTAACTTCCTTTGTTCTTCGGGGATGATGATCAGAATCAGAATCTTCTCCATCCAGATTGTAGTTTCTTTTTTCCATTGCCTTGCTTGACATGGATTTAGGGTGTTCAAGAATCTTTCAAATAAGCTTGCTTTTCTTCCCCACAGACGGCGCCAACTGTTGTTGCCAAAATCCGGACAGGATAACTCACCTGACCTTCACGTGACAACCACTGTAAATTTGTTTGAAGGGGGAAGGACGTGGCCTGCAAAAGAGGAAAGATCTGAACACCGGTGTGGTGCTTGCCACACAGGCTCCGATGCTTAAGTCAGAAAGTGTTTAGATAAGTTTAGCAAGAGTTTCTTGAGTGGAGAAGAAGTTACCTTTCCTTTGATAAGAGGAAATATTTATAGGTTTTTCTAGGGTGTCAACCCTAATCCAAACAGGAAAAGGAGAGTGCCCTCTTCCGATATGGATCCGGAGCCCAAAAGAGGAAGAAGAAGACGGATCGACCCACGGAGAGGTTGACCTCGACCTCGGGTGGGTCGTGGTCGTGGTCGGCCTCGGCCCAATTGGGCTCGGCCTCGGTTGGGTTGTGGTCGGCCTCGGCCCAATTGGGCTCGGTCTCGGTTGGCGTGGTCGGCCTCGACCTCGGCTGGCGTGGTCGGCCTCGGCCACGGCTGGTGTGGTCGGCCTTGGTTGGCGTGGTCGGCCTCGGCCTCGGCTGGCGTGGTCGGCCTCGGCCACGGCTGGTGTGGTCGGCCTCGGCCACGGCTGGCGTTGGTCGGCCTCGGCCACGGCTGGAGTGGTTGGCCTCAGCCTCGGCTGGCGTGGTCGGCCTTGGCCTCGACCTTGGACATGCGAGCCCAATCTTCACCTAGCCCAATTTCTTCTACCTTTTACATGATCTCCATCTTTCTTTGTGTGTTTGCTTTTTTGTTTCTCTGTATTCCAAATTTGTCCTTATGGTCCAATTTCACCCATAACAGACACGAAATTTTATTTTAGGAAACCTTTTAAACTATTTTGAAAGGTTGGATACCCATGGTTAGAGTTTGAAACTTGAGATAAATAATAAAACGCTAAATATATAAAACTTAGGCTTGATTAAAAAATGTCGTGTATACGACTTTCTTGACAAGATAAAATTGTCATAGAATAGTTAATTATGACAATATTTTAAATGGGTCATGTATGGAGTTTTCTTGATGGTGGCTTATAGGACGGATAAAAAATGTCATAAAATGTGTCCATGACACTTTTTCAATGTCATAAAATCTCGAATTTCTACCCGTGATAAAACTTAGGCTTGATTAAAAAAAATAAAATAAAACTTAGGCAAAAATGTAATTTAAACTTCATAATATTAGGTTAAATAAAAAAATGCGTATTCAACTTCTTTCTTGGATAAACCATTTCTAAACTCTTTTAAACTAAACAAATTCTGACGCCATGTTTTTCAAATCTTTTCAAGATTTTTTCAAGATTAATAGATCACAAATTTTTTATTTCCTCCCAAATTGGAGCATATTCCTAATAAAATCATGAAATTATGCTCATTTTCTTTGATCCAACATGTGGTTTGTAATAATTTTTTTTTCATTAAATAGAACTAATAAAGAAAAGGGACGAGTATATATATATATATATATTAGAACAGAAAAGGTACGACAAAAATGATGATATTTGATAAAAGTTGGAAATTGTCAAAGATAACGACGCACAAAAATATGATAGTTTTATAACAAAGTGCAGCTCTCTTGATGAAAGTTTTTCAGAAATTCTCACAAAAGACAGTGCATAGCTGTAGAAAAAAAAAAGTAAAAAAATTACATTACAGGTTTGGTTCCTATACTCGTCTACTTAATCCCTAAAAAAAAATGTCTGAATTTTGTAGGCCCCGTTTGATAACGTTTTTGGTTTTTGGTTTTTGAAAATTAAACCTATAAATACTATTATACTTATGATTTTACTTGGTTTGTTATCTACTTTTAACCTATGCTTTAAAAAACTAAGCCAAATTTCGAAAACTAAGTCCCCGTTTGATAATCATTTTATTTTTAGTTTTTAGTTTTTGAAATTTAAACCTAAAAATACTAGCTCTACCAATGAGTTTATATGTCTTTTTATCTATTTTATACCTATGTTTTTAAAAACTAATCTAACTTTTGAAAACTAGCTTTGAAAATTAAACCTATAAATACTATTATACTTATGGTTTTACTTGGTTTGTTATCTACTTTTAACCTATGCTTTAAAAAACTAAGCCAAATTTCGAAAACTAAGTCCCCGTTTGATAATCATTTTATTTTTAGTTTTTAGTTTTTGAAATTTAAACCTAAAAATACTAGCTCTACCAATGAGTTTATATGTCTTTTTATCTATTTTATACCTATGTTTTCAAAAGTTAATCTAACTTTTGAAAACTAAAAAAGAATAGTTTTCAAAAACTTGACTTTTTTTTATAGAATTTGGCCAAGAGTTCAATGCCTACACAAGAGAGATGATCTCTATGATAGAGAAGTTAGATGAAAATAAGTTTAACTTTCAATTATCAAATGGGTCCTTAACAATCACTTTTGTATTTGATAGTTTTCTAAACTTTTAAAATATTGAGTAGGTTCCTTAATTTTCAATTTTCTCCAATGGGACTAACATATTTAATTTTTTATAAAAAAAAATTAATTGATTTGTTAGCTTATGTCTAATAAAATACCCTAAATTCTCTTTTTTATGTCTAGTAGGTTTGCAAATTTTAGAAAACGTGAAAAAAGTTAAAAACTTATTAGACATAAAATTGAATATTCAGACATCAATCAGAAACATAATTGAGAAAGTCTAAAAACGTTATTAGATATTGTTTAAAAATTTAGGAACTAAATAGCTACCAATCTAAAAGTTTTGGAATCTATTAGACATTTTTTAAAGTTTAAGAAACCAAATAGACATAAATCTAAATGTATTAAATTTGTAATTTAATTAAAAAAGGAAAAAAAAAGACAATTTTAGTTGTTAATTATCTTATGTAATTATTTTATAATATGTAGTGATGGGGTAATTGCAGTAGTCTTTTTCCCCCCTTTTGTTTTGCTGTAGATTCACATCACAAAAATGCTTTATCTTTTTACCTCAACAAACCTAGCAAATCTGGTTGAAAAGGCCACCATAATACTCAATCTAAATCCTATCCCACAATTTTAAAGAGATGAATAAACTTGTTCTCTTACGAAACTCAAGAACATACAAGAGAATAAGCCCTTGAATAACTCTCTTTGAATTGCAATGACCTATTCATATAATATTCCAAAAGACACATTTAAAGGATAAATTAAATAAGTACATGTATACATATTATTCATGTACCTTAACAAAAAAAACCTTCATACATCTATGAATTCATGTGGGTAGAAATTATAAAATTCATGTATGTATCATGAATCTAGCTTATTATTTATATCAATATCAATATTTTATATCAATATTGATTGATTTTTTATATGAAAATTTAACAATACGATCTATGGATTCATTGATTTTGTACATTTATTTAGGTGGCCACGTATAGCAAATATCATACTTGCGGGTGTCAGCATTGAACAAACAGAGACTTTTTTCACCCACAATCCAGAAACAGTCTGTGCAAAGCCATTTGTCTCTTTTAGCCTTGTAAATCTCGAAATAATGGAACGAGCCAGGCCACTGAAAGCTGCAATAGAACAACGTTGTACCAAAGAAGTTTGGTCGAAAACTAAAGTCGTAGCTGGTCAAAGGTGGCAGTTGGTGAATTCCTAAATCGTCATCGCCGGATTTGCAGTGAACAGTGAGCTGATTGCGACTTTCCAGAGCATTTGTTATGTTGACTGTAACTGTTGGCGGATCGTAGAACCCTTCAACAGTAAATAGGTTAACAAAAAACAACGAAATTAGCAGAGACAATACAAGTGTTGAAAATAAACGTCCCATTTTTTAAAATAATAGAAAGAGAGAGAGAGAGAGGGACGAGTGTACAAACATTTGTACTTGGTTTGTTTCACTTTTATATTTGCTATGAAGGAGGGGAAATGTAGAAATTTAGACATAGAAAGTGATAAAAAAGGAAGTTTCTATGTTGGAAAGAGATAAAAAAGGAAGTTTCATTCTGTATTTTTCTTTTTGAAGGAAAGTTTCACTCTGTATTCTTGTTGTAAACCATAAGTTTGAAAAACTGATGGAATATTTCTCATAAATAAGGGTAATATTATTATCTTCCGTTTGACCAAATGTTTACACACAAGGTTAATAAGATTAAGAAGGTCTCGACGGATCTACATTGAACTAGAGAGGCTCGAGTCTCCCTCAACTTTTTAAGATTTAGAAATTAGTATATATATTTCATTTTAAAATTACTTTGGCATAATGGTGTGAGCCCCTGAAGATTTGTTGTGCTCGCATTTGAAGGCAACCACGCTCATATTGGGCATGATTTTTTTAAAAAAAAAAAACTGAGTGAAGGCTTGCTCTTTGGATAAATTGGATGAAATTTGTAGTTCATAAAAAAAAAAAAAAGGCAAAAGCAGATAGATTAGAAACTAATTAGGAAAAAAAGAGACAGATTTCTATATTATACCTATTTTTTTAAGGCATTAAATGTTCTTCACAAAATTTAATTTATAGAATGTTATAAATTTACAAATACTATATACATTTTCTAAAAAGTATTAAATTTGAAAAAAATACATAATTAAATGCATAAGAAAAGCATTTTTTTTCTTCTCTTTTTTTAAGCTAGTAAATGTTTTTGAAAAAGGGTAATCTTGAAACTTCCATAATTTTATAAGTTGCAACTATATATATTTTATTTATTTTTAATTATGAATGTTTAGACATAATTTATACTCAATATTTTTGTTGATTATTTTGATTTTACTTTGGATAAATTATAAATATAATCCTTCAACCGTGAAATTTGTGTCTATGTGGTTTCTGAACTTTCAAAATTACAAATTTAATCTCTAGACTCTCAAATTTTGTATAATTAACGGATCTACTAGACATAAAATTAAAATTTTAGGGTTCCATTAGATATAAAATTCAAGTTTATATATAATAGATGATTAACTTTTAAAAACTTTGAATTTTCCAAGGACCTATTAAAAAAAATTAATGTTTCAGGCCCTATTAGACACGTTTGAATGTTTTAGAACCAAATAGACGCAAATTTTAAAGATTAGAAATTAAATTTGTAATTTAACTTTTTACTTATTTTATTGTATTTAATTTTGAGCTTAACATGTAAAAAAAACACATGTCATTTAATGAGTTTAAAAAGCCACAAAACAAAAAAAATATTTAAAAGAAAAAAAAAACTTGTAAAATTGCTAGAGCTCGAAATAAAATAAAATAAAATCAAAATAATCAAGGAAAATATTGGGTATAAATTAAATTTCAAATTTTATAATTAAAAAATAAAGAAAGAAAATATAGCTACAACTTGTATAATTATGTAAGGAAAAAAATATTTTGCTTATGCATTTAACTATGTATTTTAATGCATTTTTATCCTCCAACTCTCATGCGTAATTAATAAAATTTCGTGTTTGTCTTATTAATTAATTATCACCTAATATTACGACTTTTTGTCATTGACCTTTGTAGAATAATTATTGTTCTTGTTGCTACTCAGGTAATTAATCTACAGTCATGCATCTTGTTCTAGTGTTGCCTATGCCTCTTTGTAACAAATTAATTAGGTAGTGTTCAATTAATTCATCTCCAACACTAACTATAGTTAGTTAGTGGTGTTTATCCTGTTGTGACTCGAGTAGTTAACTAAATGTGCATTAAGCTAACTAGGAATCTTTTATCGAACTTGAGCTATCCCACCTTAATATTAAGTAACGAACACAACATAAAGGAATTAAGCCTAAAATTCATAAATGAACATAAATACTAATTAAGCTACAATTATCAACTAAACGAAGTAAAATTAAGTGCAATGATCCAAAGTTTACAACATTCCATGGAATTATATGGATTAACCTAAACATTACAACATTTACATTATAAGAAATGCTTAAGACAACTATATGCTCAAGGTGATCAATCTCGAATTGAAAGGAAAAGAGAAAGAAAGTGCAAATGAAGGACGATCCTATATTCTCGAGGTGTGATCAATCTCAAACTGAGCTCCAAAGTCTTCAATTTTGCTCCAAAACACTCATAAAAACTCCTCAATGCTCTCGATTAAGTCTAGAATTGAGTCCAAGGCTACCGTCAAAATGGCCTCCCCTTTTTTGAAGAGAGAAGATAGAATTTGTATTGCCTATCGAGACAACGTGTTGAGACATTAGGGATAACGTCTCAACTTGGTTCAAAACGACAATGTATCCTACACGCACATATAATTATTATTGAGGGGTTGTAAGCAATGTCGCAACACTACGGACGAAAACAACCTCTGCGAGTTTCTAGCATTTCAACGTTGTCCCATGTTCCCAAAATTTTAGTTTTCATTTCTTCTCTTCTTGATTCTCGAAATCAGCTTGAGCAAGGCTCAAATATGATCGAAATACCATTAACACTCTGGTTTGACTCTTTTCGCTTGATTTCTACAAAGTATAGAGAAATAGGTATAAAAGCTCACTAAATTATAGCAAAAGTAGCAATATAATAGGAAATTAGATAACATATTTGCATGCTATCAATATGTTATTTGGTTAAACAAAGAGATGCTTATTCATTTTTTCATGGTTATCCATTTTTAAAACCAAACCACCAAAATAAGGCTAATAACTGAACATTGTTGGATGTATTCAGAGAAATTATAAAAGAACCTTGATTTTATATTCAGACATATATGTGACATACTCATTAAATAAATATTTGTGGCCATGGAGTTCTCGTAATTTTCTATTCCCCTTATTCATTTTATATTTATCTTGCAAAAATATATTCATCTCTCTTGATAGAACCCCTCGATTCTTTCCTTATCTTCTTACCTTAATAGATTTAAGGTATATTTGAATTGATATTTCATAATGATTTTTTAAAAAAACGAATTTGAGAAATAAGTTATTTTGAAAGAAATACTTGAAGTGAACTTTTGGAGAATTTTTAAGTGTTTACTTTAGAAACCACTCCTAAATTTTCATGATACATAAAAATAACATAAATATTCTCATATTATTGTTGTCCATCGCTAGTTACCACAGTCATGACAACTTCGACGAATGATAGCAACTACCAGCGACAACCTGCAATGATCAACGACCACCACTGATAATAACCATTGGTAACCATTTTGGCGGTTGGCGACAACTGTGAACAACAAATTTACGATGACCATATCATAAATAGTTCTTCGGTCTGTTTTCATGTTTAATCTTATAGTCCTTGTCAGTTTGTGTGATTCGATTCAATCCACAATGGTATGACATTGTCCATTTTGGACATAAACCTTCATAGTTTTACTTTTGATTCTCTCAAAAGGCCTTATATAACTGGGAAGATATTATCTCTCGCTTATATACCTATGATCTTCTTTTATCTAGCCAATGTAGGACTTTGATCGCGATTCCAACACGTGCAAATACAATAAATATAGAAAAAAATAGAGAATATTAAAGTGAAGTACTCTACATTTTTTGGTTAAATTACGAGTTTAGTTCATAAACTTTGAGGTTTGTGTATAATTTGATCCTTGAACTTTAAAAATTGTATGATAATTTCTTCAACCTTTAATTTTGTGTCCAATAGTTAGATAGGAATTTTTTATTTTGTGTCTAACAGGTTCTTAAATATGACATAAAATTGAAATCTTAGAGTCCTATTAGACATAAAATCACATCAAATTTTCCTTTCATCGGGGATGCAAATTCCTAGAAGAGAGAAAAAAGGGTTTGAAAAGTTCATAACTCTATTCGAATTAAAACAAAACCAAATATATTAAAAAGAAAAAGAGAATAGATTAAAGAAAAGATGCCTTGGTGCTCTCAATATGTCATTTCAGGTCCCTAAGGCTAGAATTGGACCTAAGCGTATGTTTGAAAATGATTTTAGAAATATTGATTTTATCACAACTAACTCGATAGAAAATTTGTTAAAAAATTATTGTACACTTACAATAGTGATTTTTGGATGATTTAGAGAAATAAAGCAATTTTCGAAACTTATTATGAAAAACTTGTAACTGCATTTATTACCACCATTTACTGCAATCCTTTCTATCTTTCTCATTTTTCTCTCATACACTTCTTCTCCTTTTCTCATTTCATTCTCACTTTCTTTCCATCCATGTATTCTCATCTACTATCTTACCTTTTTTTCTCTCTTTCTATTTGAAAATTTGATATTTTAATATATTTAATTACAATTTTAATTTTAATTATTTTAATATATTTAATTACAATTTTAATTTTAATTATTTTTTATTTAATTTCTTTTTTTAGATGATGAAAAGATCATCTAAATTAATGATTCTTTTAGAGAATATATATTGCCTTGATTTTCAATCAATGCAACTCATTTAGGTATGTTAATTACGTTTGATATTGGGTAATAATAGTAAACTGGTAATGACAATTAATAATCATTATACCTTTTATATTTATAATTAGTTAAAATTCAGTAATATGCCACCAAAATAAAGATATTCTCCAACTCAATTTTATCTATTTATTCAATTTCGATAACAAAAATAATGTATAAAAAAATTAGCCAAAAATAATAATAGATTTTCGTGTAATTATGTATATGGATTGAAATCTAAAATATGATTTTTCAAATCGCTATGATGCTTATCCTTGAGCCATGTGTTTTGGTTTGAATGCGTCTCTAGAGACGCATCCCAATAAAACAAAAAATTCATCCTATTTCTGCAAATAGTTTATCCTTCTATAGGTTTCTGTAATAAATTTAAAAAACACTCCTAATTCTAATAATTCATCCGTGATTTTCATACAATTAAAAGTAATTTTCAAAAGGCATTTTTAGAAACCACTCTAAAATAAGTGTTTTAAGTTAAGTGATTTAATTATAATTAGTTTGTAAAAGTATTTAGTTACAAATCATTTTATATTTAAATATTTTATTCAGCTTTTGTAAAGTGATTTAAATTAAATTAAAAGTATTTTTAAAAAAACGATTATTATTTTTTTTCAATAGTGATTTAGAATCATGAAGTTACTAAAAAGGTTTGACATTTGTGATTTAAAAAAAAATGAAAGCTGGTAAATAAAATTTATACAAAGAGAAAAAATAGAAAGTTGGAGAAATTTTCAATAAGAAAAAGAAAATGTTAGAGACATAGAGGGATAAAAGTTTTAGAGGGAGAGACAAAAAAAAATTAGAGAGAGAATTTTAATAAAGAGAGTCAAATTCAAAGATAGAGAGATAACAGAAAAAAAAAATTGAGCAAAATTATAAAAACTTTAGGAAGAAAAACTTTAATGAGTATAAAACAAATTATGAGTTAGGAACTAGAGGTAAAAAAATTAGAGAGAAAAGAGTTAGATACGAAAATTATAGAGAGGAACAAAAATTTAGAAATAAAAAAAAAAGTCAGAGAGAGTTAAAATCTGTAACGACCATAAATTTCGGGGGAAACCTATTAGGGTGTTATTCAAGACATACCATTCACACCAAAAATTCGGCAGCATAACGACGCTACTAGAACTTTCCAAAAAATTTCAAGAGCCTATTTATGCAACAAAAAAGCACTTCTAAAACAAACCATTCCTCTCAGTCACCCACTAACGTTAAATACACAAGGACTGAGGCTTAACAACCAGAGATCCGTAACATATTCAAAATTCAACCTAAAAAAAAATAAACAGGGATCACGAGTTCAAAAGAGTAAATTTAACACAAGTCAATCATAAACAAAACAAGGACCACATAACATGCTCACAAAGCCGATAGAAACTCAATAGTGGCAACAACACTAAAACTAAGTCTAAGGGAAAAAGAAGTTTTCATTGTCTCATAGGTGGTCACCGTCGTCAACCAGCTCACAGTCAAGGCCTATCTACAACTAAAACAACAGAGAATATAGCGTGAGTATTGGAAATACTCAGTAAGTAGCCCACTCAAGTCCAAAGTACAACAATGCGTCAACAAGCAATAAGATTCATCCTTACAAGCACATTAGCACTTAGGCTCCTATTCGAAGTCTTATGACCCTACCCTCCCATCACGCACTCTGTTCAATCCTGACCTCAATATTTGGACCCCGACTCACAGCTACCAAGGCCAACTCACCACAAAGGCTATCTCAGTTTGCCACAAAGGCCTATTCGCCACAAAGGCTATCTAAGACTTGCCACAAAGGCTCTCGTGTAATGAGGATTATCTAAAACTTAGCACAAAGGCTCTCGTGCCACAAAAGCTAACCGAGGCTCGCCACAAAGGCTATGATGCCACAAAGGCTCTAGTGCCACAAAGGCTACGGTGCCACAAAGGCTATCTCAGGCTTGCCACTAGGCTAACTTGCCACAAAGGCCTCTCATCACATAGGAGTCGGGTCCTAGTTCAATTCAAAGGCCAAGAGTCCTAGGCTAGGTCTACACAGACTTGCTAAAAGGATAGGGCATCCCCGGACTGGGCCTGATCACTTTACTACAAGTTTAACTCTCCCTTGCTCGGTTTACCAAACTCGCCACGAAGGCTGACCAACACACTAAGCGTACTTTGGACTGCTACAAAGGTTGGACTACGCACTCAGGCCTATCACACCATCGCCACAAAGGCTACCAAGTTCAAACATCACACCAGCGCACACAACCTAACAAGTTTCACAACAATTTAGATTCATGCCCCAACAAAAAAAAAGAGAGCTAATCCAAGGGTTACATATGTTGAACAAGTCATAGGCATACTCCAAGCCAACAAGGAGAACAAGACAACAATCACAAACATGAAAATATTAAAGGGTCAACACCAACCTCTTCAATACACAGAACAACACAAGATTATAATTTACAGGCTACGCAAAGCAAGCTCCCTCATTTATGAGAAATGCTTGTCAGATCCAACTGACTACTTACCTCGATTGAAGGTTCGATGAGATAGCTACCCTTCAAGAGTTGAGAACAAGCTCGCCTGAAACAACCAACAAGATAAATGGTTGCCCATTAGTGCTACGAGGCTAGACCAAGGGCACCCAACCATAAATAGGACTCATCCCCATCCCTTTGAAGGATTTAGAGTTTCACTTTTCGAAAACTTGCTCTTGATTCTAAACCATAGTGACCCAATCAACACAAACGACAATCCTATATTGAAAAGAAAACTTCTAAACACTTGTCGAACCAAGCTTTAGGATGCTAACCAAAAACTCAAATTTTAGCTCCCAAGATCTTCAAAAACGAACCTTCCAATAGTTTGCGACCCTGACCAAAAAACCCACAAGCACAAGTCAGCGAAAAGAGACCAAAGAGCGAAACAACCTCACTTGTCGAACTGCACAGAACGAAAGGAAAGTAGGATCTCGGGTTGGGGCTTAAGGCTCCTTGGCAGTTGGCCCTTGGTCGGCGACGTTTGCAACAAGGGGCTCGAGGCGACACCTATGCTTCAATGGAACGAGAGATCATCGGCGATTTGCGAAATGGAAAAGAGAGCCCACGAATCAAAAGAGCTTGTGATTCAGCGATCGGTCGGGCACGAGAGCGACAAAGACTAGAGCAAATAGAAAGGGAAGGCAACGAAGAGGGGACGCCGATGCGAAGAAGTCCGTCGAAGACGACCGACAACACCTGGATGCGTTCGACGACTGGTTAAACGGTGCGGGGCGACTGCTTGGGCACACGCGAGAAGATTAAACGACCTCTGCTTCTTTTCTTTTTTCTTTTACTTTCCCTTTCTTTATATAAAGTAAAACCCCTCAAAAGGAAGAAAAAAAAGGAAGAGAGAAGTTTACCTAAAAGTTTTCGTTCTCTGAACAAGTTCCCAAAACAAACGAGATAGTGAAATTGAGACTGAAGTTTCCTGAACGTGGATGACCTGAATTTAAAGCTCTTAGCGCTTAATTCAGGTCCCTGGCTTGCCCACCTGCCCCCAAAGACTCAAGATTAGAAATTCTGGCCCAACCACAAGAAAACACAATTTAAACCATGTATTAACTTCAATTAACTCGAAATATAACTCCATAGTAACTGAATGAACTCGGGCGTCACAAAATCATTAGAGAGAAAAAAGTGAGAAAAATTAACAAAATTTTAAAAGATAATAAAGCAAGAGGTGTGCATTATAAAACTTTAGACAAAAATTTCATTTTGTAAACAATAATGGATAAGCTCAATGGTTTCAGCTTTCAGAAAGCACACTTTTTTTTTTTTATAAAAATTTATGAATTTTAGATAGGAGGATGGTTTTGACCCGTCATCCAAAACTATACATTAAAAAAATGAAATAATAGTTATTTTAAATCACTATCAATTTTTTTAAAATAAGAGTACTTGGGAATCACCTCCCAAATAATTGATCGGAAATCACTTCAAGTAATTTTAAATACTTCTAAAATCACTTACCCTTACAAAACATTACAATTTTTTAAGAGAAGTAATTTTAGACATGTCATTTGGCTATTCTATAATCACTCCCAAACATGTAAAATCCTTTAGTTCCATGCAACAACCCTTTTGATTTTTGCACGTAGTTTTGAGCCTTTTATCTCATGATGGGTCGAGATAACAATAAAATAATAAATAACCTAACTAAAAAACACAAAGAAATAGTCAGGGAAACTCATAATACCAAAAAAAGAGTCATGAATTCCTTTTTTATTCTTATTTAGCAGAAAGTCATCCTTTACAAAAATAATATAAATAAACCCTAATTTATCATCTCAAAATTGATGGTTAATTCAATCTCTCACATTGCATGCAATTGTTGAACTCAAAGTAAACAAAAGAAAAAAAAACACCCTAACATTATTATTTCTCCAACACAATATATGGCTATGAAACCAACTTTTTATGAGAAAAAAAACACAAAACTTTCAACTCAAAGGGCTTGTGGTTTATGTTGCCATCTTTTTTAGTACAACAGATTCAAATGACAAATTTTGTTGTCGTTAACACACTCAATATGTCAGTTGAGCTATACTCTTTTTGAGCAGGTTTATATTGCCCTTTATTATCTGTTTCAGTACATGATAGAGAAGATAATCGATTTAGCCGTTTAGGAGTCTGGCCAAGGACACAACCTTTTGTGTAAAGCAACAATTAATGATTGATTTTATCCTATATTGAAAATATTAATAGTACGAATATTTATTTGGTTAGCGATGAGTATTATAGGATGTCTTTCACACATAAATATATATTCTTTTGAGTATTTCAACCTAGGCTGGGTAAAGATTCTAATCCTTAAATAGTTAGTTAAAAGAAAAGTTATAAAATGGATGAAATATGAAAGAGAGAACCCTATTGGTTTCCTAATAAATCTTTAAATGGTTATCTTAACATATATGGTCACTTGATCACTTGGGAATTGCCTTCATATGGTACTTTTTTAAAAGCAATTTTTATATGGTATGTTCATACAACCCTTCCCTAGCTTAATTATATGACTTTTTTCAAATGAAAATATTTAAATTATTGTCTTACTATATATATATATAGGACTGATTGTGAGATACCTTCAATAGGATTATCCTTTCCTTATATGACACATGTTTCTGTTTTTTTTCTTTTTTTTTCTATAAAAAAGAAATAACAAACAACAGTTACCAAATTATAAAAGTTCGATGTTCTATTTTCTTTATTACTAAAAAACAAGACAAGGTAAACAAAAACAGAAACATTACCCCCATAATTGCCTTCATTTATGGAAACTTAGCAAGAATACAAAATGATCAAACACCCTTGTTTAATTTGCTTTTAATTGTTCTTGACCCTCCTTCTTAGCAAGTATAAAAGTGAAATAACCAAGCAAAGTGTTCCAATACTTGACTCTCTCTTTTTTAATTCTTTCTCTTGTTTCGAAAAAAAATGGGTTTATTTTCCACACTTGCACTACCTTTGCTAATCTCGTTATTTTTTGCTAGCCAATACACCATTCAAGGATCCATCTTCTCTCCTCCAATGATTACGGTCAACATAACAAATACTCTGGAAACTCACAATCAGCTCACTGTCCACTGCAAATCTGGCAACGACGATCTAGGACTCCATCAATTATCATCTTTCGTCAGCTACCATTTCAGTTTTCGCCCAAACATCCTTGATACAACATTGTTCTTTTGTAGCTTCCAATGGCCTGGCTCATTTCATTATTTCGATATCTACAAGGACATGAGAGACAGAGAGCGTTGCAATAATAGTTTGTGTTTGTGGATTGTGGGTGAAAAGGGTCCTTGTATGTACAACTATGGCACCAAAAAGTACGATGTTTGCTATACTTGGGGTGCTTAAATGAATATAAAAAATCGATATATCTGTAAATCGAAAACTTCGATTTTATATTAAAAATAAATCAACATTTGTTCTATATATGTTGTATAAGTATTAGTTTGTTTGAAACAATACTAGTATTAATTATAAAATAAATATCAATAATATATCAATAATATAGTCCTGTACTAAAAATTAAAAAAAAAAAAACTCAAAAATCAATAATACAGTCCTATAACAATGAGACTTAATTAAGTTCGCTTAATTAAGCCCCATTTGATAACAATTTGATATCTAGTTTTTTGTTTTAAAAAATTGTGTTTTGTTTCCTTACCATTCCTCTATCATGATTTCCTTTTTCTCTATAGTGGTTGTCATTTTTTTAAGAAAATACTTGAATTCTTAACCAAATTCTAAAAACAAAAACAAAATTTTGAAAACTATTTTTTTTATTCTTCAAAACTTGAGTTAGTTTTTTTCATTTACATACTTTATAACATTTTTATTTTGTAGAATAAAAGTTGGGGAATTCAAACAACTGGATCTTTTAATGGTTAATACATTGGATTTGACAGGTAAATTATGCTCAATTTAGCATATTTATAATATTTATACGCTAATACAAATCTCATATATGATAAAGGGATTCATAGTTCTAAAAGGAAATCCAGTAATGGCCAAAAGTAATATAATTAGAGAGATTCATTTTTTTTTTTAATTCAACAATACATGAGAGTTGAGTGGGAACATTTTTGAGAAAACATAGTTATAATATTATATGAAAGTTAAATTATATGTTTAGTTCCTAAATTTTAAAGTTTGTGCCTAATAGATGTTAAACTTTTAAATTTTTTTATCTAACAAGTCATTAAACTTTTAAAAAGTCAAATACCTCATAAAGTTTAAATTGTATATACAATATGCCTTAGATATATTAAAAATTATAATTATTCTATTAGACATGAAATTTAATTTTGTATCTAATAAAGTTTAAACTTTCAATTTTGTAAGTAATAAATACATCTAAAATAAATAAATTTTAAATAGTTTCAATAGGTTGAGAACTTATTCGACACAAAATAAATTTTATCTCCAATAGAACATTTTTGTTTTTCTAATTTTGAATGTCATTGGATGCAAAATTGAAACTTTCGAGGTCGATTAAATACAAAATCTATAACTAATTCAAAGACCTAATAAACACTTTTTAGAGTTGAGTGATCATATCGACACAAATCTAATATGAACTTGTAATTTAGCCTTCTAATTCTAGAACCTACCAGTCTAACTAACAAGTAAACTTGTAATTTAACCTAATATATAAACCTGTTGTCTTGTATAAAGTTCATATAAAAAAGTGACAAGTAATATAACATCTGATAACAGTCAGAATTTAATAATAATATATAATATTTTGACAGAATTTTTTCTTTCAAATTAACTCAAAGATGACAGTGCATAATTGTCGGAAAAAAAAGACAGTTTTAGTCGTCATTAATTTATACAACGTTGTTGTAGGGTAATTACAGTCATCTTTTTCCCTTTCTCGGTATAGATTCACCTTACCAAAATCTTCTTCCTCATTAAAAAAAAAAAACCATCGATCTCTCTTCTATCTATATTTTTATTTTAACAGAATTCTCACAAATCCCACGAAAGTTCAAAGCCACACTAAGAAGAATATTTTGTCTCACATTCGATTTGTTGTATGTACCGTTCCTTTTTTATATCTTCACCCCGCATTGAAATTACAATATCATATTGATAGAAATATTCGAGGTCCAAAATTTGTAGAAATATAAATAAATATATTGATATCGACAAATATCCTTGAAAAACGAAGAAGCTTATAAAAAATCACTTAATAAAGAAGTATTTTGCACTTACCAAGTAAGATAACAAATATTGATTTATTTTTTATATCAAACCAAACATTCCCGATTTAAGGACGTATCAATATTTATATTTATTTAGGCTCCCACATATAGCAAATATCATACTTCAGGGTGTCATAGTCATACATACACAAACCTTTTTCACTCACAATCCACAAACACAAACTATTATTGCAATGCACTCTGTCTCTTACGTCCTTGTAGATATTAAAGTAATAAGACGCGTAAGGCCATTGGAAGTTACAAAGGAACAACGTTGTATCAATGATGTCCGGTCGAAATTTGAAGGCATAACTGTTCATAAATGGTAGTTGGTGGACTCCCAAGTCGTCATTGTCGGATTTGCAGTGGACAGTGAGACCACTGTGACTTTTCAGAGTATTTGTTATGTTGACCATAATCAATGAGGGAGAGAAGACGGATCCTTCGATGGTGTATAGGCTAGCGAAAAACAATGAAATTAGTAGAGACAATGCAAGCTTTGAAAGTGAACTCATTTTCTCGAAATATGAGAAAGAAAGAGACTGAGATGGGTGTAGAAATATTTGTGTTGGGTTGTAATTTCACTCTTATACTTGCTACGGAGTGTAATGTAACCTAAGATGAAAAGCTAGTTGTATAAAAAAAGGACATTTCATTTTGTGATCTTGCTATAAATGAGGGCAATTAAAGCCAGCTTCCTAACGTTCTCATTTTTTATTTGTTATTTCTTGTTTCCTTCTTTTTAATAAAGAAATACAAAGCAACGTTTCATAACTATTTCTTATTCTCTCTTTATAATTTTTTTTAAAAAATAAATATATGTTCACTAATCATTTCTTTAATTTTGTTCTTTAAAATTTTGAATTAGAAATATAAATTTTATAGGAAGATCAGTTTTTGAAATTAAATATAGAATTTGATGAGGTAATAATAATTAATTATTTTCATTTTAAAAAAATGTCATGTAAGGAAGGGTAGTACTAACATACCATATAAACATTGTTTCATTTCACAATTTATGTAAGATAACGGTTTAAAGATTTATCATATGAAAGTGAGTATATATAGCTCAGCAGTAATTGATATATAGTACACCTTCTCTAGACTTGTAATATTTAGACAAATACAATTTTGGTTCATGAAGTTTGAAGTTTATGTATATTCTGTCTTGAGGTTTGAAATTGGGCACTTTCAATCTTTAGGTTGAAAAATAGTTCTCAATGCCAACTCCATTTGTCTAAATGAAATATAAATATGACAGCTTCATGGTTGTTGACTGTCTTGTTCTAGAAATATAGTTAATAAAAAAGGGTATGTTTGGTAGGTAATCTTGATTTTATTTTATGTTTTGATATATAAAGAAACATTTTAAATTCCTACTTAGAGTTTTTATTTATGGAAGAAATAAAAGAAATTGAAATTTTAGATAGCGTAACATTTGTTTTCCTTTTGTTGTAAAAAATGAAGGCAAAACCGAGCACCAAAACTTTACCAAAACATATAATAATAATAATAATAATAATAATAATAATAATAATAATAATATGGATGTTATCTAATATAAAGAAAGAAAGTGGAATTTTATGGTAAATTAAATAAACAAATGAAATTAGAGAAAAGTGGGAGAAAATAGAAAAGATTGGAGAGTTTTCTTCACCAATTGTGTATTCTATTTATCCACAAAAAACTATTATTTATAAGTTATTTGGACAGCAAACCTGAGTAGATTTGTGACACATGACACGTAGGTAGATAGAAAAATGAATATCTATTTCATGCATTTATAATACTTTTTAGTTTAGTGGGGTTTTGCCTTTATTTTGGGCAAATTAAAAGAAAAAGAAGATGAAGCCCTAAAAATTTCTCCTCCTCTTCTTCAAGCGACGGATGGCTCGAGACCCACGACCCCAACTTCTTCCACTATCGACTTGTGAGCCACGAACCCATGCAACGACACGAGCAACACTTCATCAAGGTGTTGTATTAGCTTCCGACGAGGTTCGTTCACATTCATCCTTATTGATACTTAAGACCCACGAACATGACGAACTGACAACATTGATGCAGCAAACGAATGAGCGCGAGTCTGGCTCTGCAAGGGAGGTGCACATCGAGCGTGAACTTCGAGGAATCCTTGATTGATTCTGGCCTCTATACTCCGAACAAAGGTGTAGCTTCGACACCCACATGATTTTGAACACTTTCCGCTTTGACCAACGGCTCAAATAGCCTCAGATTAGTTTATCCATAACTCGTTGAGGATAGTTTGGGGTTTTCAATCTAACTCGAACACCAACCAGCAAGCATTTGAGCTCGTTTGGTGTATTTCGGTAAGTTTCGACTCGTTGCAGAACCATTTGAACTCATTTAAAGTACTTTAGATAGGTTCTTAACACTGAATAATACTCTTTTTTGTTCTAAGTTGTTTCTTGAATTGTTTCGTGGATATTGAGCTTGTTGTGTGACCTTCTTGTGAATAAGCACGTACGTTGTGTGGTATTCTTGTGATAAGCATGTGTTTTGTTGAGATAGGCTTGTTACCGTGATATTGGGAACATTGATTGTAAAAGTATATCATATTTGCTTTATGTGAATTTCGACATGAATATGAACGAGGAGCATGATGGTAGATTCAGAGCATTTAGCAAGTTTAGTTGAGGACCTTGAATGAGATAAAAAAACAGTTAGGTGAATACTAGTGCGTTTCGGATAAAAATGGTCGATGGATATTATGTCACTCTCTTGAATGAAGAGAAACATCAAGGCCTTAGATAAAAATGGTCAAGGGTCGATGTGGATCGAGTCGTCGAGGCCTTGGGTAAAGTTGCCAAGGGTCGATTTGGATTGAGAGTTATCGAGGCCTTGGGTAAAAATGGTCAAGAGTCGACGTGGTTAAACCATCATTTGCCTTGAGTAAAAATGGTCGAAGGAGCAATGCATAGTTCGAGGCCTTGGGTAAAAATTGTCAGAGGTCGAATGTTGAGCGTCGTAGAGAACCACTGAGACGCCTTGGGTAAATATGGTCAGGGGTTCAGGGAGTCTCGAAGGATTCAGTCTCAGGTAGTTCAGATTACACATGAATACATTAGAGCTTGAGTGAGAATTGTATAGTTGAGTAGTGGTCCCATGTGTATGAAATGAGCAGGAAGCATCTGTGAGTCTGATTCGTGAATCGAGCATGTTGTACGTATTAGTTGTATTTTGTGAATGTCTGACTTGCTATTGTTTGCTTGTATGTTGCTTGATGGCCCTTCAGGTGTGAACTACTTACAAGTACGTGTTAAGGGATGATGGCACTGCTGCAAAGGAGGCATGAGAAGAGGGAGACCTTAGCTCGATAGTTATTTATGTTCTCGTTGAGTTTATTTTAACTCTGTAGTAATTTGGTCTGTAGCTAGTTACTGTCATGGTTTATCTCTTTCAAATAGATTTATAATTGGTTGGCTAGTTTTTAAATTTATAGTTTGAATTCGGTATAAAGATTTGTCATACATTTTAAAGGTTGATTTATTTTGAGTTTATTAAGAAAGCTTATTTGTGTTTCTGATCTGTTGAGAACCTTCTAATTCTTTAATTGATTAGTGACTTGGAGTTTAAATGGACTATCTGGTTGTTGGGTTTTGAAGTGTGTTTGCTTTAAACAGGTACATGTAAAAATTTTAGTTTTGTCGTAGTTATGTTGCCGAATTTTTTGGGGCACAACAATTGTAAATTTAGTAGTGTTTCTTTAGAATAGATTAAATTTTGGGAACATCACATTAAGACTGGAAAATATTCCTATTCAAGATGGATTTCTTATTTTTCATTCTTTCTATACTTTGCCATCATCAGTTATATTATTTTGTGAATATTCGGCTACATGTATCTTCCTCATTTTACACTTTGGAAAAAAATATTTTATCTTTATAGACCTTTTAAGTAATCTTTTTCTTATTACTTTTCTACAAGCCCGTATTTTCTATGAACTCTTTAGATACTTATAACATTTGATTCAAATCACACATGTCTGAATTGTTAACACATTCCATTTGACAATTAAATTATGCTTACTCTAGCATACTTATAATATGTATACGCTAATACAAAACTCATATATGATAGAGGATTCATAGTTCAAGGAAATCCAAGTAACGGCCAAAAGTAATATAAATAGAGACATTCATACATCATTTTTCTATAAAAAAGAAATCAACAATACATGAGAGTTGAGTGGGAAGATTTGAACTTTCACCTCACAGTTGAAAACAAAGTTATATTATTATATGAAGGTTAAATTTTATGTTTAGTTTCTGAATTTTAAAGTTTGTGCCTAATGGATCTTAAACTTGTAATTTTGTATCTAACAAGTTATTGAACTTTTAAAATGTCGAATAGATCCATAAACTTTTAATTTTATATGCAATATATATTAGATATATTTAAAAAATTATAATTATTCTATTAGACATGAAATTTAGTTTTGTATAGGTTGAGAACTAAATTAAATACAGTTAAAAAATGTCGAATAGGTTGAAAACTTATTACACACAAAATTAAATTTGTCCATAGAACATTTTTTTTTCTAATTTTGAATATGTCATAGACTTATTGGATGTAAAATTGAAACTTTTGAGGTCTATTAGATACAAAATTTATAATTAATTCAAGGATCTAATAGACACTCTTTAAAGTTGAGTGATCATATTGACACAAATCTAATATGAACTTGTAATTTAGCCTTGTGATTCTAGATCTAACTAATAACAACTAAACTTGTAAAAATAAAGTGTAAAAACAAAATAGAAAAATACAGTGAAAAACAAAATAAAAATCTAACCTTGAATTTACTTTTGGCATTGAGTTTGAATATTAAAAAAATATCGATAATATGAAGTAGAATAGAGAAAAACTATCGTATCATGAAAAAACTATTGTATGAGGTGAATCAACACTTTTTAAAGTTGAGTGACCATATAGACATAAATCTAATATGACCATGTAATTTAACCTTTAATTCAAGAATCTACTAACTTAATTAACGACTAAACTTGTAATTTAACCTAATATAAACTTCTTCTCGGTATGAAGTTCAAATAAAAAAAGGAACCAATAATATAATGTCTGATAATTAAAGAGATGAGAGAATAGTGGTATTGAGAATAATTTTCATTGCATTGTAATTCACAAACTTACAGACTTATACAATAGTAAAAGATTGTACAAGGAAAGTGTATCATAAATATTTACAATTTAAGGCATGAAATTAGGGACAAATTATGACAGAATATATTCTAATATGCCCCCTCAAACTAATGACTGATATGAAGTCAAAAGTGTGTCTCGAAATGGCTCAAATGTGGTTGATGATAAAGGTTTTGTAAATAAGACTATGTTGTATCTATTGATATAATCAATACCTGTGAGATGACCCTTCACAGGTTGTTCGTAATCATAGTTGGGTCAAATTATTGTTTTACCCCTATGATTACATCTTAGTTCTTAAGCTCACTGATCCTCTAATAAACAACCAGTCTATGGTCCCACCATAAACTTAATCCGTCTTAGGCTATTAAGAAGGTGGGGCCTCGTTGTTCAAGACCTGGATTCCGTTCTTAAGAAAACAATATATATATTTGATTCCCTAATTTAGGAATGAGTGAATTTCATCTTATAGAGTTAAGTTCCCAGCTACTTACAAAGTTATGTCCCTGAGAAGGTACACTTGTTGAGCGGCTACAGGTCACTCTCACCCATACTAGTCTAAAGACAAACCCCATAAGCAGGAGTCCGTAACTTGCTTAGGATTCAGATTAAGTCACTAATGATCATCTATAAATTATCAGACCTATTTTGTTCACGACGTTACACTAGTAGGTTAATAATTTGTGGTCCGGTCTTGTATAATCTCATTACACAAGATGCCCCCACTCACATGTCTACCACATGAACGAGTTGGATTACCTCGTTTGTACTAAATACAAAGCGGGTCACATCCATGGTGTTACCAGTATAAGGTTCCTAACCTTATGCATGTACCATAGAGTTTTTAGGTTATACTTGAACAACTTAATCCAACTTGTGTCCACCACACAATTGTTCAAGATCAATCATTATAACCTTGGAACTTAGTTTATTGGATTTATGTTTATGTGCAAGAATATGATAAATAACTCTTTATTTATTCATTTGAATTATTATTACAAAATTACACTTGTTTAGGGCATAAACCCTAACAAATTACACAATTCACCGCCACCGTCAGATCGAAAGATTTTTATTTCTGAGGTAAAAGATTTTCCACAAATGGTACAAATTTTTGAATAGTAGCATGCACATCAGATTTGAAAGCAAGAGGGAAAAGCCAAGTGAACTTGCTAAAGTTATCAACAAAACTAACATAGTAGCCATTAATAGAGATAACGGGAGATGGTCCCCATACATCGCTATGAATGAGTTCTAATGGTTTAAAAGAAATAGATAAAGACATGAGAAATGAAAGCTTAGACATTTTAGCTTGTAGACAACTGATGCATTCACAAGTAGAAATAAAAGAAGATGAAGATAGACCAAGACGAGATAAACTAAATTTTAAAATTTTTGGTGCAGGATGGCCAAACCGGTAATGCTAGAGAGAACACTCCTGTTTTGCACGAAAATTATAGTTGTTGGGGTGCAAGCTTGAATTGAGAATAATTTTCATTGAATTGCATGTAATTTACAAACTTACAGACTTGTACAATAGTAAAAGATTGTACAAGGAAAGTATATCATAAATATTTACAATTTAAGGCATGAAATTAGGGAGAAATTATGAGAGAATATATTCTAATTAATAACATGAAAGTGCATTGAAAACTCACTGAAATTTTCATCTCAGATATTGACAGTGGGAGTTTTGCAAAATATGACACCCTACCAAATTTAAATATAGTAGGAGATTTGACCTTAAACAAACAAGTATATGTTGGTCTGTGTTCACTTTAACCGTGAGAATTTAATAATAATACAGATATCTTTTGACATAATTTTTTTTTAAAAAAATTAACACAAAATGACAGTACATAAATGTCGGAAAAAAAGACAGTTTTAATCGTCATTATTTTATACAACGTTGTTATACTTATAGGGTAATTACAATCATCTTTTTCCTTTCCTCGGTACAGATTCACCTTACGAAAATGTCTTCCTCATCAAAAAAATCCATCAATCTCTCTTCTCTCTATGTTTTTATTTCGACAGAATTCTCACAAACCACACCAAAGTTCGAAACCCCACTAAGAAGAATCTTTTGTCTTACAATTCGATTTGTTGTATGTACTCGTTCGTCTTTTAAAATAACAATATCATATAGATAGAAATATTCGAGGTCTAAAATTTGTAGAAATATAAATAAATTTATCGATATCGACAAATACCCTTCAAAAACGAAGAAGCTTATAAAAAATCAATTGCTAAAGAAGTATTTTGCACTTCTCAAATAAGTTAACAAATATTGTTTTATTTTATTATATCAAACCAAACTTTCCGACTTAGAGATATATCGATTATTTATATTGATTTAGCTTCCCCACGGATAGCAAATATCATACTTTTTGGTGTCATAGTTATACATACAGATACCTTTTTCACCCACAATCCACAAACACAAACTATTATTGCAACGCTCTCTATCTCTCATGTCCTTGTAGATATCGAAAGAATGAGACGAGTCAAGCCATTGGAAGCTACAAAAGAATAATGTTGTATCGATAATGTTTGGTCGAAATTGGAAGGCATAGCTGATCAAAGATGGTAGTTGGTGGACTCCCAGATCGTCATTGCCGGATTTGCAATGGACAGTGAGCCCACTGTGACTTTCTAGAGCATTTGTTATGTTGACTGTAATCAATGGGGGAGAGAAGACGGATCCTTCGACGGTGTATAGGCTAGTAAAAAACAACGAGATTAGCAGAGACAATGCAAGTGTTGAGAGTGAACCCATTTTTTTGAAATAAAAGAAAGAAAGAGAGAGGATACAGAAATATTTGTGTTAGGTTGTTTCCTTTTATACTTACTATGAAGGAGTGTAATGATAGCTAGTTTGATAATATTCTTATTTTTTATTTATTGTTTTTCACGCCCTACTTCTTGTTTCTTTCTTTTTAATAAAGAAAAAAAAGCAACGATTACTATTTTTTTTTAGTACAACAATTTAAAGTGATGGGATTCGAACTTATGATCTTTTAGTCATAATTCTTACTGATGTTAGTTGAGTTATGCTCTTAGTAAGCTACTATTTCTTATTCTTACTTTTTAACAATCATTTTTTTGAATTTTGTTCTCTAAAACTTTAAACTAGAAATTTAAAATATTATATGAAAAATAGTTTTTGAAATTAAATATCTAATTTGGTAAGGTAATAATAATTTAATTATTTTCATAATTGAAAAGTTTCATATAAGGAAGGGTAGTACTACATATAAGGAAGGGTAGTACTAACATACCTTATAAATGTTGTTTAAAAAAAAAAACAGAAACAGACCATATAAACGCATTTCACAATTTATCATATACGGTAAGATAATAATTTAAAGATTTAATTGAGCATAAGTGTGTAGTAATTGACATATAGTATTTCTTTACTAGACTTGTCATATTTGGACAAAATATATTTTGATTCATGAAATTTGAAGTCGATGTCTAATATGTTTTGAGGTTCGAAAAGGGACACTTTCCGTCTCTAAAGTTTAAAAAATAGTTGTAAACGGTTGCTAATTTTATTTGACCGTTAGTTGACTTAGTGAAAATATGGAAGCTTAAAGTAGTTTTGATTTTATGTTTTTGGATTATCATCGAGTTTAATGAATATGCATTAATGGGTAGATGTGTTTTCTAAAATTATTTTTGAGTGATGTGATTCAAATTGTGAAAAGTTTATAAACAACACTTTTATATTTTCAATCCATCCATATTTTAAATTTGAATTTTGAAATGAAAAATTATACTAAAAAAGATCAAAGTTTTAATAAGTATAATATTTCAAGTTATAAAATTATTTTATTTTTATTAAAGTAAAATATGTATAATATAATAAATTATAAATTATGTGATATTATAAAATAATAATTATATAAAATTTATAACAGATAAATTTATAATAGTTAAATTCAATCCAATATTTAGGTGTTAAACCACAACTAGTTTTATGTTATAAACATATTATCCAACACATTTTAAACCATTATTTAAATTGAAATCAAATTTCTAAATTAGCTACTAAACACATATCTAAAAATATGAAATACAATTATGGATTCTCTTCTTACAAATTTCTATTTCTAGATAACCAAATAATGCGCCCCAATTTTTTTTTTTTTTTCTTTTGCCTCTTCTTCCTCCTTCCGATGAACCTTTGCCGTTGCCTCCCTGTTGTCCATCCTCAGCCGCCTCTTCAAATCTGAAACGAAGAAAGTTCCTTAGAACCAAGCTTCAGTTCTAGAACAAAAGTGTCCAAATAATGTAATGCTGTTATGTGAATTTTTATTCTATTTCTGAGTCTTTGGAATGGGATTCAAAATCTGTGTGAATAAGCACGCTCTTTATTCGATGAAATGTAGTTAGAATTCAGATTCATGAGCAAAACTTTTTTACTGTAAAAGATGAGAAAAAAAAATTATGATGGGGAAGTCTTATGTTCTTGCTTAATGATGATTCTTGAATTCATTTGCATAAATAATTGAAAAGCAGACTTTGTTGGTGTCGGTTGTCTCGGGAAGTCTTTGTCCTTTTACTTCGAAAACACAAAATTGTGCATGGAAAGAGTTGGAGTTTTTGTACCCATAACCCATTTTTCAGCGCTTTAATGATTGATAACTTGAATTTTGATAATAACAAAATATGACTCATTCTAATGTGATAATGTGTGAAAAATCACCCATAAGGGCATGAAGCGGTCTTCATTATTCACGCTTTCCTACGCGGGAACACCATTGCTCTAGCTCTCTTTCTCTCGCTCTCGCTCGAACGAGTGGTCGAAAATCTTTTGAAAAAAAAGACTAAAAAAATTAAGCCAGAGAAAGCTAAAACTAGAGCGAGAGCGAGAAAAGCTAGAGTAGCATGAGACAAGCAACAGAAATAAAGCGAGAGGGAGAACTAGAGCAGCAGGAGCGAGAATTGGAACTAGAGCGAGAGTGAGAACTAGAACTAGAGCAAGAGAGCGATTTTCCTTCTCTCTTTCTTTTCTCCATAATTTCGACCACTTATTACTATCATGAGCGAGAGGGAGAAAGCTAGAGCAAAACCACGATGTCCTTGTGGTAATTTGGACGAAATGCACAATATGAAAAGAGTCACATGCCATTAATTTCAGAACACGGGTCAAACGAGATTAAAGCATGTGAAAATAAATTTTCCATGCAAATTTCTCTATGAGAAGGAGATGAGTACCTCTAAAAAAAATATTAATAGCTTTTGGTTAAATTACAAGTTTAGTTGTAACTGAACTTTTGGGTTTATGTTTATTTGGTCTTTGAACACCCAATGGATTTTAAATTACAAGAATTTGAGGTCTTCCTTATTTCCTAATTAATTACCTTGACTTTAGTTCTTCGATGCTTCAAGTTTGAATATTTTTTCAATTGGTTTCAAAGTCCCTTACTCACGTTTGGTACTCTTGATTTCCTATTAATAAATAACTTCTCAATTAAGGAGTTCATATATGAATTATTTGAAATAACTTGTCATAATTATTCGAATTTACCACAACGGAGGTCAAAAATTGAACTCGGGGAATTTAATAATAATACAGAATCCTGAGAATAAGAAAACAGTGTTTGGTGTGCAGTGTTCTAAATCCTTAGTTTATGTTGTTTTTTTCTTTTCCTTTTTCCTTTAACCGTTTTATTCTCTTATTTTTTTGTGGAAGTTTTGTCAATTGTAGAAACCCTTGTATAAAATAAATTAGTTACAAAATTGGAACTCTATTTTAGAAATTAAAAAGTTGGAAGTCTTTGTAAGAAAACAGAGAATTTAAAACTCTATTTCACACCGTATTTAGAAAAATATTTTTGGAACTCTATTTTAGAAATTAAAAAAATAGAAGTCAATTTGAGAAAGTAAGGATTTAAAACTTTACTTCAAAAATATTTAGAAAATTATTTTTGACACTCTATTTTAGAAACTAAAAAAATAGAAGTCTATTTTTTTTTTAAAGGGGTGCAACACTAGGAATTCCCAAGTGGCCACCCAACTTAGTACTACTCTCGCCCAAGCACGCTTAACTGCAGAGTTCTGATGGGGATCCGGTGCATTAGTGTTGGTATGATCGCACCCAAAAAAATAGATAGAAATAGATAGATAGAAGTCTATTTAAGAAATAAGGGAATTTAAAACTCTATTTCACATCACAAATTATTTTGAAAACTATTTTTTGGAACTCTACTTTAAAAATTAAAAAAAATGTGAGTCTATTTAATAAATTAGGGAATTTCAAACTCTATTTTATAAAGTATTCAAAAATTTATTTTTGAAATTCTATTTTAGAAATTTAAAATTGGAAGTCTATTTAAATTATTAGGGAATTTAAAATTTTATTCCCCAAATTATCTAAAAACCTATTTTTGGAACTCTATTTTAGAAATTAAAAAAGTTAGAAGTTTATTTAAGAAATTAGAAAATTTAAAATTTTGTTTCACAAATTATTTAGAAAATTATTTTTAGAACTATATTTTAGAAATTAAAAATTAGAAGTCTACCTAATAAGTTAGGGAATCTAAAATTATATTTCAAAGTATTAATCTATTTTTGGAACTCTATTTTAGAAATTAAAAAAAAAAAAAAAGAAATCTATTGAAGATATTAAGAAATTTAACTATTTTAGAAATAAAAAAAAAATCTATTTAAGGTATTAAGAAATTTAAGACTCTATTTCATAAAGTATTAAAAACCCTATTTTTGGAACTCTATTTTAGAAATTAAATTTTTTATTTAGTATTCATTTTTAGTTGACAGGCAGTGAATGGATGAGGTAGACGACCTTCGGCGAATGATTTTGAGGCAGACAACCATCGGTGAATGATTTTGAGGAAGACAACAATCGACGAACGATTTTGAGGGAGATGAAGGTGAAAATTCGAGAGGGAGATGCGTGAGGGTTTAGGTTTAGATGCGTGAGTTTTTTCTTTTAAAAGTAAAAAGAAAAGTCGCGCCCGTAAACTTCCGCCTTTTTCAATTTTTCTTGACGTTTTTTTCTTTAAATCGAATATTACTTGACATTTTTTCATAAAAACGTCAAGTATTTAAAAATTGTAACTGTCGAGAAACATAGAATTTGTAGTAGTGTCAGGTTGTTGGGGTAGGTGTGTACAAGTGTCTTGAGTGATCGTCCAAAGTAGTCATTAGTTGTGGTCGGATCGCCGGTATGGTCATCATGAAAGATTGACTAGTACTTTCAAGATAAAAAGTATATGAAGCGTTCTTATGATCGCATGCCCTCTACATCAAAATGAAAGCTAAAAGCATATTAATCATTTGTTTATATGTTGATGATTTAGTATATACTGGAAAGAGTCCTCACATGTTTGATGAGTTCAAAAGAGAGACAAAAAACGAGTTTGAAATGATGAATATATTGGTCTCATGAGTCACTATCTTGGAATCGAGGTCAAATAAGGTGAAGATGAGATTTTTATATCCTGAGAGGGGTATGGTAAAGAAGTGCTAAAAAGTTCAACATAGATGATATTAATCTAGTTGAAACGGAAAGGAATCGAATTTCTCGATAGCGGAAATGCAAGAACACTTTTACTTTGTATTTAGAAGAAATTACAAGAACCACACAAAAATTCAAAAGATTAAGCATATAAAATTCTAGATATCTACAACATACCTTTGTACATCGTGATTCCAAAAACTCCGTTGATCTCCACACTGAACAACTTTTAGATTTACATTGAGACACCTTTGAAAGATCTTCCGGCCTTGCTATTCTCTTGGATGAGATCTGTGACGACCACAACCACATGTACTAATATTTATAGTATTTAGCGTTCTATCAACCTGTGTGTGTCTAGTCGGATTTGTGAATTTCATCAAGCTCGGTGTTAATGAGTCTTTGATTTTATTAGTTTAAAGCAAAACATCCTCCTTTAGAGAATTATTTTGGTTAAAATTAAAAGAAGGGGAAGGGACAATGGCACCTTAGTTATTAGTGTTTAAATGAGGGTTAGATGTGACCTTTGGAATTTGACCTAAACCCTAGTATTTAACCTCCTTAGTAATGCAATCAAAAGAGAAACCCTAGCCTACATTGATAATCATCTTCTTCTCCTTCTCCTTGCCCTAACCGAGATCCCCATCCTCAATACTACCTCTGCCACGGATCAAGAGGTCACGCGCACGCCCACTCCAACACACACGCCAGCCCACACCGGGGAGTCGTGAACGGAGGCCCTTAGTCGGAGCGCACACTCGCAAAACCGCCGTCCCGCCCTTCCTCCCGAGTGCGCTCACGCCGCTGCGGACCTCGAGTAGGTTCTCTCCACCACCACAACACCCGCAACGCCACCGGCCCGCGAAGTCTTCCGTCGGGCGCGCAAAAGAAGGTTCCCACCGCCGCAGCTTCCTTGAGTCGCGCGCGTCACAACCGCTACTCGTGGATCGCTTCACCGCCAAGTCGAAACCTCACCACGGCGCCGCTGCTTGGTTGTGGAGCGCCGCCGGCCAATCGTGAATCACCGACGCCGCCCACCCCCGCCCCGACATTAGCAGACTCTACAATCTCTCAAATTATAATCCGGTGAGCAACTCATACACTTTCCTATTGAGGATAATTATAGTATAGATTTTGGTTATTAAGACGGTTGCGTAAGAACTTAAGCTACTGTTTCGAACGTAAAGTTGTAGGGACCAAGTTGGAGCAGTAATCAAGGTCGAACGCCAAGGCGAGCTAAGGAATATCGAAGTCTTCGCACTGAACTTGAGGTAAAAGCGGGGCATAAAATCTTAGGGACATGAGTTAGGTACCTTTGCGATTATGGTTTTGGTGAAGGCTTGAGAATAATTTCAATTGTTGTGTGAATCAAGTCTACTAAAAAGATTACTCAAGGAGCTCGGGTTAGGTTTTGGGATAGAATTCGAACTAAGGTAAGGGACCTTGTGCTTAACCTTTTAAATGGGATTAAAGAAAACGAATTTCATTATTTTATGTGAAATTAGTTCGTTATTTTACTTAAAAAGATTTAATGATTTTACACAAGAATATCTCAATATTTTATGTGAGAATATCCTTGTATTATACGTAAGAAAAACCTAGTATTTTATGTGAGGATATTACAAAGATCTTGTGTGAGAATATTTCATGATTACCTATAAGATTGTTATCTTCAAACTATTATATGAGGAATGTATGATCTGCGTATAGCAATGATAATTGTTGTGGCATGTACACTATTGTTATGTTGAATGATGGGACCTCATGCATGTTATGTATGCCATGAAATGATTTAATGAAAAATGTGGAAATTGGTCTCCTGAGTGCATTGTGTGCATGGTCAAACATGCATTAGAGACCCTATGGGTCAAATTACAGGGTCCAGTGAGGGACTCAATCTATACAGGGTCCGTGAGGGACTCAAACCATACAGGGGTCCAGAGGACTCAAATTATTACAGTGGGTCTGTGAGGGACTCAAAATGAAATGACTCGGATGACCAATTGGCCACTTAAAGAAAAAGGAAGTCATGGTTTATAGTCATGATGATATGAGAAAGTTTTAGGTCCCGCATATGTACATTTCCCAAACAGTGTTTAAAAGTCATGATTGTATGTGTTTAGATATCCCAAACCTCGGTGAGCGAGGTCACTTATCGGGTATTGTTTTGCAATACTCACCCTTTCTTTTAAAAATGTTTTTCGTAAGGCCAAGGACGTGCGGGCGAGTGACGGAGGCGCATTGCCGTGACCCATGGGAATAGTCATGTTTTCCGCATATTTTCTTTGATAACTAATGTTGTCGCTTTTATGGTTTTTTGAGGTTAAGTTTAACTTTCGTGATTTTAAGCGTGCCATGTTTAAACCGCTCCTTTTACTGCTTTGAATGTTTTTGTTTTGGGATCCCTAAAGACAATTTATTTTCTATTGAGATTTAAAGATCGCTTTATATCTTTTGGCCTATAAATGCATGCATGTGTAGTAATGTCCCTAAGAGTTTAGTTATAGGAAAGTAGGGGCGTTACAGTTGGTATCAGAGCCCTAGGTTTAAGGGTTTTGTAGACTTGCTTACAGAGTAAGCACAGAGTAGTTCCCATGGTTGAGTAACGCGCTCCGGTCACCGCCAGGTACGTCTTGGTAATTTATATACGAAGTAAATGATTATGATGTAATTCTCAGATTGTGAATGTAAATGAATTTAAACCCTAAGGGTGATCCTATCTTACTGGTTAGAAAGTGATGAAAACTAAGTTAGAAATTCTCTCTTGCATTGTAAGATCGACAAAAATGCCACCTAGAGGTCGAGGAGAGGTAGAGGACGTGGTAGGGGGCCTGAGGGCAAGAGAAAACGTTGACACCCAACCAGAATTACCACTGGAACAGGAAGAGATTACTCCACCCGTACCAGATCTCCCCCAAGATCAACCAGATCGCCAGGAGAACGCACCTGCAGTCGCTCCAGTGGCAGATCAAGGAAACCCTAATGTCATGACTATGATGGTAGAGGCTATGCGAACTCTTGTGCGAGCCTCATGAGCCACTCACCGCCCAAGCAAGTCGTGGCGGAATGATGCAACTCGAGTCTCGATATCCGGCGACTTCGTGAAATATGATCCCGCATCTTTTGATGGGTCTTCCAGTGACCCCACTGTGGCTGAGTTATGGCTGTCCTCCATTGAGACCATCTTCAGACTGATGAACTGTCCTGAGGACCAGAGGGTGTCCTGTGCCACCTTCATGCTCAGAGATGACACTTACTTATGGTGGGAGTCCGCCCAGGGAACCATCGTCGCCAATGGAGAAAACGATTACACGAACTCGCGCAGGAAGCATTCTCGCGGAAATTTTACCTCATTGCGGCTCGATATAGGAAGCAGCGTAATTTCTACAGCTGCTTAGCGTAGCAGGAGGCGGTGGAGGTATATGAGAGAGAATTCACCCGTTTGTCACGCTTTTTGCCCCGAGCTAGTAGACACAGAGGCGAAGAAAACAGAGCGTTTCGTCATGGGACTGGATGAAAATGTTCGAGGCTTCATTCAGGCACTAGCACCTCCTGACTATGCCTCCGCAGTGAGAGTGGCATAATTGATTTGGGTACAGCGCAGACATCGCACATCGTGTGACTGTTAACCGGGGCAAACCATGGCAAATCGTAAGAGAGAAATGGGAATAATGCCAAATTCAAGCTCACAGCGTCCCCAGCGTACACCGCATAGACCAGAAACTTTCGTGCGGTGTTCAGTCGAAACCACAGGTCAACAGGACAGGGACTAACAGTGGGGACAAGCCACAATGCAAAGACTGTGGTAAGCATCATTGGGGTAAGTGTTTGGCCCGATCCGAGTGTGCTTCGGATGTGGGAAAGAAGGGCACAGAGCTAATAGCTGTCCGAGTCAAGCCGCTGCTAGCCAACCTCGGGTTATTAATAGTGAAATTTCTTTGCCAAGCCCGTAATACACCAAGGAAGAGCTTATGCAAGCACGAGTAAAAGCATCCATGGCACAGACTCAGTGGTTACAGTGTACACTTCCATTACTTGGGCACCTTGCCTTTGTATTATTTGATTCTCGTTCTACACACTCTTTATTTCTTTATTTGCATCCTTCGTAAGTCAAGTCGAGTTACAATTAGAACGATTCACAGATGCTTTGTCTGCTCTCCACTCTGCGGGGATAAACTTGTTAGCCACTATGAAAGTCAAGGATGGTAGTGTGACTATCGCATGACCATGAGTTAACAAAGAAGTCTAGTAGTCTTAGACATGTTTGACTTTGATGTGATATTGGGTATGGATCGTTAGCGCAGAACCATGCTTGCATTGATTGTTTCGGGAAGGAGGTAGTGTTCACTCCCCTAGCCAACCCTCGGGTTACTGAGTTCGAGGCACCCTAGCGGGAAGTAGGCCTAAGGTGATTACTGCCCTTAAGGCCAAGAAGTTATTATATCGGGGAGCTTGGGGCGTCTTAGCTTGCATACTAGATGCAAGGTGTGCACGAGAGATCTCCGTGTCATCGCATCAGATGGTGAATGAATTTCCGCACGTCTTCCTCGAGGACCTCCCTGAGTACCTCCTGGCCGAGAGGTGGATTTTAACATAGGATTGGAGTTAGGGACGACTCCGATATCCAAGGCACCGCATGCTGAGAATGGCACCGGAGTTGAAAGAATCTGAAACTACGATTTACAAGACTTCATCGGACAAGGGATTTATACGCCTAGCGTCTCGCCTGGGAGCCCAGCGTTGTTCGTGAAAAAAAAGAGCGGGTCCATGTGCTGTGTATAGATTACGAGAGAGTTGAATAAAGTTACGATCAAGAACAAATACCCTCTTCCTAGGATAGACGATTTGTTCGATCGGTTCTGAGGAGCAACAAGTGTTTTCCAAGATTGATCCGAGATCGAAGCTACCATCGATTGAGGATTAGTGAAGAGGATATTCCTAAGACAAAGATTCGGATCACGTTATGGGCATTACGAGTTCACGCAGAATGCCGCTTTGGTTTGACCAACGCCCGCCGCTTTCATGGACTTGATGAACCGCTTATTCAAAGAGTTTCTTGATACGTTCGTGATAGTATTTATTGTGATATATACCGATATACTCCGTGTGATGAAGATCATGAAAGACACCTGAGAAAAGTTTTACTCACGCTGAGAGAGAATAAGTTATATGCAAAATTTTCCAAGTGTGAATTCTGGCTCAGACAGGTATCCTTCTTAGGGCATGTGGTGTCCGGTCGAGTCTCGGTAGACCCAACAAAAGTGGAAGCGATCCACGCAGTTGCCTCGTCCCCACCACCGCTACAGAGAGGCGTAGTTTTACGGGTCTTGCGGTTACTACTATAGACGCTTCGTGCGTGACTTCGCCAAGATAGCCATGCCTATGACTCACCGACGCGCAAAAGGTAACCCATTTGTTTGGGATGATAATTGTGAGGCGAGTTTCCGTGAACTCAAGTGTAGGTTGGTGTCAGCTCCGATTCTTACAGTTCCCGAGGGAACAGGGAGCTTTGTGGTTTACAGTGATGCTTCTAAGAAAGGTTTGGGATGTGTGCTAATGCAACACGGTAAAGTAATAGCCTATGCATCCCGACAATTAAAGACGCACGAGAGGAATTATCCAACTCATGACTTGGAACTAGCAGCAGTAGTCTTTGCACTAAAGATCTGGAGACATTACCTTTATGGCGAGAAAATTCAGATTTTTACAGATCATAAGAGTCTGAAGTACTTGTTCACCCAGAAAGAGCTGAACATGAGGCAACGCAGATGGTTGGAATTAGTGAAGGATTACGACATAGACATTCAATACCACCCCTAGAGGCTAATGTCGTGGCGATGCCCTCGATGAAAGCCAGTTCATACTTCAAAGACGAGTTACCGACATAGCAGAGTTGCAGGCAGAGTTTGCACGAGCTGAAATTGCAGTACTAGTAGGGAAGACCACGGCGCAGTTAGCTCAATTAACTGTACGACCGACTTTGAGGCAACGCATCGTTGAGTCTCAACAGGTGGACCCTCAGTTAGTAGAGAAGCTTTCGGCGAGAACTACGGTGAGTTGGCGAGTTTTCACTATCCACGGATGGAGGATTACTATTCCAAGAACGATTATGTGTTCCAAACGATGACAAATCGAAATCAAATCTTGGCGAAGCCCATAACTCACCATTTTCTATGCATCCCAGTAGTACCAAGATGTATCGAGATCTCAAACAGATCATTACGGTGGTGTAACATGAAGCGCGACGTGGCGAGTTTGTCGCCAAGTGTTTGACTTGTCGGCCAGTGAAGGCACCTGAGCATGAGACCCGCAGGATTACCGCAACCCTTGCATGTGCCTCGGTGGAAATGGGAGGAGATCTCTATGGACTTCATAGTCGGATCGCCTAGGACCTTACGAGGTTACTCGGTAATTTGGGTCATTGTGGGCCATTAACCAAGTCAACACACTTCATACGTGGAAACCCACCTATTCTACTGATAAGTGGGCGCGGCTTTACACGGAAGAGATAGTCCGTCTGCGCATGGGATTCCAAATGAGATTATTTCGCATGTGGATCCACGCTTTCACCTCCAACTTTTGGAGGAGCCTACGTAAAGCGTTAGGTTCGCAGCTGAACTTTAGTATGCCTTTTCATCCACGCAGACGGATGGGCGTATGAACGTTTGAACGGATCTTAGAAGACATGTTACGAGCTTGCACTTTGGACTTCCTGTAGTTGGGATACACATTTGCATCCGATGGAGTTTGCTTACAATAATGCGCTTATCGATCGACCATCCGAATGGCTCCTTTTGAAGCTCTCTATGGAAAACGCTGCGAAACTCCCGTTTTTCGGGAGGAGGTTGGTGAACGCCAATTATTGGGTCCAGAATAGTACCAGATCACTAATAGTGCGATAACGAGAATGATTAGGGGCGGATGCAGCCGCCCAAAGCGGACAAAAGAGTTATGCCGATTCGAGACGAAGGACCTAGAATTCGAAGTTGGGGACCACGTATTTCTTAAAGTTGCCCCAATGAAAGGGATTCTAAGGTTTGGCCTCGGAAAGGGAAGTTGAGTCCGCGCTTTATAGGACCATTTGAGATTTTAGAGAGGGTTGGTGTAGTGGCCTACAGGCTAGCATTGCCGCCTTCCTTAGCAACAGTTCATAACGTATTCCATGTCTCCATGTTGAGAAAATACGTTCAAGACCCGACTCACGTCGTAGACTTTGAACCGTTGCAGTTAGCAGAAGATTTGAGTTATGGCGAGCGACCTGTACAGATTATTGCAAGAGATCAAAAGACTCTCCGTAACCGTGAGATAAACTTAGTTAAAGTGTTATGGCAAAACCACCGCACGGAAGAAGCTATCTGGGAGCGAGAGGAGGAAGTACGAGCTAGATATCTAGAACTATTCCAGGAATAGGAACTTTCGAGGACGAAAGTTCTTAAGGAGGGAAGATTGTGACGACCACAACCACAGGTACTAATATTTATAGTATTTAGCGTTCTATCAACCTGTGTGTGTCTAGTCGGATTTGTGAATTTCATCAAGCTCGGTGTTAATGAGTCTTTGATTTTATTAGTTTAAAGCAAAACATCCTCCTTTAGAGAATTATTTTGGTTAAAATTAAAAGAAGGGGAAGGGACAATGGCACCTTAGTTATTAGTGTTTAAATGAGGGTTAGATGTGACCTTTGGAATTTGACCTAAACCCTAGTATTTAACCTCCTTAGTAATGCAATCAAAAGAGAAACCCTAGCCTACATTGATAATCATCTTCTTCTCCTTCTCCTTGCCCTAACCGAGATCCCCCATCCTCAATACTACCCCTGCCGGCCGGATCAAGAGGTCACGCGTGCAGCCACTCCAACACACACGCCGCAGCCGCACCGGAGGTCGTGAACGGAGGCCCTTAGTCGGAGCGCACACTCGCAAAACCGCCGTCCGGCCTTCCTCCCCGAGTGCGCTCACGCCGGCCAGACCTCGAGTAGGTTCTCCTCCAGCCGCGAACACCTGCAACGCCAGCCGTCCGCGCGAGTCTTCGTCGATCGCAGCCAAAGGTTCCACCGCCGCCGCGAGCTCCTTGAGTCGCTCGCGCGTCCACAACCGCTACTCGTGGATCGCTCCAACCGCCAAGTCGAAACCTCACCCGCTTCGCTGCTTGTTGTGGAAGCGCGCGCGGCCGGGCCAATCGTGAATCGGTAAGCGCCGCCCAAATTTCGCCTCGATCAACAAAGACTCACAATCTCTCGAAATTATAATCCGGTGAGCAACTCATACACTTTCCTATTGAAGATAATTATAGTATAGATTTTGGTTATTAAGACGGTTGCGTAAGAACTTAAGCTCTCATGCTTTGACGTAAAGTTGTAGGGACCAAGTTGGAGCAGAATTGAAGGTCGAACGTCAAGGCGAGCTAAGGAATATCGAGTCTTGCTACGAACTTGAGGTAAGCGGGGCATAAAATCTTAGGGACATGAGTTAGGTACCTTTGCGATTATGGTTTTGGTGAAGGCTTGGAGAATAATTTCGAATTGTTGTGTGAATCAAAGTTCTACTAAAAGATTACTCAAGGAGCTCTGTTAGGTTTTGGGATAGAATTCGAACTAAGGTAAGGGACCTTGTGCCGAACCTTTTAAATGGGATTAAAGAAAACGAATTTCATTATTTTATGTGAAATTAGTTCGTTATTTTACTTAAAAGATTTAATGATTTTACACAAGAATATCTCAATATTTTATGTGAGAATATCCTTGTATTATACGTAAGAAAAACCTAGTATTTTATGTGAGGATATTACAATTATCTTGTGTGAGAATATTTCATGATTACCTATAAGATTGTTATCTTCAAACTATTATATGAGGAATGTATGATCTGCATAGCAATGATAATTGTTGTGGCATGTACACTATTGTTATGTTGAATGATGGGACCTCATGCATGTTATGTATGCCATGAAGATTTAATGAAAAATGTGGAAATTGGTCTCCGAGTGCATTGTGTGCATGGTCAAACATGCATTAGAGACCCTATGGGTCAAATTACAGTGGGTCCGTGAGGGACTCAATCTATACAGTGGTCCATGAGGGACTCAAACCATACAGTGTCAGAGGACTCAAATTATTACAGGGTCCATGAGGGGACTCAAAATGAAATGACTCAGGATGACCAATTGGCCACTTAAAGAAAAAGGAAGTCATGGTTTATAGTCATGATGATATGAGAAAGTTTTAGGTCCCGTGATATGTACATTTCGAATGTGTTTAAAAGTCATGATTGTATGTGTTTGCATATCCCAAACCTCGTGAACGAGGTCACTTACTCGGGTATTGTTTTGCAATACTCACCCTTTCTTTTAAAAATGTTTTTCGTAAGGCCAAGGGCGTGCGGGGCGAGTGACGGAGGCGTTGCCGTGACCATGGGAATAGTCATGTTTTCCGCATATTTTCTTTTGATAACTAATGTTGTCGTTTTATGGTTTTTTTGAGGTTAAGTTTAACTTTCGTGATTTTAAGCAGAGCCATGTTTAAACTGCTCCTTTTACCTGTTTTTGAATGTTTTTGTTTTGGGATCCCTAAAGACAATTTATTTTCTATTGGAGATTTAAAGATCGTTTTATATCTTTTGGCCTATAAATGCATGCATGTGTAGTAATGTCCCTAAGAGTTTAGTTATAGAAAAGTAGGGGCGTTACAAGATCCAACTTTAGGGAGCCAATCCTGTAACAACCCTAACTCCTAGGACACCTTCCCTTAGAACCATTATTACTCATGCATGCATTTGAGGCATGTAAAATCCGTTAAAAATTAAAATAATCGTTGATTTGAGATCCCATAAAATCAAAGCATTTAAAATAAATATAACTGAAATTTGGCCTCAGTTTTCAAAACAACTATAACCTTTAAACTAGAAATTCTCATCTGAGAAAATCATAAAGATAAGACATGATAGTTTAAAAGATGTGGAAGACATGACTTCTATTCCTATGATTTTCGTAGTGCATCTACCCTGTATGCTCTTGCCTTTCCTGAAAACATTTAAAAAACAAAGAATGGATGAGTATTATAAAATAATACCCAGTAAGTTACCCCACTATCGAGGTTGGGAGATGCAATCACATACATACATGACTTTAACTTATTTTCATTTATGGGACCTAACGTTTCTTTCATAAAATCATGACTTTTCTCTTCAGCTTTAAGTGCTCAACTAAATCACCCTAAGTTTTTCCATGTTGAGTCCCTCACAGACCCTTATAATTTGAGTCCCTCACAGACCCCTATAAATTCACTAGTAGAAAAAAGGGCTTTAATGACGGGCATTGCCCGTCATTAAAGGGTTTTGATGACGGGCGCGCGCCCGTCATCTATGAGAGTGCCATTGTATGTTATAATGACGGTCGCATTAAAAAGAGACTGTCATTGTAACATACAATGACGGTCATTTTTTAATGACGTGCAATGCCCGTCATTAAAGGTCTTTGACCGTCATTAAAAGGTGTCAAATTTTGGGTTGACATCCACTTTTAATGACGGATTTTGCCCGTCATGAAAAGTCAAGTTTTAATGACGGGCAATGCCCGTCATCTTTTGGCAATAATTGAATAAAAAAAATTGCTGCAAATGTGCCTAATAAAAAAAATTGCTGGAATAATTGAATAAAATCCAAATAGTTATTACATTTTTATACAACAAATAACTTCACAAAAATTCAAAAAAAACTACATTACATTTTTATGCATCTAATAAGGTAACCGGGTTTTCGCATTTCCCTGGTTTTGGACTGTGTTTTTTACCACCATGTGTCCATGAGAAGGTGATTTTCCTCCATGACTTCCTCCCGAACCATATGGTGGTGGTATAGTCCCATAAGGTGGACTCCCTTGCGAACCTACAAAGAGGAAAATATTGGATAAGTAAAAGAAAAACAAGGTATGGACATTGTCACTGATTTGAATAATTCTAGCCACTTTTTGACACTACCACGCCCTTTAGAATCTTCCATTGAGGGGGTTCCTACATGTGGAGTCCAGGTGTAATAAGTTTTCTGATCTTCGTTGCTTGCAGACGTTTAAAGGGATGACCATGTTTTCAGAAACCAACCCAACAATGAGAGTCCATAGGAGAAGAGAAGCTAATCTTCTTTCCATTGTCTTCATAGTTGTATGTTCTACTAAGACACTGGATTAATTATTAACTTCACAATAATTAATCTTTGAAAATAGAAAAAATAATCAATCAAACAAACAACCACATTCAGAATCTCTTACTTTAATTAAGTCCACCTAGATAACAATGAAATCTAAAAGCAACAAATTTGAAGCAAAAAAATATAGGATACATCTATTGATATCCTTAATTTGTTGTACTGTAGTTAACAAAGATGCAAAGAATTAAAATTAATTTAGTTCCAAGTAAAATAACAAACAAAAGAGGGGAGACTCCAACAAAATAGAGGCAAAAGAAACACCTTATTCACTACAACATGGTTTGTTTGCTCCACAGGTTCGTGCTTTATGAACAAAAGCAAGTTCAATAAGACACAAGTATATGATTTTTTTCTCTCTATTTCTTTTTAATAAGACACTGGGGGTGATGTACTTCACACACAAAAAAAAAAACACAGGAATGCCCCCATTTATAACTCAAGATCAAGGTTACAATGATTGCATAACTTAGTAATTAAATAATTTAATTTGATCAATTGATCAAACTAACTAAATGGCAACGAAGCATTGCCCATCTAATAACTCAAATGAAAATCTTACAATTTTCCACCCGCGAGAGCTTCTTCCAACTTTTGATCCCAAGTTTCTTTGGTTGTGATGAGATGCACATTTCCAGCAACAAACTCAACATGATGGGAACATGATGCCTCATATTTTAGGAACAAATAATTTAAAAGCAAGTACAAAAATTGAGGACTCACATTAAAAAATTCGTTGAGTGGAGTATCCTTGTATGTGTCTTAGGAACAAAGCACCATATCTGCAGTCAAAATAGTGGTAGAGAAATGCAAATGAGAACAAAAATAAATAACACTTTTTAGGCATCACAATGATTAAGGGGAAAACACCAATAATCTACCTTCTACCTTCTGTACATCCTCCTTAAGAACATGCTCTAAATTTACCTGTGACGTCTATAAGCAAAAAAATAAAATAAAATAAAATCAACAAGTAATATAAGAAAAAAAAGTTAGTACAACAAAACATTGGGAATGGAGAATTTTGAACATGGACCCTTGGTCATAAGCTCATCTGCATGCCAGTTAAGCTATATTCGCAAATATAAGAAAAGTTAAGGCCTTCAACCTCTGTTTTTGACCGCCTCAAAGTAACATTTCCTTTTGTTGGTTGAAATCTCGTGTGAACAAATTGGCACGCCCAGTGGGACAACTCTACCTCTCATCTCTTTCTCCTTCAAATCAAAGCAAACCAATGGAATCAAAGAAAGTTGCGTCAACTGTTGCTGTTGTAAGTAACTCCTACATGGGACCAATAACTCGCAGTCGTTCCAAAGGGGCTGAAACAAGTAATGATCGGACTCCGGATGCAATGGCAAGCAACATCATCAAACGGCTAGATGAGACTTCAAAAGGCAAGGTTATCGTCAAAGATAACCCGTTGTTTGATCAATCAACTCCTGCTCTTAATCAACAAAGGGAAACATCAACTCCTGATGTAATGTCAATCATGATGGCTGATGAAGACCCTGATGAAAGAATGGCAGAGATGGAAAGAAAGATCAATCTCCTAATGAAGGCGGTAGAAGAGAGGGATCTTGAAATTGCCTATCTCAAGAATCAGGTCCAAAACAAAGAAACGGCTGAATCTAGCCAAACCCTGCAGATGAAGAAACAATGACAAGGGGAAAATATCATCCAAGAGCGTGAACCGCCTCAACTAGCTTCATTGCTTCTTTATCCGTCCAACAACTACAGGACATGATCATGAGTTCTATCAGAGCTCAATATGGCGGACCCGCTCAAAATCCTCTCACGTACTCCACACCGTACACCAAGAGGATTGACAATTTGAGGATGCCCACAGGGTACCAACCTCCAAAGTTCCAGCAGTTTGACGGGAAGGGCAACCCAAAGCAACACGTGGCACACTTCGTTGAGACTTGCGAAAATGCAGGGACGCGCGGTGACCTCCTGGTGAAGCAATTCGTGCGTACCTTGAAAGGAAATGCTTTTGACTGGTACACCGACTTAGAGCCAGAAACGATTGACAGCTGGGAACAATTCGAGAGAGAATTCCTGAATCGCTTCTACAGCACAAGGCGAACCGTGAGTATGATAGAACTTACCAGTGCCAGACAACGCAAAGGCGAACCTGTCATCGATTACATCAACCGCTGGAGAGCTCTAAGCCTCGACTGCAAAGACCGTCTCACTGAGCTATCTTCCGTGGAGATGTGCATCCAAGGCATGAATTGGGGGCTTCTTTACATCTTGCAGGGCATAAAGCCTCGTTCTTTCGAGGAGCTAGCGACCCGCGCTCATGACATGGAGCTAAGCATCGCTACTAGAGGGAATAAAGATCTTTTAGTCCCATACGTGAAGAGAGAGGATAAAGAATTCAAAGGCGCGGAGAAGGATATGAAAAGCGCCACCGAGGAGTCAATGGTCGTCAACACGATCCCTCTAAAAGTTTTCTCAAAATTGAAGGAAGTTAAGTCAAGAAAACAACAAGAAGTGGGTGAACGACGTCGTCCAACTTTGAAAGAAAGACAAGAGAAAGTATATCCATTTCCAGACTCCGACGTCCCAGATATGTTGGAGCAACTACTGAACACACAACTGATTGAACTTCCAGAATGTAAGCGACCGGAAGAGATGGAAAAGATCGATGATCCCAAGTATTGCAAGTATCATCGAGTTATCACCATCCAGGTGGAAAAGTGTTTCGTCTTGAAAGAGCTAATTCTAAAATTAGCTAAAGAAGGAAAAATTGAGCTAGATCTCAATGAAATAGCTCAAACGAATCATACTTTAAATAATATGAAATGCATGCGATCAAATGTGCTCTAAACCGCTTCATGGCAAAGAAGTGAGCCTAGTCCAATTTGGAACCTTGGAACCTGTAGTTGTTTGGTTTCAACATGAGATACCAAGAAACAAACTCCAAGATAGGGACAAACTTACCAATGATAAAGACAAAGGTCAGGTCCTTGTGATTCATTTGGAGAAGCAAAAACGAAATTTAGCTTCAGACGATTCTTGTCAGTTTAGAAGCTACAAATGCAAAGACAAACATCAAAAGAAAAATGATTCAAGGAAACCTAAGTCTGAAAGGAGAAGAGGCAAAAAATATTCTCACCCTGGAAAATCGATGACCTTAAATGAATTCTTCTATAGAAATGTCCTTCACATGAAAGAAAAGGAAGAAAACTCTGCTGGTGTTTACTACATTGAAGCAGAAGAAGTTGATGACGTAAAAGAAGTAAAGCAAAGGACTTCTGTCTTCGATCGCATCAAGCCTTCAACTACTCGACCTTCAGTCTTCCAAAGGATGAGTATGGTCGCGACTGAAGAAGAAAACCAAGATTCAACTTCTAGCTCCACTCAACTTTCAGTCTTTCAAAGGTTAAACGCCTCTACTTCAAGGAAATGTCAACCTTCAACATCTGTTTTTGATCGCCTCAAAGTAACAAGTGGTCAAGATGAATGCATGATGAACACCTCGAAAGCAGAACTGTTCGATGAGGTGAGCAACAACAAGGTTCAAAGTACCGTCCCTTCACGTATGAAAAGGAAGTTCTCCGTTCTCATAAATACAGAGGGTTCCTTAAAGGTGAGGAAAAATCTCATAGTCTTAACAAATCCTACAAATGAAGGGCTTGATCAAGACTATGGTGATGACAAAGACATTTAAAATGTAAAAGCTCCTTGTCGCAAGAGCCTAAACAGGATGATGCTCCTGGCCCGCACGAGCTTAAAAGGTGAATGGCTAAAAAAAAAAAAAAAAAAAATCCTTCTGAACTACGTTCTGACTTGATCCCTTTTCTTAAGGGTATGTAGGCGACAAAGAAAACTTTAAGTTCACCACACAAAAAATAGATAAAAAAAGTGTGTCGCAACTACTAAGATATGACATACTGGGGGCAATACAAAAAGATTGAAATTGTTCAATCCTATTGTCAATAGCGACGCTGCAAATTGAAGGTGTTGCATCATTATGAGGACGACATTGCAAGTTAAGTTCATACGAGGTCGCATCCTCTCCAAATTCGAGGGGCTTCGCTGCTTCCTCTCAAAGTTTGAGGGCTTCGCCATCGGTTCTTCTCAAAGTTCGAGGACTTCGTCGTCGTTTCTTCTCAAAACTTGAAGACTTCGTCGTCGTTTCTTCTCAAAACTCGAAGACTTCGTCGTCGTTTCGTCTCAAAGCTTGAAGGCTCCGCTGCCGCTTCTTCTTCTCAAGCGAGAAGACTCCGCCGTCGCTTCTTCTCAAAGCTCGAGGACTCCAACGCCTTCAAAGACTCGACGGCGCTTCCGTCTTCAAAGACTCTGGTGGTACTTCGTCTTCAAAGTCTACAGTGGTGCTTCGTCTTCAAAGTCTACGGTGGTGCTTCGTCTTCAAAGTCTACGGTGGTGCAGTCGCTTCGTCTTCAAAGTCTTTGGTGGTGCGGTCGCTTCGTCTTCAAAGTCTCCGGCGGTGCGGTCGCTTCGTCTTAAAAGTCTCCGGCGGTGCGGTCGCTTCGTCTTCAAAGTCTCAGGCAGTGTGGTCGCTTCGTCTTCAAAGTCCCCGGTCTCCGGCAGTACGATTGTTTCGTCTTAAAAGTCTCTTGCGGTGCGATCGTTTCGTCTTCAAGGTCTCCGGCGGCGGCGACTACATCTCCAAGGTCCGATCTCCGGCGGCGGCGACTACATCTCCAAGGTCCGGTCTCCACGGCGGCGACTACATCTCCAAGGTCCGGTCTCCAGCGGCGGCGACTACATCTCCAAGGTCCGGTCTCCAGCGGCGGCGACTACATCTCCAAGGTCCGGTCTCCGGCGGCGGCGGCTACATCTCTCAAGTCCGGTCTCAGGTAAGCGGCGACTACATCTCCAAGGTCCGGTCTCCAGCGGCGGCGACTACATCTCCAAGGTCCGGTCTCCGGCGGCGGCGGCTACATCTCCAAAGTTAAGTCCGGTCTCCGGCGGCGGCGGCTACATCTCCAAAGTCAAGTCCGGTCTCTCGCCACGGCGACTTCATCTCCAAAGTCAAGTCCGGTCTCCGGCGGAGGCTACATCTCCAAGGTCTGGTCTCCTCCGGCGGCAGCTACATCTCCAAGGTCCGGTCTCCGGCGGCGACTACATCTCCAAGGTCCGGTCTCCAGCGGCGGCGACTACATCTCCAAGGTCCGGTCTCCGGCGGCGGCGGCTACATCTCCAAAGTCAAGTCCAGTCTCCGGCGCGCGGCGGCTACATCTCCAAAGTTAAGTCCGGTCTCCGGCGACGGCGGCTACATCTCCAAAGTCAAGTCCGGTCTCCGGCGGCGGCGACTACATCTCCAAAGTCAAGTCCGGTCTCTCGCAACGGCGACTTCATCTCCAAAGTCAAGTCCGGTCTCCGGCGGAGGCTACATCTCCAAGGTCTGGTCTCCTCCGGCGGCAGCTACATCTCCAAGGTCCGGTCTCCGGCGGCGGCTACGTCTCTAAGGTTCGGTTTTCGGTGGCGGCTACATCTCCAAGGTCCGATCTTCGGTGGCGGCTACATCTCCAAGATCTGACTCCAGCGGCTTCGTCTTCAAGATCGGACTCCGGTAGCTTCATCTTCAAGGTCCGACTCCGGCGGCTTCATCTTTAAGGTCCGATTCCGGTGGCTTCATCTTAAAGGTTGACTCCAGCGACTTCATCTTCAAGGTTGACTCCGGCGACTTCATCAAGATCTGACTCCGGCAGCTTCACTTCAAGATCCGACTCCGGCGGCTTCATCTTCAAGGTCCGACTCTGGCGGCTTCATCTTCAAGATCCGACTCTGGCGGCTTCATCTTCAAGATCCGACTCTGGCGGTTTCATCTTCAAGATCTGACTCCGGCGACTTCATCTTCAAGGTCTGACTCCGGTGGCTTCATCTTCAAGGTCCGACTCACCGACGCGCGTGAGAAAGGAAAATTCGAGAGATAGTTTGATAGATGATTGGCTTCGTGGATGGAATGATGAGTTCATTCCTCTCCCTACTATTTATAGGGAAGGTTGAGGGAGATTTGTGGCTAATTTTAGAAAGTTGGTTAACAAAATCTAAATTGAAATTGGTTAAAAATAAAAATAATTAAAAAATAATTAAAAAATTTATATAAACAAAGGTTTGTTAAAAAAAAATCTCTCAACTAAATTGGAATTTTGTTTTTACCTCAAAATAGATTTTTTGTTTTTTTTTTTGTTTGAAATGGTCAAAATTTGTTAGTTCTTCAACTTAGATCTAATCCATTTGTTGCTTTTCAGTTGGAATTGGAGTTTGAAGTTCTACATTTATGCCCAAAATTAAATGAATTTTAAAATTGTACCAACGGTCAAATTTGAGAATAAACTCCAATTTATTATGAAAACTCCTTAAAATTTGGGCTCCTCCAAAATTTTTCAAAAAAAAAAATCAAATTGAGATAAATCAAAATTTCATGAAAAGAAAAAAAAAATTATTGTTTTTCAAACTTTGGTTAAATTTTAAATTGAATTTTTCAAGCTTATTTCAAATCAAGTTTTCAAGGAAGTCTAGTTTAATTTTTCAAAATCAATTCAAATATGGGTCAAAATTTTGTCCAATCTTAAGATTGTGCCCAAATTTTAAATCAAATCTCTTAAATTTTGGGGATCACTTAAATTTTTGGCCACATTCCAAATTTAGCTTCCCTAAGTCAAAAGTTTTGGTTTGAATCAAATTTATCTCAAACCAAATTTTAACTAAATTTTCACTTAAGTTTCTCAAACAAAAATGTTTTGAATACTTAGTAAGTTTGTCTCAAACTCAGTACTAAGTTTTACCAAATTCAAACAAAAAAAATGTTTGGGCAAAATTTCAAAACTTAATCTAATTTCAATTTTTTTGGGATAGAATCTTCAACCATACCCAAATTTGTTTTGAGTTAAAGTAGAGCATAAAATTTACTAAACTCAAATCAAAATTTTATGCCAAATAAAGAAAATCAAAATGTTGACTCAAATTCATATTTTGGTATATTGGCATGAAGAGAAAAAAAAAGTGTCAAAAAAGAAAAATCAATCTATGAACCAAAATTTCATATTTGATTAAATTGACACATCCAACGGAATTCAACTAGGAGCAAACCTCATCCAAATTAGAGCAAATCTCTTATGTTATGATTCCAAAATAAGTTTTTCGAAATTCACACACATAATTGTGCATCAATTTCAAAAGGGGGCATTTGTTGGAATAGAAATTTCGATTTAATCCAAAATTGTCACGTCATCACCCGACATTGATGGCAAAATTATTTAATTAGGGACTAATCAAATCTGCAGGCATCCCTAAATTAAATTGGTGGCTATATAATTGGGTTCCTTAAAATCTGATAGACAAAACACTACAAGAAATAACAGATATGATAGCTAACGAAAAACGCTATAATAGACTTTTTATAGCGTTTTTCAAAAGTCCTGACAGCCCCTGTTATTAAAAGTCTAAAACTTTTGATAGCGTTTTTGTAAAGCTATTTCAAATGCTATAATAGGGTGGGAAGATATAGCATATATACATTGCTATGAGAACATCTTATAGCGTTTTTTATTAAAGCTATAATATCTTTAGATAGTGGTTTAGTAAGGCTATCGTTAATCTATTATAGCATTTTGCGAACACTATCTTCAATATATGATAGCCTTTTCATCATGCTATATTTAACATATTATAGCCATTTCTTATTACTATCTTTAACATATTATAGGTTTTTCGTAAAGCTATCTTTAACATATTATATCCTTTTCTTAACGTTATTTTTAACATATTATAACCTTCTCTTAATGATATCCAAAACTTATAATAGCATTTGTTTCTTCATCACTATTATAGTCATTGTTGTAATATTTTCATAACATTTATTTTTTGCTATGTAAATTTGATTATATCTACTCATGACTATAAAATTGACTTTTAATGCTATCAATGAACTCATTATATTATTTAAATGTCATTTAAATTGATTCATTTTTTTATAAAATTTACTTTAAGTACTAGTTTCTAGCTAAATAATCCACACATGAAAATTTCAGAGCACATTAAATATATCATGACTACCTTTTGAAATTGAAATTCAGTATTCCATTACATTACAAAATAAAGTCTTTAATGGTACCATAGAGTTGTCAATAGTATTCAATAGAAGATACAACGATACAAAAAATTCACCGATTGTAATTTTTAACATGAATTTAATTTAGTTCACAAAATTCACCAAATGTTGAAGATTATAATATCATAAAGTTGAGTTGGCATCTTTGATCCTTTTCCATGTGCAAAGTACCATTTCATTCACCTACATAAATGTATAAAAAAATATAAATATATAGGTTTATTAAATGTAAATAAATAGATTTATAAAATGTACATACTTATAGTGACTTTGTCAGATGGCCATGCAACTGTACTACCCACACCTTCTTCAATGCATGTCATTTCTGATGTGGGCCTCCATAAACATGTATTGGGTTTCTTTGAGACATCAACCCAAACTCTAACTGCCTGTGGTCCAATAGCAATATGATGAACAAGAGCAGTTGGATCATTAGAAGACCAACGCCCTTCTGCAATTATCTCTCCTGAGCCATGTCATTCTAATAACTTGCACTTAATTTGAGTATTATTATTAATACTCTTTAAAAGAAGAAAATATAATATATGTGAATTGAGTGATAACAAAATTAGTAATATTATTTCATCACATTTAAAAATACATTTACCGATGGAGATGGTGCAGGAAAGGTTGAATGAACATTGGTTGGTTTAGGTATATGGGTAGTTGCATTTGAAAGTTCTTCACTTGGTTCAACCTATAATAATTTGAGTTGAAACATAACACGAAGTTCACTAAAAACTCAACAATAATAAACTTAAGATGATAAAAAAGTTTACCTGATTCTTTATTAAACACGACATGATTGATTTCATTTCCATCATTTCCTCCTTCATCCTCAAATATTCTTTTTCAAGCATTGTGAACTTGTTATCTCGTTGAGACATGAGAGCTAATTTTGAACGAGTAACACCAAACCCAAATCCTCGTACATGCCCATGATCTAGGCCAAGAACTTTGCTCAATGCATCATCAACCACATTATTTGGGGAAGTTATTGTCTCAACTTCTGTTTGTTCAATACCCTCCTACCATCAAGTACAAAAATTTAGGTAATACAAATCATATAGAAGAGAAAAATCAGAAGCAGTCATTTTAAGCCAAACTTGTTCTATTTCATAACAAGAACTTCACAACAAAGTCAATAGAGCACAACAAAACCACAAAGATAACAAGAACTTGTTCTATTTCATAACAAGAACTTCACAACAAACTTGTTCTATTTCATAACAAGAACTTCACAAAAAACTTGTTCTATTTCATAACAAGAACTTCACAACAAAGTCAATAGAGCACAACAAAACCACAAAGACATAACAAGAACTTGTTCTATTTCATAACAAGAACTTCACAACAAACTTGTTCTATTTCATAACAAAAACTTCACAAAAAAGTCAATACAACACAACAAAACCACAAAGACATAACAAGAACTTGTTCTATTTCATAACAAGAACTTCACAACAAACTTATTCTATTTCATAACAAGAACTTCACAACAAAGTCAATAGAGCACAACAAAACCACAAAGACATAACAAGAACTTGTTCTATTTCATAACAAGAACTTCACAACAAACTTGTTCTATTTCATAACAAAAACTTCACAAAAAAGTCAATACAACACAACAAAACCACAAAGACATAACAAGAACTTGTTCTATTTCATAACAAGAACTTCACAACAAACTTATTCTATTTCATAACAAGAACTTCACAACAAAGTCAATAGAGCACAACAAAATCACAAAGATATAACAAGAACTTGTTCTATTTCATAACAAGAACTTCATAACAAACTTGTTCTATTTCATAACAAGAACTTCACAACAAAGTCAATACAACACAACAAAACCACAAAGACATAACAAGAACTTGTTCTATTTCATAACAAGAACTTCACAACTTTGTTCAGTTAATTAACTTCTTGTAGAAAATTCCATGCTCCTTCCATGTACTCATTAGTAGCACTATTGAACAAAGTCAATTTTGTTCAGTTAATTAACTTAAGGAAATGAACTCAAATGCTAATTATGATAGTTACTACTATTTTCATACCGATTCAAATGCACCCAATCCTTATTGAACATTCTAAAGTTGTCAGTAACCTTAATGGTATGATCAATTTCAACCGTCAATGACTTGGATGAAAAACACTACATGAGAAAAAAGAGAATATCAATTTTCACACAATTTTGGGTGCCTAAGAATTCGAAAAGATGCAATAATATAGGAGTACAAGGACTTGGTGGCTTGAGAGCATACTCTAATTTTGTTGTTGATAGAATACTTAAGAAGACAAAGGTCGCATCCATATCATTTTGTTAGAGAAAAGTTTGCACGAAGATATCTAATGACCATATTTGTACCATCATTAAACTAATTAGAGAAAATTAAAGATACTCCAACTGTGACGACCACCACCACAGGTACTAATTATTGATTGTATTTGACGTTCTATCGTTAATTATTATTTCCCCTTGAGATTGGATTTACCTTGTTAATAATTAAAAGAAAAAGGAAGTGACAATGGCATTTTGGTGATTAATGTCTAAATTAGGGTGATAAATAGCGCTTGGTTTGACCTAAATTGATGGTATATAAGCTCTTTATCATTGAAAGGTTAAAGGAAAAACCCTAGCCAACAACATCTCCTCCTCCTCCTTGTATCAAACCCTAACCCTAACCCTAACCCTATCCTTCTCATTCTCTTACAAAATTAACCTAGCTGAAGCCTACTCTCATTGTGCTACCCTACCGTCGGCCGGAAACCCTCACGACAGGAAACGCCGTCCAGCTGCTTCACGGAGCCTCGCCGGCGCGCACGGGACGTCTTCAACTCGCCGCTCGGAGCTGCCGCGCCACACGCCTGCAAGCCGAGGACCGTGCAGCAACTCTCGCCGACTGATCGACAAACGAGCCTCGTTCGTTCCAGCCGCCCACATCCGCGAGTCTACGCCGATCTCCACGTCGCCGTCCAACCGAACCGCCGAGGGAAAACGTCGAGCAGCCGTTCGTCCTTGCTCCGAACTTCCGGCGGCGCCGCGCCGCTCACGTCAGCCGCCGGAGCCGCCACGAGGTTGACGCCGCCGCTGCGCGCCGAAGCCCGCGAACGAGTCGTTCACGTCTCTGCGGCACCGTTCGCCTCCGCGCCCGAGAGATCGCGCCGAGTGCGATCCGCGCCGAGTCCGACCAGCGGCCGTTGTTCGTCGTTACGCTGAAATCAGGAAGTGTTCGAGGCCAAAGTCGCGAATTAGGTGAGCCACGCGAAACCCTCTTCTTTTTGGAATATAGGATTATTCGGATCTGATTCGCATGAATTTATCGTTATCGAACGAGCAATGAATTTCGAGTTCAAGACTTCCAAGCTTCGGAGCAAACAAACCCACGTTCGAATTAGTATTCGGAGTCAAGGTAATTGGTGCAAAGTGAGAATTATAGACGCTTGCGTATTTAGATTTCCGTATATAGAATGAACTGAGTAGTAGGATAACGAATAGAAGGATTCTTGATTGACAGGTTATTTGGAAAGGACCGTTAAGTTAAGAATTGGAAGGAAAGAGTAAGATCAAAGCTCGAGGTAAGGGACCTTGTGCCGAACTTTTTATTGGGATTGAAAAGATGATTTTCACGATTTCATGCGAAATTAGCTTATATTTCTTCATATGACAATATACAGATATTTTCGTGAGAATACTTAATATTTTATGTGCAAATATTTCAATGCTTCATGTGGAAATAAACTAGTATTTTATGTGAGAATATTCTTGTATTCTATGTATGAGTACTCCAGTATTTCATGTGAGGATATGACAGTAATTTGTATGAGAATATTTCATGATTTCCTACAAAAGTATGATCTTCAAACTGCCTCATGAGAAAAGTATGATTTGCATAGTGACGATGATGTTTGTGACATGTACACTATTATTATGTGAATGATGGGACCTCATGCATGTTATGTATGTCATGAAATGAATTAATGAAAAGTGTGGACATTGGTCTCCTGAGAGCATTATGTGCATGGTCAAACATGCAATAGAGACCCTATGGGTCAAATTACAGTGTGAGGACTCAAATTATTGAGGACTCAAATTACAAATTAGTGTCCATGAGGGACTCAAACTATTACAGGGTCCAGAGGACTCAAAATGAAATGACTCAGGATGACCAGTCGGCCACACAAATAAAAAGGAAGTCATGGATTAAAGACCTGACAATATGAGAAAGTTTTAGGTCCCGCATATGTATATTTCGAATAAGTTTACAAGTCATGATTGTATGTGTATGCATATCCCAAACCTCGGTAGCGAGGTCACTTACTGGGTATTGTTTTGCAATACTCACCCTTTCTTTTAAAAAATGTTTTTCAGGTAAGGCCAAGGACGTGCAGGGCGAGTGACGGAGGCGCGTTGCTAGAACCATGGGAACAGACATGTTTTTCCGCATATTCCTTTTATAACTGATGTTGTCTCTTTATGTTTTGGAGCTTAAATTTATTTACAGATTTTTAATGGGCCATGTTAAACTAATACTTTTATTTGTTTTTAAATGTTTTGATTTGGGATCCCTAAAGACTATTTATATTTATTTGGAGGTTTTCTTTCAAGATCTTTTATCTCTTGGCCTATAAATGCATGCATGTGTAGTGATGTCCCTAAGTGTCTAGTCATAGAAAAAAGTAGGGGCGTTACAGTTGGTATCAGAGCCCTAGGTTTAAGGGTTCTGTAGACTTGCTTACAGAGTAAGCACAGAGTAGTTCCCATGGTTGAACAACGCGTTCCGATCCACACCGCAGTGCGTTACGTATTTTATTAATTAAGTAAATGATTATGATGTGATTCTGTTTTATGCATATACATGAACTTAAAACCCTAAGGGGTGAACCTATCTGGTAGTTAGAAAGTAATGAAACTGAGTTGGAAACTCTCTGTATTGTAGTATCGACAAATGCCACCTAGAGGTCGAGGAGAGGTAGGGGTGGTAGGGCCGGAGGCAAGGAAACACGTTGGCCCAACCGGAATTACCACCGAACAGGGAAGAGGTTGCTCCACCCGTGCGAGACCTCCCGGTGACCCGGCTGGTCGCGGAGAATGCACTGCGATCGCTCGGTGGCGGATCAAGGGAACACCAACGTTATGACTATGATGGTGGAGTCTATGCAGAGTCTAGTCACGAGCTCACGATGAGCCACTCACCGGCTCTCAAGTAAATCGGTAGCGAAACGATGCAACTCGAGTCTCGATATCTCGAAGGACTTCGGGAAGTATGATCCTAGATCTTTCGATGGGTCTTCCAGTGACCCCACCGTGGTTGAGTTATGGTTGTCCTCCATTGAGACCATCTTGATTGATGAAGCGCCCGAGGACCGAGAGGGTGTCCTGTGCTACCTTTATCTTTGGGATGACGCGTATTTATGGTGGGAGTCCGCCCGGGGAACCATTGTCGCGCTAGCGGAGAAACAATTACACGAATCTGCATTTTAAGGAAGCGTTACGCGGAAATTTTATCCTGCTGCACTCGTTACGAAGCGGCGCAAATTCTTACAGCTTGGCTTGAAGGGAGGCGGTGGAGGTATATGAGAGGGAATTTACCTGTTTGTCTCGCTTTGCCCCGAAATGTGTAGACACAGAGGCAAAGAAAACAGCGCGCTTCATTATGGGGTTTGGATGAGAATGTTCGAGGCTTTATTCAAGCACTAGCACCTCCCGATTATGCCTCCGCGGTGAGAGTGGCGAATTGATTTGGGTGCAGCGCAGATCGCACAGCAGAGTGAGTGGTTAACCTGGCGGCCCATGGCAAATCATAAGAGGAAGTGGGACCAACAAAATTCAAGCTCACAAAGCGTCCCAGCGACACCGCGCATAGACCGAGACATTTTCGTGATGCGAGTTCAAAGTCGAAACCACGCAGTCAGCGAACGGGAAATAACGGTGGAGATAAACCACGCGTGCAAAGGCGTAGTAAGCAAAGACCTTGGGGTAAGTGTTTGGCCCGGTCCGAGTGTGCTTGGATGTGGGAAAGAAGGGCCTGAGCTAGCTAATAGTGCCGAGTCAAGCCAACACTAGCCAACCTCGTGTTATCAATAGTGGGATCGCTTTGTGAAGCTTTGTCATTCATCAAGGAAGAGCTTATGCAAGCACCAATAAAAACATCTATGGCTCGGACTCGGTGGTTACAGTACACTTCCATTACTTGGGCACCTTGCCTTTGTATTATTTGATTCTGCTCTACACACTCTTTTATTTCTCGCATCCTTTGTAAGTCAGTGAGTTAGAACTAGAAACGATTCTGATGATGCTCTCTGTCTCATCTCACTCCTGCGGATAAATTTGTTAGCCACTATGAAAGTCAAGGATGGTAGTGTGATCATCGCAGACCATGAGTTAGCGATAAACCTAGTAGTCTTAGACATGTTTGACTTTGATGTAATATTGGGCATGGATCAGTTAGCGCAGAAACCATGCTTGCATTGATTGTTTCGGGGAAGGAGGTAGTGTTCACTCCTCCGACCAACCCGCTGAGTTGAGAGGCACGATAGCGGGAAGTAGGCCTAAGGTAATTCACGCCTTAAGGCCGTGAAGTTATTACATCGGGGAGCTTGGGGCGTCTTAGCTTGCATACTAGATGAAAGGTGTACGGAGATCTCGGTGTCATCCGGTACGATGGTGAATGAATTTACGAGACGTTTTCCCGAGGACCTCTCCGGGATACCTCGGTCGAGAGGTAGATTTTAACATCGGATTGGAATTGGGGGCGACTCGATATCCAAGGCACCGTCTGAGAATGGCACCGCGCAGAGTTGAAAGAACTGAACTACGATTGCGGGACTTCTTGACTTACTGGACAAGGGTTTATACGCCTAGCGTATCGCCTTGGGAGCACTGTATTGTTCGTGAAAAGAAAGAGCGGATCCATGCGCTTTGTGTATAGATTACGAGGAGTTGAATAAAGTTACGATCAAGAATAAATACCCTCTTCCTAGAATAGATGATTTGTTCGATCGATTCACGAGGAGCAACGATGTTCTCCAAGATTGATCCGAGATCGAAGCTACCATCGATTGAGAATCGGTGAAGAGGATATTCCTAAAACGACTTTTCGGATCACGTTATGGGCATTACGAGTTCACGGTGATGCCGTTTGGTTTGACCAACGCTCTGCCGCGTTCATGGACTTGATGAACCGTTTATTCAAAGAGTTTCTTGATACGTTCGTGATTGTGTTCATCGACGATATCTTGATATACTCTGGTGTGATGAAGAGCATGAAATGCACACGAGAAAAGTTTTACTCACGCCGAGAGAGAATAAGTTATATGCAAAATTCTCCAAGTGTGAATTCACGCTCGACAGTATCTTTCTTAGGACATGTGGTGTCCGGTCGAGTCTCTGTTGACCCGGCAAAGAAAAGGGAGGTCGCCACTCGGTGGCCTCGTCCCGACCACCGCTACAGAGAGGTACGTGAGTTTTACGGGCCTTGCGGGAGTTATTATAGGCGTTTCGTGCGGGACTTCGCCAAGATAGCCATGCCCATGACTCACCGACGCGCGCATGGAAACTCATTTGTTTGGGATGATGCTTGCGAGACGAGTTTCCGAGAACTCAAGTGCATTAGTGTCGGCCCGATTCTTACAGTTCCCGAGGGAACAGGGAGCTTTGTGGTTTCTGATGATGCTTCTAAGAAAGGTTTGGGGTGTGTCTTAATGCAAAAGACGGTAAAGTAATAGCTTATGCATCCCGACAATTGAAGACGACGCGAGAGGAACTATCCCACTCATGACTTGGAGCTAGCAGCGATGGTCTTTGCATTAAAGATCCGAGAACACTACCATATGGCGAGAAAATTCAAATTTTACAGATCACAAAAATCTCAAGTATCTGTTCACCCGAAGGAATTGAACATGAGGCAACGCAGATGGTTGGAATTAGTGAAGGATTATGACATAGACATTCAATACCATCCGGTAAGGCTAATGTAGTGGCGATGCCCTCGATAGGAAGCGATGCATACTTACGCACGAGTTACGATGCGAGAGTTACAGCAGCGAGTTTGCTCGAGCTGAAATTGCGATACTAGTAGGAAAAACCACGGCTCGATTAGCCCGATTAACAAAGACAACCGACCTTGAGACAACGCATCGTTGAGTCGCAGCAGTGGACCCTCGATTAGTAGAGAAACTTACGGCGGTGACTACGGTGTGAGTTGGCGAGTTTTCACTATCCACGAGATGGAGGATTACTATTTCGTGGTCGATTATGTGTGCCAAAGCACGACAAGCGGCGAAATCTTGGCGAAGCCCATAACTCACCATTCTCTATGCATCCCGGCGATACAAGATGTATCGAGATCTCAAAGCGATCATTTTGGTGGTGTAACATGAAGCGCGCGGCGTGCGAGTTTTGTCGGCCAAGTGTTTGACTTGTCGGCGGTGAAGGCACCTAAGCGAGAGACGCGCAGATTACTGCAACCGCCAGTGCATGTACCTCGGTGGAAATGGGAGGAGATCTCTATGGATTTCATAGTTGGATCGCTAGAGAACCTTACGAGGTTACTCGGTAATTTGGGTCATAGTGACCAGATTAACCAAGTCAAGACATTTTATACGTGAAACCCACCTATTCTACGAGATAAGTGGGCGCGCTTTTTTACGGAAGAGATAGTCCGTTTGCATGGGATTCCAGCTTAAGATTGTTTCTGCATGGATCCACGTTTCACCTCCAACTTCGGAGGTTTACAGAGCGTTAGGTTCGCGATTGAACTTTAAATGCTGACTTTTCATCCACGCACGGATGGGCGAGTGAACGTTTAAACCCGAGATATTAGAAGATATGTTGCGAGCTTCCACCTTAGACTTCCCGAGCGGTTGGGACACTCATTTGCATTTAATGGAGTTTGCTTATAATAACATTATCGATCGACCATCTAATGGCTCCATTTGAAGCTCTCTATGGAAAACGTTGCGTAACTCCCGTTTTACGGGAGGAGGTTGGTGAACGCCAGATTGTTGGGTCCAGAATTAAGTACAGTCACTAATGAGGCAATACAAAAGATTAGGGCGCGAATGCGATCGCCCAAGTCGAGACAAAAGAGTTATGCGCCGAACACGAGACGGAGGACCTAGAATTCGATGTTGGGGACCACGTATTTCTTAGGGTGGCCCCAATGAAGGGAATTCTAAGGTTTGGCCGAAAAGGGAAATTGAGTCCGCGATTCATCGAACCATTTGAGATTTTAGAGAGGATTGGTGCAATGGCCTCTGATTAGCACTGCGCCTTCCCTTTCAATGATTCATAACGTGTTTCATGTCTCCATGTTGAGAAAGTATGTTCCGACCCCGACTCATGTCGTAGACTTGAACCGCTGCGATTAGCGAAGAAGATCCGAGTTATGGCGAGCAGCCCAGCATAAATTATTGCAAGAGATCGAAAGACCCTCTCCGTAGTGAGATCGACTTTAGTTAAAGTATTGTGGCGAGAACCACCGCACGGAAGAAGCTACCGGGAGCGAGAAGAGGAAGTGCGAGCTAAATATCCGTAACTATTTCAAGAATAGGAACTTTCGAGGACGAAAGTTCTTAAGGAGGAAAGATTGTGACGACCACCACCACAGTACTAATTATTGATTGTATTTGACGTTCTATCGTTAATTATTATTTCCCTTGAGATTGGATTTACCTTGTTAATAATTAAAAGAAAAGGAAGTGACAATGGCATTTTGGTGATTAATGTCTAAATTAGGGTGATAAATAGCGCTTGGTTTGACCTAAATTGATGGTATATAAGCTCTTTATCATTGAAAGGTTAAAGGAAAAACCCAGCCAACAACATCTCCTCCTCCTCCTTGTATCAAACCCTAACCCTAACCCTAACCCTATCCTTCTCATTCTCTTACAAAATTAACCTAGTTGAAGCCTACTCTCATCAGTGCTACCCTACCGTCGGCGGAAACCCTCACGACGGAAAACGCCGCCCACCGCTTTCACGGAGCCTCGCGCAAGCGCGCGACGGGACGTCTTCAACTCGCCGCCGGAGTCGCTGCCGCACACGCCGCAAGCCGAGGACCGTCGCAAAGAACTCCGCCGATCGATCGACAAACGAGCCTCGCTTCGTTCGGTCGCCCACATCCGCGAAGTCTACGCCGATCTCCACGCCGCCGTCCAACCGAACCGCCGAGGGAAAACGCCGAAAGCGGCCGTTCGTCCTGCTCCGAACTTCACGGCGCCGCGCGCTGCGCGCACGCCGGAGGCCGCGACGAGGTTGACGCCGCCGCACGCCGGCTTCGAAGAACGAAGTCGTTCACGTCTCGCAAAGACCGCTCGCCTCCACGCCCGCAGATCGCGCCGAGTGCGATCCACGCCGAGTCCGACCAGCGGCCGGCGTTGTTCGTCGTTACGCCGAAATCGAGAAGTGTTCGAGGCCAAAGTCGCGAATTAGGTGAGCCACGCCGAAACCTCTTCTTTTGGAATATAGGATTATTCGGATCTGATTCGCATGAATTTATTCGCATGAAATTATCGTAGGAACGAGCTGAATTTCGAGTTCAAGACTTCCAAGCTTCGGAGCAAACAAACCCACGTTCGAATTAGTATTCGGAGTCAAGGTAATTGGTGCAAAGTGAGAATTATAGACGCCATGCGTATTTAGATTTCCGTATATAGAATGAACTGAGTAGTAGGATAACGAATGAAAGGATTCTTGATTGACAAAAGTTATTTGGAAAGGACCGTTAAGTTAAGAATTGGAAGGAAAGAGTAAGATCAAAGCTCGAGGTAAGGGACCTTGTGCCGAACTTTTTATTGGGATTGAAAAGATGATTTTCACGATTTCATGCGAAATTAGCTTATATTTCTTCATATGACAATATACAGATATTTTCGTGAGAATACTTAATATTTTATGTGCAAATATTTCAATGCTTCATGTGGAAATAAACTAGTATTTTATGTGAGAATATTCTTGTATTCTATGTATGAGTACTCCAAAGATTTCATGTGAGGATATGACAAGAATTTGTATGAGAATATTTCATGATTTCCTACAAAAGTATGATCTTCAAACTGTCTATGAGAAAAGTATGATTTGCATAGTGACGATGATGTTTGTGACATGTACACTATTATTATGTGAATGATGGGACCTCATGCATGTTATGTATGTCATGAAATGAATTAATGAAAAGTGTGGACATTGGTCTCCTGAGAGCATTATGTGCATGGTCAAACATGCAATAGAGACCCTATGGGTCAAATTACAGGGGTCTGTGAGGGACTCAAATTATTACAGGGGTCTGTGAGGGACACAAATTATTACAGGGGTCTGTGAGGGACTCAAACTATTACAGGGGTCCGTGAGGGACTCAAAATGAAATGACTCAGGATGACCAGTCGGCCACACAAATAAAAAGGAAGTCATGGATTAAAGACCTGACAATATGAGAAAGTTTTAGGTCCCGCATATGTATATTTCGAATAAGTTTACAAGTCATGATTGTATGTGTATGCATATCCCAAACCTCGGTAGCGAGGTCACTTACTGGGTATGGTTTTGCAATACTCACCCTTTCTTTTAAAAAAATGTTTTTCAGGTAAGGCCAAGGACGTGCAGGGCGAGTGACGGAGGCGCGTTGCTAGAACCATGGGAACAGACATGTTTTTCCGCATATTCCTTTTATAACTGATGTTGTCTCTTTATGTTTTGGAGCTTAAATTTATTTACAGATTTTTAATGGGCCATGTTAAACTAATACTTTTATTTGTTTTTAAATGTTTTGATTTGGGATCCCTAAAGACTATTTATATTTATTTGGAGGTTTTCTTTCAAGATCTTTTATCTCTTGGCCTATAAATGCATGCATGTGTAGTGATGTCCCTAAGTGTCTAGTCATAGAAAAAGTAGGGGCGTTACACCAACAATCCTCAAATGAGCAATAGAGAGTTTTGAGATTATTTTGCTTATTAGCTTCCCTGCCTAATTATGAAAAACAAATTCTCAAGTTCCAGCCTCATAGAAACCATAAAATAGAAACCTTACACTATGGATTTTAATAAAAACACTTGAAGGCAATAACAGTTTTCATTAGAACAATGGTGTTAATCCTCTCCCCTCCCCCCCTAAGTTTTAGCCTTACAATTTCGTAAAATATTCTTAAGGGTGACAACTTAAACAATATGTTATCATAATCCAACATTCCAATTCCCTATTCATAATCCAACCAAGAAACCAAAGATTCTTCATAATCCAACATTCCAATTCCCTATGTGAAAATTAGCCATTCAAATGAACAAAAAATATAACAAAATAGACAAAAACTAGCAGATGCAATATACAAAAAACATGATGGAGAGGGAGAAAACAAAATCAACATAGAAGGTTCAAGAATAGCGAAAAAAATGATATCTGAAAGAGAACAAGCAGTAAGATTCAAGATTAGAGAATTTAGGCCTTCAATTTTTTGCCCAAACTCTACCATGGATTTTGAATCCAAGAAGGGATAAAAAATACTCCAAGAAGGGATAAAAAATACCTATGAAATACACAAAAGCAAGGTTCACACACTATATTTTGGATATGTTATAGTGAACAGGTAACAAAGAGGAAATATAGAGTAGAAGATTAGCAAGAACATTAATTAAATTGCACTAACAAAAGACAAGAGTTAAAAATGATTTTTAACTTTACATACATATATGCAAAAATACAAATAGTTACATTGTTTTTGTGAAACTACATTCGTGATCACAATTAAACAAATAAAGAAATCAAAACTATAGCAAAGCATGAAAATCAAATATTCCATGATTGAGTCAACTTTAGTCTTCCTATCACTACTATAATTTTAAGAATCATAAGGAAAATGAGACATAACAATCATAATAATGATAATGAATAATGAAGCATCAAGATAGTCCTTGGTCAAGATTGGGAATAAAAGCTACTTGAGTACAGCTGGAAGAGATCGATATTCATAGAATATTGTGGTTTGATTATTACCTCTCTCAAACTTTAAGTACTAAGAGCGTTGGCTTTGATAAAATCGCTAACGACTTAAAGATTGGACAATAATATTATCAACTCTTCATCAAATACTTTAATTTCATTGAAAATGTCTCTGAAGCAATAAGTCTGGCAGCTAAATTATGCTTGAACTACGAAAGAAAGACATAGAAACAAAAATAAAGATGGTTGGAAAGTGGAAGGAATAAGATTTTCAATTTCAAATCAACTTCACCGCACAATAAGAAAGTAAATTGTTGTAAATGTTAAACTCAAATACCAACCTTGCAGAAAAAGTCGAATGAGGTTTAACTATGGTTCGACTACGGAGTGAGAACAAACGTCATGAAAAGAGGTATTTCTTGTAGTGCTAGTAAGAACAAACATCATAGTTAATCTAATTTTTTTGGAATTCAATATATATAGGCCTCAATGGCACACAATTTGGTGCTAGCTAGTAAGAGTAAAATTGGACTATGCAAATCTCGATTATCGATGAAGATTAATTCCCAAATCTTAATCTAAACCATTAATGATAATAGAAAATGAAACAATATTCTCTACCTCGAAGTATTGAAAGATATTATTCTAACTATACATATGGAAATGAGGTGTTTGTCATCTATATCATATGGCCTTTTTGGAAATTTCCACCATAGTTCTTAAGCCTACCATTATAAAGTAATGCGACTAATAATGGAGAGGTATATTTATTATCTTCAATTTCATAATACTATTCAATGTTGGATAACTCTTTCCAAATTTATTTAGCACTTACTTTATTGTTTCTTGTCAATGCACTTTATACTGCAAGAAGAAATATATATGTGACTAAAGATTTTGGTGTAACGACTGGAAGTTGGGTGTTGGAAGGGTATCCTTCTCACCTAATTCTAAAAGTACATACCGTGACACCACTATCTTTAACATAGGATAACATAAGAATAAGTACAAAAAAGTCAGGCTTTTTCATGACCCAAATATTATAATTTGCAAAGAATAATAAGAAATCTAACAATTCCAACACAAAAAAGATGTCCAAATAAAGTGACGCACCTGAGCCATCTGAAAGAACATTTCATAACTCGTTTGGAACTAACTTACACTCTAGGCTACCATTTACTTCTCCAACTTATCATTTTCCTATTCCCAAAAACATTAAAACAGAGAGCCAAAAGGTAGGTTTGAATCAAGAGAAAGGGGAGGTTAGAAATTAAGGTAAATAAGTTTTGGGTTAGGCTAGCTAAGAGTTTGAGTGCACACCCAATGAACCTCTCTCTACCGGAACAACTGAACTCTGATAAAATCGGAAACAAAAAATTCAACCAAACTTAAATAGAGAGCTCTCATCTACCCATATTTTTAGCAAAAGATTATCATAGACAAAAAAGAACGAACTAAGAAACAATAGGGGAAAAGAAGAAGGAAAAAAACTCTTACACTTCAATCAACTCTTAATCGTAAAGAGATTCAACAATCTTTAATCATCACTACTGGAAGGAAAATCGAAGGGGAATTGACTCAACATTTCTTCAACAAGTTTGTGTCTCTGAACCCATAACATAAATGAAAATAAAAACCCAATAAACAACAAATTACCAGGAGAAAAAGGTGTTAATCCGAAAATGAAGAGGCGTGAAACTTACAAGAGCGTAACCGAACTTCTCTGCCTTGGTCGCTGCTCGTGAAGTCAATGACTTAGTCGACCTCTGAGAAAGTAGGGGAAGAAAAGGATTGAGAATCTTTGAGCGTTTAGCCACAGAGACAGAGAAGCTCGATGGACTGGGACTGGGGAAATTGCCAAAAATAGGACAGATTTAAGGGTATAAAAGAAATTTAGGACCTTTTTTAAATGAGTAGACTTTTAGGACTTTTTAGGGTATGAAATTACTAATCTACCCTTTTTTAAAAAATCTCCATTTTAAAGAATGGCATGCCCTTATTTTAACAAAAACCCACAAATTCTCTTACACAAAGGCTCTCTCACGCAAATCTCTCTCTTGCATGAACCCACCTGAACTCTCACCACCGCAACACACATCGGCGACCACGAACCGGCGACCACGACGTGGAGAACACGAACCGTCGAACACCAACCTTTTGTTTGTTTCTTTCATGAACCAACAACTGTGAAAGTACGAGTTTTTTCATTTTCTTTCTTCCTTTTCTTTTTCATTTTAAATGTTGCGATTTAAGTGTTTGATATTTTTACTAAATGAAAATGAACTTGGGTTTCATTTCGAATTTATAATCCTTTAGTATACTTGAAGTATGATAATGATTTTCTTTTTTTCTTTTATCCATATCAATCTTTTTAGGTTGGATAGTCATTATTTGGTGATGACTTTTGATATTTTTCCAAATTTTCATCGTTTATTGGGTGCGAGAAAGGTGCGAGACAAGTGCGAGAAAAAAAACAGAATGCAAAATGAGCCTTTTCTTTGGTTCTTTCCTTTTTTTTGTGGTTATTTATGCATGACTAGCTAGGGCTTGATGTTCGTACATCAATTTATATCGTTTTTTCTTAAAAGTCTTCTTTTGCTATGTTAGTGAATCTACGAGAAAAGTCATCCTTGTGTCCGAAAAGTGGGAAACTTTCAACCATATTAGTCTTTTTAGGTTGGATAGTCATTATTTGGTGATGACTTTTGATATTTAGCCAAATTTTCATGGTTTATCAAAAGTAGAAAAGTGCGAGAAAAAAAAACATAATGTTAAACTGACCCTTTCGTTTGGTTCTTTAACTTTCTTGTGGCTATTTATGCATGTCTAGTTAGGTGTGAGTTATGGTACTTCATTCTATACACTTATAGTTAAATGACTTATTTTCATGTGTATTTTTTATAAATAGGGTATTGAATTCTTGTCTAATAATATTTTTCTTATTATTTTTGCAGAAATTAAGAGTTTAAGGATGACCCATGTTCCTATTTTGGTTCGTTATGGTGGAGTATGGGATGAGAAGGAAAAAAAATATGTAGGAGGTTTGTTGAAAAGTCTTGTCGTAAGTAAAGAAATCACACACAAGGTTTTAGTTGTTGAAATATATGATCTCACGGAAGTTGACCCTAAAGAGTTTGACATCAAACTTAGATGCATATATGAGATAAGATTCGATAATCAAACCCCTCCATTGGAGATAAGTAATGATCGTGATTTAAGATTTTATCTTTTTTGTGAAAATATGCTTCAAGTCCCCTTGTACGCCACATTTGAACCTAGGTACAGAAGTTCAGACTCAGTGCAAGATTTTCATTTTGAAGGTCATAAATCGATTTCTGGTAGCAATCAAGTTAAGACCTTAGATACAGATGTTCCGAATCTGGTGCATGCAACATTAGATTATAATATCGCTGAAGTTGACATAGTTAATGACAAAGATGATAATAGTAGATGGGATTCATATGATGAGGGCAAGAACTTTAATTTTGAATCCTATGAGAACCGACAAGAACTAAGGACTTCAAAATATGGTAAAAGAAAACGTGACAGTGGTGGTCAATCAGGTAGCCGATCGACATATGTGAAGAAAAATACTTTGACAGAAGGAAGCTCAACAAATGATGAGTTGGAGGTAGGGCAAATATTTTTTGGCAAGAGGGAATTATCCATGAGATTAAGTGTGGTGGCAATGAAAAAAAACTTTGAATTTAGAGTAAAGAAGTCTACCAAGAAGATTTTTTATGTTAAATGTGTTGATGATAAATGTAAATGGAGACTTCGGGCAGTCCAATTGAAGGGTTCTGACATATTCAAAATTTCAAAGTATGCAAACGTTCACTCATGTTCACTTGATATACTGAATCATGACCATAGACAAGCAAAGGCTTGGGTAATGGGGGAAATAATAAAATCAAAATTCAAAGGAGTTGGTCGTCAATACAAACCTCGTGACATCATCGAAGACATGAGACAAGACTATGGTATAAATATGAGTTATGAAAAAGCGTGGCGTGCGCGTAGAAATTGCGTGATATGCAAGTACGTGGATCACCAGAGGAGTCATATAATCTATTGCGCCGGTATGGCGAAGCACTTAAACCGCAAATCCAGTACATTTTATGACATTGAACTCGAAGATGGTCGATTCTTCAAATATCTTTTATGGCACTAGGACCATGTGTTCGAGGATTTCTAAATTGTATGCGACGTGTCATAGTTATGGATGGAACATTCTCAAGTGCAAATATAAGGGTACTTTGATAATTGCCACTTGCTTAGACGGAAATAACCAAATTTTTCCCTCTGCATTCTAATCGTCGATAGGAAATCTGATAGTTCAGTGGTATGGTTCTTGGAAAAGTTAAAATGTGCAATAGGAGAAGTTAGTGACCTAGTTTTTGTATCAGATCGAAATAAAAACATATCAAAGTCTATTGCTTTGGTTTTTCCCAATGCATTTCACGCTCTTTGTGTGCAACATTTGAGAGATAATTTGGTTACTAAATTCAAGAGTGAAACAATAGAACATTTGTTTTGTAATGCGTCAAGAGCATATCGCGAGTCAAAATTTCAAGAATCGTGGGGACGCATCCTAGCATTCGATAATGGTGTAGGCAAGTATTTGGAAAATGTTGGTCTGTCACGTTGGGCACGTATGCATTGCCCAAGAAGGCGATACAATATGATGACCACGAATATAGCTGAGAGCATGAATGCCCTTCTGAGTGAACCTAGAGGATTGCCAATTGCTGCATTGGTTGAACACTTGAGAGCGTTACTACAAAGATGGTTTTGGGAGCGTCGAGAAGAAGCTTCAAAAGGCACATCCATCTTGACGAAGTGGGCTGAAGAAATAATACATATAAGTCATGAACGTTCTTTAACAATGAAGGTTGATTCAATTGATTGTTATCAATTACATGTGAAGGACATGGATGGAGAGGAGACTGTTGACCTTAACTCTCAAGAGTGTAGTTGTAAGGAGTTCCAACTAGAGGAATTACCATGCGCCCATGCAATTGCTGCAGCAAGAGCTCGGAGTATAAATGTATATGGCTTATGTAATCGTTATTATACTAATGAATGTTTGTTAGCAGCATATGCAGAGCCTATTTATCCTGTTGGTAATGCCTCAGAGTGGAAGACATCAGCAGACTATGTGGAAATGAAGGTACTACCTCCAAAAGTAGTGGCTAGGGTTGGTCGACGCCAGAAAAAGAGGATTCCATCAGTTGGAGAAAGTCCCATAGTCCACAGATGTGGCAGATGTAATGAACGAGGCCATAATAGATTGACATGTCGTAATCCTATTGCATATGCTGAAAAGTAAAATGGTTGTTATGTTGAACATTCTGCTTTTTGTTAACAATGTATACATTAGTTATATGTATTATGTTTTTATGTTAACTTTGTAGTATGCTTGATTTTTTCTCTCACCTTTTATGCTAACTTATATATATTAGTTACTTCTACACCTTGCTCGCACTAAAATTTCGGTTTGTGTTTTACTTTTTATCACTTCAAGAAACCAACTCATACTAACAAGAAAGTGGACAATATTTATTACTTTTTCTCGCACATTTCTCGCAAGAAAATTTCTAAGAAAGATAACAACGCTATTAGGAGTTTCCCAAAAATTGAAGGGCCTAATTGATAAAAAAACACTCCTTAATCAAATCAATCCACCCAAATTCTCCAATCAAACTTCAAATATACATGGGGTGGGCACAACAATGACAAGAATGAAATTTACAATATATTATAACATAAATATACAAATAAAATATATCATATCAAGTTTTAATACATTGGAGTATTACACCATAATTGAAAAGCCAATCGCTTCCTAAAGTAGGACATGTTTTGTTGACACAGAGTAACGAAATCAGAACCGGTTACAACATATTCAAAGAATTTAATGGTAAAAACCCCACAATCAGATGAATTGCGCTGCTTTGGAGCGGGCTCTACCATTACCATTGGCCAAGGTACTATATGTTGTGATGATCCGCCCCTTCTTGCAAAAAACCCGATTGCATGTAATATTGCGGGTATCATCGTTCGTAATGGCTCTAATTCCCGTGCAATATCCTCCGTAGGCGTTGATAATGAATCCCAAACTTTGATCTCGCAATGAAGTAGATCAAAGCATGCTAACACCCAATGAAGTCCATTCACGCTGGTCGGTGCATACACAAGATCAACGTTAGCCCAAGCATCCTCGAAGTCAACATTACATCCAATGATGTAATCGACTAAGCGATACTCTGCTTGCCAATCGAATGGCCTATTTTCGTCGATGCTTTTTTTGTATTCAGGCCACTTTGCTTGGAGATGACGCTGCACGCATAATTAGTGATAAAGTTACATAACTTCTAGATTATATAACAATTGCAGACCAAAGTATAGAATAACATACCATGAATACTGTGTCAACAGTTGTAAAGTTCTGGGAACAAAAACTTTCTTTGGCCTTAATCTTCAAACGAAGGAACAAGAAGATTGTATCTAAATGCTACATAAGGAATAAAGTATAGTGAGTCATATAGGTTAAATTAAGTACCAATGAAATAAATAAGGAAAACTACATACCTCATCCGTTAGCCAATGTCGACACATACATAATTCACGCATTTCAATCATGTGTCCTTTTGCTCGTTGTTAGTTTTTCTGTCATTGATCCATCGCCTCAGTCTTTCCAATTCACGCATTTCAATCATGTGCATCGGATTATAAGTAACGTTGGAAGGCTTTATTCTTTTGGCTAGGGTTGTGAAAGGAGTTGAAATATGAACGCTTGGACGCTTTTTCCGTGCAACACGGACGGATGGGCCTACCACCTTGAACGGTGATATTTCGGTCACGTCATCCACCTCAAGATCCTGATCTCTAACTGGGGCACTATGAACGACGAGCTGAACACATTTTACTGGCTGTTCAATCTCTGGTTCGATGCCCTCATTGTCATCAGTTGGCATTTTCAACCACGACGGTGTACTTGGTCTCTCAACCGGTGTGACATCGGGTCATTATATGTGTGCCCAACTCATCCATCACTGAGGTTTCCTTCCCAACCTCATTTTCTTTGTCGCCCTAATCCAAAACAATAAATTTCGTGAACAAATGAGCATATTTTTTTAACAAGAAGACACAAGACTATGTATAATAAAATTGCTTACATTGCTCGTTATCCCAACCCGCTTTTAAGATTAGTGATAATAGCACTTTCATCTCTGCCACATCCCCCTTGATAAGTTCCATGTCGCCCCTCACAACCTTCATGTCATGTTGTAGGTTGCTCACTTGTACTTTTAACCTCCTATACTCCTTGGAGGACATGGGCTTAGACTTCCGGTCTTTTTTAGATTCCTTAAGGTTGTCATTTGTTGGTTTTTCCTGTACTCCTTCGTCGATCACAACCTTAGTGGTAATGTTCAATGTTTGGACTGATTTAACGTTCGGAGGCGTTAGACAGTGTTGAGGAGGTAGACCATCTTGGGCGAACAATTTTTCCTCCACCGTTGCCTCAATCAAACTTTTAATTTCCACCTACAAAATTGATAAAGTTCCACATGAGTAAAAATACAATAGTTAAATAATACAATAATATATGAAATTTACAATGCATGGTGGTATACCTTCTCTAAGTCAAACACTTGACTATGAATAAGATTGGAGGAGGGAGATTGGAAGCATGACCAACGTAACATACGGGGGATAGCATCGTCACTTATTTTCTTCGCGACAACACCATTTAAGGTAGATATAGACTCGTACGCCCATACCTATAATATGTATCCAACATTAGAATAAAAAAAAGAAAAAAATATAAAATTTAAGTAAAGTGTAAAACGTACCTGTAATGCATGAGGGAATCCTATAATGGTATATCTATCGATAGTGCCTTTCATCTTTTCCTTAGCCTTGCTCAATGCTTTTTTCAAACCACATACTGTGCGTTCAAAAATGAGAGAGCCCTGTCATAACTATTGAAGATATCCCAATCATCAACAAACCCCCATAATGTCGTGTCTGCTTTAAGTTTCTTCTCCTTCCCGAACAACCCTAGTTCTATGAGGTATATTAAGGCTAATTTAACACAATCATCGTCCTCCCCTTTACAATTCATGAAGACGTTCTCTACCTCACTAGAGTATACCGTAGCCCTATCCCCAAAATAGGTTTTTCTAATTCTATTGTTTAATTTTTGTGGACGAGAACAAATCCTAGAACTAGGCCACAAACCTGTCACTATGTTAAACTCGTTCCGCCCAAAAGTTACAACCTCTCCTCCTACCTTAAAGGTAATGCAATTAATATTCTTTTCCTCCACTTCTCTCAATAAAAGGTAGTGGATGAGTTGTCCATTGAATATAAGGTCTACATCTAAGAAATGGCCTAAGCGAGTGGCTCTAAACTTTTCTTGTTGGGCAGCAGTTAGCTTCGATTTTATTCTCTCAATTGTCTCCCCAATCATTGATCTAGCTGACACTTGAGCTCGAAAATGACATGATGGCTTTATCAAGTACTTGGGAGAGGTGTTCATCGTCATTGATATCTACAGATTTCAAAATAAAGAACTATTCAACATTCAATATAACAATTAGTTAGGAAAATGACCCAATGAAATGCAAAGAACCTAATAAAACATGAAAAAGTTGTCTACAAATCATTGGAAACACTCAAAGAATGTTTACTCAACCTAAAAAAACCCATATGAAAGAAAAGAAACAACTTATGACATTCTGTTTTTTTTCTCGCACCTTTCTCGCACCTTTCTCGCACCTAAGAAATCATGCAAAACTTGCCTATAAATAATAGAAAATGCTCAAACAACATTTACTCAACCTAAAAAGACCCATATGAAAGAAAAGAAACAACTTATAACATTCTGTTTTTTTTCTCGCACATTTCTCGCACCTTTCTCGCACCTAAGAAATCATGCAAAACTTGCCTATAAATAATAGAAAATGCTCAAACAACATTTACTCAACCTAAAAAGACTCATATCTAAGAAAGGAAACAACTTATAACATTCTGTTTTTTTTCTCGCACATTTCTCGCACATTTCTCAAACCTAAGAAATCATGCAAAACTTGCCTATAAATAATAGAAAATGCTCAAACAACATTTACTCAACCTAAAAAGACCCATATTTAAGAAAAGAAACAACTTATGACATTATGTTTTTTTTCTCGCACCTTTCTCGCACCTTTCTCGCACTTAATAAATCATGCAAAGGTTGCATACAAATCATTGGAAACGCTCAAAGAATATCTACTCAACCTAAAAAGACCCATATCTAAGAAAGGAAACAACTTATAACATTCTGTTTTTTTTCTCGCACCTTTCTCGCACCTTTCTCGCACCTAAGAAATCATGCAAAACTTGCCTATAAATAATAGAAAATGCTCAAACAACATTTACTCAACCTAAAAAGACCCATACTTAAGAAAAAAAACAACTTATGACATTATGTTTTTTTTCTCGCACCTTTCTCGCACCTAATAAATCATGCAAAGGTTGCCTACAAATCATTGGAAACGCTCAAAGAATGTCTACTCAACCTAAAAAGACTCATATCTAAGAAAGGAAAAAACTTATAACATTCTGTTTTTTTTCTCGCACCTTTCTCGCATCTAAGAAATCATGCAAATGTTTTCTACAAATCATTGGAAACGCTCAAAGAATATCTACTCATCCTAAAAAGACTCATATCTAAGAAAGGAAACAACTTATAACATTCTGTTTTTTTTTTCTCGCACCTTTCTCGCACCTAAGAAATCATGCAAATGTTGCCTACAAATCATTGGAAACGCTCAAAGAATATCTACTCAACCTAAAAAGACCCATATCTAAGAAAGGAAACAACTTATAACATTCTGTTTTTTTTCTCGCACCTTTCTCGCACCTAAGAAATCATGCAAAACTTGCCTATAAATAATAGAAAATGCTCAAACAACATTTACTCAACCTAAAAAGACCCATATTTAAGAAAAGAAACAACTTATGACATTATGTTTTTTTTCTCGCACCTTTCTCGCACCTTTCTCTTTAATAAATCATGCAAAGGTTGCCTACAAATCATTGGAAACGCTCAAAGAATGTCTACTCAACCTAAAAAGACCCATATCTAAGAAAAGAAACAACTTATGACATTATGTTTTTTTTCTCGCCCCTTTCTCGCACCTTTCTCGCACCTAATAAATCATGCAAAGGTTGCCTACAAATCATTGGAAACGCTCAAAGAATGTCTACTCAACCTAAAAAGACCCATATCTAAGAAAGCAAACATAAACCCTAAACCCTAAACCCTAAACCCTAAACCCTAAACCCTAAACCCTAAACAACTTATAAATCATAACAACACTATTAGGAATTTTCAAAAAATGTAAAGAACCTAATTGCAAAAATATCCACAAAAAAACACTCCTTAATCAAATCAATCCTCCCAGCCTCCCACCAAACTACAAATATTACATGGGTTGGGGCACAACAGTCAGAAATCCACAACAACAAGCTTAATTACTAATAAACTCTACAGATTAGATATGTTTATGTCTAAGAAAAAACTTCCTAAATTGATGAATATATGCCTATTTTATAGATTTACAACAATTAGAAGTAAAACTAACAATTCTGGTACTTTATTGGGTGAAAAAACAATGAAATTGATCCGGGCAGCTTTCGATGGCAACCATGACAACCATTAGTAATACTAACCCAATAATTGCTAAGTTCCTAATTTTAATGTTATCGTTAACAGTCTCTAAGGCCCAAAAGAAATTCTCAAAATTGCAAGTCAGATTTTGGGTTTAGAAACCAAACTTTACCACTGCAACGCTCTTCGGCAAAATTCTTTTGATTGTTATTCCTCTTCTCGCAGGTGATGAAGAACAGATGGAACTGAAGAGGGAGAAACCGAACTCGATCTAGACGGTGACGACGGCGAAGATTTACCCTTGCACCGTGTTCGCCGCAAAGTTCGTTGACGTCGCCGCGAATCCTCCGTTGTCGTCGCCGCGAATCCTCAGTGGTCGTCGCAATCCGTTTCGCCGCTGAAGGTCGCCGCCGCCGCCCCGACCTCGTCCACCACCGTTCCGCTCGATCGTCACAATCTCCCGTTCGCGTCACCACCACTGTGTGAAACAATGACCTAATGTGAAATTAGGGCACAAATAAGGTAAAGAAGGATTTTTTAAAAAAGGGTACATTAGTACTTTCATACATAAAAAGTCCTAAAAGTCTACCAATGTAAAAAAAGTCCTAAATGTCTTTTATGCCCTTAAATTTGTCCTATTTTTGGCAATTTCCCCTGGGACTGAGAAGATGAAGGGTAAGAGAAATTGTCGATTAGATGAAAAATAGAGGGAAAAGAGGGCGACGTTCGTAAATGGAAAAATAGAGAAGCGTAATGTTAGGGTTATTTTATTAAAAATAGAGAAAATGTGGTCGCGCGCAAATTTACTTTTCCCTCCCATTTTTCTGCCTTTTTTATAGCATTTTATGCAAAAAGCTATTCTAAAGTGCTATTAAAAGGGAGATTTGTTGTAGTGAAAGTCTAAATTAAAGACCCAGTTAGCAAAAAATCCAAGCCCGATCCAGAGACGTAGGCCCAAAATCAATAAGACCCTTGTTCAGATGTAAGGCCCAAATCACCAAGCTCAGAAGATTGGCCCAACCCAAAATGGTTGGCCCAAAACCAACTGCTCAACCTAAAAATGAGTTGGCCCAAGAGAAAGAGCGAGCCCAGTCCAACGGGCCCAAGCCCATCCTGAGGCCTAGAGAAACTCTATAAATAGAGACCTCCTCCTTCATTTTCAAGGTTGAAACTTGAGACTCCAGAGAGAATTCACAAAACCAGAAGACTCTTTGCATTCTTAAAGATCAAAGACTTTCTGAACAAAGAACACGACGTCAAAGATTAAGAACGTTGCTTCGAATCTGAAGAACCCGTTGTAGCTTCAATCTCGAGAACAAGCTTTTGTAGCCCTCGAGTGAAACATACAAACAGGAGAGAGAATCAGAGGATCAAGTATTAGAGATTGTACTCACAAAATACTGAAATCAATACAATACGAATTTATTTACACGTGTCTCATTTCCATTTGTTGGTTGAAATCTCGTGTGAACAAATTGGCACGCCCAGTGGGACAACTCTACCTCTCATCTCTTTCTTCTTCAAATCAAAGCAAACCAATGGAATCAAAGAAAGTTGCGTCAACTGTTGCTGTTGTAAGTAACTCCTACATGAGACCAATAACTCGCAGTCGTTCCAAAGGGGCTGAAACAAGTAATGATCGGACTCCTGATGCAATGGCAAGCAACATCATCAAACGACTAGATGAGGCTTCAAAAGGCAAGGTTATCGTCAAAGATAACCCGTTGTTTGATCAATCAACTCCTGCTCTTAATCAACAAAGGGAAACATCAACTCCTGATGTAATGTCAGTCAGTCGTTCCAAAGAGGCTGAAACAAGTAATGATCGGACTCCTGATGCAATGGCAAGCAACATCATCAAACGGCTAGTTGAGGCTTCAAAAGGCAAGGTTATCGTCAAAGATAACCCGTTGTTTGATCAATCAACTCCTGCTCTTAATCAACAAAGGGAAACATCAACTCCTGATGTAAGTTCATACGAGGTCGCATCCTCTCCAAATTCGAGGGGCTTCGCTGCTTCCTCTCAAAGTTTGAGGGCTTCTCCATCGGTTCTTCTCAAAGTTCGAGGACTTCGTCGTCGTTTCTTCTCAAAACTCAAGACTTCGCCGCCGCTTTCTTCTCAAAACTCGAAGACTTCGTCGCCGTTTCTTCTCAAAGCTTGAAGGCTCAAAGCTCGCCGCTTCTTCTTCTCAAAGCGAGAAGACTCGCCGCCGCTTCTTCTCAAAGCTCGAGGACTCCAACGTCTTCAAAGATTCTGACGGTGCTTCGTCTTCAAAGACTCTGGTGGTACTTCGTCTTCAAAGTCTACAGTGGTGCTTTGTCTTCAAAGTCTACGGTGGTGCTTCGTCTTCAAAGTCTACGGTGGTGCAGTCGCTTCGTCTTCAAAGTCTTCGGTGGTGCGGTCGCTTCGTCTTCAAAGTCTCCTACGTGGCGCGGGTCGCCGCCTTAAAAGTCTCCGGTGGTGCGGTCGCTTCGTCTTCAAAGTCTCGAGCGCGTCGCGGTCGCCGTCTTCAAAGTCCCCGGTCTCCGGCAGTACGATTGTTTCGTCTTAAAAGTCTCTGGCGGTGCGATCGTTTCGTCTTCAAGGTCTCCGGCGGCGGCGACTACATCTCCAAGGTCTGATCTCCGACGGCGGCGACTACATCTCCAAGGTCCGATCTCCGGCGGCGGCGACTACATCTCCAAGTTCCGATCTCCAGCGGCGGCGACTACATCTCCAAAGTCAAGTCCGGCGGTGGCGGCGGCGGCTACATCTCCAAAGTTAAGTCCGGTCTCCGGCGGCGGCGGCTACATCTCCAAAGTCAAGTCCGGTCTCTCGCAACGGCGACTTCATCTCCAAAGTCAAGTCCGGTCTCTGGCGGAGGCTACATCTCCAAGGTCTGGTCTCCTCCTCAGCCGGCTACATCTCCAAGTCCGGTTTCAGGGCGGCGATTTACTACATCTCCAAGGTCCGGTCTCCAGCGGCAGCGACTACATCTCCAAGGTCCGGTCTCCGGCGGCGGCGACTACATCTCCAAAGTCAAGTCCAGTCTCCGGTGCGCGGCGGCTACATCTCCAAAGTTAAGTCCGGTCTCCGGCGGCGGCGGCTACATCTCCAAAGTCAAGTCCGGTCTCCGGCGGCGGCGACTACATCTCCAAAGTCAAGTCCGGTCTCTCGCAACGGCGACTTCATCTCCAAAGTCAAGTCCGGTCTCCGGCGGAGGCTACATCTCCAAGGTCTGGTCTCCTCCGGCGGCAGCTACATCTCCAAGGTCCGGTCTCCGGCGGCGGCTACGTCTCCAAGGTTCGGTTTTCGGTGGCGGCTACATCTCCAAGGTCCGATCTTCGGTGGCGGCTACATCTCCAAGATCTGACTCCGGCGGCTTCGTCTTCAAGATCGGACTCCGGTAGCTTCATCTTCAAGGTCCGACTCCGGCGGCTTCATCTTCAAGGTCCGATTCCGGCGGCTTCATCTTAAAGGTTGACTCCAGCGACTTCATCTTCAAGGTTGACTCCGGCGACTTCATCAAGATCTGACTCCGGCAGCTTCACTTCAAGATCCGACTCGCGTGCTTCATCTTCAAGGCCCGACTCGCGCTTCATCTTCAAGATCCAACTCGGCGGTTTCATCTTCAAGATCGACTCGTGACTTCATCTTCAAGGTCCGACTCGTGGCTTCATCTTCAAGGTCCGACTCCGCCAGACGCGTGAGAAAGGAAAATTCAGAGATAGTTTGATAGATGATTGGCTTCAAGATGGAATGATGAGTTCATTCCTCTCCCTACTATTTATAGGGAAGGTTGAGGGAGATTTGTGGCTAATTTTAGAAAGTTGGTTAACAAAATCTAAATTGAAATTGGTTAAAAATAAAAATAATTAAAAAATATATATAAACAAAGGTTTGTTAAAAAAAAATCTCTCAACTAAATTGGAATTTTGTTTTTACCTCAAAATAGATTTTTTGTTTTTTTTTTGTTTGAAATGGTCAAAATTTGTTAGTTCTTCAACTTAGATCTAATCCATTTGTTGCTTTTCAGTTGGAATTGGAGTTTGAAGTTCTACATTTATGCCCAAAATTAAATGAATTTTAAAATTTGTACCAACGGTCAAATTTGAGAATAAACTCCAATTTATTATGAAAACTCCTTAAAATTTGGGCTCCTCCAAAATTTTTCAAAAAAAAAAATCAAATTGAGATAAATCAAAATTTCATGAAAAGAAAAAAAAAATTATTGTTTTTCAAACTTTGGTTAAATTTTAAATTGAATTTTTCAAGCTTATTTCAAATCAAGTTTTCAAGGAAGTCTAGTTTAATTTTTCAAAATCAATTCAAATATGGGTCAAAATTTTGTCCAATCTTAAGATTGTGCCCAAATTTTAAATCAAATCTCTTAAATTTTGGGGATCACTTAAATTTTTGGCCACATTCCAAATTTAGCTTCCCTAAGTCAAAAGTTTTGGTTTGAATCAAATTTATCTCAAACCAAATTTTAACTAAATTTTCACTTAAGTTTCTCAAACAAAAATGTTTTGAATACGGTTAAGTTTGTCTCAAACCTGTACTAAGTTTTAGCAAATTCAAACAAAAAAAATGTTTGGGCAAAATTTCAAAACTTAATCTAATTTCAATTTTTTTTGGGATAGAATCTTCAACCATACCCAAATTTGTTTTGAGTTAAAGTAGAGCATAAAATTTACTAAACTCAAATCAAAATTTTATGCCAAATAAAGAAAATCAAAATGTTGACTCAAATTCATATTTTGGTATATTGGCATGAAGAGAAAAAAAGTGTCAAAAAGAAAAATCAATCTATGAACCAAAATTTCATATTTGATTAAATTGACACATCCAACTAATTCAACTAGAGCAAACCTCATTCAAATTAGAGCAAATCTCTTATGTTATGATTCCAAAATAAGTTTTTCAAAATTCACACACACATAATTGTGCATCAATTTGAAAAGGGGGCATTTGTTGGAATAGAAATTTCGATTTAATCCAAAATTGTCACGCCATCACCCGACATTGATGGCAAAATTATTTAATTAGGGACTAATCAAATCTGCAGGCATCCCTAAATTAAATTGGTGGCTATATAATTGGGTTCCTTAAAATCTGATAGACAAAAGTCTAAATTAAAGACCCAGTTAGCAAAAAATCCAAGCCCGATCCAGAGACGTAGGCCCAAAATCAATAAGACCTTGGTTCGGGACAGAAGACCCAAATCAGCCAAGCCCAAGAAGATTGGCCCAAAGCCAATCTGGCTCAACCCAAATGAGTTGGCCCAAAGAAAGAGCAGAGACTCAACAACTGCCCAAGCCCATGTGGAGGCCTAGAGAAACTCTATAAATAGAGACCTCCCTCCTTCATTTTCAAGGTTCAGAAACTTGAGACTCTGAGAGAAATTCACAAAACCGGAAGACTCTTTGCATTCTTAAAGATCAAAGACTTTCTGAACAAAGAACACGACGTCAAAGATTAAGAACGTTGCTTCGAATCTGAAGAACCCGTTGCAGCTTCAATCTCGAGTGAAACATACAAACAGGAGAGAGAATCAGAGGATCAAGTATTAGAGATTGTACTCACAAAATACTGAAATCAATACAATACGAATTCATTTACACGTGTCTCATTTCCATTTGTTGGTTGAAATCTCGTGTGAACACTAGCCTCCCAATTCATGCCTAAATTATTCTTTTCAAATGAAAAATAAACAAAATATGCTTAAGTTCTTTTTCTTAGTTTTTATTATAAGTTTTAAGTTATACTTTTAATTTACTAAATTAAGTTAGGTGATTCTTAGTTACAAGTTGTTTTATTTAAATCTACCTTAGATACAATGATTTATATAAAACATTAGAAAACAAGTCTAGATTTGTTCAGAAATAGACTACAAACTGAAAATTAAATAATTATTTGCACAGTAAAAGAGAAGAGAGGAAAATGGTCCATTTTGTCGAGTGAAAGGTCGCAGTCATGAGAAACAACAGTTTAATGAAAAACCATATAGTTATGCCATTGAAAAGGGAGGGGAAATCAATTTTGAGAAAGAAAAAAAAACTCCCACCAATATGTATAAGTGTGTGTCTATATACTTGGATTTATGAAACGGAGGGGAAAGCAATTTTGATCAAACTATACTAAACACAAACATTTCTCCTATGTTACTTTTTTTCCTAAACTAAACTCAACTCTTCAGTCAAACTAAACTAAACACCAACATTTTCTATATTAGTTTTTTTCCTAAACTAAACTCACCCCCTCAATCAAAGTAAATGAAACATCAACATTTTCTATGTTAGTTTTTTTCTAACCTAAACTCACCCCCTCAATCAAACTAAACTAAACACAAAAATTTTCTATGTTAGTTTTTTTCCTAAACTAAACTTACCCCCTCAATTAAAATAAACTAAACGACAACATTTTCTATGTTAGTTTTTTTCTAAACTAAACTCAACTCTCTCAATCAAACTAAACTAACAACAACAATCATGCTAAAATAAACAGATCAAAGCACATGATTTTGATAAAAAAACATTCCTAAACTAACAGCAACACAACAAGATCAATGCACATTTTTCCCTAAAACTAACAACAACACAACATTCATGCTATAGATCAGATTTTTATAAAATATTTGGTCAGAAAACAACCTCCGGTGAACCTGACAACGATGAACTCCTTTGGTGACTGATCGATGTAGATCTGAATACCAATGAACCAGATCTGCAAACGAAGGACCTCAATGACCAGACCGGTTCAGACTCCGGCGAACCACAGTGTTTGGCGGCGATGGATGTGCGAGAAGAGTCTAAGTGGGAAAGCTGTGGACGATGGCGAACGGACGGCGACGAAGTCAGTCGAGGGAGAAAGAGAGATCAACGGACGGCAGCGAAGTCAGATCGAGGGAGAAAGAGAGATCAATGGACGACGGCGAACCTTTGTGGACGGCGACGAACCTTTGTGGACGGCGGTGAAGCTTTGTGGACGGCGGCCGACCGTTGAAAATCAGATCGAGGGAGAAAATGTGTTGAGGGTTAGATGAAGGAGAAAGAGAGCGAGTGAAATCGAAGGGAAATGGTTGAGGGTCGTCGACAGGTGAAAATCGAGAAAGAGAGATGAAATGAGTTGACGGCCAGGGAGGTGAGATAAATTATTTTTAAAATACCTTTAATGACGGGCATTGCCCGTCATTGAAGGTGTTCTATAATGACGGGCAATGTCTGTCATTATAGATGAATTTAATTTTTTTTTAAATTTCGCGCGTTTTTTTTTTGTCCATCATTATATCCCTGGCGGGATTTTGGATGTCCGTCATTGTTTCCTTATTTTGTTGTAGTGATTTGACCTGTAGAGTCACTTATGCATGTTTGACCATGCATAAATCCTCAGGGGACCAATTGCCACAACCTTCATAAAACATATTGTCATGTACATACAATATGCATGAGGTCGCATCCTTTCTCTCACATATATATATTTATAATCAATATAACTATGGTGATGCAACATATCATGACATTCATATGAGTATAATCACAATCAAAATCTATATATATATATTCATTGTAAGAACATAGGAAAATTTTCAAATAACCTAATAAATCTCATAAAACGAGTTGAAATTTCTTTAAATACATTCTTTTTGAAATTCAATATATGAGAAATAAGTTTTTGATATAATAACTTGCTTTTAAAATAATTAGCGTGAGATCCCTTACCTTAAACTTCAGCTCCAATAATTTCTAAAATTCAATATCTATTTCAATGAGCCTTCCAAACCTGTCCAATAATCAGATTCTAAAATTAAGCATCCAATGGATTTTAAATTATAGGAACTTGAGACTTTCCTTATTTCCTAATTAATTAGCTTGACTTTAGAGCTTCGATGTTTCGAGTTCGAATATTTTCTTAAATATTGTGATTTCAATTCGTTTCAAAGTCTCGTCTTTGGTACTCTTGATTTCCTGTTAATCAATAAAGGAGTACATATATGAATTATTTGAAATAACTTATCATAATTAATCGAATTTACCACAACAGAAGTCAAAAATAATTTCGGGGAATCGAAAAGGTTGAATCGAACCACGACCAATGAGCAGCGACGCGTGACTGACGCGTGAAGGTGCCGGTGGCGGCACGTGGGGCATGTGACTGGCGTGTGCTCCTCAGCTCTGGGATGTTCAGTTGTCGATTTACTCAAAATCGACCTTTAATCAGTTAGAACCGGCCGGAATCGCGGCCAAATAGACGAACCGAGGCAACAACAGTCCCAACGTCATCAACTGAATCTAGGCGGAACGACTTCATCTGGCAAGTGACCCGAGTTCAGATCTGGGGTGCACAAAGCTTCAGTTTCATATCGACAACATCTGTGGCGTGGCACACGGTGACTAAATCGTGTAGCAAATCTGGGCTTCGTGTGGCTTCAATGGCGAACGACGTTAGGCGGAGGGAGTAGATCCAGCAGAGGGTGGTGTTGGAGCTCGCGTACAATAATGCACAATGAAGAAGGAAGCGAGCGACTCTCGTGCGGCTGCAGGGTTCGACGTTCAACTTGAGGGTTCCTGGCAAACAAGCGCACGAGCAGCACCGGCGCACGACGACAAGGTTGGGGTTCGGCGGATAGCGACTAACCGGCAAGGACGACGAAGAAGAAGCATATGGTTGAAGGTGAAGGTTCTTTCACAAAAAAAAAAATTTCTCCATTCCAAAAATGTCCTTCATTTACCTTTAATCTACAATTATGCCATAAGCCCAAAAACTTAAACCTTCAAATTTTGAATTCCAACCTCAATGGTTTTCTAACCTTGTTCATTCTTAATGGGTCTTAGGCAAATTAAAAAATTAACGGTACTCGAAATTCTCCGACATTACAAATTCTTTTGGAAAAATTTCTGGAGAGAAAATGAAGTTTTTCTCTAGAATTTGGAATATGGAAAAATTGTAGAGAGAAAAATGTTATGGAACTTTTAGAAACACTTTGTCTCACAAATTGGCTAGGATTTCACTATTGTGTTAAGCTTCCTCCATGTATCTATATATATGGATATTTATAGAGTTTAGGATGGAGGTTACTATGTTATACCATAACTCATATGTTATTTCATCACCTTTAATTTTATAACATACAAACCATTTTGTAGTTATTATTTTAATCAAATATCATATATTTGATTAATTCTATTTCTCTCATAATATTTATATATAGTATGAATCCAATTCACATTATTATTTGATTCTTAATTCAAATATAACATATAGTTTAATTATGAATTTCATTCAAAATTAATTTATTATATCTCATATATTAATACATACATTCTCCCTTGATAGCCTGAACAATTCAAATTTCTTTAAAAACTTATTATTCTTGTTTAACCTATGGTGGGCTAACAGGGGGACCTAATGGACCTACAAATCATGAGCTCTAATGATAAGAGATTAATCGATCAAACTCTTTGATCAAGTTAACCAACATTCATTAACTACGAGTCACTCCACTAAAAACTCATAGTTGCACTCTTCTCACTGTAAGACAAGTTGTGCCCATTGATATAACCAATACATATAAGTCGACCCTTCACGAGTTGTTCGTAATCACAGCTACGTCAATTTATCGTTTTACCCCTGTGATCAACTCTTGTTCCTTATGTACCACTGATCCTCTAATGAACAACATGTTTATAGTCTAACCATAAACAAAAGTCACTCTCGAGTCAATGACAAGGTGAGACCCCATTATTCAAGACTCGGAGTCAACACTTAAGAGAACAACTTATCTACTTTCTCTAAAACTGGGAAGGAGTGAATTCCATCTTGTGTAGTTAAGTTCCCAACTCCCTACTCAATTTTGTCCCCAAGAAGGCAGGCTTAATTGAGTCGGCAATTCGGGACACTCTCACCTATGCTAGTCAAAGGACAACCCTTCGTGGACAGGAGTTTGTAATCCGCTTAAGATTAAGATCGAATTATTAATGGCCATCTATGAATTATTAAACCTAAATAGTTAACGGTATTATAACATTTGGTTAATAATTCTCGGTCCGATCTTGTACGAACTCATCGCACAGGATACCCCCACTCGCATGTCTCTACATGAATAAATTAGATCAATTCATTTGTATCTAATACAAAGTGAGTCGTATCCATTGTGTTACCAGGATGAGATACCCAACTCTATCCATATACTATAGACCCTTAAGGTTATTACTTGAACATGATCCACCAGTATGTCTACTACATATTGTTCAAGTTTCATAAATAACCTTGGATGTTAGTTTATTGGATTTAAGTTCAAGGAACCTAAGAATGAATAAAATAACTCTTTATTTTATTTAAATAAATTCTATTACACATCCACGAGTTTAGGGCATTATCATACCCAGTACATAACTCCCACTTGCCCTAGTCGAGAAGATACAAATCTCGTAAACCTAGATCTTTACACGACTCTCAAACACTTTAACCGTGAGAGCCTTAGTGAATAGATCAACAATATTGTGCTCTAAATCTATCTTCGTGACGAATCACATCTTCTCTATGCACAATCTCCCGTATCAAGTGATATTTCTCTTCCTATACATTATTTGGCTTTTTATCTATTTATTTCCTAAGGTTACTATTTTTTATTAATTAATATGATTTTTTTCCTTTTTAGCTTTTCTTTCCAAAAATATTTATTTCCTTTTATATCTAAGTTTACAAATGGTTTTTATTTTTATTTATTAAATATATATAGATACTATTCTTAAAAATAATTTAGACCTATGTTTTTTATATAAAATTTCTATGATAGAGTATTTACAATTTTACAAATATTTTTTTATATTTTTAAATATTTAGTTTTGTAAAAAAAATACTAAATTTTACACTCTTAACCTATTTAATAAATAATTTAGACCTAAGTTTTTTATATAAAAATTCTATTACATAGTATTTACAATTTTACAAATATTTTTACATAAGTTTTAAATATCTAATTTTGTAAAAAAAAAAATTATATTCTTAACCTATTTGATATATATTTCTTTTAATTTAATGATCTATTAAACACAAATGTTAGAGGCCTATTGGATGCATTTAAAGTATAAGAACTCATTAGAGTATTATGGATGGAAAGTTTAGACACACATTATATATTTTTTAAGGTTTAGAATCTAATATACTGAAACTTAAAAGTTTACGGACTAACTCGTAATTTAATTTTTTTTTTCTATTTGGTAAGACATTAAAGTTATTAAAAGTTAGTTAGGAAGTTTTTAGTATACCTACCTATTATGGTCGATAATTTGTAGGTCAACATAATGTTGTGTTCAAAAAGAAAGTTTACAAAGAAGATAAAGGATGTATATGTTCAAAAAGAAAGTTTAGAAAGAAGATAAAGGATGTAAATGCAAGAAGAATTATTCAAAAAGGGAAGACGAAAACTTTTTCTGTTCAATGCTTCAAAATGTCCAATGAAAGGAAAAATTAATGAGGTTAATATTGACAAAGATATCAAGAGGCAACTTCTCGATATTTTCAAATTAGACTCAGAAGAGTTTTCCGAAGAAGGAGAAGAATCTTCAGATGAAGGACATATTCTTGAACTTCAATTAAGAAGAATCCAATTCGTATTTCATCATCAGAAGGAGAAATGATTCATGAGCCTTCTTGTAATGGCAAAAGAATATGCAACTGTTTTGGTTGTATAAACGTCATTACAAAAGATTGAGAACTACTATTTGATTAAGCAGGATCAATGGGAGACGAAAATGGAATGGGTATCATTCTAGCAAATACTTGAAGGGATCTCTCACATGAAGGAAAATCTCCATCTATTTTAAAGGAAGATACTCCAATTTTTTTTTAGTACAACAACATTTGGATTCCGGGATTCGAACTCATAATCTCTTGGTCATAAGTCTTACATCAAGCTAGTTGAGCAATGTTCTTGTTAGCATAGCTTTCTTGACGTTATTACAAAAATCCAATTCGTGGTAGCATTATCTCCCTACGTTATTTCAAATTTCACTCTTGTAGTAGTATAACAAATTAAATTGTAATTTGCTTGAAAACTAATACTTTAGAGTAAATTTAGCCCTATTAAATGGTATCATTAAATCATTATGATACTATAATTAAGGATTTAGTAGATTAAAAAAAGATAATAAGAGAGAAGGAGAATCAAGATTAACCTTGATCAAAATTGCCAACAAGAGCATAACTCAACCGGTATTAAGTATGACTCATGACTAATAGGTCATGAGTTCGAATCCCCCCACTCCCAATTGTTGATGTATGATAGATTACTTGATTTTTGTTCCTACTATGCAATTATCATTCACTTTTACCAGGAGTGTGCGTCTTTCTACAAGAATACCAAATCCAACACTTTATCGAAACTTTGATGATTCATAATGAAGATGAATCAGCGATGACTTCAAGTCAGTCTTGTTGAAAGTCATGAAAACAGTTTGTTGGAATGCCTATGGATTGGAGAGTTCATGGGCATTCCAAGATGTTACTGATGAACTATCTCGCATTAATCCTCATTTATATTTGTTTGTTTGAAAAAAAATGTACTTCCTCCAAAATAATGCAATAACACAACTATTGATTTATGTTAGTTGTTCTTGCCTATTGATAGTATTGGACTAAGTGGTTGGCTATTTTTATTGTAGAAGGAGGATATAAGTGTAGCTATTCGTTCTGATAAGAACAACGAACCCCGACAGATCTCTACAATAGTATAATATTTTTCATTTTGGGTATCAACCCTCATTATTTTGCTTTTGGTTTCCTCCAAAAGGCCTCATACCAATGGAGATCATTGTTCTCACTTATATACCATGGATCTTTTCCAACACTTCTAACGCGTTCCTTCTCTGATTATCATATTGATGTTTTTAGTTCTCGGCAGAATATGAAATGGAGGTTCACGGGTATTTATGGTCAACCTAAAACATAGGATATGTGTAGACAGGGGCGGATGAGCCCCCTTAAATTTTTTACTTTTAATAATATGTATAGAAAAAGTCAAATCAAATAAAAAAAAGCTTTTTGGTATAGTGGTAAATATGTCATCAACTCCCTCAATTCTTAGGTTCAAGCTTTGGTTTGTATAATATTTTTTTTTATGATTTTGAGTTAGACCAAATTTCTTATTTTTGGGAACTCAAACTTACCCAAAGATTCGCCTTCAATATTACTAAGAATTTAGGTCATTTTATTATGAGTTGTAGGTTGCACCCTTCTATGGTGCAACCCATTTTCCAATGATAAAAGTTTCTTTTATAAAAAATGAAAAAAAAACCTATTTTTTTTTGTGCCTCTTCTTATTGGTTGCATATTAGATGGGTGCAGACTGCACCCAAATATTTTTGTTTCAAAATCTCCTATTTTCTTATTGTAAATTGAATCTAACATTTGATCATCTGCCATAATACTCTGCACCTTGACCATCAGACAATTACCGCCATCTTTAATCCTCCATCTATCCACTAGGTTAAAGCCCATCTCCAATTAACCCTCGTAGAAAGCATATGCAACGGTCGACGTGAAGCTTCCATGAACTCTGCCCACTTTATCAATCAAAAGGTTGTCATCTTGTAAAGTAACAAGTAGAAACTCTATTCTTCTCCATGAACCTCCCGCCAATTGTCGCCGAGGTTCTATCTCAAAACTAATTGATAATGAGAGAAGTAACCCATATATCATATATATTATGAGGTTTCTCTCTACTTTTTTAATGTGGGATCTTCAACACACTGGACCGCCGCCAACCCCGCGAGGAAACCCTCCGCCGTTGCCTGCAGATCGGTGTTCAAGCTTTTAAATTCCAGAAACCTCCCTTGGATGTTGTTGAACTTGTGGTGGAGCAATATTTAATATTTACTCCCTCTCTCTCTTCTTTTTGCACTTTGTTTTAATCTAAATTTGGTTCGTGAAGTTTAGAATGTAGCAATTTTAGTATGTTCACGATGTAATTTAAGATTTGTGATGATTTAATCTTTATTGGAAAAAAATGGATAAGCTGTAATGAGATCCATGGTTTATTAGATATGACGATAATCTTTATTGATATGAGACATTCTGGAAACTAAAAATTAAACTATGAAGATTTGTGTTTAAAATAGAAAATATCATACCATTATGGACATAATATCAAGGGTTGTTGTCCTTATTAATTGGTATCATACCATTTGAAGATGGTCAAGGGTTGTTATACCATCCTTAAGACTTATGAACGAAAAGGAGAATTAAAAGAAATAAGAACGATCACTCAATGCCATAAGCCTTCTTATTAAAGTGATCAAAACGGAGAGGCTCTATATTGATAAATAAGATTACAACTGATTTACTCTATGAATATTAAATAAGATTAGAACTGATTTAAGCATGATAAAGTAATATAATCTAGGAGTACATAAGCCGAGTTGAGTTAGGTTGTGGGAGATTTTTGGACCGATTTGTCATTCTTTCAACCTAACCAACCCTATTCTTAAGAGTAACCCAATCCAACCTAATAGTTGGGTCACCGGATTATTTTTTTTTAATTTTTAATTATTTAAAATATTTTTTTTGAATTAATAACTAAAATCCAAAGTTCATAATATCTTAACATTGGTTAGAAGTATAGAAAAAAAAAACATAAAACATTGAGAAATAATTCATTTTAAGTGTATATGTAATTAAAATAAAATTAAAAAAATATAAACTTTGGGTTGGGTTGGGTTAACTCGAAAATCGACCTAAATTTTTCGGTTCTCCAAATTTCTAACCCTATCCAAACAGAAAAAAAGCTAACCCGTAGGTTGGATTGTCCAGATTGCTCGGGTTACTCGGGTTACTGGTTAATTGTACACACCCCTAATACAATCTCCTTAACGTGCTCTTTTAACAATAAATTACTGCTAAACTTTCATTTTTCTCTCCTTTTTTTTAATCTTTAGCAAATCTTTGCCACCGTCGATTTCCAAAACACCATCAGTTAACCCACTTGGTTTTTTTTTTAACAAATAATTAATGGAAACTGGAAAGTGGATTTTTACCGACAATTGAAATCCTTTTGGGTAAGAAATTAGGGTTTAAAAATGAAATTTTGAATTTCAAAATTCAAATGGAGGAGCGTCCATTTGAATTCCTTTGTAACGTAAATATTGATTTAACGACTCTTTAGTTTTTATCTTCATTATAAATAATAGAGACTTTGGAGCTGTTTTTCATTTTTCTGATCAAATTCTTTCATTTCTCTCTTTTCATCTTCATTTTAAATTTTGGAGCTGTTTTTCATTTTTCTGATCAAATTCTTTCATTTCTCTCTCTAGAGTTTTTGCCCATGTCTCTGTTTTAACCTTGTTCTTTGTTAAAATTTTCAAAATCTAATTCTGAATTAATTTTATTTTGATTGTTGATGGACGTGTGTGGAGGCGGAAGATTCAAGTGGAAGACGGAAAGTGAAGACGATTTTTGTCGAGGTATGAGATTCATATTCTCCTTTCCCTTCTCTGTTAACATTTTTTTTTTGGATATCATCTACTTAATCCTTAGTTATAGTATCATATAATTACTAATATTGATCTAATCTAATGACACTTTTAATATAGACCTGAATTGACTCCAAAATATAGTTTTGAAGCAAATTACTTGATTTAATTTTACTATTAATAATGAAATTTGAAACAACGAAATTATAACACTATTTTTCTTCCAAGTTTCTTTCTTTTTTCACCTACTTTTTATAATGTTTTCAAAACTGAGGTTAAGGACTAAAAATTAAAAAAAAAAAATTTAAACTTTTTTTTTTAAAAATTTTGTGTTTTTGTTTGTTTTTCTTTTAATTACAATTACATGTTTTGAAATTAGGTTTTGTCTTTAATTTGTCTTTTGTGTTTGGTTTATTCCTAGATGTAGGATTAATTTTAACAAACGCGTTGTTTGATATTGTCTCTACTAATTGTAATTAATTGTTACATAATGTTTGAATTGCCTAGATTAGAATTTTAGGGATCTTATTGCTCCATGAAGTTTAATAAAATTGTTTAGATTGTAACAAGAGAATAAAGAGAAAAAAAAAATGAGTGAAAATTTATACAAAGAAAGTGTTTCTATTACTTAGTGATTTATAGGAAAATAATCCACCCACCCACTAAGTTATCAATTAAATGTAAATAAACAAGTCATATGCAATTAACCAATAATTTAACTAGATGATTATAGAAAAATAACTTACCAACTACTAACCTATAAGTAGCATTTTGATCGGAGAGATTTTTAAGTAGATGATTAATTCTCTACTAAAACCATAATTATAGTATCATTTTTTTTAATCTAATGTTGTATTAAATAGATCACTTTAGTTAAATTACTTTATTTTAAGTCGCTATATTTGTTTCGATTCAAATTTTTTGTTTTTTTAATTAATTTTATTTTTCACTTTCAAACTTTTTTCTCTATCCAAAGTTTTTGTGTGATTTTAGAAAATTGATTGTCCGGGAATCAATTTTCCTATTTCACCTTAAAAGTTTTGACAACCCCTCTCGGTCTCTAATTTTTTTTTTTTTTTTCCTTTTGAAGATTTTTCTTTTCAAAATCTTTTGTCCCTCCCTCTTAATAACATATTTTTTATCTCCCAAATTTTGGTCTTAATTCCTTACTTTTTTTTTCTCTCTATAGTTTTTTTTTTCATTCACTGTTTCTATTTGTTTGTGTCTATTTTTCACTCCCTAACCTTTTTTTGCTCGCTAATAAAATTTTGCAAACCCATAGCTTTAGATTAATTTTTTGTTCATGGTTCATGGACGTCGAGGCTGCATCAATTTTGGACAAGGTATTCTCCATCTTTGATATCAACTTTTTTCTTCTTTTTTATCTACTAAATCCTTAATTATAATATCATATAATTAATGATGTAATGATGCCATTCAAAAAAGCTAAATTTACTCTAACATATTAATTTTGAAGCAAATTACAATTTAATTTGTGTTATACTACTACCATAATGAAATTTGAAATGACGTAAATTTTATTTGAGGAAAACTATTTTTTAATTTCTTAAAAATTATGCTTATAAGCACTACATCCCTTAAATAAAGACGTTAGAGGTTCGAATCCCTTATTCCCTAATATTCTTGAATTAAAAAAAAACGTATACTTTAGGATTTTTTCAAAATTGTGGCTAAGTTTTGAAAATAAAAAAGTATATTTTTTAAGTAATTAGACTAAGAATCCAAATGTTTCTTTCAAAGATATAAAAATAATTGAAAATAAATTGTAAAAAACAAAGAGAATTTGTAATGGGTAGCAAAGTTAGGGTTATTATTTATAGATATAACAACACTTTAAAAGAATTGCAAATATGGCAAAAATCTTTTTAAAAAATTTATAATTCCAATTATACCCCTCAATTTTGCGCGTTGTCTTCTTCGTTTAGGTTTACACTTGTTTTTTCTTTAGATTTTTGGCAGTATCTGAATTGTTTTTTCGATTTTACTTTTCACATGTATCTGCAAGCTTCAATTCAGTTTCGTATGTTGTCTTCTTCGATTACGTTTATGATTGTTTTTTCCATTAGATTTTTCATGGGTATCTTCAATTCTCTGTAATTTCATCTCCCACTTTTTTGCATTCGGTTTCTGATCTGTAAGTTTCGTGCAAGTCTCTGTTGCAAGCAATTTCAATTTGATCTTCTCTGTAAGTTTCGGGTATCAATTTCTTCAATTCTCTATTATTCATCTTCCAGTTTTTTCCATTCGGCTTCTCTGTAAGTTTCGTGCAAGCCTATATTGCAAGCAATTCCAATTTGATCTTCTCTGTAAGTTTCGGGTATCAGTTTTTTTATAATTCCAATTGGATCTTCTCTGTAATTTCCTCGGTTGAAATCAATTACAATTTGCAATCCAAGCAAGGAGTTGAGATCTACGTCACAAAGAGGCGAGATCTATGTTCTCTATAATCAAATCGCAAGTATTACTTTCTTATCTTCCTTGCATTTCATAATTTCTTTGCAAGCAGTGATTAGGTGTGATTTTATGAATTTTATTCTATCAATGATTTTTATAGGTGATTTCTCTGCAAAGCGATCTATCGCTGATTTCTTTGCAAACTGATCTATCGCTGATTTTTTCTTTTGATCTGTTTTTCTGATGATTGATTTCTATAAGTGATATATTTAAGTGTTGTTCTATCAATGATTTTTATAAGTGATAGATTTCTATAAATCACTATCTAATCTAATTTGTGTATGTGGTGATCGATTTCTATCAATGCTAGATTTTAATCACAAAATTAATGCTAGTGATCGATTGATATCAGTGATATACTTTGTATAAATGAAAACACAATGTGGCTTGTGTGTGTTGCTTGATATTTATCAGTGATAGACTTTAATGATCATAAAGATATTTTGATGATTGATATCTATTAGTGTTATATTTATGTGGCTTGTGTGTGATGATTGTATCTATCATTGACTTCCTATAAATCATTAGACAATATTAATTTTTTTTTGTGTGGTAATTGATATCTATCAGTGATATACCTTTATTACAATAATATTCTGTATGAAATACAATTACTTAATGTTCTTATTACTCTTATGTTGCAATTATTTTGGAACTATGATGAAGCTTCCAATAGTTCTTTTTTTACAGTGGGCAATGGAATGAGAAAATTTTCTATGAGAATTACAATACCTTTGAAATTTTAGTTGATGATATAGTTCGTCCAGTTGGGAATCATTCTGAATGGAGTTTTGTAGATGTTGGCATGAATGCATTACCTCCAATTGTTAAACGTTAAGTAGGAAGGTTCCGAAAGCAAAGGATCCCGTCAATTGGTGAAGCAAAAAGTCACACAAAATGTAGTCGTTGTCATTGTGTTGGTCACAATCGTAGGACATAAAAATTTCCACCATTTTTACCATGATGTAATATTTGACAAATGATGTTAGTTTTAAATATATGTTTTTAAGATAAACCTCAACATACAATTGTTGTTATGATACTATCAATACTATCATTTATTTTGAGAATACAAGGTTGCATTTGTTTTGAGAATACAAGGTTGTGGTTGAGACACTATGCTTAATATGTTTTAAGATAGTGATAGGCATCTATCATTGATAGTTACAAATTTTTAATAGACTTTGATCAATATACCAAAGAAGAAGTTTATCAATGATAGTGATAGATTTCTATCGGTGATAGACTTTGATCAACCTTTCAAAGATGAAGTCTATCAATGATAATGATAGATTTCTATCACTGATAGACATTGATCAACATACCAAAGATGAACTCTATTGGTGATAGTGATAGCTTTCTATCACTGATAGACTTTGTTCAACATTTCAAAGATGAAGTCTATCAGTGATAGTGATAGTTTCTATCATTGATAGACATTGATCAACATACCAAAGATGAACTCTATCAGTGAGAGTGATAGCTTTCTATCATTGATAGACTTTGATCAACATACCAAAGAAGAAGTCTATTAGTGATAGTGATAGTTTTCTGTGGTGATCGGTTCCTAATTGATTGTCTGTGGTGGATAGACATTTATCACGATCATGTGGTAATTGGTTTCTATCAATGATAGACTTTGTTATCCTCATTGATTGTGTGGTGATCAGTTCTAGTTGATTATCTGTGGTGATCAGTATCTATCAGTGATAGACTTTGATCACTAGCATGTGGTGATCGGTTTCTATCAGTGATAGACTTTGATATCCTAATTGATTATATGTGGTGACCGGTTCCTAATTGATTGTCTGTGGTGATCGATATCTATTAGTGATAGACTTTGATCACTAGCATGTGGTGATCGGTATCTATCAGTGATAGACTTTAATATTATAATTGATTGTTTGTGGTGATTGGTTCCTAGTTGATTGTCTGTGGTGACCGGTATCTATCAGTGATAGACTTTAATCACTAGCATGTGGTGATCGGTTTTTATCAGTGATAGACTTTGATATCCTAATTGATTGTCTGTGGTGATCGGTTCCTAATTGATTGTCTGTGGTGATCGATTTCTATCAGTGATAGACTTTGATCACAAGGATATGCTAGTGATCAATATCTATCATTGATATCTATCAATACTTCTCTAACCTGATATGAGATTGAGTTGTATGAGAAAGATTGAGTTGTATGAGAGATACTCGGTATCTATCAGTGATAGACTTTGATCACTAGCATGTGGTGATCGGTTTCTATCAGTGATAGACTTTGATATCCTAATTGATTGTTTATGGTGATCGGTATCTATCAGTGATAGATTTTGATCACTATCATATCCTAATTGATTTGTCTGTGGTGATCAGTTTCTATCAGTGATAGACTTTGATCACAAGACGAAATGATGACTAACCTAATGAAAACAAAAAGAATCTGACCACCAAAAGAAGTTGATTCACAGTGATAAAAATCGAAAATGAAAACAAAATGATGAAATCATAAACGAAAACAAAGAAGTCAAGTAATTACTTAATGAAACTCTAGGAGTTAGTAAATCGTGAAGTTGAAAGAGCGAACTGCAAGTGAAATTGAAAATGAAAATCAAAGAAAAAAATTGCGAGAAAAAGTCGGGGCGTGTTGGACGACTATTGAAATTCGTGGCTTGTTAGAGGAATGAAATTGAAAAGTTGAAATTTGGCTGGATCATGGGGTTTTTTGTAATTTACATAGATTAGTTATATATTTTGCTATATTTACAAATTATTTAAACAATTTGCTGTATGGATAATTTTTTAGCTATATTTTGTTATAGGCCTAATTGTCCCAAAAACAAACACAATTTTTAAAAATAAAAAATTAAACTGTTATCAAATAACAACTAAATTCATTGTATAGAGAGTGAAAAAGACTTGCCAAAGCAAGCATAACTCAATGATAATTAGCATGCATGTACTTAATTACTCACTAAGATAAGATGTTAGACATTTGAATCCTTCTCTTCTCTAATGTTGTTGAACTAAAAAAAGTGTTTTCTTTTACACTTCTTTTACTTGACTTTGACTATTTTCAGTGGCGGCATTTTTTTTTACATGGATGTGATCGGGTACTCTTGTATTTAATTACGTAAGCTCTATTTGGTAACCCTTTGATTTTTTTGTTTTTGGCTTTTAAAAATTTTGCTTATAATTTTCTCATCATTTCTAGCTTTTATCTTTAAAAAATTTGAATCCTTAACTAAATTACAAGGTTTTTAAATTACTTTTTTTAATTCGCAAAACTTTGGTTTTGTTTTGGAAAACATAAATAAAAGTGGATAACAAATTATGAAAACTCATATGTCAAAGTAGTATTTTCAAAAATTTAAAATGAAAGGGTTATCAAAAAGTTAAAAATCAAATCTTTCTATTTTGTATTTGAGTTCCGTCATTAATTAATACCATACTGCTTTAATTGGTATTTTACTTTTTTTTAATACATATATATAAGTGGTATTTTGTGTTGGTTGATTCTTAATAATATGGTTGGATTGCATGGACTAAAATGGTTAGGTTTATAATTTTTACAAGAAGATTGGATTGCCTACGTACATTGTGAAACTTTAGGGTTTTTATTGGCTACATGAAGTTTATTTAGGATTTATGTGAATTGGAAATATTTAGGAAAAGAAAATAACTTCCTCTCTTAGAATGACTTTTTTTCTACTTTAGATTTGTGTCAGTGAAAAGTTTACAAACAATTAATTTTAACTTAATAATAAAGACTAAATTGACAAAAGACTCGGAGATATTTGGGGTGACTTATAATAACAAAGGGTTATAATAGTCTGTGTGCTATTATAATCTGTGGAATCATATAATATTATTTAAAATGCAGAGTAGTACAGTATGGGGTTATAATAGTCTGTGTTTGGGATGCAAAGTATTCCACATGTTATAATAATACAGGTTATTATAACACGTTCGCCAAAAAGACCCTCAAACATTAAGAAATAAAATGTAGGAAAAAAAATCAATTTATATACCTTTAATTTTTTTTTGAATGGTATCAATAAACACCCTAAACTAAACTAATAATGGCATCTTATTACGACCCTAAATTTTGGAATAAACCTATTTAGAGTGTTAAGAAAGCCACACCTTATTCCCAAAATTTTGGCAACATAACGTCTTAACTAAGAGAAAACCAAAATATTCTTGAACCTAAAAGACAAATCAAGACACTCTTTTAAAGCATAAAGAACGACTGACCTCCACCAAACTTTACCTAAAGATCAGGTTGGGCTCTAATTTTTAGAATTTCAACAGATACACACAAGAATTCTTAAAGAAACTAGTTCAAAGCCACAAATATCAATGATCACGTTAAAAGGCGCTATCGTAGATTTTTATAGCGTTTTTATAGTGTTTTTCAATGCTATAAAAAATATTATTAAAAGTGCATTTTCAAATGCATAATTTTAATGCTATGAAAACTTGGGATAACATTAAGAAAAAACGTTGTGATTGCTCTTTAATAGAGTTTTTTTATGGTATTGAATAAATGCTATAAAAATGTATCATAGTATTTTTTAGACACTTTATTGTAGTTGATGTTATTTACAGTCCTTTATTTTTCATTACATTGAAAAGTTCATTTTCAATTGCATCATTCCAATGTTATAAAAACTTTTTATAACATTAGTAAAAACACGCTATGATCTTATAGCACTAAAAGTGCTATAAAAATATATCATAGCATTTTTAGCCTTATATTTGTGGTAGCCAATGTTATGGTAAGTAACTTTTAATATATAGCAATTTTTTCTTTACTTTTGTTCCATTATTTTTTAGTAGTATGTAACAATTTAATTTGTTAAATAGCTATCAAACTATATTACTAATTTTGTTACACAAATCTAAAAACTTAGAAATTAGAAAATTAAATCCGTACCAGAAACAATTAACATTAAATTGTTGAAGAGTTTTGTAACGACCCTAATTTTTCAAACCTAAAACTCTTAGGGGCGTTACTAAGCAGCACCGTCTGCGCCAAAACTTTAGAAACATAACGGCATTGCTAAGACAAAACCCATATTTTTCTTGACTTGTTTAAAATATAACACACTCCAAAGGTCTATTAAAACACCTAACCTCTTCAAACTATAATCAACAATAGGCTAGGTTTCAAACAGATCAAGAATTTACAACAGTTATGCAACAACATAAGTAAACTTTCAATATATTAAGAAGGTACAATAGAAATATAAAGTACTAGAACAACTACTATGAGCTAAAAACCACCAAAGAACATCCTTATAGCCTTGCCAGGTTGCCACCATCATCATCCACCCCACAGTTTACCTTTTATCTGCAAAAAAAAAAAAACAAACAACAAAGAAAGGAATGAGTATAAAAATACCCAATAAGTAGCCCACTTACGTCCAACCCTATTTTAGCATAAAGAAACAACGAAACTCATCTACTAAACTCAACTCAAATCCCAGAATAGGTCTCACATTTAGCACACTTCACCTCAAACTACCCAGTTTCCACTTTCAGACCACATTCAGCTAGACGTCCGACCTAGCCTTACCCCAAGCCCACACAGGATTGCACAACTCCTTGTTGTACGTCGGTATACGTCTCCCTAACTAGCATGCTGACATAGCCCAGACCCGCCCCGCAGGACGCTCGTAATCTATGTCTCACTCCAGGTCTGTTACCACACTCATTGTGACTCACCTTGGAGTATTCTCGTCTTTAGTCTGTTGCCATGACTACTATGGCTCACCACAAGACATCATTTTCTTTGGTATGTTGTCACACACATTGTGACTCACCACGAGACGACCCCGGGACTTTTGTCACACACACTGTGACTCACCACGAAACATCATCAATACACATACTCCATGTTAGTTTCTCGTCACACAAGGCTGCAGGACAACACCACCTAAATAAGGAGTAAGGTAGAGACTACTAGCCTGAGGGAGTCCTATGACACAACTCTCTTGACTTGGTACCAAAGTCATATTCGGAGATACTTACTAACAATCATGTGAACAATACAAGCTACATATCATTTATGATTCTCAACCACACATGCACCAAATAGAACTCAAGTCAACCCAAAGTTGACTAACAACCAAGATTCATATTCACGTTTACTTTGCTCCTTACCTCATATTTTGTATGCGAGAAATAATCCAAATGGCTACTTACCTTTGCTAATCTAAACCCCATAAGCATGCTATCAAGAACCTAGTTTGTTAAACTAGAGCTTAACAATACAAACAATTCAACTCCCACCTCACATAATAAGACACATAGTCCATAGATACATGATAAATACGATCAAACATGATTCATAGGCTCATGATAACATACACATAATCATGCCAAGTATAAAGCTCATAAAACATAATAAGACACAGAGTCAATAGATACATATAAATATGATCAAACATGATTCATAGGCTAATGATAACATACACACAATCATACTAAGTATAAAGCTCATAAAACAGAATAAGACACATAGTCTATAGATACATGATAAATATGATCATGAAGGGAATAAAACTCCCGCAGTGGAAACGACTTGGAATGTCGTGGTGATCATTGTAAAAAATATTTTCTTAAAACAGAATTTATCACATAAATTCCTAGGCTAAACATGTGGTAAAAGAATGAAAAACAGTAAGAAATTGTACTTACTTGTTCAAGAACGTTTCTCCAAGAATTCCATCTTCGGTCACGAACTCTTCGTGCTCTCGATCTCTACGATCACGAACTCTCCGAACAACGAACGAATTGGACACCTCCAATTGATCTTCTCGGTTGTTCTCCTTCTGTAAAGGGAGAGTGGTGGGACTCTTTTGGTTTAGGGATAAAGTGAATTTTTTAGAGAGATTGAGATAGTTTGAGAGTTAACTCTTGGTGAGAATCCAAAAAATGAGCCAAAACCTTACAAATGGCTTCTCACAAAGGCATTATATAATGGTGATAGGTGGAGTTGAAATCTCCTCCACCTATTTACCATTTAACCACAACCTTAGGTTATATAAATCATATTTGCATAACCACATATACTAAGATATCTCATACCTTATTCTACAAATCACATTTGTATAATTGTGGATTTAAAATTGAATCACATTCAATTTAATATCTCTCAATTCAATTTCTCTAAATTAGCACTAATTAAGCAATTAGGCTAACCTATAGTTTATTATGAATCTCATTCACATTAAACTATATAATATATCAATCATATCTCATATAAATGACATAAATACCCTTTTAATGAATTTGAACACTTCAAATCCACACCAAACTGTAAATCCTCTATATATCCAGTTTGAGCCAACCGAGGGACCTAATGGACCTACAGATGACGAGCTCCAATGATCCGAGACTAACCTGTCAAACTCTTTGACCCGGTTATTCAACATTCATTAGCTACGGTAACACTCCACTAAAACCCGTAGCTGCACTCTCACCACTGTAGGACAAGTTGTGTTCATTGATATAACCAATGCTCGTGAGTCGACCCTTCACAAGTTGTTCGTAGACACTGCTGAATCAAATTACTGATTTACCCTTATGTCTACCTCTTGCTCCTTAAGTCCCCACTACTCCTCTAATGAACAACAACGTTGTATGGTACCATAAACAACACCCCTCTCGGGCCATTGAGAGGGTGGGCGCCCGTTGTCCAAGCCCTGAAGACAACACTTAAGGGAACAACCCCTCTAGTTTCCCTAAGTCGGGAACGAGTGAATTCAATCTCGCGTAGTCAAGTTCCCAGCTCCCCACGTGGTCCTGTCCTTGAGAAGATAGGCCTATTGGGCGAGTAACTATGACCACCCTCACCCGTACTAGTCAAAGGACAGACTCCGCATGTGAGTCATAACACGCTTCGAGATTAAGGTCGAGTCACTAATGGTCATCTACGGTTATTAGTCTTATACTAGCGATCTGTTACATCGATCGAGAGTCTAAATAATTCACGGTTCGGTCTTGTACAATCTCATTGCACAGGTTGCCCCCCCATTCGCTGGATCACCTCGTTTGTATCTAATACAAAGCGGGTCACATCTACAAGTTATCCAGGATTAGGTCTCCAAACCTATCCATATACTATAGACCGTTCGGGTCATTAACTCGAATGTGATCCTCCCTGTGTGTCCACTACACACAGGTCAAGTTCCTAATTCAATGACCCTAGAGCTTAGTTTATTGGACAAAGTTTGTAAATATGCGGACACAAAGTTATGAAAAAATAACTCTTATTTATTTCAATAGTGAATATTACAAACAAGTACGAGATTAGGACATACATCACAACAAACTCCCACTTGGACTAAGCTAGTGGTGTACAAAATACATTTCTCAAATGTACAATAAAATTACAATAAACTAGGGCATTGAATGTCCTTTACAATACTCCCACTTGCCCTAGTCAGGAAGCACTCGAAGACCTAGACTCTCTAGGTGACCCTCAAACACCTTACTCGTGAGGGCCTTTGTAAATGGATCAACAACGTTGTGCTCCGGCGCTATTTGCGTGACTGTCACGTCTCCGCGGTGCACAATCTCCCGTATCAGGTGATACTTTCGCTCAATATGCTTGCCCCTCTTATGACTCCGAGGTTCTCTCGAGTTGGCTACTGCACCACTGTTGTCACAAAACAGGATAATCGACAAGTTCATATTTAGAACAACTTCCAAATCCATCATGAACTTCCTAAGCCAAACAACTTTCTTTGCTGCTTCACAAGCCGCAACATACTCGGCTTCCATCGTGGAATCAGCGATGCATCCCTGCTTGATGCTTCGCCACACTCGACTCTCTCCATTCAGAATGAAGACTGACCCCGAAGTGGATTTCCTAGAATCCTTATCTGTCTGAAAGTTAGAGTCTGTATATCCCGTAAGGATCAAATCCCGACTCTCATACACAAGGCTATAGTTCCTCGTTCTCCTAAGATACTTGAGCATTGCCATTACGGCTGTCCAGTGATCTAATCCTGGATTGGATTGATACCTACTTGGCAATCCCAACTGCATAACAAATGTCGAGCCTAGTACACAACATGACATACATGAGACTCCCTACAGCTGAAGCATAGGGGATTTGTCTCACCTCTTGAGGAGTCTTAGGACATTGATCCTTAGACAGGTGAACCCCATACCTGAAAGGCAACAAGCCTTTCTTGGACTTCTGTATCTTATATCTAGATAACATCTTGTCAATATAAGACGCCTGAGACATGGCTAGCGTTTTGTTCTTCCTGTTCCGGACAATCTGAATACCTAGAACATACTGAGTCTCTCCCAAATCTTTCATTTGGAATTCCGAAGCCAACAATTTCTTAACGTTAGTAAGAAATCTCACCTCATTCCCAATGAACAGAATATCATCCACATATAATATCAGAAATGTGACAGTGATGTTGACGATTTTCTTGTAAACACTAGGCTCGTCAACATTTTGATCAAAACCATAAGATTTGATCACCTCATCAAACCTTATATTTCAAGACCTCGAGACTTGTTTCAGTCCATAAATAGACCTATGAAGCTGACAAACCTTTTGCTCTTGGCCTTGGGCAATGAACCCATTGGGCTGGTCCATGTAGATGGTCTCGTCAAGTTTGCCATTCAGAAAGGTTGTCTTGACGTCCATCTGCCATACCTCATAATCATAATATGCGGCAATGGCCATAAAGATCCTGATCGATTTTACCATGGCAACAGGTGAAAAGGTTTCCTCATAGTCAACCCCTTCAACCTGGGTAAAACCCTTTGGCACTAGTCAGACTTTGAAGGTCTGCATCTTCCCATCTACGACACGTTTACACTTGTAGATCCATTTGCAACCAATAGGTTTTACCTCATCCGGTTGATCCACAAGCTCCTAGACAGAATTGAAGTACATCGACTCCATTTCCTAGTCCATAACTTTAATCCATTCGTCTTTGTCAATGTCTGTCATTACCTGATCATAGGTCAATGGATCCTCGCAGTCATCATCAAGAGTGACGACTTGGGTTTCAGCTAAACCCATGTAACGTTCAGGTTGTCTCACAACCCTCCCACTACGTCAAGGCATTCTCATCTCTTGAGAATGGACTAGACTAGACGAGCTAGGATCAACAACACTTGTTGACATACTAGCCCCCATCAGCAACACTTGTTGATGTACTGTCGATTTCGTTTAACACAATTTTACTCATAGGTAAATGATCCCTGATGTGGTCTTCCTCAAGAAAAGTGGCGTTTGTCGACACAAGCACCCTATTTTCCTTAGGATCGTAAAACAGACCACCCTTAGTCTCTTTTGGGTAACCTACAAAGAGGCACAATTTTGAACGGGGTTTCAACTTTTTCGGGTTGACACCAACACATGAGTCGAGCATCTCCAAATTCTGAAATTGTGTAAACTGCCTTTACGTCCATTCTAGAGTTCGAAAGGTGTTTAACAAACGCTCTTTGACGGAACGTTGTTCAAAATATAAACTGTAGTCTCCACTACGTAACCTCAAAAAGAACCAGGGAGACGAGCATAGCTCATCATCGACTGAACCATGTCCAACATGGTTTTTTTTCTCCTCTCTGATACACCATTCTGTTGTGGAATACCAGGTGCTGAGAGTTGGGACGTAATTCCATGTTCTATCATATAGTCCTGGAATTAAGTGTCCATATACTCTCCACCTCGATCCGATCGAAATGTATTTATAGTTTTACCTAACAGGTTTCTCAACCTTAATCTTGTACTCCTTCAGCTTTTCAAGAGTTTCTGATTTCCTATTAACACATGCAATGAACTAATATTATGAATTTATAAACAAGAAGTGAAAATACTCAAGAGAATCTCTCGATCCGTAGTGAGCCTCGCACATACGATAAATTTTAAAGTTTCCTTATGAATTTTAAAAGCATACACGACATTAAGCAACTTCTTTATGTGTTTCCCTTAGACTTCTAGGTCACTCTCGTGCCAGACTTCTAAGAGTTTTGACAATTTTGCTCTAATCTAAGTTTTTTCTCTCGAGTCCACTTAAACCAACAAGATTTATGAAATTAAGAATGAATTTCCAAAAATAAATAACATAACAAAGTTCAATACATAATCAAATAAATCTACAACATGCTAATCAAATTCCAACTACAACGTTTAGCTACTCAAAATCACCATAAAAACAAGTTAAAGTCATATGAAAAGTCTTTAAACTCAATTACAAACTAAAAGAAAGAGAAATAAACTTATGTGTCAATGTCGATCCCTCGTTCCCGCGTCACGATCTTGAGTCTCCACAAACGCTTTGGCTCCCAAGGAATGCTCTTTTTTCTCCCCTTAGAGTGTGTATTACGAAATTAGGGCTAAAAACTACCAAAGTCGACTCCCCTTGGAATGAAAACAACATGTTATATTTATAGGGACTTTCGGCATGGTGTTGCAATGCTGGTCATGGCGTTTCAACGTTGTGCTTGCTGCCAACCAGCGCACTGCGACCATTTTTGTCATATCTTTTCGCTCGGGTGTCCAAATGACCTCCGATTTGATGCGTTGGAATCATTATTTGATGTAAAATCTCTCAGTATATTTTTTATACTCAAAATACATCTAGAGTTTTCTTGAGTCTTCAATTATGCATACACATGTTCCAAATTATACCAAAATAACCTCAAAACACTCAATTCTTGCTTCTCAAGCTCAAGTTCCTGAAATTAACCATAAAATGTCATGAAAGTTTATGTTTTAAGTATAAAAACTAGCTAAAATATAGAAATAAGATAGCATATTTGCATGCTATCACCTATGCATTAGGTAAATATACCCATACCTTGAATAGTCATCTATAAAAGATACAAAGTATTCGTAACCTCCTCGTGGTTTAACACTCATCGGACCACAAAGGTCAGAATGTATAAGCTCCAGTGGTTCTTTGACTCTATATCCTTTTCCACTAAAAATATGTTTGGTCATTTTGCCTTCAAGGCATGACTCACATACCGGTAAAGAGTTTTCTTCCAACTCGCTTAGAAGTCCACTCTTCACTAGTCTCTCAATCCTATTGAGATTAATGTGGCCTTAACCTTAGATGCCAAAGATGGGCATTTTGTTTAGGAGAAACTTTTATTCCTCTATATATCTAGTTTGAGCCAACCAAGGGACTTAATGGACCTACAGATGACGAGCTCCAATGATGCGAGACTAACCTGTCAAACTCTTTGACCCAGTTATTCAACATTCATTAGCTACGGTAACACTCCACTAAAGCCCGTAGCTGCACTCCCATCACTGTAGGATAAGTTGTGTTCATTGATATAACCAATGCCCGTGAGTCGACCCTTCACAAGTTGTTCGTAGACACTGCTAGGTCAAATTACCGTTTTACCCCTAGGTCTACCTCTTGCTCCTTTAATGAACAACAACGTTGTATGGTCCAACCATAAAAAACACCCCTCTCGGGCCAGTGAGAGGGTGGGCGCCCGTTGTGCAAGCCCTGGAGACAACACTTAAGGGAACAACCCCTCTAGTTTTCCTAATTCGGGAACGAGTGAATTCCATCTCGCGTAATCAAGTTTCCAGCTCCCCACGTGGTCCCGTCCCTAAGAAGATAGGCATATTGGGCGAGTAAATGTGACCACCCTCACCCGTACTAGTTAAAGGACAAACCCCCGCAGACAGGAGTCTGTAACACACTCAAGATTAAGGTCGAGTCACTAATGGTCATCTACGAAGTTATTAGTCCTATATTGTTAACGGTGTTACATCAGTAGGTCTAATAATTCACGGTCCAGTCTTGTAGAATCTCATTGCACAGGATGCCCCCACTCGCATGTCAACTACATGAACGAGTTGGATCACCTCGTTCGTATCTAATACAAAGCGGGTCGTATCCACAACGTATCTAGGATTAGGTCTCCAAGCCTATCCATATACTGTAGACCGTTCGAGTCATTAACTCGAACGTGATCCTCCCTGTGTGTCCACTACACACCGTTCAAGTTCTATTTCTCTCATAATTCAATGACACTGGAGCTTAGTTTATTGGGCAAACTTTGTAAATATGCGAGACACAAAGTGATGAAAAAATAACTCTTATTTATTTTAATAGTGAATATTACAAACAAGTACGAGATTAAGACATACATCCCAACAGATCAAACATAATTTATAGGCTCACGATAACCTACACATAATCATGTCAAGTATAAAACTCATAAAACATACTACACAAGTTTCAGAAACAGTTTAAATAGCTAAACCAAAGTTTAATGCTAGAAAGAACTCAAAAATTCACAAACAGGAAATGTTGATCACCTTGCTCCTTCACTTTGGAGCTTGGTTTTAATCCAAATGACTATTTATCTTATGTTTGAAGATTCACAAAAAGAGTGGGTACTTCTAAACAACCAATGGGGTCTAAAACAACTTAAGAAGTCGAAACTGAGCAGACTAAATCAACTCCGACGAGCGGCGGTGGTCCAACGACTTTCCGGTGGTGGTCCGGCAAACCGGAGGCGGTCCGACGACTTTCTAGCGGTGGTCAGAGTGTGGAGAAAAGAAGAAGAAGGAGAAGAAGAGAAGAGTTTTGAGGTACATCCTTTAGGTTTCAATTACTCTAGTTTAAATAGGTATCAAAAGTCCTAATCCTTTTTAGAAAAGGAAATCCTATTTTTCGAAAAAGAATCCTAATTCTCTTTTAAAAAAGAGATCTTAATCCATTTTTTTTAAAACAAAAATCCTAATCCTTTTTAGACTTTGAAACACCCTTTCGTAAAAGTCTCGAGATTCCTAATCCTGATCCAATTATCTATTCAAATATAAAACCAAATATAAATTAATGCACCTAGTTTTACGGGGTGTTACAATATACTCATCTAAGAAAAACTTTCATCCTCGAAAGTTGCTAGAACTTAACAACGACCACGCCCTCGAGCCATAAACTAAACTTAAACTCTAAACTCCTTTAGCACAAGAACAAAGAATTCAGAAGCATAACATAACAAGTGTTAACACATAAGCAAATCAAATAACCTTATCTACTTTACAAAATAAAAGCAAACCTGAAGATGACAAGACGACTTCCTACGAGAGGATGTAAGGACAGTGCTTACGATGTAAGCGAGTATACATAATCTAAAACCTATTCTCTGATACCAACTGTAACAACCCTAATTTTTCAAACTCAAAACTCTTAGGGACGTTGCTAATCAGCACCGTCTGCGCCAAAACTTTGGCAACATAATGACGTTGCTAAGAGAAACCCCACATTTTTCCTGATCTATTTAAAACATAACACACTACAAAGGTTTATTAAAACACCCAACCTCTTCAAACTATAATCAACAATAGGCTAGGTTTCCAATAGATCAGAAATTTACAACAGTTATGCAACAACATAAGTAAACTTTCAATATATTAAGAAAGTATAGTGGAAATATAAAGTACTAGAACAACTACTATGAGCTAAAAGACACAAAAAAACATCTTTACAGCCTCGCCAGGTTGCCACCATCGTCATCCATCTCACTGTTTACCTTTCATTTGCAAAAAAAAAAAAACAACAACAAAGAAAGAAATGAGTATAAAAATACCCAGTAAGTAGCCCACTTACGTCCAGCCCTATTTCATGTAACACCCCGTAATCTGAACACTTCCTACTCGGGGCGTTACTTCCAAGTTGTACCGCTCGCGCCAAAAATTCGGCAGCATAATGGCACAACCTAGACAAACCAAAATTTTAAAGACCTGAATCTGAACAAGAAATACTTCAAAAAGACTCGTAAGGGTACCAACCTCCTCCAAACTACAAAGAAAACAACAGGTTGGGCTCAAGTTTCTCGGAATTCTCAGACAACATGCAACAACAACACATGCTTGGTTACGAAAGAAAACATAACAGAATATACTTCACTTTCAAACGATAAAGAACAAGACATGCTAAGGTTTAAACATGAACTAAAAGGATCATAGTGCAACAGAGGAAAGAAAATAAAAGCAACTTTTAAACAACAACTCCTAACTAAGCCCTGCAAGTCTTCCATAACCTCGCAGGGGTCTCGTCGTTGATGGTCATCTCACTGGTTTGCCTTACCTGCAGCAAAATAAGAAATAAACGAGGGATGAGTATAAAAATACTCAGTAAGCAGCCCACTTCGTCCAAGAATAAAGAACACAAAAGAACAGTCTTAGACCTAGCTAAGCACGTGTAACAACCCTAAAAATTAGAACTACACAACTAGGAGAGTTACTAAGCAACGCCGCTAATGCTGGGAAAATTTCGGCAGCATAACGACGCTACTAGGGCAATCAGAAAATTTTTCATAACCTGTTAAAGGCACAAAACACTCCAATAAGTATTACGACTCACCCAGCCTCCACCAAACTACATGTACGATAGGTTGGGTTCAAGCAGCAGATCACAACAGACAACTACGGTAATATAGTCTAGAAGAAATAAAGTTTTAAAACTTGCAAACGCTCTCATGCCACATCAATAGTTAAATCAACAGATGAAGCCTTAACAGGAGTTCTCTCAAACCCAAAAAAAAAGGGGAAAAGAAAAAAAAACGCAACGAGTCTACATGACATGCGACAAAAATAACATCCTAAGAGCCAGGGACACTACGGAAGAGTCTTATAGCCTCGCCAGGTTGTCCCCATCGTCGTCCGTCCCGATTCAACTTTCACCTGCGAACAAAACATAGATAGAAAATGAATGAGTATAAAAATACCCAGTAAGTAGCCCACTTACGTCCAAACCTAACTCAGCAAGACAACTAAAACCATCTCCCAAACTTGCTCAACCCCTGAACCAGTCTCCCCCTTAACTCTCTTCACCCTGGCCCCTGTGGTGGCTACTTGAACTTCACCTTAGGTCCTAGAACTTTGGTTGACGATGCAATGAGAGAAAGCAACTCTCACGCCACAACACGCCAGCATAGGGCAGAGTAGGTACGTATCCCACACGCCCTATGGGGAATCACCCCTAAGCCAGCACGGGATCATGGAAAGCAACCATTCCCGATCTCAACGGGACGCACCCTAGGCTCTCATAACACACTAGCATGGTACCGTGCGGTGCGTAACCAACACGCCCATTGGGGAATCGCCCCTAAGCTAGTCCGGGATCATGGAAAGCAACCACTCCCGATCACAACGGGGACACACCCCGATCTCATGAGCCTAACATATATCATCAACCTAGAGGTTCTGACCTGCTCAAGTGCAATCCAGAGTTCGGTGAGGGAAAAGGAATTTACAGGCTCTAATCATAAGGTAATTAGGGTCTCGTCTAGGTATTTCTAACATTCCCGACCCGCTCCGAGGGGTCCAAACTCTTATCAAGGTCCTTAGACCAATCAAACTCAACTCTTACCATGCTCACGTTTGGAATGTTAGCCGCTATTAGGAATACGATCCCTACTCCACATAACATCACACAACAGTACACAAGGTGAACAAACATGGTAAATTCAGATTCAACATTCTTTGCAGGTTTAAGGTAGCTTTCATACAATTGTCTTAAGCTTAAAGCTCGCAAAGGCATGCTACAACCTTCAAATTCTTAGCTAGCTAGTCTAAAGTTCGACAGTAAACTTGAAAATACACACAAGTAAGGCTCATACGCTCTGCCATGTGACGCCCGAGGAAGAGGGGTACATGAATGAACCGAGTCCACATCTGAATGAGAGGGATCCTGAGGATATGAAGGTATAGTGCCCGAGGAAGAGGGGTACATGAGAATGACCATGAGGATATGAAAGTACAGTTGATAAAGGCTTAAAAAGAATTGATAGCTACTACCTATACCAACAAGGTGCACCTTCCTTTTCGGTGACTCAATCATAGGAACTCCACAGTTAAGCGTGCTTAGCTTGGAGCAATTCTATGTTGGGTGACCTCCTGGGAGTTTTCCTAGGGAGCATGTGAGTGAGGACAAAGCATGCTGAAAGGACCCCGTGTTGGTTTGTGGGGATAGTGTCTTCACTCTTACAAGCACTCAAGGATGATATAGTGACGCAGCCAGGTCGGAGAGGATCTTGAGCTTGGGGCGTTACAAATGGTATCAGAGCGAAACCTCTCCCAGTAAGATGTGGTTCGGGGATGAACCAAGGCGGAAGCTGGTGGGCATGTGACGCCCGAGGAAGAGGGGTACATGAATGAACCGAGTCCACATCTGAATGAGAGGGATCCTGAAAGGACCCCGTGTTGGTTTGTGGGGATAGTGTCTTCACTCTTACAAGCACTCAAGGATGATATAGTGACGCAGCCAGGTCGCAAAGGATCCTGGGCCTGGGGCGTTACAGCACGATACCGAGCCCGCCACACAACCTCAACAAGCACCCTGACCCTAACTCTTACTCAGATTTCTCAATCTTGTCCTACCCTTAGCTTCTGAACTAGGTTAGCACAACTGACCACGAGACTCATTCTCGGGTCTGCACTAGGGCGAAGGACTCTATCTAACCCCTTTGACTCTGAGGATCACACTCCGAGTCACACAACTGGATGGAAGACGAACTACCACATCCCATAAAGCATCGAATGCGGTACTACCACACATAATCAACCACGGGCTCGTTCCCAGGCTTGTACTAGGGCGAAGAACTCTATCCAACCCCTCTATGACTCTAGGAATCATTTCGCGAGTCGCACATTTGGATGGAGGACAGACCACCACATCCATAACATCATCATCATCTCACGAACCTCGAGTCTCAGCCTACTAAGGGCACATAAAGACTTGGGCCTACTCTAGAGCTGGTTGTGCTAGCTACAATACTAAGGCTCAACAGCACTTCCCGAGTTACTTCAAAACTAAGCACGAGACTATCAGGCTCGTGATAGACAATCAGAGCACATTAATACATTCAAAATTCTCAGCACATGCTTACATCGACTCTCCTAAAAAGATCACATCCAAGCACGAAGGGACAACAACCATGAAACATGAACAAACATTCGATGCACAATATTTCAACACAGATTCACATCAAATAGGAACAAGCAACTTAAATCCAGGCACAACTACGATTATCACATCTTAGCATGCTACTACAAGTTCATATCTGACTAAGGTACGCTACCAGATTCTAACTCATTCAGTTTCAAACCAGTATTGCATGCAATGGTGCCCCTAAGCCCTACACTTAGGGGTAGTATAGTCCAAACGACTACTTACCTAAATCCAGCTGATGTGCGATTCAAGAAAGACAAACAAGCTGCAAACAGTGCCTCAACTTCCACATAAGCCTTAACGGCCAACATGAACACGTATTAGGAAAATCGAATACAAATAAGGCCTACAAGACTTGCAAGGACTCGAACTTACCCCACGAAGGTTCGAATGAGTTGAAGAATGAACTGAAAGAGTCCCACAGACTCTGGTGATCGACAGGCTCAACGACGGCGGCGCGTGACTCCGACAACGGCGACGCGTGACTTCGACGGCAACGACAGGTGGGTACTAGATTCGGACTCGTCGCGACCCGATCTATCCGAAATCGGTCTCTATTCCTTAAAACCCAGTTGAAATAGGCTCGAACCAGCTGAACCAAAGTGTGTGTCTCACGTGAACTGATGGCATACACCTTCTTCTCCGACAGCGGCTTGGCTGCAAGAACGCGTTGGCGGCTACTGGAGGTGGAAGCGAAGCTCGACAACGGTAAGACGGCGAGAGCTGTGCAACGGTCTTCGAATCGCTCTGCGAAGAGAGAGAGAGAGAGAGAGAGAGAGAGAGAGAGAGGTTGAGAGAACTGGGGGGAGAGAGGGACGCGAGAGAGGGGAAAAGAAGGAGGGGCGTGGGTCGCTGACCGCTTTGCCTGTGGCCGCGCGAAGAAAAGGGGAGGGCTTCGCCCTCCCCGACTTTTTCTTCTCCCTCTATTTCTTTTTTTTTTAAAAATTAAACCGAATGTTACATAAAGAAACAACGAAACTCATCTACTAAACTGAACTCAAATCCCAGAATAGGTCTCACATTTAGCACACTTCACCTCAAACTACCCAGTTTCCACTTTCAGACCACACTGAGCTAGACGTCCGACCTAACCTTACCCCAAGCCCAAACAGGATTGCATAACTCGTTGCTGTACGTCGGTATACTGTTGGGATTTATGCCCTAAACAAGTGTAGTTTGTAATAATCATATTTCAATAAATAAAGTTGTTATTTATTATATTCTCGCATATAAATCTAAATTCAATAAACTAAGTTCCAAGGTTATAATGATAGATCTTGAACATTTATGTAGTAGACATAAGTTGGATTATGTTATTCAAGTATAACCTAAAAGGTCTATGGTATATGCATAGAGTTGGAAACTTTGTACTGGTAACACCATGGATGCGACCCGCTTTGGATTTGGTATAAACGAGATAATCCAACTCGTTCATGTGGTAGACATGCGAGTTGGGGCATCCTGTAAAATGAGATTATACAAGACCAGACCGTGAATCATTAGCCTACTAGAGTAACACCGTTATCAAGATAGGTATAATAATTCATAGATGATTATTAGTGACTTGACTTGAATCCTGAGCAAGCTACGAACTCTTGCTTATGAGGTTTGTCCTTAGACTAGTATGGGTGAGAGTGGCCTGTAGCTGACTCAATAAGTCTACCTTCTCAGGGACATAACTTTGTAAGTAGCTGGGAACTTAACTATGCAAGAAGGAATTCACTCATTCCTGAATTAGGGAATCAGATAGGTTGTTCTGTTAAGAACTGAATCCAGGTCTTGAACAATGGGGCCCCGCCTTCTTACTGGCTTAAGAAGGATCAAGTTTATGGTAGGACCATAGACTAATTGTTCATTAGAGATTTAGTAGAGCTTAAGGAACAAGATGTATTCACAGGGGTAAAACGGTAATTTGACCTAATTGTGATTACGAACAACCTGTGAAGGGTCGACTCACAAGTATTGATTATATCAGTGGATACAACATAGTCAACAGTGAAGAGAGTGCAACTATGAGTCTATAGTGGAATGACTTATAGTTAATGAATGTGATTAATTAAATCAAAGAATTTGATCGATTAATCTTGTATCATTGGAGCTCATGATCTATAGATCCATTAGGTCCCTCCGTTGGCTCAACATGGAAATAAGAAAGGTTTATAGTTTGGAGTGAAATTGAAATGTTCAATTTCATGTTTAAAGGGTATATCAATCATATATATCAATCATATATGATATAATTGATATAATATATGGTTTAATCCATGGGAAATATATCATAAAAGCACTATAGGGGTAAGATGGTCATTTCCATCCTATTTCCCTATAAATATGTATGCATGAGATGCACATTGTGACAACCTAATTAAAAAAGGCAAGCCTAGTGCTCCTTTTGACAAGTGTTTTGTTGGAAGAGTTCCAAAAACACTTGTTCCCCTCAAAGTCCTTGTCAACTCCAAAAGAGGTTCCACCACCTTCCCTCTCCTAGAGATACAACGGAGAAGATCTAGCGGGCGGATCAAAACTACTTCGTGGAGAACATGAGATCGTTGATATCGTCAGTACGAGAGGATCAAGAGGAGCACATCCTGTTTCTATCTACAAAGGTAATATATTTGCTGTCCAAATTCACATAAGCATGCTTAATCGCTTTCGTTATATGCTTTTAATTAGATCTGTGTAACATCTTACAAGAACACGCGATCAAAATCGCTTTCGCTACGAGATTCAATCCCATCATATATGTTTCCCTAACTAGCATTCTGACATAGCCCAGACCCGCCCTACAGGACGCTCGTAAGCTATGCCTCACTCCAGGTTTGTTGTCACACTCATTGTGACTCACCTTAGAGCATTCTCGTATTTGGTCTGTTGCCATGACTACTATGACTTACCATAAGACATCATTACTCCTGGTCTGGTGTCACACACACTGTGACTCACCACGAGACATCATCACCCCGGGACTGTTGTCACACATACTGTGACTCACCACGAGACGACCCCGAGACTTTTATCACACACACTGTGACTCACCACGAGACATCATCAATACACATACTCCATGCTAGTTTCTCGCCACACAAGGTTGCAGGGCAACGTCACCTAAATAAGGAGTAAGGTAGGGACTACTAGCCTGACGGAGTCCTATGACACAACTCTCTCGACTTGGTACCAAAGTCATATTTAGAGATACTTACTAACAATCATGTGAACAATACAAGCTACATATCATTTATGATCCTACATGCACCAAATACAATTCAAGTCAATTCAAAGTTGACTAACAACCAAGATTCATATTCACGTTTACTTTACTCCTTGCCTCATATTTAATTCATAGGCTAATGATAACATACACATAATCATACCAAGTATAAAGCTCATAAAATATAATAAGACACATAGTCTATAGATACATGATAAATATAATCAAACATGATTTATAGGCTCACAATAACATACACATAATCATGCCAAGTATAAAGCTCATAAAACATACTACACAAGTTTCATAAACACTTTAAATAGCTAAACTAAAGTTTAATACTAGAAACAACTCAAAAATACACAAACAAGTAATGTCGATTGTCATGGTCGGACCTCTTGGAGGGGTTCGACACGACCGTGCGACACTTGCTCTAGCCCACGAGTAAGTCAACCAACTCTAATTCGGATCGTCGGTGGCCCACAAGGCCTATCTCGCAACCTCTACCCCTATTCTTGAGAAAATGGTTTAGAAAACGACACCAGAGAGAATTTGTGAAAACATTTTGAAAATGTTTGAAAACATTTAGAAAGTTAGTCATACAACTGATAAAAAATTAAATGAAAGCCACGCTTAACTAACATATAACTCTTGGTAGGGAGAATTGATGAATAGTTGCACCCCCTATAGTACATTCTAGGAATTTTGGCTTTGACACCCTTGCACCTCAATTTGGCGAGGAGTCATACGCCTACAAAACTAAGTGGAAATGAAAGAACAAAGCTAAACGAAATTCATAACATGACAACAAGGTAAAAGGGGGTTAGAATGTCCATGCGACCATGGGCAACACACCCTGGACAAACATGACCGTGACATTCTCCCACACTTAAATGGTAGACGTCCTCATCAACCGACCTTCTTCGAACACGACGACCCTAGGTCAGCAGTCTTCACGTCTCCAGCTCGATCCCAACGAACTTCTGTGCCCAAGGCTTCCTTCCACTTCTCCAAGAATTATTGCACATTCTCATATGGGTGAAACAAATTCTTCAACTTGATTGGCGGACTCGCCACTTTGCCTACCTTTGCACTACACTGCCCTTGTTTCTTCCAAGCCCCAAGGTAGTTCGACCTCGACACTAAAGGCTTCGTCACTGTTGCTTCCATTCTATGAGGGACACGTCTCTGACCGAGTCCCTCATCCTCACGCCTCAGCACTTCTCGCGTGCACTCTTGCACTTGTACTGTTCTCTCCCTCCACTCCCTCGGGGAGGCACACACTCGACCACCACTTCTCTCGCAACGATAGTTAGCTACTCGGGCACATCGCCCCGATGTTCACTTGGGCCCTCCTCAACTGCAAGGCTGATATTACTCTCGCACCACTAGGCTGCTTCAACTTCGCATGTACTACGGTAGGGTTACCCCCTGTGATTACTAAGCAATTCGCCAGGGGAACAGGCATGACTTTATGTTGAAGAAGGAACTCCATTCCTAACACGACATCAAAGTCATCCATCTTAACGACAACGAGGTCAACTCGACCACTCCGGTCTCCTATTTTGACGGTGACTCCCTTCGCGATTCCTGAAATAAGTAGAGCTACCGAATTAACAACTTTCATCATTCCTTAATCTCGGTTCCGAGACAAATTTAACCGCCTTGCTTCTGTCTCCGATATGAAGTTGTGGGTGGCTCCTGAATCAACCATGGTTCTCCTTGTTGACTCATTGTTGATCCATGCATCAACGTACATGAGACCTTTAGTCGACAACTCTTTCTTTTCTCCCACATTCTTCTGTAGGGCCGACAAGAACTTCAAGGCGCCTATACGCGGATTCTCATAGTCTTCGTCCTGCACGGACTCGACTTCAAGAGTATCAACGTCCTTCCCTTTCTTTATCTCTAAGGTTGCTTGCAACGCCTTTAAGGCCGCTCGATTCGGGCAGTCACGCACACGATGTGACCCATCACACAAGAAACATTCTTGGTAATTGTTGTTCAGTCTTTGTGGTCTTTGCCACAAACTTCCACTCCTCTGTGGGGGCCTTCTATTGTTCCTCCTTCACTTCTCGACATGCCCCCTCCCCCACTCTTGGGAGAGTTAGGTCGCTGAGATCGATTGTCTCTGATGGAACACGAGACATACGCAATGGAAAAAGGATCTAATGACACTCTAATTGGATCTAACTCAATAGAAATTAACATGCAAACATACAAAAATAGTAAACTAAAAAGGGAAGAAAGCAGAACCTTTGTAGCTTGATTTCTTCACGATCTCCTTGCCAAAGAATAAACCGAACACAACCAAACCACCGCTAGAGCTTCCCTGCTATCCTCTGGACTCAGAATCGGGTTGTGAGACCCGATGAATGAAGGATTGAAAAGGAAGAATGGGAGGTTCAAAGTATTAAGTGAGGAAAAAGAAAAAGAAGTAAGTTTTGGTGAGACTTCTTTTTTAAAACTAAAACTTCAGCAAAATGAACCCTTTGTTTTGAAAACAAACCTATTTATAAAGGAATTACATGCATCAAATGCATGTCAAAACTCACCAAAATGCAACACCTCACAAAACACTAACTAAAGTGGGATATGTGTCATTCTATAATGTTTACACATAGTCCACTTAAGTTAGTGAGATTGTCCGACAAAATCTTGGATAATTCCACTAACTCTAGTCAAGGGTAAAATGGTCTTTTCCATTTGGTCAAAGTCAAACTTTGACTTTTTCCGAGTCGAAAAAGTCAACCATTTGACTTTTTACAGTTTTGACCCTCTTGACTAATTTTGACCTCCCGAACATGAATCCACATTTATATTTTTAAAATTCAAATCACATTTGAATATATTGTGTCATACAAAAACCGATAGCTATATCACATATACTTGTCGATTTAAAATTCCTTTCCTAATTCGAACAATTTGAATTAATCCAACATACTGTTCTAAGTTTAATCCATATGAGCTAGAAGGGAGACCTAATGGACTTACAGATCATAGGCGCCCAACCTTATCCCTATACTATAGACCATTTTAGGCTATATACTCGAACTTGATCTATGTTTTATGTCATCACATAAAGTTCAAGTCTACATTAAATAGCCTCGGGACCTTAGTTTATTGGATTCAAGATTATAGTATATTAATTCAATAACAATTTTATCGAAAAAGAAACACGAAAAATGTTTATCAATTACAAACTACGAGTTTTAAGACATAAAATCCAACAGTCTCCCCGTGGGGAGGTTTTGTTCTGTCTCTCCCCTTGAGACTGTTCACCACTTAAGCCACTACTCATATCAAACATTCGTTTGGTTGCCGCATACACTTCGGTCAGGCTTTGCACTCGTTGTTCATACAACTTAGTCCTGACCCACGACTGTAACCTTCAACAAAACATAGAACCTTGTCTTTCTCAGACATATCTCGAATGTCCAACATCAATCTCGCAAACTACTTAACATACTCTCGAATGGTTCTTTTGTGCTTCAGTTCTTGAAGCTTATGGCTTTGCACTCGTTGTTCATACAACTTAGTCCTGACCCACGACTGTAACCTTCAACAAAACATAGAACCTTGTCTTTCTCAGACATATCTCGAATGTCCAACATCAATCTCGCAAACTACTTAACATACTCTCGAATGATTCTTTTGTGCTTCAGTTCTTGAAGCTTACGCCTTAATAGTATCTCCACCTTCTTGGGGAAAAACTGCGAGCGTAAATCTTGTTTCAACGTATCCCATGTGTCAATGGTACATCTCTCATCTTGGATGTCCATATAGCGGGTCCTCCACCATAATTTGGCATCCTCATCCAGATGCATTGTTTCCAAAGTAACTTTTTCCTCTTCAGTCACCGTACCTGTCGCTCGAAAGTACTGTTCCATATCGAAGATAAAGTTTTCTAAAACTTTGGAATCTTGAACCCCACAGAAGGGTTTCGGTTCGAGAATCCTTTTCTTACCCAACTTGGTCGCGCACCTAGGTGGGGCTTGACTTCACATTGCTACCATGGTAAGATTTAGCTTGGCGACCATCTCTCCCATCTCACCCCTATAGATCTCAAGGACAACTCTCACATCGTCAGAAAGGTCGACAACCATCTGACCCAATGCCTTTTGAGAACTTTCCAGACCATCGACAGGTTCCTCTATTTGGGCAACAGAGCCCGATGAGCTATCACTACGCTCTAAGCTTCCCTATCAGTTTATTTTCTCCTCAAGGGTCTCAACCCTCACCATCAGTTCCTTGATGGACATTCCATCAATGCGGCCAGCTACCACATCAATCATGTCGGTCTTGGTTGCAGTCTCTTCTAGACGAGATTTCAAGAACTGAATACCATCAGGGACTTCTGCCAAGAAGAGCAGCTACTCTTCGATTTCGATCAATCGGTTTTTGTCAGATTTATTCAATTGTTTCGCATGCATGATTACTGTGTCTTGCCTTTCCGGAGCCAACTAGGCTCTGATACCAACTGTCACGGTCGCACCTCTTGGAGGGTTTCAACACGACCGTGCGACACTTGCTCTTACCCGCGAGCAAGTCAACCAACTCTACCCATGTTCTTTAGAAAATGGTTTTAGAAAAAATTTGTGAAAACATTTGAAAGCATTTAGAAAGTTAGTTATATAGCTGATAAACAATTAAATGAAGCCACGCTTAACTAGCATATAACTCTTGGTAGGGAGAATTGATGAATAGTCGCATCCCCCTATAGTACATTCAAGGAATTTTGGTTATGACACCCTTGCACGTCAATTTGGCGAGGAGTCATACGCCTACAAAACTACATGGAAATGAAAGAACAAAGCTAAACGAAATACATAACATGACAAGAAGGTAAACGGGGGTTGGAATGGCCATGCGACCATGGGCAACACACCCTAGACAAGCATGACCGTGACATCGATCACCTTGCTCCTTTCACTTAGAAGCTTGGTTTTTAATCCAAATGACTACTTATCTTATGTTTGAAGATTCACAAAAAGAGTGGGTGCTTATAAACAACCAAAATGGGGTCTAAAACAACTTAAGAAGTCGAAACTGAGCGGGCTAAATCAACTTTGACGAGTGGCGGTGGTCCAGTGGCGGTCCGACGGGATGAAGAGCCTGGAGGAGAGAAGAAGAAGGAGAAGAAGAGAAGAGTTTTGAGGTACATCCTTTAGGTTGCTTACTCTAGTTTAAATAGGTAGCAAAAGTCCTAATCGTTTTTAGAAAGGAAATCCTATTTTTAGAAAAAGAATCATAATCCTCTTTTAAAAAAGAGACCTTCATCCTTTTTTTTAAAAAAACATAAATCTTAATTCTTTTTATACTTTAAAACGCCCTTTCCTAAAAGTTTCTAGATTCCTAATCCTGATCCGATTATCTAAAAATTCAAATTTAAATCAAATATAAATTAATGAACCTAATTTTACGAGGTGTTACAAGTTTCAACACATTAATGTGATTCTTCAATTACTGCAACACTATACAGACATAAATAACGATTATTATTATTATTTTTTTTGGTGGGATAAACATTGTCTTCAAATTACATTATAGTTTATGAAAAAAAAAGGGCAATATCTCTAGTTTCTTTTGGTTGCATCCTTTAGCTTTCACATCCAACTCCTCTTTTATATCTCTTTTTTTTAACCAAACAGATAAATTTATTATAGAAGAGGAATATTGATGGAGCAATCTGGATGAATACCACAATTAATTCTTTGATATTCCTACAAATATTTGATACTCCAACATCTTTCAAATGTTGGTTGGATTGAGTTATTAAAACACAAGCTATTTCGTTCATTCCAAATAACTCAAGTATTCACACACAAAGTCACAAATTGGTCAGTGTTTGAATTATGTAGAGCAGCTAACCATCTATCTTTAATGCATTTAAGAATATCTAAACCAAGTTTTGATCCATGTAATAAAATATCCCATATCTCCCTTGCCCTTGTGCACCTAAACAAAGCATGGTTAGTAGTCTCTACATGCAGAGCAATTATTCGACATCTCTAAGCCCCTCGAATACATATTAACACCTGTTAGAATACAATTATGAAATGATCTCCAAACAAAACTTAAATTTTTGAAGGCCTTCCATAAAATCTTCCACCAATGTTTATACCAATTGACACTTGAAGAAACTTTCAAATCCTGCAAGAACATAAAGGATTTATAACCACTTTTAACCTGGTATTGACCTAAATGTGAAATCCATCGATTTGGAAATCTTGTGAGCGAGAGTGTTTGGTTGGAAATAACCTATACATTTGACGGGCAAAAGAATTGTTCTAGTTTAGAAACCCTATTAGAACTTACTAAGGTTTAGAAATCCAAGGATGCTTAAAAATCCTAATAGACTTTTCATCCCAACCTTTAATGTCAAACATTTTGTTTTAAAAATCCATGCCCCACATAAAACTTTTCAAGTATGAAGAAGATGAGAGAATTTATGTTTTGTTAATAACTTCTGGAGTTGGAAAATATTTACCTTCTTGCACATTTGACACCACGACATTTGGATTATTACAAATCCTCCAAACATGTTTTGTCATGAGAGCTTGATTAACCCTTGAAGGTCCCTAAAATTTAAACCCCAGATCTCCTTTGGTTTACATAACTTGTTCAAACTCTTATCCAATGGATTTTCTTATTCCCTTGTATTTACCCCACTAGAATTTAGCCATCAACCTCATTATTTGAAAACATAAGGATTTAGGTAACCTTAGACAACTCATAGCATAAGTGGGAGAGTGGCCCAGACAAGACTCTTGAGTAACACCTCTCCTTGGCTCCCCCTAAAACTAATTTACCTTTCGATCCTTGTAGCACTTTCCTAAGTCTATCCTTCAGAGGTTGTTTGGGGCGCTGCGTGGGTTATAATAACAGGGAGTTATAATAGTCGGTAGGTTATTATAGTATGTGAAATCATATAATATTATTTAAAATGCAGAGTAGTATAGTCTAGGATTATAATTGTTTATGTTTGGGGTGCAGAGTATTTCACAGGTTATAATAACACATGTTATTATAACATGTGCCCAAACAGGCCCTAAACTTAAAGTAAGCTCTCATGCTTATAGTGAATGAAGAAGGAAGACCCAAGTACAAACCTAGTTTGTGTACAACCCTTATCGGTAAGATTTGATACATAAACTCCTTGTATTCCCAATAAAATTTGGGGTAAAACACATTGTTGTTTTGTTTAGGTTAATGCACTGACCAAAAGCTTTTTCTTAATAATGAAGAATCAATTTTAAGAAACCAAACTCTAGGGCATTAACTTTTATGAAAATAAAAATATAATTCACAAAGAAAAGGTGGTTAACGTTTGACTCTATTTTGAAATAACCAACCAACCTGATACTTGTCCTCTATTAGTTTCCTTAGTGATCATCACAGAGAGACCCTCAACGCATATAAGAAAAAATTCTTCTTTTTTGTTGCTATCTGTGCAACCATTTTTTATTTGTATCACCACATTAGAGTTAATTCTCTCGTGACCTTTGTTTCGAGTATATTTCCTCACCCTAAATAATTTGTCTTTATCACTATTAATTGAATTTATCAATTAAAATGAAGAGGGTGAGGTTGATCATAAATCTATGTTAGCATCCCTCTTAACCTTTTGATCTTACTCTTTCTTTTCTTTTTCTTTTTGTTTTTCGATAAGAAACAAAGAGAAATAGATTTAAAAAGAGCACATAAGAACAATCTAAAGGCCGAGATTAGAGAAAATGCCCCTCCTAGGCAACTACTTGACAAACGATTTTTAATCACCACTAATCATTTTGATGTTGTAGTTACAAAAGAATTTATCATATTGAGAAGCTCACCAAGAAGCCGTATTTTTTTACAACATTACAAAAAGAAATAAGAAAACTCATCTAAGGAGGATATATCATTTCTTTCCAACCATAAGTGCCACAAAGGAGCTCTGGAGGCACAATTGCCCAAGATCTTGGCTTTCCCACCAAATTCCAACCATTTAGGCTTTAACAAAGCCAGTCGTCTATCTTTCGAGGTAAACACGTTAATATTTCAAGCTTTCCCAAACTACACACCAAACCCCTTTGGAGAGAAGGAGATTCCTTCACAAATCAAACTTAGCTCTCAAATTATTAATGAGAAGATCCCTTAATTGACAATTGTGATGATTTCCCCCAAGAGAAAATCAAGGTATTCAATTGGCAAAGAATCAAATTGGCACCTAAAAGAAGAAGCTAAGGTTTGAACCTCATCCATCTCCAAATTAATACTTGTTGGGATGTATGTCCTAATTTCGTGAAGTTTGTAATATTCCATGTTGTAAATAAATAAGAGTTATTTATTTGAACTTTGTGTCTCGCATATTTCATAAACTTAATCCAATAAACTAAGCTCTAGGGTCATTGTATTATGAGAGAACTAGAACTTGAACGGTGTGTAGTGGACACACAGGGAGGATCACGTTCAAGTTAATGACCCGAACGGTCTACAGTATATGGATAGGGTTGGAGACCAAATCCTGGATACGCTGTGGATGCGACCCGCTTTGTATTAGATACAAACGAGATGATCCAGCTCGTTCATGTAGTTGACATGCGAGTGGGGGCATCATGTGCAATGAGATTGTACAAGATCGGATCATGAATTATTAGACTTACGTAACAACACCGCTAATGATATAAGACTAATAAATTCGTAGATGACCATTAGTGACTCGACCTTAATCCTGAGCGTAATACGGACTCCTATCTGCGGGGTTCTGTCCTTTGACTAGTACGGGTGAGGGTGGCCACTGTTGCTCGCCCAATATGCCTATCTTCTCAGGGACAGGACCGCGTGGGGAGCTGGGAACTTGACTACGCGAGATGGAATTCACTCGTTTCCGATTTAGGAAAACTAGATGGGGTTGTTCTCTTAAGTGTTGTCTCCAGGGCTTAAACAATGGAGCCTCACCCTCTCACTGACCCGAGAGGGTTGTTGTTTATGGTTGGCCATACAACGTTGTTGTTCATTAGAGGAGCAGTGGGGACTGAAAGAGCAAGAGGTAGACACAGGGGTAAAACGGTAATTTGACCCAACAGTGTCTACGAACAAGCTGTGAAGGGTCGACTCACGAGCATTGGTTATATCGGTGGACACAACTTGTCCTACAGTAATGAGAGTGCGGCTACGGGGTTTAGTGGAGTGTTATCGTAGCTAATGAATGTTGAATAACCGGATCAAAGAGTTTGACAGGTTAGTCTCAGATCATTGGAACTCGTTATCTGTAGGTCCGTTAGGTCCCTCGGTTGTCTAAAATTGGACAAATTGAGGGCTTACAGTTTGGTGTGAATTTGAAGTGTTCAAATTCTTTATTTAGGTATTTATGTAATTTACATGTGATATAGATGACATAATATATAGTTTGATGTGAATGAGATTCATAATAAACTATATAGCCTAATTGATTAATTAGTGCTAATTGGAGAAATTGAATTGAGAGAAATTAAATTGAATGTGATTCAATTTAAAAATCCACAATTATGCAAATGAGATTTGTATAATAAGGTATGAGATACTTTATATTATGTGATATGCAAATATGATTTGCATATCATATAGTTGTGGTAAAATGGTGAATTGGTGGAGATTTTAACTCCACCACACACCATTATAAAAAGGTGCAATCAAAGGCATTTGGTGAACCTTTTGCCATTTTCTGGATTTTCATCCAAAGCGAGCAAAGAGCACTTCTCTCATTCTCTCTCAATTCTCTCTCAAACTCTCCTCACCCAAAAGCCAAAAGGAGTCCCACTCACTCTCCCTCAACCTCTCGAGAACAACCGAGAAGACATTTTGAAAGTGTCTCACTGTTCGATTCGAGGAACGAGTTCGTAGAGATCGTTGGTTCGAGAGGGATCGAGATCGATACCGGAGGAGTAAAGGTTTAAGGAAGAGTTCTTCAACAAGTAAGTAACGTGTTACTTTCTGTTTTTCTTCTCTATTTTCATGTTTAGCCTAGGAATCTATGAGATAGGTTCAATTTTAAGATACGTTTTACACAACGAAACAACGACGTTTCACAACGTCTTTTGCTGTGGGAATTCTAAATCCCTTCAATACCAACCAATGAGGGTTTTGCTAGATTCATAGATAAGCTTGCCCCAGATAAAGTTATCTTCAAAATCATCCACTAACTTATAAGAAACTCTCTTTTCGTACCGACAAAAAATTATAGTGTCATCAACATATTAAAGATGAGAAACTTCAATCAAGTCTTTGCCTAATTCATCCTTAAGGATGCACTTCAATCAAGTCATCCCCCTTGTCTTCGACCTCTCTACGCGAGTTTACCTCTAGCTTCCATTAATCAACACAGAAAAATTGATAATAAAAACACAACCTTAAATTTCTCTTTTCCTACGAGCGTTGAAACCTTTTAGCTCTAAGATGAAGTCCAAAAAGTGGCAATTTGAAGGGATTGAATCCTACAGCAGAAGCGATTGTTGTTGGGATTTGTGCCCTAAACTTATGTAATTTTGATCAAATAAATAAATAGTTATTTGTTTTGATAAAATTATATTTTTGCGCTATAAATCCAATAAATTAAGCTCCAAGGTTATAATATATCTTGAACATCAGTGTAGTAGACACTATTTGGATTGTGTTCAAGAGTATAGCCTAAATGGCCTATGGTATAAGAATAAGGTTGGAAACCTTATTCTGGTAACACCATGGATGCGACCCACTTTGTAATTAGTACAAATGAGGTAATCCAACTCATTCATGTGGTTGACATGCGAATGAGGGCATCCTGTATGAAGCGTTCATACAAGACCGGACTGCAAATTATTAGTCTAACCAAAGATATAACACCGCTAATGAGATAAGACCGATAATTTATAGATGGTCATTAGTGACTCAACACAATTACGAGCAAGTTAAGAACTCCCCCTTATAGGGTTTGTCCTTAGACTAGTATGGTGAGAGAGTGACACCAGAGCCGACTCAATAAGCCTACCTTCTCGGGGGATGAACCTCGTAGGTAGTTGGGGACTTAACTATGCAAGATGGAATTCACTCATTCCTACACTAAGGAATTAGATAGGTTGTTCCCTTAAGAACTGAGTCCAGGTGTTGAACAATGGGGCCCCGCCCTCTAAACTAACTTAAGAGGGTATGAGTCTATGGTAGGACCTTAGACTTGTTGTTCATTAGAGGATCAGTGGTGCTTAAGGAACATAGAGGTAATCACAGGGGTAAAATAGTGATTTGACCCAACTGTGATTACGAACAACATGTGAAGGGTCGACTCATGGGTAATGATTATATCAATGGACACAATATAATCTATAGTGAGGAGAGTGCAGCTACAAGTCTATAGTGGAGTGACTTGTAGTTAATGAATATTGATTAACTGGATCAAAGAGTTTGATCAGTTAATCTCACATCATTGGAGCTCATGAACTGTAGGTCCATTAGGTCCCTCCGTTGGCTCAACATGGTAATATTGAGGGTATAAAGTTAGGAATGAAATTGAAGTGTTCATTTTCAGATATGAGGTGTTATATCAATTATATGTGATATTGATCTAATGTATAGTTTTAATGTGACTTAGATTCACATATTAACTATATACTAATGAGGGAATGAAAGAGGGATAGGATTGTAATTTCTATCATATTTCTCTATAAATAGTTGCATGAGATGCAATTTTAAAAAAATGAGTTTTTGGAAAACCCTAGAGGATCAAATCATTGTGTTGTTTGGAAAAGTTCCAAATACACATCTTCTCTCATAATCTCCACATCTCACCCTAAAAGGAACCCACCTTCCTCCCTCACCTAGAGAACAACGAAGAAGATCTAGTGGTGGTATCTTCATACGTTCGGGTTCGAGTTGCTGAGATCGTGATCGTGGGAGAAGGAGCACGTGAAGAAAGAGTTCTTCAAAGGTAATCAACTTGTTGTCCTTGTCATATAACATGCTTAATCTTAGATGCTTTTGTTCATTGAAATCTGTGAGACAAAATAAGAACACACGATTCACAATCGCTTCCGCTGCGGGATTCAATCCTTTCAATTGGTATCATAGACCAATTGTGTTCTTGATTTTGTACTGGATTTATCAACACAAAGGTGGGATTTAATGTTTTCATGTGATGAATGAACGGTTTGCAAATTAGATGTTTTCAATTTTGGCACTTAGATTTATAATTTTTCATTGAATCGTTCAATGTAAGGGCCTGGTGTTTTGGGCAATTTTAAATGTAAATCGAGTTTGTAAGCCCATGTCGATCGAGGCAAAGTGGTTGCTGAGAAAAACGGAGCGAAAATAAGGCAAAACTATGGAGGATATCTTGTTGTCTGTGTGCAGCGTTGCAACGCTGTTCATTGGCGTGAACGCCCCACTTGCGGATGAAGGCGCGCATCAGAGGTAGCATTGCAACGCCGAAGGCGCTTCGCAGCGCACTCCAACGGTCAGAAACGGACAAAATGCAGTGTTGCAATGCTGCCATCATCGTTGCAACGCCGAAGGCGTTTCAGCAGTTCCAAACGGGCAGAAAAATATTATTTTATATTTTTATATTAAATATAAAAATGTTTATATTTAATTATATTTATTTTATTTAATTTTAATTAATATAATTAGATGATATTAATTAAAATTGCTTTTTAGGGTGCCAAAATTGATCTAATTTTGCTATTTAAATTATGTAATTGTTGTATAATTATTGTAATGCATAATCTATGCTTTTATTTTAGATATCCCACCTTAGGTTAAGCATTTCCATGCATCATTTATAATATAAAGTGTTATATTATATAGTTTGCATGTATAATTAATATAAGGTGTTATATTAATTTATGGACAACATTGACAAGCATTATAATTTATGAGATGGTTATGCTATGTATGTTTTATTATTCATGAGATGAATGATCAAGCACCATAACATAGTATGCATGTCACCTAAGGTTAATTATTAGTTTTAAAATGTTTAGAACTTGGAATTAATAGACCTTAGATTATCTAGTTCTAATTAGATTAGAATTAGGAACCAAGTAATTTATAAACAATGATTAAAAGAGGAACTCTGTCTAAGGAAGGTTCTGTCTAGCTTGGGTATTTAAGCTGACGGAAACGGAACATCCTTACCTAGGAACTGACCTGGGAGTGAATTTTAATCAGAGAGTTTATAAATTATAGTAGCGCCAGCGAGTTTATTAAGGAGTTAATAAACTAGAAATCCTGGGTTTAATATAAAGAGTTATATTAGCAAACTTAGGATAAAATCAATATAATAGGATAAAATTAATATAAGAGTTATATTGATAAGTTTAGGTAAAACCATTAGCCGGGTTTTTAGCCTAATTAAATTTCCTATAGAGTTAAAGTATCCAGTGGGAGGAAAAGTGTATATGATACATTTTTTCCACCTACGTATTTCCGGAAAGTTCACACCGTGAGACTCATACTTGGCCTCGTGGGGCAAACAGGAGCGTACCCCTTCGGATGGTGTTTGTATGAGTTAATATCAAGGTGAATGGAGATGGTACTTATAGTGAGTGGGAGCAGGTTTAGTGAACACAAAACCTATGGTCTCTTCTGTCAGTTTACACCGTAAGATCACTATGGTTAGCTTGCTAGTTTGGCCTGGACCAAACAATCCCTTCGGAGGGCTTGATCATAGAGGATCGAACATAGTAGACACCCGAAAGGGATAAAGATTTCCTTAGTCTGTTTTTCAATCTAGTCCTCCCTTCGGCGAATTTTATTGGATGGGGACTCTGGGATCTAAAGACAGAGGGTTACACTCACGAGGTACATAAGAAGTATATGTATCCTGACCGAATAATGGTAGCTAAATCCTATAGAAATAAGAGTTATTCTGGCATAAGGTTTTGGTCAAGAGTGTCTTGATCTAGAGGAGAAGTGTTTTTGATTACCTTTCGGTGTCATACACTCTAAACCTTTGGAGCTTAGTTTATTGGATTTATATTATAACGACTGCAAATTATTAGTCTAACCATTATAACATCGTTAACAAGATAAGACTGATAATTTATAGATGGTCATTAGTGACTCGACCTGAATCCTGAGTAAGTTAAGAACTCCTGCTTATAGGGGTTTGTCCTTAGACTAGTATGGGTGAGAGTGACCTGTAGCCTACTCAATAAGCCTACCTTCTCAGGGACAGAACCTCGTAGGTAGCTGGGGACTTAACTATGCAAGATGGAATTCACTCAATTCTACACTAAAGAATTAGATAGGCTATTCCCTTAAGAACTGAGTCCAAGTCTTGAACAATGGGGCCCCGCCCTCTAAACTAACTTAAGAGGGTATGAGTCTATGGTTGGATCTTAGACTATTTGTTCATTAGAGGATCAGTGGTGCTTAAGGAACAAAGAGGTAATCACAGGGGAAAATGGTAAATTCACCCAACTGTCATTACGAACAACCGGTGAAGGGTCGACTCATGGGTAATGATTATATCAATGGACACAATATAATCTACAGTGAGGAGAGTGCAACTACAAGTCTATAGTGGAGTGACTTGTAGTTAATGAATATTGATTAACTGGATCAAAGAGTTTGATCAGTTAATCTCACATCATTTGAGCTCATGAATTGTAAGTCCACCAGGTCCCTCCGTTGGCTCAACATGGTAATATTGAGGGTATAAAGTTTGGAATGAAATTGAAGTGTTCATTTTCATATATGAGGTGTTATATCAATTATATGTGATATAATTTATCTAATGTATAGTTTTAATGTGAATTAGATTAGCATATTAACTATATACTAATGAGAGAATGAAAGAGGGATAGGATGATAATTTCCATCCTATTTCTCTATAAATAGTTGCATGAGATGCAACTTTTAAAAAAATGAGTTTTTGGATAACCCTAGAGGATCAAATCATTGTGTTGTTTGGAAAAGTTCCAAATACACATATTCTCTCATAATCTCCACATCTCACCCTAAAAGAAACCCATCTTCCTCTCTCACCTAGAGAACAACGGAGAAGATCTAGTGGTGGTATCTTCATACGTTCGGGTTCGAGTTGTTGAGATAGTGATCGTGGGAGAAGGAGCACGTGAAGAAAGAGTTCTTCAAAGGTAATCAACTTGCTGTCCTTGTCATATAGCATGCTTAATCTTAGATGTTTTTGTTCTCTATTGAAATCTGTGAGACAAAATAAGAATACGCGATTCACAATCGCTTCCGCTGCGGGATTCGATCCCTTCAATTGTGAATCGTGTGTTCGTGATATTGTTACATAGATCTATAACAAGAACAATATACTAAAGATTAAGCATGCTTTACAACTTAGGCCAACAAGTAATTTACCTATGAAGAACACTTTCTTCACGAGCTCATTCTCCAATAATCACAATCTCAGCAATACGAACCCAACATGTGTGAAGATCCACCACTAGATCTTCTCCGTTGTTCTCTAGGTGAGGGAGGATTGTGAGTTCTTTTAGGATGAGATGTGGAATTTTGAGAGATGTGTGCTTGGAACTCTTTCCAATAACACAATGTGGGAACTCTAGGTTTCACAATAACATACCTCAAAGTTGCATCTCATGCAACTATTTATAGGATGAAAATTACCATCCTATCCCTCATTCATTCTCTCATTAATATATAGTTAATATGTGAATCTAATTCACATTAAAACCATATATTATATCAATTATATTGATATAATTGATATAACACCTCATATATGAAATTGAACACTTCAATCTCATTCTTAACTTTATACCCTCAATATTACCATGTTGAGCCAACGGAGAGACCTAATGGACCTACAGTTCATTAGCTCCAATGATGTGAGATTAACTGATCAAACTCTTTGATCTGGTTAATCAATATTCATTAACTACAAGTCACTCCACTATAGACTTATAGTTGCACTCTCCTCACTGTAGATTATATTGTGTCCATTGATATAATCACTACCCATGAGTCGACCCTTCTGAGGTTGTTCGTAATCACAGTTGGGTCAAATTACCGTTTTACCCCTGTGATTACCTCTTTGTTCCTTAAGCACCATCGATCCTCTAATGAACAACAAGTCTATGGTCCTACCACAAACTCAAACCCTCATAAGCTAGTTTAGAGGGCGGGGCCCCATTGTTCAAGACCTACTCAGTTCTTGAGGGAACAACCTATCTAATTCTTTAGTCTAGGAATGAGTGCATTCTATCTTGCAGAGTTAAGTCCCCAGCTACGTACGATATTCTGTACTTGAGAAGGTAGGCTTATTGAGTCGGCTACAGGTCACTCTCACCCATACTAGTCTAAGGACAAACCCCTATAAGCAGAAATTCTTAACTTTCTCAAGTTTTAGGTCGAGTCACTAATGACCATTTATAAATTATAGCCGTATCCTGTTAACGACGTTATACTGGTTAGACTAATAATTTGCAGTCTGGTCTTGTATGAACTCTTTATACATAATGCCCCAACTCGCATGTCATCCACATGAATGAGTTGGATTACCTTATTTGTACTAATTACAAAGTGGGTCGCATCCATGATGTTACAAGAATAAGGTTTTATACCATAGACCATTTAGGCTATACTCTTGAACACAATACAAATAGTGTCTACTACACTGATGTTCAAGATATATTATAACCTTGGAGGTTAGTTTATTGGATTTATAGAGCAAGAATATAATTTTATCAAAACAAATAACTCTTTATTTATTTGATCAAAATGACACAAGTTGAGGGCATAAATCCCAACAATCTCCCACTTGACCTAAAGCTTGTGGAGTACTAAAACATTACAATAATGTAAATATAATAAACTAGGGCATTTAAACCCCCTTTGTAGAATATACTCCCACTTTCCCTAGTTGGGGAAGACTTGTAAACCTAGACCTTCTAGGTGACTCTCAAATACTTTAGTCGTGAGAGCCTTTGTAAAAGGATCAGCAATGTTGTGCTGTAAGGCTATCTTCGTGACAATCACGTCTCCTCGATGCACGATCTCCCAGATGAGATGATATTTCTGCTCAATATGCTTCCCTTCTTGTGACTTCGGGGTTCCCTTGAATTTGTCACGACACCACTGTGATCACAATACAACGTAATGGGCAAACTCATATTTGGAACAACTTCCAAATCTAACATGAATTTCCTTAACCAAACGACCTCTTTTGCTGCTTCACAAGCTGCTACATATTCGGCCTCTATGGTGGAATCAACGATGCATCCTTGTTTGACGCTTCGCCATACTACAGCTCCTCTGTGAAAAGTAAATACTGACCCTGATGTAGATTTCTGAGAATCTTTATCAATTTGAAAGTTAGAATCTGCGTATCCGGTAAGGATCAAATCCTTAGCCCCATACACAAACATGTCGTTCCTTGTTCTCCGAAGATACTTAAGGATCGTTTTAACCGTTGTCCAGTGTTCAGGTCCTGGATTGGATTGATACCTACTGACCATTCCAACTTTAAAACAGTTGTCTGGCCTAGTACACAACAAGGCGTACATCAGGTTCCCAACAGCTGATGCATAAGGAATCTGTCTCATGTCCTCAACTCCTTGAGGTGGCTTAGGACATTGTTCCTTAGACAAATGAACTCCATATCTAAAAGGAAATAAACCTTTTTTGGAGTCTTGCATCTTAAACCTCAACAACACTTTGTCGATGTAAGATGACTGAGACAATGCTAGGGTTTTATTCTTGCGGTTCCGGACAATCTGGATCCCAAGAACAAACTGTGCTTCACCCAAATCTTTAATTTGGAATTGCATAGCTAGCCAATACTTAATGTCAGTAACATAACCTATATCATTCCTAGTGAGTAGGATATCATCCACATATAGAATTAAGAATGCGATAGAACTATTAATGACTTTCTTGTAGACACAAGGTTCATCATCATTCTGATCAAAGCCAAAAGATTTGATTGCCTCATCAAATCTTATATTCCAGAACCTAGAGGCTAGTTTCAGTCAATAGATTGACCTTTTAAGCCTGCAAACCTTTTGATCGAACCATGTCCAACAAGGTTTTATTTCTCCTTTTCGATACACCATTTTCTTGGGGTGTACCGGGTGCTGAGAGTTGGGATGTAATTCCATGTTCTATCATATAGTTCTGGAATTTTAAATCCATGTACTCTCCACCTCGATCTGATCGAAGTGTTTTAATTGTTTTACCTAATTGATTTTCAACTTCAGTCTTGAATTCCTTGAACTTTTTAAGTGCTTCAGACTTATGATGCATTAGGTAAATATGCCCAAATATAGAATAATCATCTATGAAAAAGATGAAATATTCATAACCTCCTCTGGCTTTAACATTCATCGGACCACAAAGGTCTGAATGTATAAGTTCAAGAGGTTCTTTGGCTCTATAACCTTTTCTAATAAAAGGTCTTTTCGTCATTTTGCCTTCTAGACAGGATTCACATACAGGTAAAGTATTTTCTTCTAACTCATTTAGAAGTCCACTTCTAACTCATTTAGAAGTCCATTCTTCACCAATCTCTCAATCCCATTGAGGTTAATGTGACCCAATCTAAGATGCCAACGATGGGCATTTTCTTTAGAAGAAAATTTACGTTTCTTAGTTTGTCTGTTTGTTGTTTTAAATAATTCAGTGTTCAAAACCATTTTGATTGAATTAGGCCTTAAAACATACAACCCATTTTCTAATGAAACTTCACATATTTCAATACCATTCTTAAAAATAAACATTTTATTAGAAGAAAAGGATATTGAAATTCATTACCATGTTGAGCCAACGAAGGGACCTAATGGACCTACAGTTCACGAGCTCCAATGATGTGAGATTAACTGGTCAAACTCTTTGATCCAGTTAATCAATATTCATTAATCACAAGTCACTCCACTATAGACTTGTAGCTGCACTCTCCTCACTTTAGATTATATTGTGTCCACTGATATAATAATTACCCATGAGTCGAACCTTCACAGGTTGTTCGTAATCACGGCTGGGTCAAATTACCGTTTTACCCCAGTGATTACTTCTTTGTTCCTTAAGCACAACTGATCCTCTAATGAACAACAAGTCTAAGGTCCTACCATAGACTCATACCCTCAAAGAGGGTGGGGCCCCGTTGTTTAAGACCTGGAGTCCGTTATTAAGGGAACAACCTATCTAATTCCTTAGTATAGGAATGAGTAATTCCATCTTGCACAGTTAAGTCCCTAACTACCTACGAGGTTCTGTCCCTGAGAAGGTAGGCTTATTCACTCGGCTACAGGTCACTCTCACCCATACTAGTCTAAGGACAAACCCCTATAAGCAAGAATTCTTAACTTTCTCAAGATTTAGGTCGAGTCACTAATGACCATCTATAAATTATCAGTCGTATCCTGTTAACGACGTTATACTGGTTAGACTAATAATTTACAGTCCGGTCTTGTATGAACTCTTCATACAGGATGCCCTCATTCGCATGTCATCCACATGAATGAGTTGGATTACCTCATTTGTACTAATTACAAAGTGGGCTGCAGTGTTACCAACCTTATTCTTATACCATAGACCATTTAGGTTATACTCATGAACATAATCCAAATAGTGTCTACTACACTGATGTTCAAGATACATTATAACCTTGGAGCTTAGTTTAATTGATTTAATCAACAAGAATATAATTTTATCAAAACAAATAACTCTTTATTTATTTGATCAAAATTACATAAGTTTAGGGCACAAATCCCAACAATCTCCCACTTGACCTAAAGCTTGTGGAGTATTAAAAACATTACAATAATGTAAATACAATAAACTAGGGCATTTAAACCCTTTGTACAATATACTCCCACTTGCCCTAGTTGGGGAAGACTTGTAAACCTAGACTTCTAGGTGACTCTCAAATACTTTAGCCGTGAGAGCTTTTGTAAAAGGATCAGTAACGTTGTGCTCTGAGGCTATCTTTGTGACAATCACGTCTCCTCGATGCACGATCTCCCAGATGAGATGATATTTTCGCTCAATGTGCTTTCCCCTTTTTTGACGTCGGGGTTCCTTTGAATTTTCCACTGCACCACTGTTATCGCAATACAGTGTGATGGGCAAAGTCATATTGGAACAACTTCCAAACTTAGCATGAATTTTCTTAACCAAACGGCCTCTTTAACTGCTTCACAAGCTGCTACATATTCGACCTCCATGGTGGAATCTGCGATGAATAACACTTTATTAATTTCAAATAGTAATTTACAAGCACGAGATTAGGATAAAAATCTCAACAGTCCAACAAGGTTTTATTTCTCATTTCCGATACGCCGTTTTGTTGTGGCGTACCGGGAATCGAGAGTTGGATGTAATTTCGTGTCCTATCATATAGTTTTGGAATTTTAAATCCATGTACTCTCCACCTCGATCTGATCGAAGTGTTTTAATTCTTTTACCCAAATGATTTTCAACTTCAGTCTTGAATTCCTTGAACTTTTCAAGTGCTTCTGACTTATGTTGTATTAGGTAAATATACCCAAATCTAGAATAATCATCTACAAAGGAGATGAAATATTCATAACCTCCTCTGGCCTTAACATTCATCGGACCACAAAGGTCTGAATGTATAAGCTCAAGAGGTTCTTTGGCTCTATAACCTTTTCCACTAAAAGGTCTTTTAGTCATTTTGGCTTCTAGGCAGGATTCACATATAGACAAAGTATTTTCTTCTAACTCATTTAGAAGTCTATTTTTTACCAATCTCTCAATCCTATTGAGATTAATGTTACCCAATCTAAGATGCCAAAGATGAGCATTTTCTTTAGGAGAAATTTTACGTTTCTTAGTTTGTGTTTTCAGTTTTAAATAATTTAGTGTTCAAAACCATTTTGACTGAATTAGGCCTTAAAACATACAACTCATTTTCTAATGAAGCTGAACATATTTCCATACCTTTCTTCTAAATAAACACTTTATTCATTGAGAAAGAAACAGAGATACATTGTCCTATAAGTCAAGAAATTGAAATAAGGTTTCTAGTAAACCATGGTATCACTAATATATTGTCTAACAACATATATTTCTTGCCAAAATACAACTTCATCGTGCCTACTGCTACAGCTGAGACGACTTCACCATTTCCAACCCAGAGCGTTATCTCTCTTTCTCAGAGTCTAACATGTCAGAATCAATTCCCTGAAAAGAAGAGCAAACATGATTAGTGGCGCCTGAATCAAGTATCCATGTAGTTTTATCATTATCTACTAAACAAGCTTCTAAGCAAAGTAAATCATATTTACCTTCATTCTACTTTTCTGCAATGTACTTCGAACAGTTTCGTTTCCAATGCCCGTCTTCGTTGCAGTGAAAACACTTTCCTTTGTCAGCAACTTCTTTGACTTTCTTGCCCTTCTGGGCGGCAGCTTTGTCAACTCGTTTTCCTTTACCAACCTTCTTCATGTTCTTCTTAGAAGAAGATGAAGCCACTGTTTTTTATCCAGAGGTCGAACCTCTATGATAACTCCTACTGGCAACATTTGCCTCACCTTTCGATCCCTAAATTTTCATCAAAGATTGAAAGGCCTGGAGTTCATTCAGAAGGGAGGTAAGATTAAAAATAAGCTTGTTCATAACAACATTACTTCTAAACTGTAGGAAACTATCTGGAAGGGTTTCCAGAATGAAGCTGACCTGGCTCGATTCATCGATGGAAACATCATTCGACTCTGTGATGTTAAAGTGCACCATCATATCCAGGACATGATCCCGAACAGATGTACCCTCTGGCATCCTCGAGTTGAATATGTACTTTAGGGCATTGTGTCGGGCCTGTGTGGACTGTTGTCCAAACATACCCTGCACTGAATCCATGATTTCCGTAGCGGTAATCATGCCCTCGTGCTTCTTGGCTAATATGTCAGACATACTTGCCAGCATGTAAACCATGACCTTATCATTGGCCTTGATCCATCGATCATATGCATCGCGAACATTTTGTGAAGCATTTGAGCCTGGCACCTGAAGACACTCCTCAGTTAGCACAAACTTCAGATCATCCACTACCAATATAGTGTTGAGTTTGTTTTTCCACGTCATCATATTCTCTCCGGTTAAGTTTTCCGCACCCAATAAGGAAATTATAGAGCTAGACATTTTGCTGAAAATTTACAAATAAAACTTGTATAAGTTTCTTGCTATAATTGTCTAATCCAATCATGTTTTAGCTAATTATCAAATGATTCCTAGGTCATTTATAATTTGCAATGATACTCCAAAGGTTTAGAGTGTATGACACCGAAGGGTAATCAAAAACACTCCTCCTCTAGATCAAGACATTCTTGACCAAAATCTAATGTCAGAATAACCCTTATTCTTATAGGCTTTAGTTACCATTATTTGGTCAGGATACATACACTTACTTCTTATGTACCTTGTGAGTGTAACCCTCTTTCTTTAGATACCAGAGTCCCTATCCAATAAAATCCGCCGAAGGGAGGACTAGATTGAAAAACAAACTAAGGAAATCTTTATCCCTTTCGGGTGTGTACTGTGTTTGATCCCCTATGATCAAGTCCTCCGAAGGGATTGTCTGGTCCAGGCCAAACTAGCAGGCTGACCATAGCGATCTCACGGTGTAAACCGACTGAAGAGATCATAGGTTTTTGTTTTCACTAAACCTGCTCTCACTCACTATAAGTACCCTCTCCATTCACCTTCATATTGACTCATATAAACACCATCCGAAGGGGGACGCTCCCGTTTGCGCCAGGAGCCCAAGTATGAGTCTCACGGTGTGAACTTCCCGGAGATAACGTAGGTGGAAAATATGTATCATATACACTTTTCCTCCCACTGGATACTTTAAATCTATTGGAATCTTACTTAGGCTAAACCTGGCTAATGGTTTTACCTAAAGTTATTAATCTAACTCTTATATTGATAATCAATATAACTCTTATATTGATTTTATCCTAAGTTTGCTAATAAAACTCTTTATATTAAGCCTAGGATTTCTAGTTTATTAACCCCTTAATAAACCCACTGACGCTACTATAATTTATAAACTCTCTGATTAAATTTCACTCTCAGGTCAGTTCCGAGGTAGGGGTTTTTCGTTTAAAATCGACTTAAATACCCCACCTGAAGATGTAACTTTCCTTAGACAGAGTTCCTCTTTTAATCATTGTTTATAAATTATGTGGTTCCTAATTCTAATCTAATTAGAACTAGATAACCTAAGGTATATTATTTCCAAGTTCTAAACATTTTAAAACTAATAATTAACCTTAAGTGACATGCATACTATGTTATAGTGCTTGATCATTCATCTCATGAATAATAAGACATACATAGCATAATCATCTCATGAAATATAATGCATGTCAATGTTGTCCATAAATTAATATAACACTTTATATTAATTAATCATGCAAACCATATAATATAACTCTTTATATTATAAATGATCCATGAAAATGCTTAACCTAAGGTGGGATTTCTAAATTAAAAGCATACATTATGCATGGAAATAATTACACAACGATTGCATAATTTTAAATAGCAAAATTAGACAAATTTTGGCACCCTAAAAATAATTTAAATTAATATAATCTAATTATATTAATTAAAATTAAATAAATTAAATATAAATTAATATAAAACATTTTTATATTTATTATATATAATAAATTTTATTTTTTGCCCGTTGCTCCTTCGCGTGAAACGCCTGTGGCGTTGCAACGCTGCGATTTGTCCTCTTCTGTCCATTGAAGCGTGCCTCAGCAGAAGCGTTGCAACGTTGAGGATAGCGTTGCAATGCTATCGTCTTCTCTGCCGCACGCCTGCCGCAGTGTCGTTGCAACGCCATTCACAGAACAACAACTCCAATTCTAATTTCTTGCTCGTTTTCGCTTCGTTCTTCTCAGCAACCACTTTCCCTCGAACGACACGGATTTACAGACTCGATTTACAATTAAAATTGCCCAAAACACCGGGCCCTTACATTGAACGATTCAATGAAAAATTGTAAATCTAAGTGCCAAAATTGAAAACGTCTAAATTGCAAACCGTTCATACATCGCATGCAAAACAGTAAATCCCACCTCGTTCTTGATAAATCTAGAACGTAAATTAAGAACGCAATTGAGCTCTGATACCAATTGAAGGGAATCGAATCCCGCAGCGGAAGCGATTGTGAATCACACGTTTTTAATTTAGTTACATGGATTACATTCAAGAACTAATCTATCTAGATTAAGCATATAAAAACAAGATGGACAACAAGAATTATACCTTTGAAGAAATTTTCTTCAAGTGCTCTTTCTCCCACGATCACGATCTCAGCATTACGATCCCAAACGATCACGAACACTACCACCGGATCTTCTCCGTTGTTCTCTAGGTGAGGGAGGAAGGTGGGTAACCTTTAGGTGAGATGAGATGTTTGTGAGATTGTGAGAGAGATTGTATGTGGAATTCTTCCAACACAACTATATGAGCCTCTAGGGTTTCTCAAGAAGCTAAGCCACCAAATTGCATCTCATGCAATCTTTTATAAGGAAATGGGATGGAAATTACCATCCTATCCTTCCTTCATTCTCACATTAGTATATAGTTTATATGTGAATCTAATTCACATTAAAACTATATATTATATCACAAATATCATATATAAGTAATATAACACCTCATATATTAAATTGAACACTTCAATTTCATTCCTAACTTTATACCCTCAATATTACCATGTTGAGCCAACGGAGGGACCTAATGGACCTACAGTTCATGAGCTCCAATGATGTGAGATTAACTGATCAATCAATATTCATTGATCACAAGTCACTCCACTATAGACTTGTAGCTGCACTCTCCTCCTGTAGATTATATTGTGTCCACTGATATAATCATTACCCATGAGTCGAACCTTCACAGGTTGTTCATAATCACGGTTGGATCAAATTACCGTTTTACCCCTGTGATTACTTCTTTGTTCCTTAAACACCACTGATCCTCTAATGAACAACAAGTCTAAGGTCTTACCATAGACTCATACCCTCAAAGAGGGCGGGGCCCCGTTGTTCAAGACCTGGAGTCAGTTCTTAAGGGAACAACCTATCTAATTCCTTAGTGTAGGAATGAGTGAATTCCATCTTGTAGTCCCCAGCTAACTACAAGGTTCTGTCCCTGAGAAGGTAGGCTTATTGAGTTGGATACAGACCACTCTCAGTCATACTAGTCTAAGGACAAAGCCCTATAAGTAGGAGTTCTTAACTTGCTTAGGATTTAGGTCGAGTCACTAATGACCATCTATAAATTATCAGTCTTACCCTGTTAATGGTGTTATACTGGTTAGACTAATAATTTGTAGTCCGGTCTTATATGAACTCTTCATACAGGATGCCCCCACTCGCATGTCAACTACATGAATGAGTTGGATTACCTCATTTGTACTAATTACAAAGTGGGTCGCATCCATGGTGTTACAAGAATAAGGTTTCCATCCTTATTCTTATACCATAGACCATTTAGGTTATACTCTTGAACATAATCCAAATAGTGTCTACTACACTGATGTTCATGATACATTATAACCTTGGAGCTTAGTTTATTGGATTTATAAATCAAGAATATAATTTTATCAAAACAAATAACTCTTTATTTATTTGATCAAACTTACATAAGTTTAGGGCACAAACCCCAACAATCTCCCACTTGACCTAAAACTTGTGGAGTATTGAAAACATTACAATAATGTAAATACCATAAACTAGGGCATTTAAACCCTTTGTACAATATACTCCCACTTGCCTTAGTTGGGGAATACTTGTAAACCTAGACCTTCTAGGTGACTCTCAAATACTTTAGCCGTGAGAGCTTTCGTAAAAGGATCAACAACGTTGTGCTATGAGGCTATCTTCGTGACAATCACGTCTCCTCGATGCACGATCTCCCGGATGAGATGATATTTCCGCTCAATGTGCTTTCCCCTCTTGTGACTTCGGGGTTCCTTTGAATTTGCCACTACACCACTGTTATCGCAATACAGTGTGATGGACAAAGTCATGTTTGGAACAACTTCCAAATTTAGCATGAATTTCCTTAACCAAACGACCTCTTTAGTTGCTTCACAAGCTGCTACATATTTGGCCTCCCCGATGGAATCTGCGATGCATACTTGCTTGACACTTCGCCATACTACAGCTCCTCCGTTAAGAGTAAATACTGACCCTGATGTAGATTTCCGAGAATATTTATTAGTCTGAAAGTTAGAATCTGGGTATCCTGTAAGGATCAAATCCTTAGCTCCATACACAGGCAGGTAGTTCCTTGTTCTCCGTAGATACTTAAGGATTGTTTTAACCGCTGTCCAGTGTTCAATTCTTGGACTGGATTGATACCTACTAACCATTCCAACTTCAAAACAGATGTCTGGCCTAGTACACAACATGACGTACATTAGGCTCCCAACAGCTGATGCATAAGGATTCTGTCTCATATCCTCAACTCCTTGAGGTGTCTTAGGACACTGTTCCTTAGACAAATGAACTCGATGTCTAAAAGGCAATTAACCCTTTTTGGAGTCTTGCATCTTAAACCTCGACAACACTTTGTCTATGTAAGATGTTTGAGACAAGGCTAGTGTATTATTCTTGCGGTTCTAAACAATCTGGATCTCAAGAACAAACTGTGCATCACCCAAATCTTTCATTTTTCGTAGCTAGCCAATTCTTAATGTCAGTAAGATATCCCATATCATTCCCAATGAGTAGGATATCATCCACATATAGAACTAGGAATGCGACAGAACTATTGATGATTTTCTTGTAGACACAAGGTTCATCATCATTCTAGTCAAAACCATAAGATTTGATTGGCTCATCAAATCTTATATTCCAGGACCCTGAGGCTTGTTTCAGTCCATAGATGGACCTTTTAAGCATGCAAACTTTTTGCTCTTGTCTTGGTTCAATGAACCCTTTGGGTTTGTCCATGTAGTTGTTCTCGTCAAGATTGTCATTCAAAAAGGCTATATTGACATCCATTTGCCATACCTCATAGTCATAATATGCGACAATGGCAAGTAGGATACGGATAGACTTTACCATAGCAACAGGTGAAATGGTTTCCTCATAATCAACCTTTTCAACCTAGGTATAACCCTTTGCTACTAGTCTAGTTTTAAAGGTTTGCACCTTCCCATCTACACCACGTTTTCTCTTGTAGATCCACTTACAACCTATAGGTTTTACCCCATCAGGTTTATCTACAAGATCCCAAACAGAATTGAAGTACATAGACTCCATTTCTTGGTCCATGGCTATAACCCATTTGTCTTTTTCTTTGTTAACCATCGCTTGATTATAAGTCGATGGATCCTCAAAGTCGTCATCTGGTATAACAACTTGGGTTTCAGATAAACCCATGTAGCGGTCAGGTTGTGTCATAACCCTCCCACTATGTCGAGGCATACTCAACTCTTGAGATGGACTCTTTTGACTAGATATGCTAGTATCAACAACTTTTGTTGACGTACTAGTTTTATTAGCAACCTTTGTTATTGTTCCTCTAACTCACTCAACACAATTTTACTTCTTGGTTTGTGGTCCCTTATGTGGTCCTCCTCTAAAAAAGTGACATTTGTCGACACAAAAACCTTATCTTCCTTAGATCATAGAATAAACCACCTCTTGTTTCTTTTAGGTATCCTACGAATAGGCATAATTTTGAACGTGAATCCAACTTCTTTGAATTTGTCACAAGCACATGTGTTGGACAACCCCAAATTCCGAAATGACATAAACTACCTTTACGTACTTTTCAAAGTTCAAAAGGTCTTTTAGAAACACTTTTTGATGGCACATTGTTCAAAATGTACACCGCAGTCTCTACTGCATAACCCCAGAAGGAACTAGGGAGATAAGCATAACTCATCATTGATCGAATCATGTCCAACAAGGTTATATTTTTCCTTTCCGATACACCGCTTTGTTGTGGCGTACCGAGAGTCGAGAGTTGGGATGTAATTACGTGTTCTATCATATAGTTCTAGAATTTTAAATCCATGTACTCTCTACCTCGATTTGATCGAAGTGTTTTAATTCCTTTACCCAATTGATTTTTAACTTTAGTCTTGAATTCCTTGAACTTTTCAAGTGCTTCAGACTTATGTTGTGCTAGGTAAATATGCCAAAATCTAGAATAATCATCTACAAAAGAGATGAAATATTCATAACCTCCTCTAGCTTTAACACTCATCGGATCACAAAGGTCTGAATGTATAAGCTCAATAGGTTCTTTTGCTTTATAACCTTTTCCACTAAAAGGTCTTTTAGTCATTTTGCCTTCTAAGCAGGATTCACATACAGGCAAAGTATTTTCTTCTAACTCATTTAGAAGTTCATTCTTTACCAATCTCTCAATCCTATTTAGATTAATGTGACCGAATCTAATATGCCAAAAATGAGCATTTTCTTTAGGAGAAATTTTACGTTTCTTAGTTTACAAAGTATAGGACAGCAAGATATTAACTTTGAAGATTACTTTTTTCGCGAATTCCTCCTCTAATGATCACGATCTCAACAACAACTCGAACCTTGTGAAGATCCACCACTAGATCTTCTCAGTTGTTCTCTAGGTGAGGGAGGAAGGTGGGTTCTTTAGGATGAGGTAAGGAGATCTTTTGGAATTAGGTTTAGAACTCTTTCCTAACACAATTTGAGAGAATTCTAGGACTTTGTGAAAAAACCTTAACCAAAGTTGCATCTCATGCAACTATTTATAGGGAAATAGGATGGAAATTACCATCCTATCCCTCCTTCATTCTCTCATTAGTATATAGTTAATATGTGAATCTAATTCACATTAAAACCATATATTATATCAATTATATCACATATAATTGATATAACACCTCATATAAGAAATTGAACACTTCAATCTCATTCCTAACTTTATACCCTCAATATTACCATGTTGAGCCAACGGAGGGACCTAATGTACCTACAGTTCATGAGCTCCAATGATGTGAGATTAACTTATCAAACTCTTTGATCCAGTTAATCAATATTCATTAACTACAAGTCACTCAACTATAGACTTGTAGATGCACTCTCCTCACTGTAGAGTATATTGTGTCCATTGATATAATCATTACCCATGAGTCGACCCTTCACTGATTGTTCGTAATCACAGTTGGGTCAAATTACCGTTTTACCCCTATGATTACCTCTTTGTTCCTTAATCACCACTGATCCTCTAATGATCAACAAGTCTATGGTCCTACCATAAACTCATGCACTCTTAAGCCAGTTTAGAGGGCGGGACCCCGTTGTTCAAGACATGGACTCAGTTCTTAAGGGAACAACCTATCTAATTCCTTTTTATAGTATAAAAAATACTATAAAAAATTCATTTTCAAATGCATAATTTTAATGTTATGAAAACTTGCGATAGCGTTAAGAAAAAACGTTGTGATTGCTCTTTAATAGAGTTTTTTATGGTATTGAAAAAATGCTATAAATATATATTATATTGGTTTTAAGACACTTTATTATAGTCGGTGTTATTTAATGTTCCTCACTTTTCATTGCGTTGAAAAGTCCATTTTTAATTGCATCATTTTAACGTTATAGAAACTTTTTATAACATTAGTAAAAGCTATGATTGATTTTATAGCACTAAAAATACTATAAAATTATATCATAGTGCTTTTAGCCTTATATTTGTGGTAGCCAAGTTATCGTAAGTAACTTTTAATTGCATTTTTTTTTTTTGTATTTATTTCATCAATTCTTAGTAGTATTATATAATTTAATATTGTTAAATAACTATCAAACTATATCAAATAAGATTGTTTAGTTCACTTTAACTTTTGTACTAATTTAATTACACAAAACTAAAAACTTAAAAATTATATAATTAAATCCGTACAAGGAACAATTCACATTAAGTTGTTGAAGAGTTTCAACACTGTGATTCTTCAATTACTACACTACTATATAGATATTAATAACCATTATTTTTTTTTTTTTGGGTGGGATATTCATTGTCTTCAAATTACATTATAGTTAATGAAAAAGTTAAAAAAAATAAAATAATCTCTCTAGTTTCTTTAGGTTGCATCCTTTAGCTTTCACATCCAACTCCTCTCTTTTATATCTCTATTTTTAACCAAACACATTAATTTATTAAAGAAGGGAAATTCCTTGAGTTATAGAAGAAAAAATATTATAGAGTAAATTAAATTGACAATCCAATCTGGAAAATATTTTAGTCCACAACATTGGAAGGCTAGATACACCTTATGGAGCTAATCATCGGCTAGACAAGTAAAACGTTGTCGAACATGCTTAGTTTAATTGGAAGGAAATCTTTCTGAAACATCTTTACATCATAGATAACATTTTGAACTTCAATAGTCATATTCCACCAATTATTTTAATATTGAAACAATTGATAAAAAGTTTGAGAGAATCTGTTTACGCGAAAAACCTAACCTCTGTGATAAACATAAACCTTCTAGCACAACACATACTTCAGAATAAACTAGTGAGACAAAAATATTTTTGCTATTTTCCATAAGCAGCCACAAGCCTACCATCTGGATACCTTTTCGCAACCATATTCCTATTAAATCACTATGTTCATTACACGGTGCATCTACAAAAATATTGACCCACCCACCAACTCCTTGTTGAACATCATGATAGATCTTAATAGAGCAATCTTGATGAATACCACAATTAATTCTTTGATATTCCTACAAATATCTCACAATCCAACTTCTTTTAAATGTTGGTTGGATTGAGTTATTAAAACAAAAGCTATTTCGTTCCTTCCAAATAACCCAAGCATTGACGCACAAAGTCACAACTTGGTCAGTGTTCAAATTGTGTAGAGCAACTAACCATCTATCTTTAATGCATCTAAGAATATCTAAACCAAGTTTTGATCCAGGTAATAAAATATCCCATATCTCCCTTGCCCTTGTGCACCTGAACAAAGCATGGTCAGTAGTCTCTGAGTGTTCTCTGAAGGGATCGAATCTCGAAGCGGAAGCGATTGTTCATCGCGTGTTTATGATTTTGTTACATAGATCTTAATACAAGAACGAAATCTAAGATTAAACATGCTTTACAAAGTATAGAACAACAATATATTACCTTTGAGGATTACTTTCTTCGCGAATTCCTCCTCCAATGATCACGACCTCAGCAACAACCCGAACGTTGTGAAGATCCACCACTAGATCTTTCCGTTGTTCTCTAGGTGAGGGAGGAAGGTGGGTTCCTTTAGGATGAGGTAAAGAGATCTTTTGGAATTATGTTTGGAACTCTTTTCCAATACAATTTGAGAGAATTCTAGGGTTTTATGAAAATACCTTAACCAAAGTTGCATCTCATGCAACTATTTATAGGAAAATAGGATGGAAATTACCATCATATCCCTCCTTCATTTTCTCATTAGTATATAGTTAATATGTGAATCTAATTCACATTAAAACCATATATTACATCAATTATATCACGTATAATTGATATAATACCTCATATATGAAATTGAACACTTCAATCTCATTCCTAACTTTATACCCTCAATATTACCATGTTGAGCCAACAGAGGGACCTAATAGACCTACAGTTCATGAGCTCCAATGATGTGAGATTAACTGTTCAAACTCTTTGATCAATTAATCAATATTCATTAACTACAAGTCACTACACTATAGACTTGTAGTTGCACTCTTCTCACTGTAGAGTATATTGTGTCCATTAATATAATCATTACCCATGAGTCGACCCTTCACCGATTGTTCGTAATCACAGTTGAGTCAAATTACCGTTTTACCCTTGTGATTACCTTTTTGTTCCTTAAGCACCAATGATCCTCTAATGAACAACAAGTCTATGGTCCTACCATAAACTCATACCCTCTTAAGTCAGTTTAGAGGTCGGAGCCCTGTTGTTCAAGACTTGGACTCAGTTCTTAAGGGAACAACCTATCTAATTCCTTAGTATAGGAATGAGTGAATTTCATCTTGCATAGTTAAGTCCTCAACTACCTACGAGGTTCTGTCCCTGAAAAAGTAGGGTTATTGAGTCGGCTACATGCAACTCTCACCCATACTAGTCTAAGGACAAACCCCTATAAGCAAGAGTTCTTAACTTGCTCAGGATTCAGGTCGAGTCACTAATGACCGTCTATAAATTATCAGTCTTATCCGGTTAACGGCGTTATGTTGGCCAGACTAATAATTTGCAGTCCTGTCTTGTATGAACTCTTCATATAGGATGCCCCCACTCGCATGTCATCCACATGAATGATTTGGATTACCTCATTTGTACTAATTACAAAGTGGGTCGCATCCATGGTGTTACCAAAATAAGGTTTCCAATCTTATTCTTATACCATAGACCATTTAGGTTATACTCTTGAACACAATCCAAATAGTGTCTACTACACTGATGTTCAAGATATATTATAACCTTGGAGCTTAATTTATTTGATTTATAAAGCGAGAATATAATTTTATCAAAACAAATAACTCTTTATTTATTTGATCAAAATTTTAGGGCACATATCCCAACATTCTCTACATGCAAGAAAATTAACTGACACCTTTAAGCCCGTTGAATACAAATTAACACCTATTGGAATATAATTATGAAATGATTTACAAATAAAACTTAATTTTTTTAAGGAATATTTGCCTTCTATAAAACCTTCTACCAATGTTTATACCAATTGGCATTTGAAGAAACTTGCAAATCCTGTAAGAACATAAAGGATTTATAACCACTTTTAACATGGTATTGACCTTGCTTATCAAAATGTCAAATCCATCGATTTGGTAATCCTGTGAGTGAATGTATTTTGTTGGAAATAGCCTATACATTTGACGGACAAAAGACTTGTTTTAGTTTAGAAACATCCCGTTGCCCAGATGGTGTTATAAATTTTAACACCAACATATCAATTCCAACCATAGAAACCATATTAGAACTTTCAAAGACTAAGGTCTAGAAATCCAATGACGCTTAAAAATCCTAATAGATTTTTCATCCTAATCTTTAATGTCAACCATTATTTTGTTTCAAAAATTCATGCCTCACATAAAACTTTTCTAGAAGTATGAAGAAGATGAGGGAATGTAGGTTTTGTTAATAACCTCTGTAGTTGGAAAATGGTTGTGTTTCTAGCACCTTTGACAACACGACATTTGGATTATTTAAATTCCTCCAAACATGCATTGCCATTAGAACTTGATTAAACCCTTGAAGGTCCCTAAAATTTAAACCCCAGATCTCATTTGGTTTACATAATTTATTCCAACTTTCATCTAATGGATTTTCTTATTCTATTCTATTGATACCCACTAGAATTTAGTCATCAACCTCATTATTTGAAAACATAAGGATTTAGGTAACCTTAGACAACTCATAGTATAAGTGGGAGAGTGACCTAGACAACACTCTTGAGTAACACTTCTTTGGCTCCCCTAAAAGTAATTTACCTTTCTATCCTTGTAGCACTTTCCTAATTCTATCATTTCGAGACGTAAAGTCCGCTACCATACTTCTAGTGAATGAAGAAGGAAGACCCAAGTACAAAACTAGATAGTGTACGATTCTCATCGACAAGATTTGATACATAAACTCCTTGCTTTGCCCAATAGCATTTGGGGTAAAACACATTGCTAATTTATTTAGATTCATGCAGTGGCCAAAAGCTTTTTCTTAATAATGATGGATCAATTTTAAAAACCCAAATTCCAAGGTATTAACATTTATGAAAATAAAATTAACTATCATTCGTAAGGAAAATGTGTGTAAACCTTGGACTCTATTTTGAAATAGCCAACCAACCCTGAAAATTGTCATCTATTAGTTTCCTTAGTGATCATTGGAGAGAGGCCTTCAACACATGAAAGAAAAAGATACGAGAATAATGGATTCCCTTGTTGTATTTCTATCATCCATTTGAGCCAGTTCTTTCATGCCCTTCGTTTTAGTAAATTTCTCTTCCTGTAATACTCTGTCTAGATCACTCTCGATTGAATTTATCAATTTCGATAAGCCTCCTTTAACATCCCTCTTAGTATTCTAATCTCACTCTCTTTTTTTTAATATATAAGAAACAGAGAGAAATAGATTTAAAAAGGGCAGAAAAGAACATCCTAAAGATCGGGGGTAGAGAAAACCCTCCCAGACAACTACTTGGCAAACGCTTTAATTTCTAATCACTACTAATCATTGGGAAGCTATAGGTACAAAACAATTTAGAATGTAGAGAGGCCTATTAGGAAGCCGTCAATATTACAAAAAGAATCAAGATAAGGAACTTATTTGTGTATCATTTCTTTCCAACCATAAGTGCCACGAAAGAGCTATAGAGGCATAACTGTCCAAGATCTTGGCTTTGCCCGACAAATTTCAATCATTTAGGCTTTTAAAGAAGCAATCATTTATCTTTCAAGATAAACCCATTAAAATCTTAAGCTTCCCCAAAATACATACCTAAGCCTTTGTTGCGAAAGAGCAATGAAGGAATGGGTGATCATTGTTTTCAACCCCCTCAAGCAAAATTTACACCCTGAAGGAGATAAAGCCAGAGATCTAAACTTTGACCAATGGAAGCAAGTTATCAATGTTCATATTTTTAAAGATGGCAGATCAAAGTACCTTTTCTTAGGGTGCACTTGCTCTTCCAAACCAAATTGATGATGGCAAATTTAACGTTAGACGAGGTGGGGGAGAGATTAAAAAGCCTGACCTCGTAGTATAGGTACCAGAACCCTCAAGAAACCAAGCTAACCGATTGTCCTCCTCATTAAGGAAGACCATATTCAACTTCTCAATGAGTTCCATCGAATTATCAATCTCTCTATCAAAGAGAACTCGCTTAAGGCTCTAATTCTAAGATTGATCTGAATTATCCCAACAATATAATCTGTAATGAAGAATCTGTAATGAAGACATCCTTTTGAATACGAGGTTGTTAAAAACAAGGAAAACAGTAGATAAACCAAAGAGTCGAAGAAGAAAGATTGACATACAGATTTACGTGGTTCACTCATCCACAGGTAGATAACAGATTCAAGGAATTTTTACAAACATGAATATCAAGAAAACGAGAGTAGAGAGAAGCTTGGTCAATCCGAATACCCTCTCAAAATCAAATTTGATTTCCTATACCCACTTTAAATGTAGAAAAACTATCAAAGAAAAGCAAGTTTTTGGCAATATCCACCCAAGGCCTATTCCCTTTTTTCTTCATAATTTTTTTTGCTATCCACCCATGAAAGCTCACACCATAAATACTAGCAATAACCTTTTTCTAGAGAGGGATACCAACTTCAGTAAATCTCTATATCCATTTAGTAAGCAAGAAAGTGTTTCGTTTGGTGAGAGAGCTAAGTCTTACTCCTCCACGAACAATGAACAAAGCAATACACTCAGAATTCACTAGCTTTCGACCAGGCTTATACGAACCCAACGTTCAAAATGAAGTCTTTAACGATCTTTTTCATAGACTTAGTTACATTCTTTGATGCCCTTAGAAAAGAGAAATGATATATAGGCAGGCTGTTAAGAACTGATTATGCGAGGGTAAGCCTCCCCCCTTATAAGAGAAGACTCTCCAAGTCTTAGTGCTCAACAAGAGCAACTACGATAATTGGAGCATCAAGATGAAGACTCTCCTTGGATCGCAAGATGTATGGGAGGTAGTAGAGAAAGGGCACTCCGAGTCAGAGAATGATGGTAATCTTTCTCAAATACAAAGGGATAGTTTGAGAGACTCAAGAAAGAGAGACAGGAAGGCTCTCTATCTAATCTATCAAGGATTATATGACGATGCTTTTGAGAAGATTTCAGAAGCAAAGACGACGAAAGAAGCATGGGAGAAACTTCAAATATCGTACAAGGGAGCAGATCTAGTAAAAAAGGTACGTCTTCAAACTCTAAGAGCTGAGTTTGAAACTTTTCATATGAAAGAAGGGGAAGTCATCTCCGATTACTTCTTTAGAGTTTTAACAGTCACCAATCAACTTAAGAGAAATTGTGAAAAGCTTGATGATGTAAAATTTATGGAGAAAATTCTAATATCATTAGATCCAAAGTTTGAACATATTGTTGCCATAATCGAAGAAACAAAAGACTTAGAGGCTATGACCATTGAGCAACTCTTGGGTTCGTTGCAAGCATATGAAGAAAAGAAAAAGAAGAAGGAAGGAATCGTAGATCAATTACTCAAGGTACAAGTTGACTCAACTACTGGAGAAATCAGTCATAATGGTAGAAGCCAACGAGGATGAGGTAATAGTTGACATCGAGGACGAGGAAGAGGTCATGGAAAAGGACAAGGACGAGGTTGGAGGCCCTATGATGGCAACAACAACTTTCAAAATAGAGAAAACTCAACAAGAGGTCATGAGCAAGGCAACTCAAGATCAAGGTACGATAAGTCAAATATTAAATGCTACAATTGCCAGAAATATGGTCACTATGCCTCTGAATGTAGAGCTGCTAGCAACAATAAAGTTAAAGAGGGGGCAAACTACATTGAAGAAAGAGATCAAGAATGTGGCACCTTATTGATGGGTTGCACGGATAACGAATGGAACAAAGATAATAGTTGGAGACAACATGTTGAAGACTACAACTTGTTTTCGTACTTTGAAGAAGATAACATGGAACATGCAAGGATAGAGCAAATAAGAGAGGAGACTTCTACTCCAGAAGCTTCACCAACTATAAGTTCCCAAGAGGATGAAAGTTCAAGTGAAGGATTTCACCACTTCAGAAGCTTACATGAACTTTATGAGGTAACTACAAATCAAGATAATCTTACTCTCTTTTGTCTGTTTGCCGATTGTGAGCCCATAAACTTCCAAGAAGCTGTGAAAAACAAAAATTGGAAAAGCGCGATGGATGAAGAGATCGAGGCGATCGAGAAGAACGACACATGGGAGCTAGTCTCACTCCCAAAAGGGCATAAGGCAATTGGTGTGAAATGGGTTTACAAAGCCAAAAAGAATGATAGAGGAGAAGTCGAAAGATATAAGGCAATGCTAGTGGCAAAAGGTTATAGTCAAAGAGCGGATATCGACTATGATGAGATATTTTCTCCTGTTGCTCGACTAGAAACAGTTAGATTAATAATTTCATTAGCAGCTAAAAACAATTGGAGAATTCATCAAATGGATGTTAAATCTGCTTTCCTTAATGAGGTCCTTGAGGAAAAAGTCTACATTGAACAACCTCAAGGTTATGAAGTTGAGGGAAAAGAAGACAGTTTTGAAGCTGAAAAGGCCCTCTATGGATTGAAACAAGCTCCAAGAGCTTGGAATTCCCAAATAGACAAGTACTTACACGAGAGCAATTTTATCAAGTGTCCATATGAGCATGCACTTTACATCAAAGCCCAAAATAATGATGTATTGATTGTGTGTGCTTGCATGTAGATGACTTGATCTTTACAGACAATAATCCGAGTATGTTCAACATGTTTAAGGAAGAGAGGACGAACGAGTTTGAGATGACAGACATCGGACTCATGTCTTACTACCTCGGCATTGAAGTAAAACAAGAAGATAAAGACATCTTAATCACCCAAGAAGGCTATGGTAAGGAGGTGATCAAGAAGTTCAGAATGAATGATTCTAATCCGGTCAACACACCCATGGAATGTGGAATCAAACTATCAAATCATGAGGAAGGAGAAAAAGTAGATCCAACACTTTTTAAAAGCTTAGTTGGGAGTTTGTGGTATTTGACATGCACAAGGACTGATATTCTCTATCCAGTTGGAGTTGTCACTCGCTATTAGAGAAACCGACAACCACACATTTGAAGGCAGCAAAAAGAATTCTTCGGTACATCAAAGGTACAATAAATTATGGTTTGTACTATTCTATTTCTGATGATTATAAGCTTGTGGGATACAGTGATAGTGATTGGAGTTGAGATATGGATGACCGTAAGAGCATGATTGGTTTTGTGTTCTATATAGGAGACATTGCTTTCACATTACAACATGTGAAGCAGAATATGTAGCTGCTACCTCATGTGTTTGCCATGCAGTTTGGCTAAGAAATCTGCTAAAGGAGTTAGGTTTGTCACAAAAGGAGCAGACGAAGATTTTTGTTGACAACAAGTCAGCAATTGCTTTGGGTAAAAATCCAGTTTTTCACGATTGGAGCAAGTTCATTGATATGCGTTACCATTATATTAGAGAGTGCATTTCAAGAAAGGATGTGCATTTGGAGTACGTGAAGACTTATAATCAAGTAGCTGATATCTTCACCAAGCCACTTAAAAAAGAAGACTTCACAAGGTTGAGAGGTTTTGCTTGGAGTAACAAAATCAAGTTTAAGAGAGAATGTTGAAATATAAACTTGATTTTAGGTCATTAGTATTTTGGCCTAGTCTAAAAAAAAGCCCAATTTCTAGAAACCTTTTAAGCGCTAGAGTATTCTAGAGAAATCTCTTTTTAAAGATGTTTTAAAGTATGTTGTAGAATTCTCTAGAATGTAGAATATTCTAGAGGGCCCTTTGTAATCTCTAGATTGTATGAGTTGGCAAAACCATAGCCATTAGTTTAGGGGATGCAACTAGTATAAATAGGGGTGATATCCTAGAGTTTTTATCAAGAAAAATAAAGCCAAAGAGCTAGAAGTGAGCAATAATACAAGTAGCCTCTTCTTCAAAATCTATGTTCTAATGTCTAACCTCCAATCTCCAAAGTTCATTTTCCAATAAACCCAACCTCTATTCTTGCATAAAAACCCAACCAATTCTTCTGTTGGACATTTCGATGAAGGTTTATGAGGTTGAAAATGATTTATGACAAGGGATACTTGAAGTTGTTCCTGAAGTAATTCATGTGATGGAATCAAAATTTCTAAAGCGCAGCGGATGCAATTGGATCATTTAAACTCGTTTTTGAATTTGAAACCCAAAATATCAATACATTAGCAAAACAATCGATAAGCAAAGAAAACATGCATAATATTCAAGAATATTCTAGAAGTAGAATATAAACTAAAAGGATTTAGAAATCCCTACCTTTTGGCTTCTAGAAATTCTACAGTAGCAAAACCTTTTATACTTGGTTTTATGTGAAGTACAGAGAACTTCAAACAGAACACAACCAGTTGGTAAGCTCCCCATTCTCTGAATTTTATGAGATTTCGATTTTGGGATTGAATCTCAATCTTTTGGGAATTGATAATTTTAGAGAGGAATTTTTTAGAGAATTATTGAGAGCATGGCAATTCAATCTCTCGATTAACCCTAACTCTTATCTTCTTTATCGAATAACAAAGTAGGAGTTGAGAGCGTGAGAGTAAAAATTGTGGGGATGATTCCACAATTTTTTACATATTATATTTAATAATATAATATTAATTTAATTAAAAATAAATAATTATTTTAATAATTAATTAAATCTAATTTAACTAATTCATTCATTTAATCATGTTTAAATGAATATCTCTCACACAACCTATAGTTTTGATTTAATTAAATGTAACTAAATTAAATGATTAATTAATTAATTAATTTCTAAATTAAATATCATATCTAAATATTCTCTCATAATCTATAGTTTTAATGTACATCTTATGTGCATTAAATTTAATCTATAGTTTTAATGTGAATCTAATTCACACTAAAATAATATTTGAACTACTTCAAATATTTATTTATCTCATAAATTAGTTTTGAATCATATTCAAAATTAAATCTATATTATAAAGTATTAATCAACATGAAAGCTTTACCTACATTATAATAATTCCCTAACTGAATTTGAACATTTCAAATTACGATAAAGATCAAATAACTTTAACACGCTTTACGAGCTAGGAAGTGGACCTAATGGACCTATAGATCAGAAGCTCCAACGATACATTAATAATTGGCTAATCTCATTAACCAGTTAATCAACATTCGTTAACTGCGGGTGCATTCCACTATAGACCCGCAGTTGCGCTCTTCTCACTGCATATATTTTTCTGTGTCCACGGATGAAGATCAATAACAACAAGTTGATCCTTCATGAGTGTCCATAACACCAGCTGGGTCAAGATACAATTTTACACTTGGATTACATCTATGACCTTAAGTACCAGTGCTCCTTTAATGAACAACTTGTTTATGGTCCAACCATTAAACAAAAATGCCTCTCGGGCCAATGAGAGAGTAGGGGCTCATTGTTCATGTCTCGGAGACATCACTTAAGAGAACATTCATGTACTTACTTTAAGACGGGAAGAGGTGAATTTTACTTGTAAAGTTAAGCGTTCATAGCTATCCAGGCGATTTTGTCCCGAATAAGGTAGGCTTATTAAGTTGACGTCTCGAACCACTCTCATTCATACTAGTCAAAGGACAACCCTTCGCAGACAAGAATTCGTAACTTGCTCAAAACTAAGATCAAGCTTCCTAGATTCACATAGGACACCCCAACGTGCATGTCACCTACACGAACGTGTTGGATCATTGAGTTTGAATCAAATACAAAGTGGGTCATATCTACAGTGTCACCAGGATAACGTACCCAATATCATCCCTATACTATAGACCCTTTAGGCAATTTCTTGAACTTTGATCCACGTATGCCTCAACATACAACTCAAGACACATAACACAACCTAGAATGTTTCTTTATTGAATTTAGGGTTATTTTAAGGCAAAGTGCATAAAATTCAACAACATTTTATTGAAAAATAACAATAATATTTTATTTATAAAATTAGAACAAATTACAAATTTACAAACTACGAATTTTAGAGCATAAAATACAACAAACTCCCACTTGAACTAAAACTCTATTCTAGTGGGGTACCTATAATCTAAAACAATGGGTTACAAAAAATACAATAAACTAAGGTATCCTTATACCCATTACATATCTCTCACTTGCCCTAGATTACACTATGTACATATCTCGTAGACGTATACTCTCTAGATGACCCTTAAACATTTTAGTCGTGAGAGTCTTCGTAAAGGGATAAAAAATGTTATGCTCCGAAGCGATCTTCGTAACAATCACGTCTTCTCATGCACTATCTATCGAATGAGATGATAGTTCCTCTTGACGTGCTTTCTACATTTGTGATTGTGAGGTTCTTTTGAATTCGTCACAGTATAAGGTGATAGGTAATTTCATATTTAGAACAACTTCCAAATCAATTAAGAACTTCCTGAGCCAAACATCTTTTTTAGCTGTTTCACAAGAACAACATACTCAACCTCCATCGTAGAGTCTGTTATGCATCCTTACTTGATACTTCGCCAAACTGTAGCTCTCATGTTAAAGGTGAACATTTATCCCGACGTTGATTTTCTAGAATCCTTATTAGTCTAAAAAACAAAGTCAGTGTATTCTGTAAGAATTAAATCCTTAGCTCCATACACTAGCATATAGTTCCTCGTTCTTCTAAGACACTTGAGGATAGTGCCTACTTAAAATTTTCACAACATAATAAATGTCAAGCCTGGTGCACAACATAACATACATTAGGCTACCTATTGTAGAGGCATAAAGAATACATCTCATATCCTCAACTTTTTGATGTGTCTTAGGAGACTGTTCCTTAGACAAATGAACTTCATGCCTGAAAGGTAGTAAATCCTTCTTGGAGCTCTGCATCAAATATCGTACCAATATTTTGTCAATATAGGATGCTTGAGATAGAACTAACATTCTTTCTCTTGTGATTCCTTACAATGAATCTCGAGAACATACTGCACCTCTCCCAAATCTTTCATTTGGAATTGGGTTGCCAACCATTTCTTTATGTCATATAAGAATCCTACATCATTCTTAATGAGTAGGATATTGTCGACATAAAGTACCAAGATAGCTATTTTACTGATGATTATATTTTCTTGTATACACAAGGTTCTTCAACCTTTTGATCAAAACCAAAAGACTTGATCACAGTATCAAATCTTATATTCCAAGATCTGGAAGTTTGCTTTAACCCATAAATGAATCGATTAAACTTACAAACTTTTTTCTCCTATTCTTTAACTATGAACCCTTCGGGTTGAGACATATATAGATGTTCTCTTCAAGATTGTTATTAAAAAAAGTAGCTTTGACATCCATTTCCCAAATTTCATAATCATAAAACGTGACGATGGACAAGAGAATCCTAATAGATTTCAAGACTGAGAAATGGGAGGAGTAGAGTTGCAGCAGTCTTGACATCTATTACCCAAAGGGAAGGGTCAAAGCCTTTTTTTATAACTATTTTCTTTTTCTTTTTTTAATTTTTTTATAAATATGCTTATAAACACACTACTTTGTTTTATTACCTACTTTTTATGGATGTTTTCAAAACTGAGGCCAAATTTTTTAAAATAAAAAAGTTTTTAAAACCTAGTTTTTGGTTTTAAATTTTGGCTAAGAATTCAAAATTTTCCCTTACAAAAGAATTATTGGAAAAGAATTGTGTTAAAATAAATACAAATTTCAAAAATTATAAACCAAAAATCAAATTATTATCATCAACCCCTTAGCAATTAAATTGATAATTTAGGAAGTGAAAGAAGCCTTTTTATCTTTTTTATTTTTTTTTCGAGATGTGATGGTACATCTGTATTTAATTACAATTACATATTTTGGAATTAGGTTTTGTTTTTAACTTGTATTTTATGTTTGGTTGGTTGGATTGATTTCAGCAAAAATTGAAAAAAAAAATAGTCTAGGAAACATCCAACAATGTTTGAATTGCCTAGATTAAAACTTTAGGGATTTTATTTCTACATGAATTATATTAGGATTGTTTACATGGTAACGAAAGAACAAAGAACAAAAATATGGGAGAAATTGTATGAAGAAATTGTAGGGAAATAACTGACCAACACTTACCTACTAACTTATATAAGTGGCATGGATTAGAGAGATTTTTAAATAGATTATTAATTATCTACTAAAATCATAATTAAAGTATCATTTTATGATCTAATGTTGCATTAAACAGATCACTTAACTTGTTAAATTACTTTATTTAAGTTGCTATATTATTTGGATTCTAACCTTTTGTTTTTTTTTTAATTAATATTATTTCTCACTTTCAAACTTTCTCTCTATCCAAAGTTTTTGGGGGATTTTAGAAATTGATTGTCCGGGAATCAATTTTCCAATTTCACTTTAAAAGCTTTGACGACCCTTCTCCTTCTCTAACTTTTTTTTTTTCTTTTTCAAATTCTTTTGTCCCTCTTTGTTATATTAACATTTTTTTTTTATCTCCCAAATTTTTGCCTGTAATTTCTTACTTTTTTTTTCTCAAGTTTTTTTATCTCCAATTTTGTTTTCTCTTTATAGTTTTTTTATTTCTTCCTTTCATTGTTTCTATTTGTTTAAGCCTATTTTTCACTCCCCATCCCTTTTTCGCTGGCTGATAAAATTTTGCAAATCCATAGTTTTAGATTAATTTTTTGTTAGTTGTTCATGGAGGTCGAGGCTGCATAAAGGAAGATTCCAATGGCAATTTTGGTGAAGGTTAATATTATGATTGATTTATTATTATTATTATTATTATTTATACTTTAATTTATTCCCAATTTTGGTGAAGAAAGCTCTCCTCATCTATACTCTTTCTTCTTTCACTACTTCCACACAATCCAATTCCAACACTTTCTTCCCTTTCTTTCTTCACTGTTAAACACTCTCTCTCTTTCCCCCCACATATATTAATGCTAAAATATTTCTTAATCCATTCTTTGGGCCAAAGGATGAAATTAAAAACTATCAAAATTGATCCATTTCTCTTTCCTTTTTTGTAATCCCTTATTCTTAAATATTGTTGAATAAAAACACAACATATACTTTAGGATGTTTTCAAAATCGTAGCTAAGTTTTGAAAATTAAAAAAAATATATATGTTTTTTAAGAAATTAAACTAAGAATCCAAATGTTTCCTTAAGAGAGAGATAAAACCTGTTGAGAACAAAATGTGAAAAAATAAACACAATTTTAAAAAATCAAACATTAAATTGTTATCAAATGGAGTTTTTCTATCTCTTAAATCACCAATCAAACTAAAAGGTTAAACTTATAGTTTGGGGGGCAAATTTAATTATATCAACATAGTCTAACACTCCCCCTCACTTGTGGCCTTGAAAATTTGATGAAAAGTCAAACAAGTGGAATCAATATATATAGGGAGAAAACTGACTTTTCAGGCGTTTAAACACAGGACCTTCTGGACCACCTGCTCTGATAGCATATTAAATCACCAATCAAACTAAAAGTTTAAGCTTATAGTTTGGGATAAATTTAATTATATCAGCATAGTCTAACACTATCAAATGAAGTTTAACAACTCAATTCATAGGTTAGAAAGTGAAAAAGACTTGCTAGAGGGAGCATAACTTAGGGTTTGTTTGGGGCACAAGTTATAATAACATGTGAAATACTCTACACCCCAGACACAAACTATTATAACTCTCAAATTATACTACTCTGCATTTTAAATAATATTATATGATTTAACATATTATAATAACTCACAGACTATTATAACTCTCTGTTATTATAACCCACTCGACACCCCAAACAACTGCTTAGTGATAAATTAGCATGTACTCTCGACTAAGATAAGATGTTAGAGGTTCAAATCTCCCAATTCTCCAATGTTGTTGAACTAAAAAGAAGTGAAGATATTTTGACACTTTTTTACTTGATCTCGACTATTTGCGCCCAGTGGCGCCATTTTTTTTATACGGATGTGATAAGGTATATTTGTATTAATTACTTAGGCTCTGTTCGGTAACCCTTCGATTTTTTATTTTTGATTTTTGAAAATTTTGCTTATTTTTTCATCATTTTTCTATCATATTTTTCACCTTTAAAACCTTTAAGTTCTTGGTCAAATTTCAAAAAAAAAAAAAGTTTTTGGAACTATTTTTTAGTTTTCAAAATTTGGGATGGTTTTTGATGACATATATAAAAGTGGATAATAAAAAAAATAAACTCATATGTGAAAGTAGTATTTATAGGTCTAATTTTTTAAAATTAAAAATAATAAATTATCAAAGGGAGTCTTTAGTCTTTTATTTTGGATTTGAGTTCTGTCATTATTAACCATGCTGCTTTAATTGGTATTTTATGTTTTTTAATGCATATATATAAGTGGTATTTTATGTTGGTTGCTTCCTAAGTGTATAGTATTGATTCTTAACAATATTGTTGTATTGCATGGATTAAAATCTTTTGGTTTATAATTGTTACATTAAGTTTGGATTGCCTACGTTACATTGTTAAACTTTAGGTTTTTTTGAAGTTTATTTAGGATTTATATGGATTGGAAATATTTAGGAAAAGAAAATAACTTCCTCTCTTAGAATGGCCTTTTTTCTACTTTAGATTTGTGTCAGTTAAGAGTTAATCATCCATTAATTTTAACGAAAAAATAAACACTAAATTGAAAAAAAAAAACTCAAATATTAGGAAATAAATTGTAGGATTTTTTTTTATAAGCAGAATTGTATCAATAAAAAACACTAAACTAAACTAACAAAGTGTATCAATTTAAATACTAAACTAATAATTATAGCAATATTGGGGATTGAAAACATTTGTTTACACATACACAAACGTATGATTATGTCAATTAAACCCTCATACTTTTATAATTAATGAATCAATTTAGACCATCTATTTTAAATAATAAACGATTGTCAAATGTCTAAGTTTTTTTATCCTATGAAAAAAATTTCCTTTAAGAAAAAGCAAATCGTCGGTGTTAATACTAATAAAAATCATAAACAAAAGGAAGCAAACCTTGACCAAAGGAAGCAAATCGTGGGTGTTAATACTAATAAAAATCATAGACCAAAGGAAAACATTTACCTTCTTAGGCATTTACTCTTCCAAATAAAATTGGTGAGGGCGAGGTTAACCTTAAACAGGGTAGGTAAGAGATTTAAAAAGGCATACCTCATAATATAAATACAAGAACCCTAAAGAGACCATATGGACAGATCAAACTCCTCATTAAGGAAGACCATATTCAACTTCTCAATGAGTTCCATTCAATTATCAGACTCTTTATCAAAGAGAGCTTGCCTATGGCTCAAATTCCAAGACTGATCTGAACTATCCAAACCATATAATCTACAAGGGAGGCACCCTTTTGAATATGCGATAGATATCAAGAAAATGGGAATGAAGAGAAGTTTGGTTAATCGAGATATCCTCCCAAAAGTAAATTTTATTGCCTATTATTAGACTATGTGATATAATTAAATTTACCCCAAACTCTCAGCTTAAACTTTTAGTTTGATTGGTGATTTAAGATAGTATCAGAGCAAGTGGGTTCAGGAGGTCCTCTTAAGCTTTTAGTTTGATTGGTGACTTAAGCTGAGCGTTTGGAGTAAATTTAATTATATCACATAGTCTAACACCTATACCAACTTTAAATCTAGCAAACCGATCAAAGAAACACAAGTTTTTGACAATATCCACCCAAGGCATGTTCCCTTTTTTTCTTCTTAGTTTCTTTCGTCATCCACCAATGAGGGTTCACACCATAAATACTAGCAATAGCCTTTTCCTACAGAGGGTTGCCAACTTGAGTAAATCTTCACATCCATCTAATAAGTAAGAAAGTATTTTGATGGGTGAGAGAGCCAACTCCTAATCCTCCATGAACAATGGGCAGAGCAACACACTCCAAATTTACTAAATTTCGGCCAAGCTTATATGAACCACCATTCCAAATTATGTTTTTAACGATCTCTTGCATAGACTTAGTTACATTCTTTGGAGCTTTTAGAAGAGAGAAATGACATATAAGCTGACTGTTAATAACTAATTGTAGAGTAACCCTTCCCCATAAATGACAATTGTTGTGATTTACCCTAAGAGGAAAATTGACGTAGTAATTGGTAAACAATTATATTGGCTCTCGAAAGAAGAAGCCAAGGTTCGAACTTCATCCATCTCCACATTAATACCAACTAGAGAGGTTTTTGCTAGATTCATAGATAAATCTGCCCTAGATAAAATTAGTCTCAAAATCAACCCACTAGCTTCTAAGAATCTCTTCCTCGTGTGGGCAAAAAATTATGGTTTATCGACATATTGAAGATGAGAAACTTCAATCAGGTTGTTGCCTAACTGAAAACCGTTAAGGATGCGGTTCTCCTGACAATAGTGTAACATACAACTCAGAGCATCCCAAATGATAGTAAATAGGAACGAAGACAACGATTCTTCTTGTCTTAGATCGCTCTCCACCAAGAATTTACCACTAGGTTTACATTTAATCAACACAGAAAAATTGGTAATAGAAATACAACATTTAATCCATCTTGTCCAATGAGCGTCAAAACCTTTTAACTCAAAAATGGAGTCCAAAAAGTGTCAATCTACTCTATCAAAAGCTTTTTCAAGATCAAGCTTAAAAAAAAAAAAAAAATTCTGGTTCAACTTCCACTCTTCAACCGCTTAAGAGGCAATCAGAATAGCATCAAGAATTTTTCGTCCATCTACAAAAGTGGACTATCATTTCCGCTTAAGTTGTCGTGTTTCTCAAACTTCGTCTTTGGTCACTGGTTTTGCATCGCTGGAGTAGGAACGAAAAGGAGGAGAGGTTGCAGAAGATGTGTACCTTATTCGTGCTGCCAAAACATGGTCGCCGACGGTAAATAGAGAAGAAGAAGAATTGTGCGTGGATGGCATGAAAATGTGGGGAATGAAAAGGAGAAGAACACAGCGAAGAAGATGAAGAGAAATCTCAGAATTTATAAGATTTATGGAATACTTTTCTCATTACCAATTGATTTTGAGATGAAATCTCTTATAATATAATATGGTATCAAAACCCATAAAACTCAAACGGGTATTCGGTTCAAAAAAATTGAAATTGATATTCGATTCAAGAATAAACCCAAAGTGGGCACCATTTTGAGTATACATGTTGAGAATCCCACATTAGAAAGGTAGAGAGAAACCTCACAACTTATAAAATACACATGGATTACTTTTGTTATTACCAATTAGTTTTGATATGGAATCCCATATAATCTAATAAATGGATGGTGGGAAAGGGTTGAGTAGGACATAAAGGTGAGGGGAAAGAAAATAATAAAGGCTAGGGTTGTTTTTGCTTTTTAATTTATTCTCAAAAACACAAAATGCCCAATAATAAAAAGACCTTAATTCTCAATAATATTAAGGCCAAATCTTTGGGAAATAAGATTACAGCTGATTTAACCATGGTAAAGTAAATAAGATTACAACTGATTTACTCTGTAAATATTTATAAATAAGATTAGAAGTGATTTAAGCATGATAAAGTAATACAATCTCCTTAACATGCTCTTTTAACAATAAATTACTGCCTACATTTTCATTTTTCACTCCCTTTCTCTCTCTCTCACTCTGTTTTTTTTTAAATCTTTAGGGAACCTTTGCCACGGTCGACTTTACACAACACCATAGTTACCCACTTGCTTCAAAATTAGGCCTTTTTTTTTTTAAGAATTAATGGCAATGGGTTAAATCCTTATGGGTAAGAAATAAGGGTTTAAAAATGAAATGTTGAAATTCAAAATTCAAATATGGATGAAGGAGCGTCCATTTGAAATCCTTTGTAACGTACATATTGATTCAACTACTCTTTATTTTTCATCTTCATTATAAATAATAGACTTGAAGATCTGAGTAAAAGAAAGAGGACAAATCTTCTTCTTCTTCTTCTTCTTCTTAAATTCAATGTCCAATTACAAATTTTCCGATCTCAACCGAAGATCAGGAACTTCATTCACCGCCTCAAGGTCGCCGTCACGGAAGTGAGTTTTTTATTTCTTTAACATTTTTTCTCTTTCTCTTTAAAAAAAATTAGTTCTCACATTCTTCAAACCGTTCTCTGTCGAAAGATTTTAGATGATTTTTTGAAAACTGATTGTCCGGGAATCAATTTTCTTATTTCATCTTAAAATCTTTCACCCTCTCCTTCTCTAATCTTTTTTTTTTTTTTTCTGTCTAAAATTTCCTTGTCCCTCTTATCTAATAACTTTTTTCTTTCTCTAGTTTTTTTTTTCCTCTCTAGAATTTTTGCCCATGTCTCTGTGTTTAACCTTTTTCTCTGTTAAATTTTGCAAACCCTAATTCTGAATTAATTTTATTTTGATTGTTGATGGAGGCTGCATAAAAAGAAGATTCAAGTGGAAGACGGTAAGTGAGGATGATTTTGGTGAAGGTATGGGATTGATATATATTCCCCTTTCCCTTCTCTGTTAAACATTTTTTTTTTCTTAATCTACTAAATCTTTTTTTTTTTTTTAGTTTGTGATCTACTGAATCCTTACTTATACCATAATATAATCATCTAATGATGCATTAAATAGACCTGAATTTACTCTAAAATATTAGTTGTAAAGCAAATTATTTTATTTAATTTTACTGCTACAATCATTATGAATTTTGAAATAGCGAAACTGCCGTTTCTAACTATTTTTTTTTTATTTTTTAAAATTATGTTTATAAACACTTTCTTTATTTTATTACCTATTACTTACTTTTTATGGATGTTTTCAAACCCGAGGCTAAATTTTTAAAGTTTTTAAAAACTAGTTTTTGGTTTTAAAAATTTAAAGGTAAGAATTCAATATTTTCTTTTACAAAAGAGTTATTGGAAAAGAATTGTGTTAAAATAAATACAAATTTAAAAAATTATAAACCAAAAATCAAATTATTATCAACCCTTTAGCAACTAAATTCATAATTACAATTACAATTACATATTTTGGAATTAGGTTTTGTCTTTAACATGTATTTTTATGTTTGGTTGGTTCCAAGACATTGTTTTGTTTCTTATTGCTACATGAAGTTTATTAGGATTATTTAGATTGTAACGAAAAAAAGAACAACGAGCAAAAATAATGAAGAAATTGTAGGAAGAAATGCTTCATATACTTGGTGATTTATAGAAAAATAACTAACCCTACAAGCTAGTTCACTCTAAATGTAAATAAATAAGTCATATGCAATTAAGCAATAATTTAACCAGATTATTATAGGGAAATAACTGACCAACTACTAACCCACCAACTTATATATGTGGCATTGATTAGAGAGATTCCTTAATAGATTATTAATTATCTACTAAAACTATAATTATAGTATCATTTTATTTTATGAACTAATGTTGCATTAAACAGATTATTTAAGTTGTTAAATTACTTTATTTAAGTTGCTATATGGTTTGGATTTAAACCTTTTATTTTTTTAATTAATTTTATTTCTCACTTTCAAACTCTTTTCTCTGTCCAAAGTTTTTAGGTGATTTTAAAAAATTGATTGGCCGGGAGTCAATTTTCGATTTCACCTTAAAAGCTTTGGCAACTCCTAACTTTTTTTTTTTCTTTTTCAAAATATTTTTCTTTCAAAATCTTTTGTCCCTCTCTCTTATTAACATTTGTTTATCTCCCATAATTACTTATTTTTTTTCTCTTCAAGTTTTTTTATCTCCAATTTTGTTCACTCTATAGTTTTTTTTTTTTTTCCTTTCACTGTTTATATTTGTTTGTCTATTTTTCACTCCCTAACCTTTTTTCCGCTGGCTGGTAAAATTTTGCAAATCCAAAGTTTTAGATTAATTTTTTGTTCATTGTTCATGGACGTGTTGAGGTTGCATAAACGAAGATTCTAGTGGCGATTTTGGTTAAGGTTGTTCCCCTTCTTTGATATTAACCTTTTTCTTTTTATTTTCTTATCTACTAAATCCTTAATTATACTATCATATAATTAATGATTTAATAATGCCATTCAAAAAACCTAAATTTACTCTAAAGTATTAATTTTAATGCAAATTACAATTTAATTTGTAATACTACTACCATAATTAAATTTGTAAATTTTATTTGAGGATAACTATTTTCTATTTTTTTAATGTCCTAAAAATTATGCTTATAACCACTACATCCCTTAAATTAAATCAAGACGTTAGAGGTTTGAATTAAAAAGAAAAAAAACATATACTTTAGGATGTTTCAAAATCGTGGCTAAGTTTTGAAAATAAAAAAGTATATTTTTTAAGAAATTAGACTAAGAATCCAAATGTTTCTTTAAGTGAGATAAAAATGGTTGAAAATAAATGGTGAAAAACAAACACAATTTTCAAAATTAAAAAAAAAAATTGTTATCTGATAGAGTTTAACAACTAAGTTCATTGTATAGAAAGTGAAAAAGGCTAAGATAAGATGTTAGAAGTTCGAATCCTTTCATTCTCCAATGTTGTTGAACTAAAAAAAGTGAAATTTTTTTATACTCTTTTACTAGACTTTGACTATTTTCAGTGGCAACATTTTTTATATGGATTGGATGTGATCGGGTACGTTCGTATTTAATTACGTAAGTTCTATTTCTAAATCCTTTGATTTTTTGTTTTTGACTTTTGAAAATTGTGCTTATTTTCTCATTATTTCTTGCTTTTACATGGATTAAAATGGTTATGTTTATAATTGTTACATGAGGTTTGGATTGCCTACGTTACATTGTTAAACTTTAGGTTTTTATTAGCTACCTGAAGTTTATTTAGGATTTATCTGGATTGGAAATATTTAGGAAAAGAAAATAACTTCCTCTCTTAGATTGACATTTTTTCTACTTTAGATTTGTGTTGGGGGTCAAAAGGTTATCAACAATTAATTTTAATGAAATAATAAAGACTAAATTGACAAAACACTCAAACATTAAGAAATAAAATGTGGGAAAAAAATCAATTTATATACCTTTATTTTTTTGGAATTGTATCAATAAAAATCCTAAAATCAACTAATAATGGCGTATTATAATGACTCTAAATTTTGGAACGAACCTATTTAGAGTGTTAACTAAGCCAGACCTTATGCCCAATATTTTGGTAGCATAACGGCATAAGTAGGAGAAAATAAAAAATTTATGGAGTCTAAAAGGCAAATTAGGACACTCTTTAAAGCACAAAGAACATCCAACCTCCACAAAACTTCACCTAAAAATCAGACGAGGCACTGGCTTTCAGAATTTCAACAGTTAAACACAAGAACTCTTAAAGAAACTAGTTCAAAGTCATAAATGTTAATGATAGCATTAAAAACGTTAATGTAGATTTTCTATAGCGTTTTTATAGCATTTTTTCAATGTTATAAAAAATACTATGAAAAGTGCATTTTCAAATGCATAATTTTAATGCTATGGAAATTTGTGATAGCGTTAAGAAAAACCGTTGTGATTGCTCTTTAATAAAGTCTTTTTTTTTATGGTTTTGAAAAAATGCCATAAAAAAAATATATCATAGTGTTTTTAAGACACTTTATATTGTAGTCGATATTATTTAAAGTCCTTTTTTCATTGCGTTGAGAAGTCCATTTTCAATTGCATTGTTTTAATGTTATAGAAACTTTTTATAACATTAGTAAAAACACGCTATGATTGATCTTATAGCACTAAAAATGCTATAAAAATATATCATAGTATTTTTAGCCTTATATTTGTGGTAGCCAATGTTATCTAACTTTAATTGTATTTTTTGTTTGCATTTATTCCATTATTTTTTAGTAGTATGTAACAATTTAATATTGTTAAATAGCTATCAAACTATATCAAATAAGATTTTTTAAATCACTTTAACTTTCGTACTAATTTAATTACACAAAACTACAAACTTAAAAATTAGACGATTAAATCCATACGAGAAATAATTAACACATTAAATTTTTGAAGAGTTTGAACACATCATTAATTCTTCAATTACTACAACACTATATAGACATAAATAACCATTATTATTTTTTGGTGGGATAACCATTGTCTTAAAATTACATTATAATTAATGTTTTTTTTTTTTTAAAAAGTAATCTCTCTAGTTTCTTTAGGTTTAACATCCAACCCCCCTTTTATATATTTTTTTTTTAACCAAATACATAAACTTATTAAAGAAGGGGAATTCCCAGAGTTACAGAAGAAAAAATATTAAAGGATAGTAAATAAATTGACAATCCAATTTGGAAAATATTTTGGTCCACAACCTTGGAAGGCCAGATAAACCTTATGGAGCTAATCCATCGGTTAGACAAATAAAATGTTGTCGAACATGCCTTGAAGGAAATCTTTCTTAAACATCTTTACAGATAACATTTTGGACTTCAATAATCATATTCCACCAACTATTTAACATTGAAACAATTGATAAAGAATTTGAGAGAATCTATATACGCGAAAAACTTAATCTTTGTGATAAACGTAAACCTTCTAGTAGGGGGTGTACAACTAACCCGGTAACCCGAGTAACCCGGATTACTAGGGTTAGGTTTTTTTTCGGTTTGGGTTAGGTTAGAAATTTGTAGAACCGAAAAAATTCGGATCGGTTCTCGAGTTGAGTTTTTTAGGCTCGGGTTAACCCAACCCAAAGTTTATATTTTTTTAATTTTATTTTAATTAAATATATACGTATAAATGAATTATTTGTTAATTTCTTATGTTTTTCTTTTAGACTTCTAACAAATGTAAAGATGTTATGAAGTTTGAAGTTTGATATTTGAATTTTATGTGATTTTAGTTATTAATTCAAGAAAAAAATATTTTAAATAATTTAAAATATTATAAAAAAATAAAAAAAACTAACCCGGTGACCCAACCCAAGGTTGGGTTGGGTTGGGTTACTCTCATGAATAGGGTTGATTGGGTTGAAGAAATTACCAACCCGAATTTTCGGGTTGGTCCAAGAATCTCTCCCAACCCAACCCAACCCGACTTATGTAAACCCCTACCTTCTAGCACAACACATACTTCAGAATAAACTAGAGAGACAAAAATATTGTTGCTATTCCATAGGCAACCACAAGCCTACCATCCAGATACCTTATCGCAACCACAATTCTATTAAATCATTATGTTCATTACATGCTGCATCTACAAAAATATTGACCCACCCACCAATTCCTATGATATAATGGAGCAATCTTTATGAAAACCACAATTAATTCTTTGATATTCCTACAAATATCTCATAATCTAACATCTTTCAAATGTTGGTTGGACTGGGTTATTAAAACAAAAGTTATTTGTTCATTCTAAATAAACCCAAGCATTGACACATAAAGTCACAAATTGGTCGGTGTTCGAATTATGTAGAGCAACTAACCATCTATCTTTTATGCATCTAAGAATATCTAAACCAAGTTTTGATACATGTAATAAAATATCTCATATCTCCCTTGTCCTTGCGCACCTGAACAAAAGCATGGTCAGTAGTCTCTAAGTGTTCTCTACATGCAGGTCAATTAACTGACATCTCTAACCCCTCGAATACAAATTAACACTCGTTGGAATAAAATTATGAAATCATCTCCAAACAAAACTTAAATTTTTTAAGGAATATTAGTCTTCTATAAAACCTTCCACCAATGTTTATACCAATTGACACTTGAAGAAACTTGCAAATCCTGCAAGAACATAAAGGATTTATAACCACTTTTAACTTGGTATTGATCACCTTTACTTATCAAAATGTCAAATCCATCAATTGGGTAATCCTGTGAGCGAGAATGTTTGGTTGGAAATAACCTCTACATTTGACGGACGAAAGAATTGTTCTAGGAATCCAAGAATGCTTAAACATCCTAATAGACTTTTCATCTCATCTTTTAATGTCAAACATTTTCTTTTAAATATTCATGCCCCACATAAAATTTTCTAGAAGTATGAAGAAGATGAGGGAATTATATGTTTTGTTCATAACCTCTATAGTTGGAAAATATTTGCCTTCTAGCACAGCACCTTTGACACCAAGATTAAACCCTTGAAGGTCCCTAAAATTCAAACCCCAGATCAACTTATTCCAACTCTCATCTAATGGATTTTAATATTGACCCACTAGAATTTAGCCATTAGCCTCATTATCTGAAACTATAAGGATTTAGGAAACCTTAGACAACTCATAACATAAATAGGAGTGTGGCCTGGACAACACTCTTGAGTAAAACCTCCTTGGCTCCCCTCAAAAATAATTTACCTTTCTATCCTTACAACATTTTCCTAATCCTAGTTGCCATCTCTATATCTGGTTTACTTGTCAGTTTTACTGTTAAAGTCAAACCCAGATTGTGTACAATCCTCATCGACAAGATTTGATTCATAAGCCACATGCATTCCTCAACAACATTGGGGTAAAACACATTGCTGATATGAGCAGGTTAATGCACTGACCAAAAGCTTTTTCTTAAGAATGAAGAATCAATTTTTTAAAAAACCAAACTCCAGGACATTGACTTTTATGAAAATAAAACTATCATTCGTAAAGAAAATGTGTGTTAATTTTGTACTCTGATTTGAAATAGTCAACCAACTCTGATAATTGCCCTCTATTAGTTTTCTTAATGTTCATTGCAGAAATACCTTCAACACATACACGAAAAAGGTATGCGGATAATGAATTCCCTTGTTTTGTGGTCTTCATGTTGGCAAGAAAGACCCAATGGGTTTTACATTAATAACAACAGAGAAAGACACCAAAGAGATGAAATCCATAATTAACGATGGAATCTTGATCAAAATATAACTTTGTCATTACTTGACTCAAGTATATCCATTCTATACCTTATCATAGGTCTTACTCATATCAAGTTTATAAGCTGCCAACCCCTCATTTCCATTTATTTTTTTGCTTCCTCATAAAATAAAGACATTCATGAACAACAATACAAAAATTTCTGTGATTATTCTTCTTGGTATAAATGTTGAATTGAGTCTTAGAAATAATCTTCTCCAAGTCCAACTTCAGTCTATTAGCCAAAACTTTTGTGACTATCTTATATGACATATTACAAAAGCCTAAGGGTCTCAAATCCGCTAAGCTTTTTGGCTTTGACAATTTTGGAATTAGGACTATATTGGTCTTGTTCCATTCCTTGATTGAACTCCCATATTTCTTTCTTTTTTTTTTTTTATAGAAGATTGTAGGAAAATCATCTGGTCTTACAACCTTTTTTGGATGGAACCAATCATTAGTTCCCAACCATGGGGCGAATGGAATCCTATACATAAATCAGTTAATAAAAGAATAGAAAAAACTTTTATTGTATCGCTTAAGTTATATAGGAACTCTTGAACCCAAGAGTTAAGAATAACAAGTTCTTCATTACCAAGAATAGAATAACCACTTAGAATAACGAAACAGATTATATTTGTCAAGAAGTACGAAATCGTATGGATACGATCCTCGTTCTGCATCTTGATCGATTGGATCGTTTCTTTGTAGATTGCATTCATCTCATTTTAAAACTATCTGTGGTATAATTTTCGTAAGCCTATTTATATCCACTTTCAAAGGATTAGAAGAAGAAAATATATCTTGAAAAAAGTCGAACAAAATATTAGCTACCTTTTCTGGCTCCTTCTGTCATTGGCCATTAGCATCCAATGTCTCTTTAACTTCGTTCCTCTTCTTCTTTTTTGTTGCTGCCTGGTGGAACCATTTTGTATTTCTATCACCCTATTTGGGTTAATAGCCAAAGCAGCCTTCAACCATCTTTGGCTCAATAATCCCATAATTTTTTTTATATAGAAGATCGCAAGAAAACCATCTCATCCTAGGGATTTGGTTGGATGAAAACCTTTAAGTGCAACTTCTACTTCTTCCTTCATACATGTTTGTGTTAGTCGTGCATACACCTCATTTAAAACTATCTATGGCATAATTTTCATAAACCTATCTATATCCTTTTTCAAAGGATTAGAAGAAGTAAATATATCTTGAAAACTATCGACAAAAATATTAGCTACCTTCTCTAGCTCCTCCTACCATTGGCTATTAGCAGCATCCAATATCCCTTTACCTTCGTTTCTTTTCTTCTTCTTCTTTTTTGTTGGTACCTTATGGAACCATTTTTTATTTCTAGCACCCCATTTGAGTTAATTCTCTTGTGATCTTTGTTTCGACTATATTTCCTCATCCTATAATAATTTGTCTTGATCACTCTTAATTGAATCTATCAATTTAAAATCAAGAGGGTGAGGTTGATCATAAGCCTATGTTAGCATCCCTTTTAGCCTTTGGATCTTACTCTTTCTTTCTTTTTTTTTTTTATAAGAAACATAGAGAAATAGATTTAAAAAGGGCACAAAAGAACAATCTAAAGGTTAGAAGGAGAGAAAACGCTCCTCCCAAACAACTACTTGACAAACGTTTTTTAAACACTACTAATCAACTTTCCATTTGAAAGTTGTAGTTACAAAAGAACTTAGAATGTTGAGAAGCTCACCAAGAAGCCGTATTTTTTAGAAGATTACAAAAACAAACAAAACAAGAAAATTGATCATCTAAGAAGGATATATCGTTTCTTTCTAACCATAAGTGCCACAAAAAAGCTCTGGAGGCACAATTGTCCAAGATGTTGGCTTTGCTCGACAAAATCCAGCTATTTAGACTTTCATAAAGCCAAATGTCTATCTTTTGAGGTAAACACGTTAAAAATCTCAAGCTATCTGAAACTACACACCAAAGCCTTTGTCGCAAAAGAGCAATGAAGAAATAGGTGATCAATATTAAAGAGATAAAGCCTAAGATTTAAATTTTACCCAAAGAAAGCAAATCATCGGTGTTAATACTTATAAAAATCATAAACCAAAGAACAACTTTGACCTTCTTATGACACTTGCTCTTCTAAATCAAATTGGTGAGGGCAAGGTTGACCTTAGATGGGGTGGTGGAGAGGTTTAACGCCCCAGGCCCAGGATCCTCTACGACCTGGCAACGTCACCATATCATCCATGACTGCTTGTAAGAATGAAGACACTATCCCCACAAACCAACACGGGGTCCTTCCACCATGTTTTGTCCTCACTCACATGCTCCCTAGGAAAATTCCCAGGAGGTCACCCAACATAGGATTGCTCCAAGCCAAGCACGCTTAATCTGTGGAGTTCTATGATTGAGCCACCAAAAAGGAAGGTGCACTTGTTGGTATAGGTAGCAGCCTATCAATTCTTTTAAGCCTTTCTCAACTATACTTTCATATCCTCATGGTCACTCGCATGTACCCTTTTTCTCGGGCACCATGCTTTCATATCCTCGGGATCCTCTCTCATTCGGATGTGGACTCGGTTCATTCATGTACCCTCTTCCTCGGGCGTCACATGCCCACTGACTTTCCGCCTTGGTTCGTCCCGAACCACATCTTACTCGGGAGAGGTTTCGCTCGATACCATTTGTAACGCCTCGGGCCCAGGATCCTCTGCGACCTGGCAACGTCACCATATCATCCAGGACTGCTTGTAAGAATGAAGACACTATCCCCACAAACCAACACGGGGTCCTTCCAAAGATGCTTTGTCTCACTCACATGCTTCCTAGGAAAATTCCTGAGAGGTCACCCAACATAGGATTGCTCCAAGCCAAGCACGCTTAATCGTGGGAGTTCCTATGATTGAGCCACCGGTGCGGAAGGTGCACCTTGTTGGTATAGGTAGTAGCTATCAATTCTTTTAAGCCTTTCTCAACTATACTTTCATATCCTCATGGTCACTCGCATGTACCCCTTTTTCTCGGGCACCATGCTTTCATATCCTCAGGATCCCTCTCATTCAGATGTGGACTCGGTTCATTCATGTACCCCTCTTCCTCGGGCGTTGACACTTGCTCTTCTAAATCAAATTGGTGAGGGCAAGGTTGACCTTAGATGGGGTGGTGGAGAGGTTTAAAAAGGCAGATCTCGTAGTATAGGTACTAGAACACTTAAGAGACCATATTAATTGATCGACCTCCTCATTAAGGAAGACCATTTTCAGCTTCTCAATGAGTTCCATTCAGTTATCAATCTCTCTATCAAAGTTTGCTCGCCTTGGCCCAAATTCCAGGGTTGATATGAATTATCCCAACAATATAATCCCTAATGGAGGCACCCTTTTGAATATGAGATAGATATAAGGAGAATGGGAGTAAAGAAAAGCTTGGTTAATCCAGATATCCTCCCAAAAACAATTTTGATTGCCTATATCAGTAATAAATCTAGCAAGATCATCAAAGAAATGCAAGTTTTTGGCAATATCACCCCAAGGCCTGATCTTTTTTTTCTTCTTAGTTTCTTTCGCCATCCACCAATGAGAGTTCACACCATAAATACTAGCAATAACCTTTTCCTAGCGAGTGCTACAAACTTGAGTGAATCTTCATATCCATTTAGTAAGCAAGGAAGTGTTTTGGTGAATGAGTGTAACGACCCTAAAATTTAGAACTAAGACCGCTAGGGAAGTTACTAAGTAACACCGTAAGTGCTGAAAATTTCGGCAGCATAACAGCGCTACCAAGGTAAACCAAAATTTTCCTAAACTGTTTAAGCATAAAAATCACTCCAACAAATAGTCCAACACACTCAGCCTCCACCAAACTACATTCACAACAGGCTGGGTTCCCAGAACAGATCACAAGCAAACAGTTAGGGCAAGATATTCTAGGAGAAACTCAATTTTAACACTTACTAACGCTCACATGCCACAACGATAACTTTGATAGGGAAGGGACAACAAAACTCTTAGCTTAAAAGAAAAGAAGAGTCTAACTCCACGTATAGGGAGAACAAGATCCTAACCATCCTATTAGTCACTCAATCAGAAATCTAAAACACAAATAAAAGTTTTAAAACCAAAAGAGATGTGCAACGAGATTACAAGATGTATGACATTATATCTTCCTAAGAGCTAGTGACACCACAAAACTTCTTATAGCCTCGCCAGGTTGCCTCCGTCAGCATCCACCTCGGCTCAACTCTTACCTGCAAACAAAACATAGAAAGAAGACGAGTGAGCATAAAATACCCAGTAAGCAGCCCACTTACGTCCAAACCTAACTCAACAAACAATTAGACGCATCTCCCAAACTCGCTCGACCCAAAACCGGTCTCTCCCTTGACACACTACACCCTGGGCTCCCAGTGGTGACTTACTTGAGCTCTACCTTCGGTCCTGGAACTTTGGTTGATGATGCAATGAGAGAAAGCAACCCTCACGCCACTACACGCCAAGATAGAGCGGAGCGGTGCGTATCCTACACGCCCATGGGAATCGCCTAAAGCCAAAGACAGGGATCATGGAAAGCAACCACTCCCTGTCGAGGACGTACCCCAGGCTCTCACAACACATTAGCATGGCACAGTGAGGTACGTAACCAACACGCCCATTGGAGAATCGCCCCTAAGCTAGTACGGGATAATGGAAAGCAACCACTCCCGACCTCAACGGGGATGCACCCCAATCTCACGAGCCTATCATATATCGTCAACCTAGAGGTTCTGACTCACTCAGGTACAACTCAGGATTCGGCAAGTGTCTATTCCCGGACTTTATTCATAGGGTGACTAGGGGTTCCATTTAGGCATTCTTAACATCATCGACCCACTCCAAGGGTCCAAACCCCCGACCAGGTTCTCAAACTAACCAGGCTCATATTAGGAACGCTAGACACCACCAGTACCACGACCCTCACCTCACATAGCTTCACATAATAGAATACACAAACAATGCAAACATAGTAAACAGGTTCAAAACATGCTTCCCAAACCTGATATAACATTCATGCAATCGTATCAAATTTAAAGCTCATAAAGACATGTTGCAAGCTCTAAAATCTTTAGCTAGCTAGCTTAAGGTCCAACGGTAAACTCAAGAACACAAATGCATACACCTTACTCCTTCGCTTAGGTGCTCGGTGTTACTCCTACTGACTACTTACTTCAAATAGGAGTGTTGCGGGATGGTCATTGCTCTTGCTAGCAGCCTAGTGCACCTACAAACACCACAAGTGATGCACAAAACTCAGTTAGGAACCAACCTAACTCGAACATTCCTTGACAACCCCTCGAGGAAAGCACAACCGACCCAACTTTTCTAATTTCAATTACAAAACCAGCAAAACAAGGTTGAGACTCACCCACTGATGCGAGTTGAAACCACTCTCTGCCCGGTCTTAGTCTCGAGGTCCCTCCAACGCTTAACTCCTAGCCAAAGAATTCGTTCTTGTCCACCAAAAAATAAAGGAAATTAGAGAGAATCAAGCACGGACCGAGAGAGAGAGAAAAATCCGAGGAAGAGGGAGAGAGGAGGCAGCGGTTGGGCGATCGGTCGCGGCTGTCGGACTCCCTATACACAAAAGGAGAGCGTCGGCGAGTGGTGGTCGGCGTGCGGATGGTTCTCGGCGCGGCACGAAAAGATCGAGGGAAGGGAAGAAGCGGTCTGACGTGGGTCTCGGCTCGAATAGAGAAAAGGGTGGTCTAAGAGGGAAAGAGAGAGGACGACGGCTGGGTGGCGACGCACGATGGAGAGGAGAAGGCCACGGCGCGGCTCACAGCCGAGCGATCACCGGTGAACAACAACCGGTCGAAGCTTCGGCTGCGAGACGAAGAAGAAGAAGGGCACGGGGAGGGGGGTCGGTCGCACTGTCTCTTCCTCTTCTCCCTTTTTTTTTATATAACTAAAACTCAAAAACAAAACAAAAGGGAACCCTAAGAAAGAAAAGAGAGGGAATTACCTCGATTCCTTCTCCAAAACGCTTGATAAGAAACCCAAGAGCTGCCAACCTAAATTTAATGGCGAGGCTTAGTTATTTGAGTCCCTGCAAGAACTAATAATTAACCTCTTAGCCCAAAATTTTTAAAACTACAACATGAACCCGGAATCAACTTCTACAAAATCAATAAATTACCTGAACTTACGGGGCGTCACAATGAGAGAGTCAACTCCTAATCCTCCCTAAGCACAATGGGCAAAGCAACACACTCCAAATTCACTAAATTTCGGCAAGGCTTATACGGACCACCATTCAAAATGATGTCTCTAACGATCTTTTGCATACACTTTAGTTACATTTTTGGAAGCCTTTAGAATAGAGGAATGACATATAAGTAGGCTGTTAAGAATTAATTGTGTGCAAAGGTAACCCTCCCCACTTTAGAGAGGAAGAGGCTACTTCACCCATCAGTTAAGCTTTCAACTTATTAATGAGAGGATCCAACAAATAATGATTATGGTGATTTCCCCAGAGGAAAGTTGAGGTAGTTAATTGTAAAGAATCATATTGGCACCCAAAAGAAGAAGCAAGGTTCGAACCTCATCCATCTCCATATTAATACCAACCAACCAGTGAGATTTTTTCTAGATTCACAAATAAGCCTGTTCCAATAAAATTATCTTAAAAATCAACCACCCTGCTTTCTAGGAAATGCTTCCTCGTACAGGTAGAAATGTAACGACCCTAATTTTTCAAACCCAAAACTCTTAGGGACGTTACTAAGCAGCACCGTCTGCACCAAAGCTTTTGCAACATAACGGCGTTGTTAAGACAAAACCCACATTTTTTCTGACCTGTTTCAAACATAAAACACTCCAAAGGTCTATTAAAACACCCAACCTCTTCAAAACGACAATCAACAATAGGCTAGGTTTCCAACAGACCAGGAATTTACAACAGTTATGTCACACCATGAAGAAAATGAATAAGAGACTAGCTTCACAATTAAGAAGAACAAGACCCTAAAACACCCTATGAGTCAATCATCAAGGAAACTTAACGACGCACATAAAGTCCCAATCTATCAAGAAAATACAGCGAAAATATAAAGTACTAGAACAACTACTATGAGCTAAAAGACACCAAAGAACATCCTTATAGCCTCACCAAGTTGCCACTATCGTCATCCATCCCACAGTTTAGGTTTTATCTGCAAACAAAAAATACTACTACAAAAAATATATTTCTTGACGCTTATAAAATGTCGAATTTTGCTTTACTTGACGTTTTCCAAACCGTCAAGGAATCCACCGTCAAGAATAATATACAATACTTGACACTGATAAAGTGTTATGTATAGTCTTTTTTTACGCTTATAATGTGTCATTTTTAATATGAAAGCTTGACACTTTTTATTCGTCAAATGTAATTTTATCTTCACTTTGAAAAAGTGTCAAATTTTTGTTAATACTTGATGTTTTCTCTGTGTCAAATATATGTTTATCTTGACGTCTCAAGAATGTCAAATATAAATTACTTGACGATTTAAATGAGTCAAATATAATTTTATCTTGACGTTTCAAAAATGTCAAGAGGAATTAGATCTTGACACATTATACATGTCTTGTTAGTTTGTGTTTTTTTTTTCAATCTATTAAATATTCCTTGTTATCTTGAATTTTCTGCACTGTGTTCCAATAATTTGTTAAATTGAAAAATGCATAATTTCATCAACCAATCTTCCACACTTTATAAAGTATTAAGTTCATGAACAATTCTAAAATTACAAGGACTTAACAAACCTCAGGTAAACAATTCAAAAATTACAAGAACTATTGTAACGATCCTAAGCTATAAACTCAACTAACATTCAAAGAGGTTTACAAAACAAGAGAACTTTACATTCACTAGCCTAACACACTGTAAAGGGTTTAAACATGAAACTTATTTGCAACATTATGACCAAAACTTTGAAAACGTTACCATAATTCTGCAACACCTTTGTCACCTGCCAAGTAGTTGAGTATTGTGCAAAACACAACATTAAGTAGCAAGGGTGAGCATAAACATACTAAGTAAACAACCTACCTCTAATAATTCAGAACTCTAAAACATGCAACGAGTGAATTTACTCAATCATGCAACCCTCACGCTAATCCTAAGAAGCATGCTCAAAGGGAGGGAATGAGATCTAGCCTAATGTCATAAACGTTGACCAAGGAAGATTAAGACGACATACTTACAACACTTACAGGGGTTCGAAGAAAATTAAAATGCACTTCAACTTAGCAAAATGGCTCAAAGCCTCGCTAGTTGATGCTCAGATCAACTTCATTTTGCTCAATCGACTTCCATAGCTTATGGTTAACCAAAATGAATCTATTTGTGTTATGGCCCATAGATGAAAGTATTAAAAACTATAATTAAAAGGTATTCGAGCAATAGAACCAATGTAGGATAATTTAATCTAGTTTGAATGAGCTTAAAGGGACTAACCTTGCTAAAAGAGTCAAAACGCTTTGCTGAAAGTGTGTTGGAGGATGCTCGAATCACACCCAAACTGCAAACTGAAGGTTCGTACTTGTTAGAACCAATGCTACATTACTGAAATTGATTTGAGAGAGATTTAGAACATGCAAAGTGTAACGACCCTAATCTCTGGGGGTAAACCTAACTTTAGCGTTACTTAAGACACGTCGTTCACTCCGAAAGTTTAGCAGCATAACGACGCTACTAGAACTTTTCCAAAATTTCAATGACCTATTTTAACATTAGAAACACTTAAAAAATAAACCATTCTTCCCAGCCATCCACTAACTTCAAATACACAAGGGTTTTGGGGTTCAACAATCAGATATTTCTCAGGAGAACAAGACTAATTTCATAAATTCTCAAAACACGACTTATGACTTAAAACATGACAAGAAAGTTCAGCAGAACAAGCAATCCTAAGTCTCATATTCCTAAGGATAGGATTGAAATTAGAGAAACAACTTACTAGAGCAATTGTTCAACGTTAGCAACCTAAGAGTTACAAACTTAGAAGAAGAGAGAAGGAACTCACAATTAAACATCAACCGACTTTTAAAAATTCGATCGCAATATAGCAAGCTCACAATCAAAATTCCAAATATGCATTCAAAGGAATCACGAACACTAGCATCAAACAGAAACGCAGTTTCAATATTGTACCTCTCACGAAAAACTCCACAGCAACAAGGCATCGAGTTGGAAAATGATAAGGAGAATCCATGCCCTCTTCTAATATTGCTTACAACCTTGCATGAACTGGAAAAAAAATATCTTAGAAGTATCTTTTCTATTGCTTAGAAATACAACACCTAAAGGTTAGAAATCAATTCATAATCTTAAATCAAAACTGTGAGAATGGTCAAGAAGGACTTTCTTACCCAAAATACGCTTTGGGACCTTAATTGAACACTCCGAACTTAGTTCTAATTTACAAACACAAACTTCAAAGGATTAGGGACTAATCTAAAACATCCTACTTGAGGTTGAAGTTTTAGAAAGTATTGCTAAAACTTGTGAATCCTTGTGTGGTCGTCGATGTCCAAATCCGTGCTCTACAACAAACCAAAACAACTTTGACTTGTATGTAAGATTTAGATTTACTAGATAAGAAGATATGCTAGAACATCTAAAAGAACCAAAACTCTAACAACCCATATTCAAATAAGACTACATAGGAAAATTCTAAACAAAGCCAAAACCAACTAAAGCTCTAAAAGATGACTAAAAAACCAACTAAGCCCCTCAAATCTTAAATACTGCAAACGTGTCTTCTAGATGATTAAAAATAACCTAAAAGTTTCTACTTCTCGTCATGGAAGCTACAAAGTGTGAAAAAAATAGCTAAAAAGAGTTTAAGTGTTGTTTTGAAAATTAGAAAGTGCCTAAAGTGAGCACACAACTAACCCCCGTTGCAAAAAAAGTGTATTCAAGGTGCTTAAGTATTTTTGACGTTGAAAACTAATTTAAAACAAAATAAGAGTTACAAACTTAGCAACCTAAGAGTTACAAACTTAGAAGAAGTGAGAAGGAACTCACAATTAAACATCAACCTACTTTTATAAATTCAATCGCAATATAGAAATCTCACAATCAAGATTCAAAATATGCATTCAAAAGAATCACGAACACTAGCATCAAACAGAACGCAGTTTCAATATCGTACCTCTCATGAAAAACTCAACAACAACAAGGCACAATAAGGAGAATCCATGCCCTCTTCTATCAGCATTCTCCAAATGGAAAACCCAATTTTTATGATTGTATAAGAATCCCGATTTCATTCCCTGCAGTTTTAATATACATACAAAAGAATCACAAACACTAGCATTAAACAAAAAATCAGTTTCAAAATAAGTTTAAAAATCAGTTTCAAAAATCAGTTTCAAAAGATGACATCATTTCTTATAAGAAACCTTTTAGTATTAAAAAATGATAAAAGTCTGGACGTACGTCTCCAGCATCTAATAGGGAGAAAGGAAAAAGTGGAACACAAAAGCTTCTTATTCATGATTGAGAAGTTACAAAAACAATGTCCCAAAGGGACAAAGAATAAAACATCGAAACTAAAAAAATAAAAGGCAAAACAGTAGTCTCCAGTAAGAAATACAACTTAAACCTAAAAAAACCTAGAGTAATCATTCTGACAAAACCCACAAATCATAGAATTGTCACCACACCTTTTGGTTCCATCTTATCAAATATCAAGTATGCAAAATCCACAAAGCCGCATTTCGAGTACATGTTGATTAGTGAATTCATAACATACTCATCCATGAAAGGTCTCTTGATAACATGACCATGTATTTGCAGTCCCAGCTGAAACATGCCCTCACTTCCACAAGTAGAAGGAGAACTTGCCAGGCTGAATGAGTCAGACATAAGCCTTGATTCTGCATCCTCACAAAGAAAACTAGGGCCTCCTTTAACATCCTCTTTTGAGCATAAACTGAAATGAGCATATTCCAAGCTACAGTCCCTCTCCCTCCAATTTCATGAAGTATCTTTTCACAGAGATCATGTTTTCCAGTACTGGCATATAGTTCGAGTAAAGTTGGTCCTAGACAATCAAGATTAGTGTCTAAATCATTCTTTACAACAACGCAATGAACAAATTTCCCTTCTCTCAGAAGCCCCATATTAGCACAAGAACGTAAAATAACCATCATAGTCATTGAGTTTGGTCCAACTTCAGTTTTCTGCATCGAAACAAACATGGCCAACGCTTCCCAGAAATAACCACATTGGTTGTAGCTAGAGATCGTTGAAGTTCAAGAAGAAGTGTTATGTTGAGCAACATTCTCAAAGATAATCTCCCCACTGCTTAAGCGACCACATTTAGCATACATAAAAATCAACGAACTGTCCAAAGACCTATCATTTTCAATTCCCCTTCTCAAGATATAGCCGTGAGCAGACTTTGCCAGCCTCAAAACCCCCAATTCACCACAAGCCTCAGCCACAGTGAGTATTAAAACAGAATCTGGTTCCACACCTTGAGGAATCATACAACGAAAAGTCTCCAAACCATCATATATCTCTCCATTCTCAACAATACTCGAAATGATGGAACTCCAAGAAACCAAATCTCCCACAGGCATTTCATCAAACACCTTCCAAGCACTTTCTAAGTAGCCCAATTCACCGTACATACTCAACAACAAGGTGTCCACAATAGGATCCAAATCAAACCCAGATTTAATAATCCTTCCATGAACCCTTTCGCCAAAACCCAGATCGCGAATTCCAGAACAAGCTCTCAAAACAATATATCGGCTCAAGGTTATGAGTAGTCAAGATTTTTTACTTCAGTCAGAGGGAGGAAATTTTGAGAACAAGATGAAAGAGCTATAAGATAGATTTGGTGAGAGATAACTAACATTTCATTTTGAGAAAACTCACCGACGATGAGGCAACAATGATAGGTTTCGTGAGGAAGCTGGCCGGAGCGGGGATGGCGGTGGAAGAAGAGAAGAAAATTGGAAGAGGGGCCGATGAAACACGAAGAAATCGATCGGCGAGGAGCCTCGCAGCTGCTGCTGCGCGAAAACACGAAGAAGAAGACGTTGGCTTCCGTGTTGGTCGGTCGACGGAGAGGACGGACGGGGAAATAGGAGGCGACGAGAACCCGAAGAAGACGCTGGCGTGCCGTCGGCGGCAGAACCCAAAGAAGACGAAGAAGAAGAAGAAGACGGTGAGGGGGGGGGGGGTTCCGCGCAGCGAGGGAACCCTCGTTCCCTTTCTCTTTTTTTTTAAGCAACATGTATATTACAACCTCAGTGTTTTTTAACTTTAAAATTTTTTAATTTGACGTTTTTAAAGTTTCAAGTGTTATCATAGTTTGAAAAAATCTGAAAAAGTCCGTCAACCTCGCATTTTTTTCATTTTATTGACGTTTTTTTTGTGTAAAATCCATTTTACTTGACGTTTTTTCAAGGGCCAAGTAATGTAGTTTTTGTGAACAAAGAAAGGAATGAGTATAAAATTACCCAGTAAGTAGCATATTTACGTCCAACCCTATTTCAACATAAACAACGAAACTCATCTACTAAACTCACTCAAACCCCAGAATAGGTCTAATATTTAGCACACTTCACCCTGAGCTCTCTGTGGTAATAACTCGAGCTCTACCTTCGGTCTTGGAACTTTGATTGACGATGCAATGAGAGAAAGCAACTCTCACGCCACTACACACTGGCATAGAGCAGAGCAGGAACGTATCCCCACACACCCCATGGGGAATCACCCCTAAGCAAACACAGGATAATGGAAAGCAACCACTCCTTGATGGGGGCGTACCTCGGTCTCTCACAACACAAGAAGCATAGAGCAGTGAGGTACGTAACCAACACGCCCTATGGGGAATCACCCCTAAGCTAGCACGGGATAATGGAAAGTAACCACTCCTGGATCTCATCGGGGATGCACCCCAATCTCACGATCCTATCATATATCGTCAACCTAGAGGTTCCGACTGGCTCAGACGTAACTCAAGATTTAGTAAGTGTAGGGTTTTGTGCTTTATAAGGTTACTAGGGGTTCTAACTAGGCATTCCTAATATCCTCGATCCATTCACAAGGGTCCTAAATCCAGCTAGGTTCTCACTTTTAGCCAACAACTCAAACTACCAAAATTCCACTTTTTGACCACACTCAGCTAGACGTCCGACCTAGCCTTACCCCAAGCCACACAGGATTGCATAACTCCTTGTTATACGTCGGTATATGCCTCCCTAAATAGCATGCTTCATAGCTCAGATCCACCCCGCAGGACGCTCGTAAGCTATGTCTCACTCCGCGTCTGTTGCCACACTCATTGTGACTCACCTCGAAGCATTCCCGTCTTTGGTCTGTTGCCATGACTATTATGGCTCACCACAAGATATCAATAATATGCATACTCCATGCTAGTTTCTCTCCACACAAGGTTGCAGGACAACGTTTTTTAACTTTTCCTAAATAAGGAGTAAGGTAGGGACTACTAGCCCAAGGGGGTTCTATGACACAACTCTCCTGACTTAGTACCAAAGTCATATTTGGAGATACATACTAACAATCACGTGAACAATACAAGCTAACATTTATGATCTTCAACCACACATGCATCAAGTAGAACTCAAGTCAACCCAAAGTTGACTAACAACCAAGATTCACATTCACGTTTACTTTACTCCTTACCTCATATCTTGTATGCGCGGAATAATCCAAATGGTTACTTACCTTTGCTAATTTAAAACCCATAAGTATGCTATGAGGCACCTAGTTTGTTAAACTAGAGTCTAACAATACAAACAATTCAACCCCTATCTCACATAATAAGACACATACTCCATAGATACATTATAAATATGATCAAACATGATTTATAAGGCTCATGATAACATACACATAATCATGCCAAGTATAAAACTCATAAAACATAATAAGACACATAGTCCGTAGATACATGATAAATATGATCAAACATGATTCGTAGGCATGATAACATACACATAATCATGCCAAGTATAAAGCTCATAAACATAATAAGACACATAGTCCATAGATACATGATAAATACGATCAAACATGATTTATAAGGCTCATGATAACATACAAATAATCATGCCAAGTATAAAGCTCATAAAACATAATAAGACACATAGTCCATAGATACATGATAAATATGATCAAACATAATTCATAGGTTCGTGATAACATACACATAATCATGTCAAGTATAAAGCTCATAAAACATAATAAGACACATAACACATAGATACATGATAAATATGTTCAAACATGATTCATAGGCTCATGATAACATACACATAATCATGTCAAGTATAAAGCTCATAAAACATATTAGGACACATAGTCCATAGATACATAATAAATATGATCAAACATGATTTATAGGCATGATAACATACACATAATCATGCCAAGTATAAAACTCATAAAACATACTACACAAGTTCCATAAACACTTTAAATAGCTAAACCAAAGTTTAATGCTAGAAACAACTCAAGAATACACAAACAAGCAATGTTGATCACCTTGCTCCTTCACTTAGGAGCTTTGTTTTAATCCAAATGACTACTTACCTTATGTTTGGAGATTCACAAAAAAGAGTGTGTGCTCCTAAACAACCATAACAAACTTAAGAAGTTGAAATTGAGCGGTCTAGATAAACTCCGGTGGAGGTGGTGGTCCGACGACTTTCCGTCTAGATGAAGAGTGTGGAGAAAAGAAGAAGAAGAGAAGAATTTTGAGGTACACCCTTTAGGTTGCAATTACTCTAGTTTAAATAGGTATCAAAAGATCCTAATCCTTTTTAGAAAAGAAAAGCCTATTTTTAGAAAAAAAGAATCCTAATCCTATTTTTTAAAAAAAGAAATCTTAATCATTTTTTAAAAAAAACATAAATCCTAATCCTTTTTATACTTTGAAGCACCATTTCCTAAAAATCTCAAGATTCCTAATCCTGATCCAATTATCTAAAGATTCAAATTTAAATCAAATACAATTAAGGCATCTGATTTTATACGACGTTACAATATACCCATCTAAGAAAAACTTTCATCCTTGAAATTTGCTAGAATTTAACAACTGTCATGCCCTCTAGCCATAAACTAAACTTAAACTCTAAACTACCTTAGCAAAAGAACAAAAAATTAAGAAGCATAGCAAAACAAGTGTTAACACACAAGCAAATCAAATAACCTTAATTACTTTACAAAATAAAAGCAAACCTGGAGATGACGAGGCGACTTTCTACGAGAGGCTAGAAGAACAGTTGCCTATGATGTAGGGAGCATACAAAATCTAAAACCTATGCTATGATACCAACTGTAACAACCCTAATTTTTCAAACCCAAAACTCTTAGGGACGTTACTAAGCAACACCATTTGCACCAAAACTTTTGCAACATAACGGCGTTGCTAAGATAAAACCTACATTTTTCTGACCTGTTTTAAACATAAAACACTCTAAAGGTCTATTAAAACACCCAACCTCTTCAAAATGACAATCAACAATAGGCTAGGTTTCCAACAGACTAGGAATTTACAACAGGTATGGCACACCAGGAAGAAAATGAATAAGAGACTAGCTTCACAATTAAGAAGAACAAGACCCTAAAGCACCCTATGACTAATCATCAACGAAACTTAACGACACACATAAATTCCCTATCTATCAAGAAAATACAACGAAAATATAAAGTACTAGAAACATTACTATGAGCTAAAAGACACCAAAGAACATCCTTATAGCCTCGCCAGGTTGCCACCATCATCATCCATCCCACAGTTTAACTTTTATCTACAAACAAAAAAATAACAAAGAAAGGAATGAGTATAAAAATACCCAGTAAGAAGCTTATTTACGTCCAACCCTATTTTAGCATAAACAACGAAACTCATCTACTAAACTTACTCAAACCCCAGAATAGGTCTCATATTTAGCACACTTCACCCTGAGCTCCCTATGGTAATAACTCGAGCTCTACCTTCGGTCTTGGAACTTTGATTGACGATGCAATGAGAGAAAACAACTCTCACGTCACTACACACTGGCATAGAGAAGAACAGGAACGTATCCCACACGCCCTATGGGAAATCGCCCCTAAGCCAGCACGAGATAATGGAAAGAAACCACTCCCTGACGGGGATGTACCTCAGGCTCTCACAACACAAAAAGCTAGCATCGAGCAGTGAGCTACGTAACCAACACATCCTATGGGGAATCACCCCTATGCTAGCACGGAATAATGGAAAGCAACCACTCCCGAATCTCATCGGGGATGCACCCCAGTCTCACAAGCCTATCATATATCGTCAACCTAGAGGTTTTGACTCGCTCAGGCATAACTTAGGGTTTAGTAAGCACTGGGTTCCGCGCTTTATAAGGTTATTAGAGGTTCTAACTAGGCATTCCTAATATCCTCGACCCATTCCCAAGAGTTCTAAATCCAGGTAGGTTCTCACTTTTAACCAACAACTCAAACTACCCAAATTCAACTTTCAGACCACACTCAGCTCGACGTCCGACCTAGCCTTACCCCAAGCCCACACAGGATTGCACAACTCCTTGTTGTACGTCGGTATACGCCTCCCTAACTAGCATGCTAACATAGCTCAGACCCACCCCGCAGGACGCTCATAAGCTATGTCTCACTCTAAGTCTGTTGCCACATTTATTGTGACTCACCTCGAAGCATTCTCGTCTTTTGTCTGTTGCCATGACTATTATGGCTCACTACAAGACATCATTAATACACATACTCCATGCTAACTTCTCACCACACAAGGCTGTAGGACAACGTTCCCTAAATAAGGAGTAAGGTATGGACTACTAGGCTGAGGGGTCCTATGACACAACTCTCTTGACTTAGTACCAAAGTCATATTCGGTGATACATACTAACAATCATGTGAACAATACAAACAATTTAACCCCTATCCCACATAATAAGATACATGATAAATACAATCTAGCATGATTCATAAGGCTCATGATAACATACACATAATCATGCCAAGTATAAAGCTCATAAAACATAATAAGACACATAGTCCGTAGATACATGATAAATATGATCAAACATGATTCATAGGCTCATGATAACATACACATAATCATGTCATGTATAAAGCTCATAAACATAATAAGACACATAGTCCATAAATACATGATAAATACGATCAAACATGATTCATAAGGCTCATGATAACAAACACATAATCATGCCAAGTATAAAGCTCATAAAACATAATAAGCCACATAGTCCATAGATACATGATAAATATGATCAAACATAATTCATAGGCTCATGATAACATACACATAATCATGCCAAGTATAAAGCTCATAAAACATAATAAGACACATAACCCATAGATACATGATAAATATGTTCAAACATGATTCATAGGCTCATGATAACATATACATAACCATGCCAAGTATAAAGCTCATAAAACATATTAAGACACATAGTCCATAGATACATAATAAATATGATCAAACATGATTCATAGGCTCAAGATAACATGCACATAATCATGCCAAGTATAGAGCTCATAAAACATACTACACAAGTTCCATAAACACTTTAAATAGCTAAACCAAAGTTTAATGCTAGAAACAACTTAAGAATACACAAACAAGTAATGTCGATCACCTTGTTCCTTCACTTAGGAGCTTGGTTTTAATCCAAATGACTCTTACCTTATGTTTGAAGATTCACAAAACGAGTGTGTGCTCCTAAACAACCATAACAAACTTAAGAAGTTGAAATTGAGCGGGCTAGAACAACTCCGGTAGAGGTGGTGGTCCGACGACGGTGGTCCGGTGGCTTTTCGACGAGATGAAGAGTGTGGAGAAAAGAAGAAGAAGGAGAAGAAGAGAAGAATTTTGACGTACACCCTTTAGATTGCAATTACTCTAGTTTAAATAGGTAGCAAAAGGTCATAATCCTTATTAGGAAAGGAAAACCTATTTTTAGAAAAAGGAATCCTAATCCTAAACAACCATGACAAACTTAAGAAGTTGAAATTGAACAGGCTAGATCAACTTCGGCGGAGGTGGTGGTCCGACGGCTTTTCGACGAGATGAAGAGTGTGGAGAAAAGAAGAAGAAGGAGAAGAAGAGAAGAATTTTGAGGTACACCCTTTAGATTGCAATTACTCTAGTTTAAATAGGTAGCAAAAAGTCATAATCCTTATTAGGAAAGGAAAACCTATTTTTAGAAAAAGGAATCCTAATCCTAAACAACCATGACAAAGTTAAGAAGTTGAAATTGAACAGGCTAGATCAATTTCAGCGGAGGTGGTGGTCCGACGGCTTTTCGACGAGATGAAGAGTGTGGAGAAAAGAAGAAGAAGGAGAAGAAGAGAAGAATTTTGAGGCACACCCTTTAGATTGCAAGTACTCTAGTTGAAATAGGTAGCAAAAGGTCCTAATCCTTATTAGAAAAGGAAAACCTAATTTTAGAAAAAGGAATCGTAATCCTATTTTTTAAAAAAAGAAATCCTAATCTTTTTTTTTTTAAACATAAATCCTAATCCTTTTTAGACTTTGAAGCACCCTTTCCTAAAAATCTTTAGATTCCTAATCCTGATCCAATTATCTAAAGATTCAAATTTAAATAAAATACAATTTAATGCATATGATTTTACGGGATGTTACAAGAAAACTATAGTTAATCAACATATTGAAGATGAAAAACTTCAATCAAGTCGTTGCCTAACTAAAACCCCTAAAGGATGTGTTTCTCCTGACAATAGTGCAACATACGACTCAGAGCATCCCCAATAATAGCAAATAGGAAATGAGACAACGGTTCCCTTTGTCTTAGACCTCTCTCTAGCAAGAATTTACCTCTAGGTTTACATTTAATCAACACAAAAAAATAGTAGTAGAAATGCAACCTTTAATCCATCTTCTCAGCGAGCGCCGAAACCTTGTAGTTCAAAGATGGAGTCCAAAAAGTGTCAATCTACTTTATCGTAAGCCTTTTCAAGATTAAGCTTAAAAAACAATCTTTTCTCTTGTTCAATTTCCACTATTCAACCGCTTCAAAGGCTATCAAAATAACATCTAGAATTTTTCCGTCCTCCACAAAAGCGACTTAACTATCATTTATGGTTAAAGCCAAAATTTTCTTCAACCTCTCTATAAGAACCTTGGTAATAATTTTGTAGAAGGAAGAAATTAGGCTAATTGTGCGGAAGTCATTAGTTTTCCTACTTGAGGACTAGGTAAATGTAGGTCTCATTAGTTTTCTTATTGAGGATGCCATTTTTCAAAAAACTCTTGGAACACTCCTACTAAATCACAATTTAGGATGTTCCAATTTTTTTTTTATAAACTTCTCCTGTCATCCTGAAGGGATCGAATCCCGCAGCGGAAGCGATTGTTAATCGCGTGTTCTTAATTTTTGTTAGATGGATATCATAAACAAGAACTAGATATAAATTAAGCACGCTTCTTACAAGATGGACAACGAGATATTACCTTTGAATAACTCTTTCTTCAAGTGTCCTTCTCCCACGATCACGATCTCTGTAACTCGAACCCGAACGATCACGAACACCACCACCGGATCTTCTCAGTTGTTCTCTAGGTGAGGGAGGAATGTGGGTTTCTTTTTAGGATGAGATGTGTAGGTTGTGAGAAAGAAGTTGTGTTTTGTGGAACTTTTCCATCAACACAAAATTGACAATCTAGGGTTTTCCAAGACTTTGCTTAACCACAAAATTGCATCTCATGCAACTATTTATAAGGAAATATGATGGAAATTACTATCCTATCCCTCCTTCATTCTCTAATTAGTATATAGTTTATATATGAATCTAATTCACATAAAAAACCATATATTATCAATTATATCATATATAACTGATATAACACCTCCTATATGAAATTGAACACTTCAATTTCATTCCTAACTTTATACCTTCTATATTACCATCTTGAGCCAACGGAGAGACCTAATGGACCTACAGTTCATGAGCTCCAATGATGCTAGAATAACTTATCAAACTCTTTGATCAAGTTAATCAATATTCATTAACTACAACTCACTCCACTATAGACTTGTAGCTGCACTCTCCTCACTGTAGATTATATTGTGTCCATTGATATAATCATTACCCATGAGTCGAACCTTCACAGGTTGTTCCTAATCACAGCTGGGTCAAATTACTGTTTTACCCCTGTGATTACGTCTTTGTTCCTTAAGCACCACTGATCCTCTAATGAACAACAAGTCTAAGGTCCTACCATAGACTCATACCCTCTTAATCGGTTTAGAGGGTGGGGCCCCTTTGTTCAAGACTTGGATTTAATTCTCAAGGGAACAACCTATCTAATTCCTAAGTGTAGGAATGAGTGAATTCCATCTTGTATAGTTAAGTCTCCAACTACCTACGAGGTTCTGTCCATGAGAAAGTAGGCTTATTGAGTCGGCTACAGGCCACTCTCACCCATACTAGTCTAAGGACAAACCTCTATAAGCAGGAGTTCTTAACTTACTCAGGATTAAGGTCGAGTCACTAATGACCATCTATAAATTATAAGTCTTATCCTGTTAACGATGTTATACTGGTTAGACTAATAATTTGTAGTCCGGTCTTGTATGAACTCTTCATACAGGATGCCCCCACTCGCATGTCAACCACATGAATAAGCTGGATTACCTCATTTGTACTAATTACAAAGTGGGTCGCATCCATGGTGTTACCAGAATAAGGTTTCCAACCTTATTCTTATACCATAGACCATTTAGGTTATATTCTTGAACACAATCCAAATAGTGTCTACTACACTGATCAACCTTGGAGCTTAGTTTATTGGATTTATAAAGCAAGAATATAATTTTATCAAAACAAATAACTCTTTATTTATTTGATCAAAATTACATAAGTGTAGGGCACAAATCCCAACAATCTTCCACTTGACCTAAAGCTTGTGGAGTATTAAAAACATTACAATAATATAAATACAATAAACTAGGGCATTTAAACCCTTTTGTACAGAATACTTCCACTTGCCTTAGTTGGGGAAAACTTGTAAACCTAGACCTTCTAGGTGACTCTCAAACACTTTAACTGTGAGAGCCTTTGTAAAAGGATCAACAACGTTGTGCTCCGAGGCTATCTTCGTGACGATCACGTCTCCTCGATGCACGATCTCCCGGATGGGATGTTATTTGCGCTCAATATGCTTTCCCCTCTTGTGACTTCAGGGTTCCCTTGAATTTGACACGACACCACTATTATCACAATACAGCGTGACAGGCACACTCATATTTGGAACAACTTCCAAATTTAGCATGAATTTCCTTAACCAAACGACCTCTTTAGCTGCTTCACAAGCTGCTACATATTCGGCCTCCATGGGGGAATCAGCGATGCATCTTTGCTTGACGCTTCACCATACTACAACTCCTCTGTTAAAAGTGAATACTGACCCTGATGTAGATATGCGAGAATTTTTATTAGTCTGAAAGCCAGAATTCGTCTATCCTGTCCTTAGCCCCATACACAAACATGTAGTTCATTGTTCTCCGTAGATACTTAAGGATTATTTTAACCGTTGTCCAGTGTTCAGGTCCTGAATTAGATTGATACCTACTGACCATTCCAACTGCAAAACAGATGTCTGGCCTAGTACACAACATGGCGTACATCAGGCTCCCAACAGCTGATGTGTAAGGAATCTGTCTCATATTCTCAACTCCTTGAGGTGTCTTAGGACACTGTTCCTTAGACAAATGGACTCCATGTCAAAAAGGCAATAAGCCCTTATTGGAGTCTTGCATCTTTAACCTCAACAACACTTTGTCGATGTAAGATGTCTGAGAAAGGGCAAGTGTTTTCTTCTTGCGGTTCCGAACAATCTGGATTCCGAGAACAAACTCCGCTTCACTCAAATCTTTCATTTGGAATTGCGTAACTAGCCAATTCTTAATGTAAGTAAGATATCCTACATCATTCCCAATGAGTAGGATATCATCCACAAATAGAACTAGGAATGCGACAGAACTATTGATGATTTTCTTGAAGACACAAGGTTCATCATCATTCTGATCAAAGCCATAGGATTTAATTGCCTTATCAAATCTTATATTCTAGGACCTAGAGGCTTGTTTCATCCATAAATTGATCTTTTAAGCCTGCAAACCTTTTGCTTTTGTCCTGGTTCAATGAACCCTTTTGGGTTGGTCCATGTAGATGTTTTCGTCAAGATTACCATTCAAAAAGGTTGTCTTGACATCCATTTGCCATACCTCATAGTCATAATATGCGACAATTGGAAGTAGGATACGGATAGACTTTACCATAGTAACAGGTGAAAAGGTCTCATCATAGTCAACCCCTTCAACCTAGGTATAACCCTTTGCAACTAATCTAGCTCTAAAGGTTTGCACCTTCCCATCTACACCACGCTTTCTCTTGTAGATCCACTTACAACCTATAGGTTTTACCCCATGAGGTTTATCTACAAGATCCCAAACAGAATTGAAGTACATAGACTCCATTTCTTGGTTTATGGCTATGATCCATTTGTCTTGGTCTTTGTCAACCATCGCTTGATTATAAGTCGATGGATCCTCATAGTTGTCATCTGGTATAGCAACTTGGGTTTCAGATAAACCCATGTAATGGTCAGGTTGCATTATAACCCTCCCACTACGTCGAGGCATACTCAACTCTTGAGATGGACTCTCTTGACTAGACAAGCTAGTATCAACAACTTTTGTTGACGTACTAGCTTTATTAGCAACCTTTGCTATTGTTCCGTCTAACTCACTCAACACAATTTTACTTCTTGATTTGTGGTCCGTTATGTGGTCCTCCTCTAAGAAAGTTGCATTTATCGACACAAAAACCTTATCTTTCTTAGGATCATTGAATAAACCACCTATTGTTTCTTTTAGGTAACCTACGTATAGACACAATTTTGAACGTGAATCTAACTTCTTTGGATTTGTCACAAGCACATGTGTTGGACAACCCCAAATTCTGAAATGACATAAACTACCTTTACGTCATTTCCAGAGCTCAAAAGGTGTTTCAGAAACACTTTTTGATGGCACATTGTTCAAAATGTATCCCGCAGTCTCTACTGCGTAACCCCAAAAGGAACTAGGGAGACGAGCATAACTCATCATTGATCGAACCATGTCCAACAAGGTTCTATTTCTCCTTTTCGATACACTGTTTTGTTGTGGTGTAGCGGGAGCCGAGAGTTGGGATGTAATTCCATGTTCTATCATATACTTCTGGAATTTTAAATCCATGTACTCTCCACCTCGATCTGATCGAAGGGTTTTAATTGTTTTACCTAATTGATTTTCAACTTCAGTCTTGAATTCCTTGAACTTTTCAAGTGCTTCAGACTTATGTTGTATCAGGTATGAAGGGATCGAATCCCGCAGCGGAAGCGATTGTAAATCGCGTATTCTTAATTTAGTTACATGGATATCATAAACAAGAACTTGATCTAAATTAAGCATGCTTCTTACAAGATGGACAGCGAGATATATACCTTTGAAGAACTATTTCTTCAAGTGCTCCTTCTCCCACGATCACGATCTCAACAACTCGAAACCGAACGATCACGAACACTACCACCGAATATTTTCCGTTGTTCTTTAGGTGAGGGAGGAAGGTGGGTTCCTTTTAGGTGAGGTGAGATGATCTTATCAAATTGTAGTTGGAACTCTTTCCAACACAATGTGAGAGAATGCTCTAGGATTTCTCAAAGAGATTAGTCCGCTTAGTTGCCTCTCATGCAACTATATATATATATATATATATATATATATATATATAGGGAAATGGGATGGAAATTACCATCCTATCCCTTCTTTATTCTCCCACTATTATATGGTTTATTTGTGAATCTCATTCACATTAAAACCATATATTATATCAATTATATCATATATAACTGATATAACACCTCATATATGAAATTGAACACTTCAATTTCATTCCTAACTTTATACCCCTCAATATAACCATGTTGAGCCAATGGAGGGACCTAATAGACATACAGTTCATGGCTCCAATGATGTGAGATTAACTGATCAAACTCTTTGATCCAGTTAATCAATATTCATTAACTACAAGTCACTCCACTATAGACTTGTAGTTGCGTTCTCCTCACTGTAGACTATATTGTGTCCATTGATATAATCATTACCCATGAGTCGACCTTTCACAGGGTGTTCGTAATCACAGCTGGGTCAAATTACTGTTTTACCCCTGTGATTACCTCTTTCTTCCTTAAGCACCACTGATCCTCTAATGAACAACAAGCCTATGGTCCTACCTAGACTCATACCCTCTTAGAGGGTGGGGCCCCGATGTTCAAGACTTGGAGTCAGTTCTTAAGGGAACAACCTATCTAATTCCTAAGTGTACGAATGGGTGAATTCCATCTTGTATAGTTATGTCCCCAGCTACCTATTTAGGTTCCTCATTCCCAAGAAGGTAGGCTTATTGAGTCGCCACAGTGCCACTCTCACCCATACTAGTCTAAGGACAAACCTCTATAAGCAGGAGTTCTTAACTTACTCAGGATTAAGGTCGAGTCACTAATGACCATCTATAAATTATAAGTCTTATCCTGTTAACGATGTTATACTGGTTAGACTAATAATTTGTAGTCCGGTCTTGTATGAACTCTTCATACAGGATGCCCCCACTCGCATGTCAACCACATGAATGAGCTGGATTACCTCATTTGTACTAATTACAAAGTGTGTCGCATCCATGGTGTTACCAGAATAAGGTTTCCAACCTTATTCTTATACCATAGACCATTTAAGTTATACTATTGACCACAATCCAAATAGTGTCCACTACACTGATGTTCAAGATATATTATAATCTTGGAGCATAGTTTATTGGATTTATTAAATCAAGAATATAATTTTATCAAAACAAATAACTCTTTATTTATTTAATCAAAATTACATAAGTTTAGGGCCTAAATCCCAACAATCTCCCACTTGACCTAAAGCTTGTAGAGTATTGAAAACATTACAATAACGTAAATACAATAAACTAGGGCATTTAAACCCTTTGTACAGAATACTCCCACTTGCCCTAGTTGGGGAAGACTTGTAAACCTAAACCTTCTAGGTGACTCTCAAACACTTTAGCCCTGAGAGCCTTTGTAAAAGGATCAGCAACGTTATGCTCCGAGGCTATCTTCGTGACGTTCACGTCTCCTCGATGCACGATCTCCCAGATGAGATCATATTTCCGCGCAATATGCTTTCCCCTCTTGTTACTTCGGGGGTCCCTTGAATTTGCCACTGCACCACTGTTATCGCAATACAACGTGATGGACAAACTCATATTTGGAACAACTTCCAAACTCAACATGAATTTCCTTAACCAAACGACCTCTTTAGCTGCTTCACAAGCTGCTACATATTCGGCCTCCATGGTGGAATCAACGATGCATCCCTGCTTGTAAGGATCAAATCCTTAGCCCTATACACAAGCATGTAGTTCCTTGTTCTCTGCAGATACTTAAGGATTGTTTTAACCGCTGCCTAGTGTTCAAGTCCTGGATTGGATTGACACCTACTGACCATTCCAACTGCAAAACAGATGTTTGACCTAGTACACAACATGGCGTACATCAGGCTCCCAACAGCTGATGCGTAAGGAATTCGTCTCATATCCACAACTCCATGAGGTGTCTTAGGACACTGTTCCTTAGACAAATGGACTCCATGTCTAAAAGGCAATAAACCCTTTTTGGAGTCTTGCATCTTAAACCTTGACAACACTTTATCTATGTAAGATGTTTGAGATAAGGCTAGTGTTTTATTCTTACGATTTCGGACAATCCGGATCCCAAGAACAAACTGTGCATCACCCAAATCATTCATTTGGAATTGCATAGCTAGCCAATTCTTAATGTCAGTAAGATATCCTACATCATTCCCAATGAGTAGGATATCATCCACATATAGAACTAGGAATGCAACAGAACTATTGATGATTTTCTTGTAGACACAAGGTTCATCATCATTCTGGTCAAAACCAAAAGACTTGATTGCCTTACCAAATCTTATATTCCAGGACCTAGAGGCTTGTTTCAGTCCATAGATGGACCTTTTAAGCATGCAAACTTTTTGCTCTTGTCCTGGTTCAATGAACCCTTTGGGTTGGTCCATGTAGATGTTCTCTTAAAGATTGTCATTCAAAATGGTTGTCTTGACATCCATTTGCCATACCTCATAGTCATAATATGCGACAATTGGAAGTAGGATACGGATAGACTTTACTATAGCAACAGGTAAAAAGGTTTCCTCATAGTTAACCCCTTCAACCTTGGGTATAACCCTTTGCTACTAGTCTAGCTTTAATGGTTTGCACCTTCCCATCTACACCACGCTTTCTCTTGTAGATCCACTTGCAACCTATAGGTTTTACCCCATGAGGTTTATCTACAAGATCCCAAACAGAATTGAAATACATAGACTTCATTTCTTGGTCCATGGCTATGACCCATTTGTCTTTGTCTTTGTCAACCATCGCTTGATTATAAGTCGATGGATCCTCACAGTCGTCATCTGGTATAACAACTTGGGTTTCAGATAAACCCATGTAATGGTCAGGTTGTGTTATAACCCTCCCACTACGTTGAGGCATACTTAACTCTTGAGATGGACTCTCTTGACTAGACAAGCTAGTATCAACAACTTTTGTTGACGTACTAGTTTTATTATCATCATTTGTTATTGTTCTGTCTAACTCACTTAACACAATTTTACTTCTTGGCTTGTGGTCCCTTATGTGGTCCTCCTCTAAGCAAGTGGCATTTGTCAACACAAAAACCTTATTTTCCTTAGGATCATAGAATAAACCACCTCTTGTTTCTTTTGGGTAGCCTACGAATAGGCATAATTTTGAACGTGAATCTAACTTCTTTGGATTTATCACAAGCACATGTGTTGGACTACCCCAAATTTTTAAATGACATAAACTACCTTTACGTCCTTTCTAGAGTTCAAAAGGTGTTTCATAAACACTTTTTGATGGCACATTGTTCAAAATCTATACCGCAGTCTCCACTGCGTAACCCCAAAAGGAACTAGGGAGACGAGCATAATTCATCATTGATCGAACCATGTTCAACAAGGTTCTATTTCTCCTTTCCGATACACCGTTTTGTTGTGGTGTACCCGGAGCCGAAAGTTGGGATGTAATTCCATGTTCTATCATATAGTCATGGAATTTTAAATCTATGTACTCTCCACCTCGATCTGATCGAAGTGTCTTAATTGTTTTACCTAATTGGTTTTCAACCTGAGTCTTGAATTCCTTGAACTTTTCAAGTGCTTCAGACTTATGGTGTATTAGGTAAATATGCCCAAATCTGGAATAATCATCTATAAAGGAGATGAAATATTCATAACCTCCCCTGTCTTTAACACTCATCGGACCACAAAGGTCTGAATGTATAAACTCAAGAGGTTCTTTGGCTCTATAACCTTTTCCACTAAAAAGTCTTTTAGTCATTTTGCCTTCTAGGCAGGATTCACATACAGGTAAAGTATTTTCTTTTAACTCATTTAGAAGTTCATTCTTTACCAATTTCTCAATCCTATTGAGGTTGATGTGACCCAATCTAAGATGCCAAAGATGAGCATTATCTTTAGGAAAAAAATTTCGTTTCTTAGTTTGTGTGTTTGCAGTTTTAAATAATTCAGTGTTCAAAACCATTTTGACTGAATTAGACCTTAAAACGTACAACCCATTTTCTAATGAAGCTGAACATATTTCCACACCTTTCTTCAAAATAAACACTTTATTCATAGAGAAAGAAACAGAAATACATTGTTTATAAGACAAGAAATTGAAATAAAGTTTCTAGTAAACCCTGGTATCACTAATATAGTGTGCAACAACATATATTTCTTGCCAAAATAAAGCTTCATCGTGCCTATTGCTGCAACTGAGATGACTTCTCTATTTCCAACCCGGAGCGTTATCTCTCCTTTCTGTAGCTGCTGCCAGGAATCAATTCCCTGAAAAGAAGAGCAAACATGATCAGTGGCGCCTGAATCAAGTATCCAAGCAGTTTTGTCATTATCCACTAAACAAGCTTCTAAGAAAAGTAAATCATATTTACCTTCCTTCTTCTTTTCTGCAATGTACTTCAGACAATTCCGTTTCCAATGTCCGTCTTCGTTGCAGTGGAAACACTTTCCTTTCTCTGCAACTTTTTTGACTTTCTTGCCCTTCTGGGCGGCAACTTTGTCAGCTTGTTTCCCTTTACCAACCTTCTTCATGTTCTTCTTCTTTCCTTTCAGGTTAGAAGAAGATGAAACCATTGTTTTTAATCCAGAGGTCGAACCTCCATGATAACTCCTACTGGCAACATTTGCCTCACCTTTCGATCTCTGAATTTTCATCAAAGATTGAAAGGTCTGGAGTTCATTCAGAAGGGAGGTAAGATTAAAAGTAAGCTTCTTCATAACAATATTACTTCTAAACTGTAGGAAATTATCTTGAAGGGTTTCCAGAATGAAGCTTACCTGGCTCGATTCATCGATGGAAGCACCATTCGACTCCGCGATGTTAAAGTGCAGTTCGGTCTTGTATCAACTCTTCATACAGGATGCCCCCACTCGCATGTCAATCACATGAATGAGTTAGATTACCTCATTTGTACTAATTACAAAGTGGATCGCATCCATGGTGTTACCAGAATAAGGTTTCGAATAAGGTTTCCAACCTTATTTTTATACCATAGACCATTTAGGTTATATTCTTGAACACAATCTAAATAGTGTCTACTACACTGATGTTCAAGATACATTATAACCTTGGAGCTTAATTTATTGGATTTATAAAGCAAGAATATAATTTTATCAAAACAAATAACTCTTTATTTATTTGATCAAAATTACATAAGCTTAGGGCACAAATCCCAACACATCTCATCTGGACCAAGAGATTAGAGGCTACCTACCCCCTAAGTAGCATAATGAATTTCATCCTCTTGGAAAAGGATTTTCCAACATCACCCTGTTTTGATCGTCAAGAGGCATCCACCCATATCCTTCTACTATAAATCTCTGACCCTCATCTCTAGATTACACATTCTGAAAAAAGCCAATAATCTCACCCTCAATCTCACCTTTTGAAGAGAGAAGTTAGTCGGTGTCATTTTATAACAAGGATATGAAGCTTTTGTTCTTCTTTGTAATCCATCGGTGGAAGAAAATAGTGTTTTCATCACCTTTCTTTAAGCTACTTAATTTTACTCTTTTGATTCATGATACATTGTTCATTGATAGTAATTTCCATAAGTTTAGCCTTGAGGGAAACTCTTTCAGCACGTTGTCGTATTGAGATGGACCCTTGCTCCTCCAAATTATCAATTTGGTCAATCTGTGTCAACGAGGAATCTTTTTTTTTTTATCAAGAACGTTCCCAAAAACCTCTTTTTTTCCAAAGGATAATGTGGTGTTTCAACACCTTGAGCATTTCCATAAAATGATGTCCAACCCAATGAAAGAGTGAACTTTTCATTTCGCAGTGAAAACATTAGATCGTCTTTAATTTATATAGAATTAAACATAAAATAATTATATAAAAACATACATTTGAATAAATATGGAGATATTTTCTAGCGGGACTTTTTCTCCTCCACAAAATCTTTATGGTAATAACTCGAACACATGACCAAGGCTTGTGGGAGCCTCTTGAAAGAAAATTTTTAAAGAGGAAGAGATTTAGACAGAATCCTCCAATTCTCTTATGAGGAGATGACTTTCCTTAATGGCTCAACCTAAGAGTCTTATTTGAGTTAAAAGGAAAATCTTTGTCATAATTAAAATATTATATTTTAATTCCTATTACATTAAAATATATCTTACTTATTTCAATCTCATTCAAATCTCCTATGATATTTATTTATTTGAATTTTATTCAAATTTTATAAATATCTTTTCTTCAATGTATCTAATATAATAGTTAAATGTATCAAATAAAATAAATATATTTTTCTTTCTTATATTAAATATTAATTTTAACACTTCAAATTAAATATTAATTTGAACATTTTAAACATTTGTTTCAACTAAACTGATCTTTTAGTGTTACTATGAGCCAAGTAGACCTTATGGACCTACAGATTACAAGGGTCCAATGATACAAAATTAATTAATTAAACTCCACTATAGAACTAGCGTTGCAAACTTATGCACGGTAAGGAGAAGTTTTGTCCATGATATAACCATTACATACAAGTCGATCATTAAGGTCAAATGTTCATTTTACCCCTGTAGTTACATCTTGCATCTTAAGTATCACTGATCTCTAATGAACAACTTGTTTATGATCCAACCATAAACTAAGTCCCTCTCGAGCTAGTGACAAGATGGAGCCTGATTGTTCAAGTCCTGAAATCAACATGTAAGGGTACTCATCTACTTACCCTATATGAGAATGAGTGAATTTCATCTTGTGAGATTACGTTTACAACTCTCTATTTGGTCAAGTCCCCAAAATGGTAGACTTATTAAATCGGCTACAAAAGCCACTCTCACTCGTGCAAATCAAATCGAGTGAGAGTTGCTTTTGTAGCCGATTAAGATCGAGTCGCATATGATCATCTTGATGAAATACTAATCTTCTCAAATAATAGATTTATAAAGAGAGATTAAATATTTTGTTGTACAGTCTTATACAAAATCATTATTGTTATGAGATACCCACATTCCTATGTTTCCACATGAATCATTTGGATCAAATCGTTTGTAATTATTACAAAGTGGGACGTATCAATAGTGTTGCTAAGACAAGACATTCAATCTTATCAATATACCATGACCTGTTAGGTTATTTCTTGAACCTGATCCTCTCGTATGTCAACCACATATTATTCAAGATTACACCTAATAAGCTTGGATTTTTCATATAATGTAGAATATTATATTAAAAATATAATAATAAATTATTATTAAGTATTAAATAAATTATTAATTATGAAGCTTTAGGGTATAAATCCCAATACCTAACCCATCAGATTTAGATTTTGCCACCACACCTCTAAATTTTTCGAAAAGGAAGAAGAGGAGTAGAACACCATTTGAAAGCACCCAAAAAAAGAACAAGGGAGAAGTGGTCTAAAGTCAGACTGCTTAGTTTTTCCTATTTATAGTCTTTGAAAGCAGTCGCTCAATCCTTTGAAATTAGGAATTTATCAATCCTTGAAGCCGCACACCTTTCTCCTATACTAGACCACGTGTAAAATCCATTGTTCATCGGGATGTCATCAACTCAATAGCCTAGATGAGTTGATGAAACTTTCTCATATTTCTAGTCATCTTGTACTCCTTATGATTCTTTGATAGTTTTAGATTATTTTTTTATTCATTATTCGTGGACGTCGAGGCTGCATAAAGGAAGATTCTAGTGGCAATTTTGGTCGAGGTTAGTATTCCTCTATTCTCTTTCTTTGATATTAATTTTTTTTTCTTTTCTATCTAGTAAATCCTTAATTATATTATCATATAATTAATGATCTAATGATGCCATTAAAAAAAGCTAAATTTACTCTAACGTATTAATTTTGAAGCAAATTACAATTCAATTTGTTATACTACTACCATAATGAAATTTTAAATGACGCAAATTTTATTCGAGGATAACTATTTTTTTTAATTTGTTAAAAATTATGCTTTTAAACACTATATCCCTTAAATCAAGAAGTTAGAGGTTCGGATCCCTTATTCCCTAATATTGTTGATATTTAAAAAAAAAAACGAATACTTAGATGTTTTCAAAATCGTGGCTAAGTTTTGAAAATAAAAAAGTATATTTTTTAAGAAACTAGACTAAGAATCCAAGAATTTCTTTAAGGAGTACAAGATTGAGGTTGAGAACCAGTTACGTAAAACGATTAAAACACTTCGATCGGATTGAGGTGGAGAGTACATGGACACTGAATTCTAGGACTATATGATAGAACATGGAATTACGTCCCAACTCTCAGCACCTGGTATGCCACAACAGAATGGTGTATCGGAGAGGAGAAACAGAAACCTGTTGGACATGGTTCGGTCGATGATGAGCTATGCTCATCTACCTGACTCATTTTGAGGTTGCGCAATCGAGACTACGACATACATTTTGAATAATGTTCCATCGAAGAGGGCTTGTGAAACTCCTTTCAAACTCTGGAATGGTCATAAAGGAAGTTTACGTTATTTCAGAATTTGAGGATACCCGACCCATGTGTTGGTGTCAAACCCGAAGAAGCTGGAACCCCGTTCAAAATTGTGGCTCGTCGTAGGTTACCCAAAAGAGACAAGTGATGGTCTATTTTACGATCCTAAGGAAAATAGGGTGCTTGTGTCGACAAACGACACATTCCTTGGGGAAGACCACATTAGGGATTATAAACCGAGGAGTAAGATTGTGTTAAACAAAATGGACAGTTCATCAGCAAGAGTTGTTGATGGTACTAGTAAATCAACAAGTGTTGTTAATCCTAGCTCGTCTAGTCAAATACATTCTCAAGAGTTGAGAATGCCTCGACGTAGTGGGAGGGTTTTGAGACAACCTGAACGTTACATGGGTTTGGCTTAAACCCAAGTCGTCATACCTGATGATGACTGTGAGGATCCATTGTCCTATGATCAGGAAATGAATGACGTTGACAAAGACGAATGGATTAAAGCCATGGACTAGGAAATGGAGTCGATGTACTTCAATTTCATCTAAGAGCTTGTGGACCAACCGGATGGGGTTAAACCTGTTGGTTGCAAGTGGATCTACAAGCGTAAACGTGGTGTAGATGGGAAGGTGTAAACCTTCGAAGCTAAACTAGTGGCAAAGAGTTTTACTCAGAGAGAATGGGTTGACTATGAGGAAACCTTTTCTCCTGTTGCCATGGTAAAGTCTATCAGGATCCTTCTGGCTATTGTCGCATATTATGAATATGAGGTATGAAAGATGGATGTCAGGACGATCTTTCTGAATGACAATCTTGACGAGACCATCTACATGGACCAACCCAAGAGGTTCATTACTCAAGGCCAAGAGCAAAAGGTTTGCAGGCTTCAAAGGTTTATTTATGGACTGAAACAAGCCTCCAGGTCTTGGAATATAAGGTTTGATGAGGCTATCAAATCTTATGGATTTAATCAGAATGTTGATGAGCCTTGTGTCTACAACAAAATCATCAACAACACTGTCACATTTCCTGATATTATATGTCGATGATATCCTACTCATTGAGAATGAAGTAGGTTTCCTTACTAACGTTGAGGAATGGCTAGCTTCGCAATTCCAAATGAAAGATTTGGGAGAAGCTTAGTATGTTTTAGGTATCCAGATTGTCCGGAACCAGAAGAACAGAATGCTAGCATGTCTCATGCATCTTATATCGACAAGATATTGTCGCGATATAAAATGCAGAACTCCAAGAAGGGCTTGCTGCCTTTCAGGCATGGGGTTCACCAGTCTAAGGATCAATGTCCTAAGACACCTCAAGAGGTTGAGTATGAGACGGATCCTTTATGTTCCATCTGTAGGGAGCCTGATGTAAGTCATGTTGTGTACTAGTCCCGACATCTGTTATGCAGTTGGGATTGTCAGTAGGTATCAATCCAATCTTAGATTAAATCACTGGACAACCGTAAAGGAAATCCTCAAGTATCTTGGGAGAACGAGGGACTACATGCTTTTGTATGGAAGTGGGGATTTAATCCTTATGGGATACACAGACTCTGACTTTCATACCGATAAGGATTCTAGGAAGTCCACATCGTGGTCAATATTTACTCTTAACAGAGGAGTTGTAGTGTGGTGAAATATCAAGTAGGGATGCACCACTGATTCCATGATGGAGGTCGAGTATGTTGCGGCTTGTGAAGCTGTAAGAAAGTTGTTTGGCTTAGGAAGTTCATGCTAGATTTGGAAGTTGTTCAAGATATGAACTTGCCAGTGACCCTGTTTTGTGACAACAGTGGTGCACTAGCCAACTCGAGAGAGCCTCGGAGTCATAAGAGGGGCAAACATATTGAGCACAAGTATCACCTGATACAGGAGATTGTGCACCGCAGAGACGTGACCGTCACGCAGATAGCTTCGGAGCACAACGTTGCTGATCCATTTACAAAGGCACTCAGGGTTAAGGTGTTTGAGGGTCACCTAGAGAGTCTAGGTCTACGAGTGCTTCCTGACTAGGGTAAGTAAAAGTATTGTAAAGGGTATTCAATGCCTTAGTTTATTGTATTACTTTTATATATTACTTTACATTTGAGAAATGTATTTTCTACTCCACTAGCTTAGTTCAAATGGGAGTTTGTTGGGGTGTTTGCTCCAACCTCGTGAAGTTTGTAATACTTGTTGTTTTAAATAAATAAAGGTTGTATATTTATTAAACTTTGTATCTCGCATTTTATAAACTTAATCAAATAAACTAAGCTTCAGTATAAACTAGAACGGTGTGTAGTTGACACACAGGGAGGATCACGTTCGAGTTAATGACCCGAACGGTCTACAGTATACGGATAAGGTTGGAAACCTCATTCTGGTAACACTTTGGATGCGACCCGCTTTGTACTAATACAAACGAGGTGATCCAGTTCGTTCATGTGGTTGACATGCGAGTGGGGGCATCCTGTACAATGAGATTATATGAGACCGGACCGTAAATTATTAGACCTACTGATGTAACACCGCTAACAATATAGGACTAATAAATTCATAATGACCATTAGTGACTCGTCCTTAATCCTGAGCGTGTTACGGACTCATGTCTGAAGGGGTCTATCCTTTGACTAGTACGGGTAAGGGTGGCCAGAGTACGCCCAATATGCCTACCTTCGTGGGGAAAAGATCACGTGAGGAGCTGAGAACTTAACTACGCAAGATGGAATTCACTCGTTCTCGAGTTAGGGAAACTACCCTTCTTGGGGAAAAGACAACGTGAGGAGCTGGGAACTTAACTACGCAAGATGGAATTCACTCGTTCTCGAGTTAGGGAAACTAGAGAGGTTTTCCCTTAAGTGTTGTCTCTAGGGCTTGGACAACGGGGGCCCACCCTCTAACTGGCCAAAGAGGGATGTTGTTTATGGTTGGACCTAAAGGGATCGAATCCCGCAACGGAAGTGATTGTTAATCGCGTGTTCATGATTTTGTTACGCAGATTTCATTCAAGAACAAAATAACTAAGATTAAGCATATAATATAACATAAGACAACAAGTAATATACCTTTAAAGATTGCTTTCTTCACGAACTCCTTCTCCCACGATCATGATCTCAGCAACACGAACCCGTATGTATGAAGATTCACCCCTAGATCTTCTCCGTTGTTCTCTAGGTGAGGGAGGAAGGTGGGTTCCTTTAGGTTGAGATGTGGAGGTTTGAGAGAGCTTTTTGTTTGGAACTCTTTCCAACAGAAAAATGGAATTCTAGGGTTTTATGTCCACAGCCTCAACCCAAAGTTGCATCTCATGCAACTTAGGGAAATAGGATGGAAATTACCATCCTATCCCTCATCCATTCTCTCATTAGTATATAGTCAATATGTGAATCTAATTCACATTAAAATCATATATTATATCAATTATATCACATATAATTGATATAACACCTCATATATGAAATTGAGCACTTCAATCTCATTCTTAACTTTATACCCTCAATATTACCATGTTGAGCCAACGGAGAGACGTAATGGACCTACAGTTCATGAGCTCCAATGATGTGAGATTAACTGATTAAACTATTTGATCCGGTTCATCAATATTCATTAACTACAAGTCACTCCACTATAGACTTGTAGCTGCACTCTCCTCACTGTAGATTATATTGTGTCCATTGATATAATCATTAGCCATGAGTCGACCCTTCAGAGGTTGTTCGTAATCACAGTTGGGTCAAATTATCGTTTTACCCCTGTGATTACCTCTTTGTTCCTTAAGCACCACTGATCCTCTAATGAACAACAAGTCTATGGTCCTACCATAAACTCATACCGTCTAAAGCCAGTTTAGAGGGCGGGGCCCGTTGTTGAAGACCTGGACTCAGTTCTTAAGGGAACAACCTATCTAATTCCTTAGAGTAGGAATGAGTGAATTCCATCTTGCATAGTTAAGTCTCCAGCTACTTACGAGGTTTGTCCCTTAGAAAGTAGGCTTATTGAGTTGGCTACAAGCCACTCTCACCTATACTAGTCTAAGGACAAACCCCTATAAGCAAGAGTTCTTAACTTGCTGAGGATTCAGGTCGAGTCACTAATGACCATCTATAAATTATCAGTCTTATCTTGTTAACGGCATTATACTGGTCAGACTAATAATTTGCAGTCTGGTCTTGTATGAACTCTTCATACAGAATGCCTCCACTCGCATGTCATCCACATGAATGAGTTGGATTACCTCATTTGTACTAATTACAAAGTGGGTCGCATCCATGGTGTTACCAGAATAAGGTTTCTAACTTTATTCTTATACCATAGACCATTTAGGTTATACTCTTGAACACAATCCAAATAGTGTCTACTACACTGATGTTCAAGATATATTATAACCTTGGAGCTTAGTTTATTGGATTTATAAAGCGAGAATATAATTTTACCAAAACAAATAACTCTTTATTTATTTGATCAAAATTACATAAGTTTAGGGCACAAATCCCAACAATCTCCCACTTGACCTAAAGCTTGTGGAGTACTAAACATTACAATAATTTAAATACAATAAACTAGGGCATTGAAACCCTTTGTACAATATACACCCACTTTCTTTAGTTGGGGAAGACTTGTAAACTTAGACCTTCTAGGTGACTCTCAAATACTTTAGCCGTGAGAGCCTTTGTAAAAGGATCAACAATGTTGTCCTCTGAGGCTATCTTCGTGACAATCACGTCTCCTCGATGCATGATCTCTCGGATGAGATGATATTTCCGATCAATATGCTTACCCTCTTGTGACTTCGGGGTTCCCTTGAATTTGCCACGACACCACTGTTATCACAATACAACGTTATAGGAAAACTCATATTTGGAACAACTTCCAAATCTAATATGAATTTCCTTAACCAAATGACCTCTTTATCTGCTTCACAAGCTGCTACACATTCGGCCTCCATGGTGGAATCAGCGATGCATCCCTGCTTAAACCTTGGCCATACTACAACTCCTCCGTTAAGAGTAAATACTGACCCTAATGTAGATTTTCGAGAATCTTTATCAGTTTGAAAGTCAGAATTCTTGTATCCTTTAAGGATCAAATCCTTAGCCTCATACACAAGCATGTAGTTCCTTGTTCTCCGTAGATACTTAAGGATCGTTTTAACCATTGTCTAGTGTTCAGGTCCTATATTGGATTAATACGTACTGACTATTCCAACTGCAAAACAGATGTCTAGCCTAGTACACAACATGACATACATCAGGCTCCCAACAGCTGATGCATAAGGAATCCGTCTCATCTCCTCAACTGCTTGAGGTGTCTTAGGACACTGTTCCTTCGACAAATGAACTCCATATCTAAAAGACAATAAACCCTTTTTGGAGTCTCGCATCTTAAACCTCAACTACACTTTGTCGAATAAGATGTTTGAGACAAGGCTAGTGTTTTATTCTTGCGGTTCCGGACAATCTGGATTCCATGAACAAATTGCGCTTCACCCAAATCTTTCATTTGGAATTGCGTTGCTAGCCAATTTTTAATGTCAATAAGATAAGCTACATCATTCCCAATGAGTAGGATATCATCCACATATAAAACTAGGAATGCGATAGAACTATTGATAATTCTTGTAGACACAAGGTTCATCATCATTCTGATCAAAGCCAAAAGATTTGATTGCCTCATCAAATGTTATATTCTAGGACCTAGAGGCTTGTTTCAGTCCATAGATTGACCTTTTAAGCCTGCAAACCTTTTGCTCTTGTCCTAGTTCAATGAACCCTTTGGGTTGGTCCATGTAGATGTTCTCGTCAAGATCACCATTCAAGAATGTTGTCTTGACATCCATTTTCCATAACTTATAGTCATAATATGCGGCAACGGTAAGTAGGATACGAATAGACTTTACCATAGCAACAGGCGAAAAAGTTTCCTCATAGTCAACCCCTTCAACCTGGGTATAACCCTTTGCTACTAGTCTATCTTTAAAGATTTGCACCTTCCCATCTACACCATGCTTTCTCTTGTAGATCTACTTACAACCTATAGGTTTTACCCCATCAGGTTTATCTACAAGATCCCAAACAGAATTGAAGTACAATAGACTCCATTTCTTGGTCCATGGCTATGACCCATTTGTCTTTGTCTTTGTCAACAATCACTTGATTATAAGTCGATGGATCCTCACAGTCGTCATCTAGTATAACAACTTGGGTCTCAGATAAACTCATGTAACGGTCAGGTTGTGTTATAACCCTCCCACTACGTCGAGGCATACTCAACTCTTGAGATGGACTCTCATGACTAGACAAGCTAGTATCAACAACTTTTGTTGACGTACTAGCTTTATTAACAACCTTTGCTATTGTTCCGTCTAACTCACTTAACACTACTTTACTCCTTGGTTTATTGTCCCTGATGTGGTCCTCCTCTAAGAAAGTGGCATTTGTCGACACAAGTATCTTATCTTCCTTAGAATCATAGAATAATCCACCTCTTGTCTCTTTTGGGTAGCCTACTAATAGGCACAATGTTGAACGTGAATCCAACTTCTTTGGATTTATCACAAGCACATGTGCTGGACAACCCCAAATTTTGAAATGACATAAACTACCTTTACGTCCTTTCTAGAGTTCAAAAGGTGTTTCAGAAACACTATTTGATGGCACATTGTTCAAAATGTATCCCGCAGTCTCTACTTCGTAACCCCAAAAGGAATAAGGGAGATGAGCATAACTCATCATTGATTGACCCATGTCCAACAAGGTTCAATTTCTCATTTCCGATACACCATTTTGTTGGGGCGTACCGGGTGCTGAGAGTTGGGATGTAATTCCATGTTCTATCATATAGTTCTGAAATTTTAAATCCATGTACTCTCCACCTCGATTGATTTTCAACTTCAGTCTTGAAGGGATCGAATCCCGCAGTGGAAGCGATTGAAGGGATCGAATCCATGTATTGATTTTAAATCCATGTACTCTCCAATTGAAGGGATCGAATCCCGCAGTGGAAGCGATTGTTAATCACGTGTTCATGATTTTGTTACGCAGATTTCATTCAAGAACAAAATAACTAAGATTAAGCATATAATATAACATAGGACAACAAGTAATATACCTTTGAAGATTGCTTTCTTCACGAGGTCATTCTCCCACGATCACGATCTCAGCAACACGAACCCGAACGTATGAAGATTCACCACTAGATCTTCTTTGTTGTTCTCAAGGTGAGGGAGGAAGGTGGGTTCCTTTATGATGAGATGTGGAGGTTTGAGGGAGGTTTTTGTTTGGAACTCTTTCCAATACAAAAATGGAACTCTAGGATTTTATGTCAAAAGTCTTAACCCAAAGTTGCAAACAAATAACTCTTAAAGCGAGAATATAATTTTATTAAATCAAATAACTCTTTATTCATTTAGTTAAAATTACACAAGTTTAAGGCACATATCCCAACAATCACCCACTTGACCTAAAGCTAGCGGAGTACATAATAATGTAAAATACAAAAAACTAGGGCACTGAAAACCCTATGTACAATATACTTCCACTTGCCCTAGTTAGTGAAGACTTATAAACCTAGACCTTCTAGGTGACTCTCAAATACTTTATCCGTGAGAGCCTTTGTAAATGGATCAACAATGTTATGCTCGGATGTTATCTTCGTGGCGATCACGTCTCCTCGATACACGATCTCCCGGATGAGATGATGTTTCCGCTTAATGTGTTTACCCCTCTTGTGACTTCGGGGTTCTCTTGAATTTGCCACAACACCACTGTTAGCACAGTACAACGTGATAGGCAAACTCATATTTGAAACAACTTCCAAATCTAACATGAATTTTATTAACCAAACGACCTTTTTTGTTGGTTACTTCACAAGCCGCTACATATTCGACCTCCATGGTGGAATCAACGATGCATCCCTGCTTGACGCTTCGCCATACTACCGCTCCTCCGTTAAGAGTAAATACTGACCCTGATGTAGATTTTCGAGAATCTTTATCAGTTTGAAAGTCAGAATTCGTGTATCCTGTAAGGATCAAATCCTTAGCCTCATACACAAGCATGTAGTTCCTTGTTCTCCGAAGATACTTAAGGATCGTTTTAGCCGTTGTCTAGTGTTCAGGTCCTGGATTGGATTGATATCTACTAACCATTCCAGATGCAAAACAGATGTCAGGCCTAGTACACAACATGGCGTACATCAGGCTCCTAATAGTTGATGCATAAAGAATCCGTCTCATGTCCTCAACTCCTTGAGGTGTCTTTGGACACTGCTCCTTAGACAAATGAACTTCATATCTGAAAGGCAATAAGCATTTCTTGGAGTCTTGCATCTTAAACCTCACCAACACTTTGTCGATGTAAGATGTCTGAGACAATGCTAGAGTTTTATTCTTGTGGTTCTGGACAATCTGGATCCCATGAAAAAACTACGCTTCTCCCAAATCTTTCATTTGGAATTGTGTTGCTAGCCAATTCTTAATGTCCGTAAGATAACCTACATCATTCCCAATGAGTAGGATATCATCCACATATAAGACTAGAAAAATGACAGAACTATTGGTGATCTTCTTGTAGACACAAGGTTCATCGTCATTCTGGTCAAAACCAAAAGATTTGATTGCCTCGTCAAACCTTATATTCCAGGACCTAGAGGCTTGTTTCAATCCATAAATTGACCTTTTAAGCCTGCAAGTCTTTTGCTCTTGTCCTGATTCAATGAACCCTTTGGGTTGGTCCATGTAGATATTCTCGTCAAGATTGTCATTCAAGAATGTTGTTTTGACATCCATTTGTCATACCTCATAGTCATAATATGCGGCAATGGAAAGTAGGATACATATAGACTTTACCATAGCAACAGGTTAAAAGGTTTCCTCATACTCCCCCCTTTCTACCTGAGTATAACCCTTTGCTACTAGTCTAGCTTTAAAGGTTTGCACCTTTCCATCTACACCACGCTTTCTCTTGTAGTTCCACTTAAAACCTATATGTTTTACCCCATCAGGTTTATCTATAAGATCCCAAAAAGAATTGAAGTGCATAGACTCCATTTCTTGGTCCATGGTTATGACCCATTTATCTTTGTCTTTATCAACCATTGTTTGATTATAAGTCAATGGATCCTCACAATCGTCATCTGGTATGACAACTTGGATTTCAGATAAACCTATGTAATGGTCAAGTTGTGTTATAACCCTCCCACTACGTCGAGACACTCTCAACTCTTGAGATGAACACTCTTGACTAAACAATCTAGTATCAACAACTCTTGTTGACATACTAGCATTATTAGCAACTTTTGTTGTTGTTCCATCTAACTCACTCAACACAATTTTACTTCTTGGTTTGTGGTCCTCCTCTAAGAATGTGGCATTTGTCAACACAAGTACCTTGTCTTCCTTAGAATCATAGAATAATCCACCTCTTGTTTCTTTTGGGTAGCCTACAAATAGGCACAATTTTAAACGTGAATCCAATTTCTTTGGGGTTGTCACAAGCACATGTGTTGGGCATCCCCAAATTCTGAAATGACATAAACTACCTTTACATCCTTTCCAGAGTTCAAAAGGTGTTTCAGAAACACTCTTTGATTGTACATTGTTCAAAATGTATACTGCAGTCTCTACTGCATAACCCCAAAAAGAATCAGGGAGATGAGCATAACTCATCATTGATCGAACCATGTCTAACAAGGTTCTATTTCTCCTTTCCGATACACCGCTTTTGTTGTGGCGCATGCAGGCCGAGAGAGTTGGGATGTAATTCCATGTTCTATCATATAGTTCTGGAATTTTAAATCCATGTACTCTCCACCTCGATCTGATCGAAGTGTCTTAATTGTTTTACCTAATTGGTTTTCAACCTCAGTCTTGAATTTCTTGAACTTTTCAAGTGCTTCAGACTTATGGTGTATCAGGTAAATATGCCCAAATCTGGAATAATCATCTATAAAGGAGATGAAATATTCATAACCTCCCCTGACTTTAACACTCATCGGACCACAAAGGTCTGAATGTATAAGCTCTAGAGGTTCTTTGGCTCTATAACCTTTTCCACTAAAAGGTCTTTTAGTCATTTTGCCTTCTAGGCAGGATTCACTTATAGGTGAAGTATTTTCTTTCTAACTCATTTAGAAGTCCACTCTTTACCAATCTCTCAATCCTATTGAGGTTAATGTGACCCAACTTAATATATCAAAGATGAGCATTTTCTTTAGGAGAAATTTTATGTTTCTTAGTTTGTGTGTTTGTTGTTTTAAATAATTCAGTATTCAAAACAGTTTTGATTGAATTTGGTCTCAAAACATACAAACCATTTTCTAACGAAGGTGAACATCTTTCCACACCTTTCTTTGAAATAAACACTTTATTGAAAGAAAATGAAACAGAAATACATTGTTCTATCAGGCAAGAAATTGAAATAAGGTTTCTAGTAAACCCTGGTATAGAATACATTGTCTAACAACATATATTTCTTGTCGAACAAAAACTTCATCGTGACAATTGCTACAGCTGAGACGATATCTCCATTTCCAACTCCGAGCGTTATTTCTCCTTTCTGTAGCTGCTGCCAGGAATCAATTCCCTGAAAAGAAGAACATACATGATTAGTGGCGCTTGAATCAAGTACCTAAACAGTTTTATCATTATCTACTAAGCATGCTTCTATACAAAGTAAATCATATTTACCTTCTTTCTTCTTCTCGGTCAGGTACTTTGGGCAATTTCGTTTCCAGTGTCCATCCTCGTTGCAGTGGAAAAATTTTCCTTTGTCAACAACTTTCTTAACCTTCTTGCCCTTTTGGGCGGCAGCTTTGTCAGCCCGTGTCCCTTTACCATCCTTCTTCATGTTATTCTTCTTCCCTTTCAAGTTAGAATAAGATGAAGCCATTGATTTTGTTCCAGAGGTCGAACCTCTGTGATATCTCTGACTGACAACATTTGCCTCACCTTTCAGTCCCTGAATTTTCATCAAAGACTAAAAGGTCTGGAGTTCATTCAAGGGAGGTAAGATTAAAAGTAAGCTTGTTCATAACAACATTACTTCTAAACTGTAAGAAACTATCTGGAAGAGTTTCCAGAATGAAGCTAACTTGGCTCGATTCATCGATGGAAGGCTCATTCGACTCTGCGATGTTGAAGTGTACCATCATGTCCAGGACATGATCCCGAACAGATAAACCCTCTGGCATCCTTGAGTTGAATATATACTTGAGGGCATTGTGTCGGGCCTGTGTATACTGTTATCCAAACATGCCCTGCAATGAATCCATGATTTCCTTAGCGGTCATCATGCCTTCGTGCTTCTTGGCTAGTATGTCAGACATACTTGCCAGCATATAGACTTTGACCTTATCATTGGCCTTGATCTATCCAATCATATGTATCACGAACATTTCATATTGCATTCGAGCCTAACACCTGAGGACACTCCTCAGTTAGCACAAATTTAAGATCGTCCACTACCAAAATAGTGTTAAGTTTTTTTTTCCAAGTCATTATGCTCTCTCCGGTTAATTTTTCCGCACCTAGTAAGGAAATAATAGAGCTAGACATTTTGCTGAAATTTACAAAAAAAACTTGTATAAGTTTCTCACTAAAAAATATCTAATCCAATCAAGTTTTAGCTAATTATCTAATGATTCCTAGGTCAATAATAATTTACAATGATACTCCAAAGATTTAAAGTGTATGACACCGAAGGGTAATAAAAAACACTCATTCTCTAGATCAAGACATTCTTGACCAAAACACACTCCTCCAATGTGTTCGATCCCCTATAATCAAACCCTCCAAAGGGATTGTATGGTCCAGGTCAAACTAGCAGGCTGACCATAGTGATCTCACGGTGTGAACCGACAGAAAAGACCATAGGTTTTTGTTTGCACTAAACCTGCTCCTACTCACTATAAGTACCCTCTCCATTCACCTTGCTATTGACTCATACAAAAACCATTCGAAGGGGGACGCTCCCGTTTGCGCCACGAGGCCAAGTATGAGTCTCACAGTGTGAACTTTTCCAGACAGATGTAGGTGGAATTATATGTATCATATATATTTTTCCTCCCACTAGATACTTTAACTCTATAGGAAATTGACCTAGGTTAAACCCGACTAATGGTTTTGCCTAAACTTATCAATATAACTCTTATACTGATAATTAATATAACTCTTGTATTGATCTTATCCTAAGTTTGCTAATATAACTTTTTATATTAAACCTAGGATTTCTAATTTATTAACGCTTAATAAACCCACTGACGCTACTATAATTTATAGGGTTGTACACGGGTTGGGTTGAAGGATTTTTTGGAACCAACCCGAAAATTCGGGTTGGTCGGGTTGACAACCCAAATTACCCGATTAAGGGTTGCAACCCAACCCATCCCAACCCTATATTTTCGGGTTGGGTTGGGTTGGGCTGTCGGGTTGATTTTTTTATTTTTTAATTATTTAAAATAAGTTTTTTTGAATTTATAACTAAAATCACATAAAATTCAATTATCAAACTTCAAAATTCATAACATTTTAATATTTATTAGAATCTTAGAAGAAAAATATTAAAATTGACAAATAGTTCATTTATAAATATATAAAAATTAAAAAAAAATACATTTTGGGTTGGGTCAACTCGAGCCTAAGAGAGTCAACCTGAGAACTGATCCGAAAATTCGGTTCTCTAAAATTCTAACCCAACCCAAACCGAAAAAAAACTTAACCCAACCCAACCCTTATGGTTTGGGTTGGATAGTCCGGGTTGCTCGGGTTATCGGGTTATTTGTACACCCCTAATAATTTATAAACCCTCTGATTAAAATTTACTCCTAGATCAGTTCCCAGGTAGGGATGTTCCCTTTTCGTCAGCTTAAATACCCTAGCCTAGACAGAACCTTCCTTAGACAGAGTTCCTCTTTTAATCATTGTTTATAAATTACATGGTTCCTAATTCTAATCTAATTAGAACTAGATAACCTAAGGTCTATTAATTTCATGTTCTAAACATTTTAAAACTAATGAATTTAACCTTAGGTGACATGCAATTCTATGTTATTGCGCTTGATCATTCATCACATGAATAATAAAACATACATAACACATTCATCTCATGAGTAATATGCATGTCGATACCGTCCAAAAATTAATAGTTAACCTTATTATTAATTATTCATGCAAACTATAAATATAACACTTTATATTATAAATGATGCATGAAAATGTTTAACCTAAAGTAGGATATCTAAAATAAAAGCATACATTATGCATGGCAATAATTATACAATAATTGCATAAATTAAATAGCACAATTAGACCACTTTTTGCACCATAAAATTAATTTTAATTAATATAATCTAATTATATTAATTAAAATTAATAATATTAAATAAAATTAAATATTAAACGTTTTTATATTTAATATATATAATAAAACTGTATTTTCGTCCGTTGGTGCCTTCATGAAATGCCTACGGCGTTGCAACGCTGATGCTTGTATGTTTCTGCCCGTTGGAGCGCTTGACAAAATGCTTCAGCTTCGATGTTGCGACGCTCGTGCTAGCGTTGCAACGCTGACGCCTCCTCGTCCCAGCGTCGTGACGCTGATTGGAGCGTTGCAATGTTGTGTCTCCTTACAGCCTGGAATCCGCCTCCACGGCGTTGCAACGCTAATGAACAACGTTGCAACGCTGTATACATAACAACAAACACCGTTTGCTGTTTTTGCTCGTTTTTGCTCCGTTATTCTCAACAATCACTTTGCCTCTAAGATTAAGCATACAAATTTAGTTTGGACAACAAATAAACATACCTTTGAAGAACACTTTCTTCACGTATTCCTTCTCGAACGATCACGATCTCACCAACCTGAACCGACACGTGTGAAGATCCACCACTAGATCTTCTCCGTTGCTCTCTAGGTGAGGGAGGAATGTGGGATCCTTTAGGAATGAGATGTAGATCTTTTAGAGAGAATTCATACAAAAATGGTATGTCAATCACTTAGTCTCAAAGTTGCATCCCATGCAACTATTTATAGGAAAATGAGATGGAAATTACCATCCTATCCCTCAACCATTCTCTCAGTTGTATATAGTTAATATGTGAATATAATCCACATTAAAACTATATATTATATCAATTATATCACATTTAATTGATATAACACCTCATATATGAAATTGAACACTTTAATTTTACTCCTAACTTTATATCCTCAATATTACCATGTTGAGCCAACGAAGTGACCTAATGGACCTACAGTTCATGAGTTCTAATGATGTGAGATTAACTGATCAAACTCTTTGATCCAATTAATTAATATTCATTAACTACAAGTCACTCTACTATAGACTTGTAGTTGCACTTTCCTCACTGTAGATTATATTGTGTCCATCGATATAATCATTACCCATGAGTCGACCCTTCACAGGTTGTTTGTAATCACAGTTGGGTGATTACCCCTATAATTACCTCTTTGTTCCTTAAGCACTACTTATCCTCTAATGAACAACAAGTCTATGGTTCTACCATAAACTCAATTCCTCTTAAGCTAGTTTAGTGGGTGGGGCCCCGTTGTTCAAGACCTGGACTCAATTCTTAAGGGAACAACCTATCTAATTCCTTAGTCTAGGAATGAGTGAATTCCACCTCGCAAAGTCAAGTCCCCAGCTACCTACGAGGTTTTGTCCCTGATAGTCGGCTACAGGTCACTCTCACCATACTAGTCTAAGGACAAACCCCTATAAGCAGAAGTTCTTAACTTGCTCAGGATTTAGGTCGAGTCACTAATGACCATTTATAAATTATCAGTCTTATCTTCTTAACGGCGTTATACTGGTTAAACTAATAATTTGCAGTCTTGTCTTGTATGAACTCTTCATACAGGATGCCCCCACTCGCATGTCATCCACATGAATGAGTTGAATTAGCTCATTTGTACTAAGTACAAAATGGGTCGCATCCATGGTGTTACCAGAATAAGATTTCCAACCTCATTCTTATATCATAGACCATTTAGGTTATACTCTTGAACATAATCCAAATAGTGTCTACAACACTGATGTTCAAGATTTATTATAACCTTGGAGCTTAGTTTATTGGATTTATAAAACGAGAATATAATTTTATCAAATCAAATATCTCTTTATTCATTTGATTAAAATTACACAAGTTTAGGGCACATATCTCAACACCAAAGACATTTAGGAAAAAAAAACTCTAAGGGGAACTAATCTTAACGCATGGAAGAACACCCTCAAGCCTCGTCAGGTTGCCACCATCGTCATCCACGCACAATTTAACTTTCATCTGCAAACAAAAACATAGAAAGTACTCAGTAAGTAGCCCACTTACGTCTAAAACTATCTCAATAAATACAATAAGATTCATCTCCTAAACTCACTCAATCCCAAACAGGTCTTACAACTTGCACTTTTCACCCTGAGCCACCTATGGTAATGTCTCGAGTTCTACCTTCAGTCCAGGACACATTGATTGACCATGCAATGAGAGAAGCCAACTCCCACGCTACAATACACACCTCAAACTCACCTTACCGCTAGCATAGAGTCGTGTAATCAACACACTCTATGGAGATCAACCCCTAAGCTAGCATGAGACAATGGAATCCACCACTACCGAATGATGACACACCCCAGGTTCACGCCTTGTGCTCAATCTCTACGGGGACAGACACATCCTCAGGCTCACAACCTATACACAAACTCTACGGGGACACACCCTAGGCTCACCTCACCGCTAGCATAGAGTCGTGTTATCAATACACTCTATGGAGAGCAAGCCCTAAGTATCATGATACAATGAAATCCACCACTCTTGAATGGGGGCACACCCCAGGTTCATGACCTATACTCAATCTCTACGGGGACACACCCCAGGCTCACCTCACTGCTAGCATAGAGTCGTGTCATCAACACGCTCTATGGAGATCAACCCCTAAGCTAGCATGGGACAATAATCCACCACTCCCGAATTGGGACACACCCAGATTCACGACCTATGCTCAATCTTTATGGGGGCGCACCCCAAGCTTACCTTGAAGGGAATGGAATTTCCTGTAGCGGAAGAAATCGTGAAATGTCGTTGACTCGTTGTGAAACTTATTTCTTAAAATTGAACATATTACATATATCCTAGGTTAAACATGCATAAAACGAAAAGGAAATACAACAATTATAGACATACTAACCTCTTGAAGAACTCTTCTTTGGATTCCTTCTCGTTCATGAACCCTCTCGAACCGACGATCTCAACGATCTCGTTCCTCGAACCAAACAACAGGGACACCTCCAAAAGATCTTCTTGGTTATTCTCGGGAGGTTGAGGGAGAGTTGTGGGACTCCCTTTGGTTTTGGGTTTTGAGAGGAAATATAGAAAGTTGATAGAACTTTTGAGAGAGAATTCCTTTTGCTCTTAGAAGCAAAATCCAAAAAATGTAAGAACCGCTTACCAAAGGCTTCTCACAATGCGTTTATATAATGGTGTGGAGTTAAAACCTCCATCAATTCACCATTTTACCACAACCATATGATATGCAAATCATATTTACATATCACATAATATAAGGTATCTCATACCTTATTATACAAATCTCATTTGCATAATTGTGGAATTTTAAATTGAATCACATTCAATTTAATTTCTCTCAATTCAATTTCTCCAATTAGCACTAATTAATCAATTAGACTATATTATAGTTTATTATGAATCTCATTTGCATCAAACTATATATTATGTCAACTATATCACATATAAATGACATAAATACCCAATTAATGAATTTGAACACTTTAAATTCACACAAAACTGTAAACCCTCAATTTGTCCAATTTGAGCCAACTAATGGACCTAATGGACTTACAGATGACGAACTCCAATGATCCGAGATTACCATGTCAAACTCTTTGACTCGGTTAATCAACATTCATTAGTTACGATAAACTCCCACTAAAGGACAAGTTGTGTCCATCGATATAATCAATACCCGTGAGTTGACCCTTCACTGGTTGTTCGTAGTCACAACTAGGTCAAATTATCGTTTTACCCCTGTGTCTACCTCTTGCTCCTTAAGTCTCACTGCTCCTCTAATGAACAACTATGTTGCATGTTCTGACCATAAACAACAACCCTCTCGTGTCAGTGAGAGGGTGGGTACCCGTTGTCCAAGCCCTGGAGACAACACTTAAGGGAACAACCCCTCTAGTTTCCCTAATTCGGGAAGGAGTGAATTCCATCTTGCATAGTTAAGTTCCCAGCTCCCTACGTGGCTCTGCCCCCAAGAAGGTAGGCATATTGGACGAGCAACTGTGGCCACCCTCACCTGTACTAGCCAAAGGACAAACCCCCGGAGATAGGAGTCCGTAACACGCTCAGGATTAAGTAAGAGTCACTAATGGTCATCTACGAAGTTATTAGTCCTATACTGTTAACGATTTACATCAGTGGGTCTAATAATTCATGGTCCGGTCTTGTACAATCTCATTGCACAGGATGTCCCACTCGCATGTCAACTACATGAACGAGCTGGATTACCTCGTTTGTATCTAATACAAAGCGGGTTGCATCCACAGTGTAACTAGGATGAGGTTTCCAACCCTATCCATATATTGTAGACCGTTTGGGTCATTAACTCGAACGTGATCCTCCCCGTGTGTCCAGTACACACCGTTCAAGTTCTAGTTCTCTCATAATATAATGACCTTGGAGCTTAGTTTATTGGATTAAGTTTATAAATATGCGAGTCACAAAGTTTGAATAAATAAATCTTATTTATTTCAACAATAAATATTACAAATTACACGAGGTTAAAGCATACACCCCAACAAACTCTCACTTGAACTAAGCTAGTGGAGTACATAATACATTTCTCGAATGTACAGTAATACAATAAACTAGGGCATTGAATACTCTTTACAATAATCTAACTTGCCCTAGTCAGGAAGCACTCGAAGACCTAGACACTCTAGGTGACCCTCAAACACCTTAGTCATGAAGGCCTTTGTAAATGGATCAGCAACGTTGTGCTCCGACGCTATCTGTGTGACCGTCACGTCTCTGTGGTGCACAATCTCCCATATAAGGTGATACTTACACTCAATGTGCTTGCCCCTGTTATGACTCTGAGGTTCTCTCGAGTTGGCTACAACACCACTATGGTCACAAAACAGGGTCACTAGCAAGTCCATATTTGGAACAACTTCCAAATGTAACATGAACTTCCTAAGCCAAACAACTTCCTTCGCAGCTTCATAAGCCGCAACATACTCGGCTTCCATCGTGGAATCGACTATGCATCCTTGCTTGATGCTTCACCACACTACAACTCCTCCGTTAAGAACGAACGTTGACCCCGATGTGGATTTCCTAGAATCCTTATTGGTCTGAAAGTTAGAGTCTGTGTATCCCGTAAGGATAAAATCCCCACTTCCATACACAAGGTTGTAGTTCCTCATTCTCCTTAGATCCTCGAGGATTGCCTTAACGGGTGTCTAGTGATCTAATCTTGGATTGGATTGATATAATCGCAACTGCAAAACAGATGTCGGGCCTAGTACACGACATGACGTGCATCAAGCTCCTTACAACTGAAGCATAAGGTATCTGTTTCATATCCTCAACCTCTTTATGCGTCTTAGGACACTGATCCTTAGACAGGTGAACCTCATACCTGAAAGGCAACAAACCTTTCTTGGAGTTCTACATCTTATACTGTGACAACACCTTGTGAATGTAAGATGTTTGAGACATGGCTAGCGTTGTTTTCATTTCATACTTTCTCAAATGAGTTTAGCTTGTTAGCTAGGTGTACCAGTTTCAAGCCTTTTCTTTTTTTCGTTTGGACCTTTATCATGGCTTTGTGATTCAAGGTGCAGGATATTGGTGGCCCACTCATTAAAACTTTTTGTTGGCAAGATATTTCAAAACCCCCTTTTTTTCTCATTGTAAATTGAACCTAACGTTTAACCATCTGCCATAATACTCTGCACCTTGACCATCAGACAATTAACGCCATCTTCAATCCTCCATCTATCCACTAGGTTAAATCCCATCTCCAATTAACCCTTGTAGAAAGCATATGTGTAACAATTTATGCTCTAAATTATTCTCTGTCATCCATCAGAATCACTTCCACCGGAATAAAGCCACAATAATTATCTTTGATTTTGATCCCCACCTCAGTGCACTCAATAAGCAACAATTATTTTATATGAATCAATGAAACGGGGCCATAAATGCAGAGGAATGTGTCATATTTTTATCCAACCAACATAGCAAGGGACCACATTAAATTTTTTATGACATCTCATGTCCCACATACCTTTGGGATAATCGACTTGAAACTGACCCAACCTCTATTCTAGCATAAAAGCCCAACTAATTCTTCCATTGGGCATTTCAATAGAGCTTTATAAGGTTGAAATGGATTCATGGCGAGGGATACTTGAAGTTTTTATTGAAGTATTTCATGATTCTACCCCAAATATTATCATGGAAGTTCCTTTTGGTTTGTTGATTACCTCCCTCTAGTCTAGTTTACTGAGGAAACTTCATCTAGACACAATTAAGTAGAGCTGAATTTACTCTAAAATATTAGTTGTGAAACAAATTATTTTATTTAATTTTACTGCTATAATAATGATAAAATTTGAAATAGCGAAACTTCTCTTTATAACTATTTTTTTTATTTTTATTTTTTTAAAATTATGCTTATAAACAATCTTCTTTGTTTTATTATTTTTACTGTTTTCAAAACTGAGGCCGAATTTGTAAATTTTTAAAAACTAGTTTTTTATTTTAAATTTTGACAAATAATTCAATACTTTGTATCACAAAAAAGTTATTGGAAAAGAATTGTGTTAAAATAAACACAAATTTCAAAAATTATAAACCAAAAATCAAATTATGATCAGTCCCTAATTAGCAACTAAATTCATAATTTAGAAAGTGAAAAAAACCTTTTTATCTTTTATTTTTTCGAAATGTGATGGTACATCTATATTTAATTACACTTACATATTATGGAATTAGATTGTCTTTAACTCGTATTTTAAGTTTGGTTGGTTTCCAGATGTAGGATACATTTTAGCAAACATTGTTGGATATTCCCTAACCATGTTTGAATTACCTAGATTAAAATTTTGGAATCTTATTGTTACATAAAGTTTATTAAGATTGTTAGATTGTAACGAAAGGAGAAAGACTAAAAATAAGGAAGAAATCGTATGAAGAAATGCTTCATATATTTAGTGATTTATAGGAAAATAACCCACCTACAAACTACTTCACTAAACCTTAAAAAATCTTCACTAATATACTAGAGGTAAATAAACGAGTCATATGCAATTAAGCAATAATATAACGAGATGATTATAGGGAAATAACAAACCAACAACTAACTTACTAACATTGATTAGAGAGATTTTTAAATAGATTATTAATTATCTTCTAAAACCATAATTATAGTATCATTTTATGATCTAATGTTGCATTAAACAAATCACTTAAGTTGTTAGATTACTTTATTTAAGTAGCTACATTTCAAACCTTTTATTTTTCTTAATTAATTTTATTTCTCACGATCCAAAGTTTTTGGGTGATTTTAGAAAATTGATTGTCCGGGAATCATATTTTTCGATTTCACCTTAAAAGCTTTGACGACCCCGTCCTTCTCTAACCTGTTTTTTTTTTTTCTTTTCTTTTCAAAATTTTTGTCTATAATTCCTTCTTTTTCTCTTCAAGTTTTTTTATCTCCAATTTTCTAATGGACGTTGAGACTGCATAAAGGAAGATTCTAGTGGCAATTTTGGTCAAGGTATTCCCCTTCTTTGATATTAACCTTTTTTTTTCTTTTTAATCTACTAAATCCTTAATTATAGGATCATATAATTAATGATTAGATGATGTCATTCAAAAAAGCTAAATTTACTCTAAAATATTAATTTTCAAGCAAATTACAATTTAATTTGTTATACTACTACAATAATGAAATTTGAAATAAAGTGAATTTTATTTTAGTATAACTATTTTCTCTCTCTTTTTTTTAATTTATTAAAAATTATGCTTATTCCCTTAAATCAAGATATTACAAGTTCTAATCCTTTATTCCCTAATATTATTGAATTAAAAAAAATACATATACTTTAGAATGTTTTCAAAATTGTGGCTAAGTTTTGAAAATTAAAAAGTATATTTTTTAGGAAATTAGACTAAGAATCCAAATATTTCTTTAAGGGAGAGATAAAAACGATTGTGAAAAACAAACTCAATTTTTAAAAATAAAAAATTAATTGTTATCAAATGGAGTTTAACAACCAAATTTATTATATAGAAAGTGAAAAGACATGTGAAAGAAAGCATAACTCAATGGTAATTAGCATGTTCTCCCAACTAAGATAAGATGTTAGAGGTTTGAATCCTCTCATTCTCCCATGTTGTGTTGAACTAAAAAAAATGATTTTTTTTTACATTTTTTTACTTGACTTTAACTATTTGCAGTGGCGGCATTTTTTATAGGGATGTGATCGGGTACGTTTGAATTTAATTACATAGGTTCTATTTGATAACCCTGCGATTATTTTTTTTGCAAAACTGTGTTTGTTTTCAAATCATTTCTCTGCCCTTACCTTTAAAACATTTTAATCCTTAGCTAAATTATAAGTTGTTGAATTTACTTTTTCTTTTAGCTTTCAAAACTTTGGGTTGGTTTTGAAAAACATAAATAAATAGTGGATAAAAAAAATTAAGGGAACTCATATGTCAAAATAGTATTTTAAAAAAAACTTAAAACCAAAGGGTTAAAAATCATACCTTTCTATTTTGGATTTGAGTTCTGTCATTAATTAATACAATGCACTTTAATTGGAATTTTATGTTTTTTTTAATACATATATATAAGTGGTATTTTATGTTGGTTGTTTCATAACTGTATAGTATTGATTCTTAACAATATTGTTGGATTGCGTAATGTTTAGGTTTATAATTGTTACATGATGTTTGGATTGCCTACGTTACATTGTTAAACTTTAGGTTTTTTTATTGGCTACATGAAGTTTATTTAGGATTTATCTGGAATGGAAATATTTAGGAAAAGAAAATAACTTCCTCTCTTAGAATGACCTTTTTTCTACTTTAAATTTGTGTCAGTTAACAGTTAATCATCCATTAATTTTAACGAAAAAATAAAGACTAAATTGGGAAAAAAAATACTCAAATATTAGGAAATAAAATATAAGAAAAAATCAATTATATACCTTTAATTTTTGGGAAATTGTATCAATAAAAACCCTAAACACAACTAATAATGACATCTTATAATGGCCCTAAATTTTGGAACGAACATATTTAGAGTGTTAACCAAGCCACACCTTATGCCCAAAATTTTGGTAGCATATCGACGGAAAGTATAGGAGACAACAAAAAAAAAAATTTGGAACCAAAAAGACAAATCAAGGCATTCCTTAAAAAGCACAAACAAAGTCCAACATCCACCAAACTTCACCTAAAGACCATGTTGGGTTCCAACTTTAGAATTTCAACCGATACACAAAAGAATCCTTAAAGAAACTAGTTCAAAGCCACAAATATCAATGATAGTGTTAAAAAACGGCATCGTAGATTTGTTTTTAGAATTTTTATAGCGTTTTTTCAATGCATAATTTTAATGTTATGGTAATTTGTGATAGCATTAAGAAAAAATATTGTGATTGCTCTTTAATAGATTTTTCTTGGGATAATTGGGCACATGAAAAAATGAGGGTAAAAAATAACACATATAGCAGAATGTAAAAAACGAATTGCAAATATAGCAAAATTGGTTGTTAATTTCAATTACAAAAAAACCCCACAACCCACATCAGTAATATAAGTCTATCACTAATAGAAGTCTATCGAAGTCTATCATGGATAGACTTCTTGGTTGGATTGTTTACCTATTTTGATTAAAGTCTATCAATGATAGAAGTCTATTATTATCACTATATTGATAGACTTCTTGCATGAGATCTTTTATTTGTTTTGATTGTAGTCTATCAGTGCTTGAAATTTATCACTATCACTAATAGAGTTTTTCGTTAGGATTTTTGTTTGTTCTTATTAAAATCTATCAATGATAGAAATCTATCATTATCACTGATAGACTTGTTGTTTGGGATTTTTATCTATTCTGATTGAAGTCTATCAGTGATAGTAGTCTATCACTATCACTAATAATAGACTCTTGTTTGAGATTTTTATTTGTTTTGATTAAAGTCCATCACTATCACCAATAGACCTCTATCACTATCACCAAGTTTATTTGTTGTTTATCTCTTCTGATTAGAGTCTATCAGTGATAGAAATCTATCACTATCACCAATAGATTGTTATATGTGTTGTTTTATTTGTTCTGATTGGAATCGATCAATGATAGAAATCTATCACAAACAAGAATAAACTTCTATTTGTGTTGTTTATCTCTTCTTATAAGAGTCGGAGTCTATCAGTGATAAGAAGTGTATCACTATCACTAATAGACTTCTTAATTGATATTGTTTATCTATGTTAATTGAAATCTATCACTCTCAATAATAGACTTCTTGCTTGGTCTTGTTATCAATGTTTAATGTTGATCGAAGTCTATCACTAATAGAAAACCTATGATATAAACTCATCATTATCAGTATAAACTTCTTGTTTGGTGTTACTTGTCTATGTTGATTGAAATCTATTAATGATAGAAAGATCTCACTATCACTATCTTTTATATACTTCTTGTACGTTGTTGTTTATCTGTGTTTATTGAAGTCTATCACTTTCACTAATAGACTTATTATTTGGTATTATTTATCTATGATGATTGAAGTCTACCAGTGAAGAAGGTTATCACTATAACTGATAAACTTCTTGTTTGGTGTTGTTTATCAGTGTTGATTGAAGTCAATCACTAACACTGATAGACTTCTTGTTTGTTCTTTGTTTATTGGTATTTATTGAACTCTATCATTATCACTAATAGACTTCTTGTTTGGTGTACTTTATCAGTATTGATTAAAGTCTATCAGTGATACAAGTCTATCATTATCATTGATAGACTTCTTGTATGTTGTTGTTTATTTGTGTTTATTGAAGCTATCACCATCACTGATGGACTTCTTGTGTGTAACACCCTGCGTTTTCAGATTCGACTAATTTTTTCTTTTGGAGTGTTTTTAGAATCAAGTGACTAAATTTGAGATAAATGAATTTTTGGGGTTACTGGATGAAACTTATTTCAAAGTCCTAAATTCAATAATTTAGAAGCTCGGTACGTGTTAAATTCTAGTTTTAAATGGAAGATTTAAAGATTAAACCCAAAATTTTTTCATTAATTATTAATCATTTATATAGAACTTTTTTCAAATGTAAAAGTGTTTTTAATTGCACATTCTATGAAATGATATTTTTCAATTAATATCTCATCTTTTTATTTTGTTTCTTTCTCTATTGTCATTTGGCGATCTTTAATTAATACATCAACGATGAAATTGTTATTCGTTTTAATCTCTCGCGGTATAATATTTAGTATTGTAGGATTTTTTTTTTGTTAATTGTAATTTTCAAGAAAATTTAAGTAATTTTATGATCATAAAATTTCTAAACTGCATAAAAAGTTGGAATGCAAAAACATGTGTATGAAGGAAATGCAAGAGGGCACATGTGGAGAGAGAAGGAGGAGAAGAGGAAGGCAAATAAAATTAAAAGAAAATATAAAAAATGCAAAAAAAATAAATCTCATGTGAGAGTTGTTTGGAGACATTAAAAAAAATCACAACATCGGTCATTTTTTCCCACTCTCATATAAGGGTAAAAAAAGAGTAATAAAACTTTATTTAAAAGATTTTCTATATTTACAAATAATTTTTAAAGGTTGTTATATTTACAAATAATTCACTCAAATTTGTACCCAATACAATTTCTCAGATTTTTTTTATGGTATTGAAAAAATGCTATAAAAATATATCATAGTGTTTTTAAAACACTTGTAGTCGATGTTATTTGAAGTCCTTCACTTTTTATTGTGTTTAAAAGTCCATTTTCAATTGCATCATTTTAATGTTATAAAAACTTTTTATAACATTAGTAAAGATAAGTTTCCTTGTATTCTTTTGTAATCTCTTGGCAGCTTCCTAGTAAGCGTCTCTACATTCTAAATTCTTTTGTAACTACAGCTTCCCGATGATTAGTACTGATTGGAAAGTGTTTGTCAAGTAGTTGTCTACGAGGGGGTTTTCTCTATCCCTGATCGTTAGGTTGTTCTTTTGCGCCATTTTTAAATCTATTTCTTTCCGTTTCTTATATATATATATAAAAGAGAGTGAGATTAGAATGCTAAGAGGGATGCTAAAGGAGGCCTATCGAGATTAATAAATTCAATCGAGAGTGATCTAGAAAAAGTATAAGAGGAAGAGAAAATTTACTAAAAACGAAGGTCATGAAAGAATTGGCTAAAATGGGATGATAGAAATACAAAAATGGTTCCACTAGGCAGCAACCATAAAAACGAGGAAGAGGAACAAAGTTAAAGGGATACCGGATGTTGCTAGTGGGTAGGAGGAGAAACATAAGGTAGTTAATATTTTTATCGATTGTTTTCAAGATATATTTTCTTCTTCTAAACTTATGAAAGATGATATAGCTTGGTTTACGAAAATTATGCCACGAAAAGTTTCAAAGGAGATGAATGTGCAACTAGTGCAAACATATACGAAGGAAGAAGTAGAAGTTGCAATTAAAGGTTTCTATCTAAAAATGCTTTGGGACCATGATTACCTGCAATCTTCTATTAAAGACAATTATGGGATATTATTAGGTCAAAGACGGTGCAAGACTGCTTAAACATTTTGATAGGAAGAGTTCAATTATGGAATGAAACAAGACCAATATAGTCCTAATTCCAAAATTGTCGGAGCTAAAAAGTCTGGCAGATTTCTGACCTATAAACCTTTTGTAAGGTGTCGTATAAAATAGTCACAAAAGTTTTGGCTAACAAAGTGACGTTGGTATTGGAGGAGATTATTTCTGAGACTCACTCAATATTTATCAAAAAAAGTAATTAGAGACTATTTGATTGTTGGTCATGAATGTCTTCATTTTGTGAGGAAGTAGAAAAAGGAAAATGAGGGGTTAGTAGTTCTTAAACTTAATATGAGTAAAGCCTATAGGATGGAGTGGGTTTACTTGAATCATGTGATGACAAAGTTAAGTTTTAATCAAGATTGAATATCATTAATTATGAATTTCATCTCTTTGGTGTCCTTTTTGTTCTTATTAATGAACAAGCCATTGGGCATTTCTATGATATTCAATCTCTTTGGTGTCCTTTTTGTTCTTATTAATGAACAAGCCATTGGGCATTTCTTGCCAACACGAGGACTACAACAATGGGATCCGTTATCTATCCCCGTACCTTTTTCTTATGTGTCGAAGGCCTCTTTGTGATGATGACTAAGGAAGGCGATCAGAGAACATTTATCAGAGTTGACTATTTCAAAACAGAGTCCAAAAAGATAACATACCTTGTCGTTGCGAATTATAGTTTGATTTTCATAAAAGCTAATGTCGTGGAGTTTGGTTTCTTAAAATTTATTCTTCTAGTTAGTGCATTAACCTGAAAAACAATATATTTTACCCCAAATGTTATTGGGGAATACAAGGAGTTTATGTACCAAATCTTGTTGATGAGGATCGTAGCAAGAAAATCTAGGTTGTACTTAGGTCTTCCTTCTTTATTCACTAAAAGCAAGGGAACTTACTTTAATTCTCTAAAGGATAGGCCAACAACAACATAACTTAATTGACATCAAGTAAAACTTATGACTAATAGTTCATGAGTTCGAATCTCCCTACCCTAAAATGTTGATGTACTCAAAAGTTTCTAAAAGATAGAATTTAATCTTTAAGTCTGTGAATTAAATTTAAATTGTCATTAGTGAATCCCATTTAGGCTCTCAATATTTGAGTATTTTTTTTTAATTTAGTCTTTATTTTATATTAATTGATGATAAACTCTTAACTGAAAAAAAGATCATCCTAAGAGAGGAAGTTAATTTCTCCTCCTAAATATTTTCAATCTAGATAAATCCTAAATAAACTTCATGTAGCCAATAAAAAAACCTAAAGTTTAACAATGTAACGTAGGGAATCCAAACTTCATGTAACAATTATAAACCTAACCATTTTAATCCATGCAATCCACCAATATTGTTAAGAATCAATACTATACACTTACAAAGGAACCAGCATAAAATACCACTTATATATATGCATTAAAAAAAAACATAAAATACCAATTAAAACAGCATTGTTAATAATGACAGAACTCCAATCCAAAATAAAAGATAAGGCCCTCCTTTATAATAATTTCAATTTTTAAACATTAAACCTATAAATATTACTTCTACATATGAGTTTCATTTTTTTATTATCCATTTTTTTATATATGTTTTCAAAAACCATCACATGTTTTGAAATATATATATATAGTTTCAAAAACTTTTTTTGTTTTTGAATTGAAATTGACCTAAGAATTTAAAGGTTTTAAATGTGAAAGAGATTATAGAAAAATGATGAGAAAACCAACACAATTTTCAAAAATAAAAATAAAAAATGAAAAATTGTAATGGGTACCAAAATATGAGATCTTATTTGCAAATATAGCAAGTTTTTTTAAAAAATTTGCAAATATAGTAAAATTTTTAAATAACATTTTTTAATTCTTATTTTACCCTTGATGGAACTCTAATAGACTTTTATCACCATTCTCAGAATTTATCCCTGATAGACTTTTATCACTGTTCAGAATCTATCGGTGATAAGACTCTATCAGAACTTTTATCCCTGATAGACTCTTATCACAGTTAGAACTTTATCAGAATAATTGAAATCATCATAATAGACATTATCACAGTTCGAAATCTATTAGTGATAAACTTTTATCACTAATAGATTCTAATCACAATTAGAAGTTTATGAGTGATTGAATGTGGTATAATGCAATTTTGAAGCACGGCTTGGAATAGGCTCATAGACTTTTATCATAGTTAGTATTTTATTGGTGATAGACTTCTATCACTAATAGACTCTCTTATCATTGTTAAGATTCTATCAGTGATAAACTTCTATCACTAATAGACTCTTATCATAGTTAGAAGTCTACTAGTGATAGACCATAATAGAATACAATGCATGAAGTAGACTGATGGATTTTTAAAAAGGTTATTCTATCACTGGTAGACTCTTATCACAATTTGAAGTGTATTAGTGATAGATTTTAATAGACTGTACAACTGAGGTAAGACTTGAAGTAGTATGCTAATAGATTTTTATTTTAGTCAGGAGTCCATCAATTATAGACTCCTATTAGTAATAATCTTATTATAGTGATATATGAAATAAACATCTTAATGATAGACTTTAATCACACACCCTAGTTTATTCAAAAATAAAAATTAACTTGTATCAACCTTAGTTGTTTCAAGATTTAAAATTCTAATAATTCAGATAATTGTGGCAATTACCATTTATATTTCTATCAGTAATAGATTTCAATCATGCACTACTCCCATTGATAGGGATAGAAGTCTATTAGTAATAAACTTCAATAAAATAAGAGAAACAAAAGTCTATCAATGATAATGATAAACTTATATCACTGATAGACTTCTATCACAAGACAGTGATTGAAGTCTATTAGTGATAGACTCCAACCACTATAGAAAAAGTTGAACGTTGAACATCGATTGAACATAGGATATTTAGACTTTAGTTCATTGACTAAACGTTGGAAAAATGAAGAAGAAATCACAAAAATTTACAAAAAAGATTAAAGATAATTTGAGGAAGAAATGAAGGAACATGAATCACAATTTTCATTTGAGGTAAACACATGCGCATGCATGGACTTTTTAGTAATTTAAATGAAAATTTGTCATATATACAAATAGTTTAATAATTTGCTATATTTTCAATATTTTAGGCCTATTTTGCTATTTACCCAATTGTCCCATAAAAAATTGAAAGGTTATCGAACAGGGCCTAAGTAATTAAATACGATCGTACCGTATAACATCCGTATAAAACAAATGTCGCCACTGCAAATAGTCAAAATCAAGTAAAAAAGTGTCAAAATATCTTTTCACTTCTTTTTAGTTCAACAACATTGGAGAATTGAGAGATTTGAACCTCTGACATCTTATTTTAGTCGAGAGTACATATTAATGATAACTAAGTTATGCTTACTCTGGCAAGTCTTTTCACTTTCGAAACTATGAATTGAGTTGTTAAACTCCATTTGATAACAATTTAATGTTTGGCTTTTGAAAATTGTGTTTATTTTTTCACATTTTGTTCTCAACAGTTTTCATCTCTCTCTTAAGGAAACATTTGGATTTTTATCTTAATTTCTTAAAAATATATATATATATATATTTCATTTTTAAGACTTAGCTACGATTTTGAAAGCATCCTAAAGCATATGTAGCATTTTTTTTTATTCAACAATATTTAGGAATAAGGGATTTAAACTTTTAACATTTTGACATGGACGAATCTATATGGGGACAATGGGGCCCCACCCCAAAAATTTTAAATTTAGTTTTAAAAACTGACAACATATACTTATATTTTTGTATAATGCATCTAAGGTAAAAAAAACATTTTGTCGTTCTAGTGGTAAAACACTCAACCTAATTTCACATGTGCCCATGTTTGAATTTTACTGGCTAGATCTATTCTTATTGTCGATAATTTTTTAAGTCAACATAATGTTGTGTTCAAATTGATCTTTTGGTGATTTTTTTTATTATATTTATTAAATAATCTGTCGGCCCCCTGAAACATTAGTATCTGGGTCCGCTTCTGCGTCCTGATTTAACAGATGTAGTGTTTATAATCATAATTTTTTAAAATAAAAAAATCAAATTGTTAACCTCAAAAAGAATTTACGTTATTTCAAATTTCATCAATGTGCAGTAGTATAACAAATTAAATTGTAATTTGCTTAAAAACTAATATTTTAGTGTAAATTTAGCTCCATTGAATGGCATCATTAGATAATTAATTATATGATATTATAATTAAGGATTTAGTGGTTAAAAAATTAAAATCAGAGAAGGAGAAAGCTGGGGGAATATTAACCTGGACCAAAATTGCAACTAGAATCCTCCTTTATGCAGCCTCCACGTCCATGATAAACAATGAACAAAAAATTAATCTAAAACAATGAAAACCAGACACCGAAACTTTACCAAAACATATATAATATATATATATATATATAATATCAATAATGTAATATAATAAAGGAAAGTGGAATTTTATGGAAATATTATTCAAATAGAAAGTGGGAGAGAAGAAAGGAGATTGGAGAGGTTTTTTACCCAATTGTATTTTTCATTATCCACCAAAATCCACTATTTATAGGCTATTTGGCATGAAGCAAGTGGGTTGTTTTGGACACCAAGCATGAGTAAGCTTATGACACATGAAATGCACATGACCAAAAGGGGGCATGACACATGGGTAGATGGGAAATAGACATCTATTTTCATGCATTTGTAATACTCCCCCCCTTAGATGTCCATTTTATATAATATATGTCTCATTAAAATCTTAGTAGGAAAAAACCCAATGGAAAAAAAATCATAGTGAAGGAAAAAACGTACATATTTTATATAAAGAATACAATATATTTACTCTCACTCATGGAAACATCACTTGAGATCTCTCAGTCACTGCATTCTAATGTTGTGCACCAATTTTTCAAAGGTTGTAATTGGTAATGCTTTTGTAAATAAGTCTGTCAGGTTATCTTTCGAACAAATTTGTTGTACATTGATGTCTTCATTTTCTTCAAGATCATGAGTGTAGAAAAGTTTCGGTGAGATATGTCTTCTAGTAAACATCTTCTGACAATATAATATTGTCAGAATATGTTTACTAGAAGACATGCCACATGTTTCACGAATGTGTTGAGTCATTGATGTTGGCAATGCACATTCTTGACTTGTCTCGTGAATTGCGAGGATTTCAGCATGATTCGAAGAAGTGATCGTGGTGGTCTGTTTCACTGATCACCATGATATAGCAGTACCTCCACATGTGAATAGACAACTTGTTTGAGATCTAAGTTTGTGTGGATCAGATAAATATCCAGAATCTGCATAACCAACTAGATCAAAATTGGATTTGATAGAATAAAACAACCTCATATCAATCGTTCCTCGGAGATAACGAAATATATGTTTAATTTTATTCCAGTGTCTTTTTATTGGACAAAAACTATATCTTGCTAATAAATTTACTGAAAATGCAATATCTGATCTTGTATTATTAGCAAGATACATAAGTCCACCCAATTGCACTAAGATATGGTACTTTAGGACCAAATAGTACTTCATTATCATTTTGAGGTCGAAATATATCTTTCTTTACATCTAGTGAACGAACTTCCATTGGAATGTTCAATGGATGTGTTTTGTTCATATAAATTTTTTTCAAGATTTTTTTTTGTATAAGTTGATTGATGAACAAATATTTCATCTGCTAAATGTTCAATTTGTAAGCCAAGACAAAATTTTGTTCTTCCAAGATCTTTCATCTCAAATTCTTTCTTGAGATATTCAATTGCTTTTGATAACTTTTTAGGAGTTCCAATTATATTTAAGTCATCAACATATACAGTTATAATAACAAATCCTGACTGTGATTTGTTTATAAAAATACACGGACATATTGGATTATTTTAATATCCTTCTTTCAACAAATATGTACTCAGGCAATTATACGACATCTGTCCTAGTTGTAATTTTAATCCATATAGTGACCTCTGTAACTTTATAGAATATAGTTCTCGAAAACTTGATTTATATGTTTCGGGCATTTTCAATCCTTCTAGAATTCTCATATAAATGTCATTATCAAGAGATCCATATAAATATGTCGTGACTACATCCATTAGATGCATGCCAAGTTTTTCATATACAGTAAGAACAATTAGATATCTTAATGTTATTGCATCCATCACAGGAGAATATGTCTCATAATTAATACCAGGCGTTTGCGAGAATCCTTGGGCAACAAGTCTCACTTTATATCTTGTAACCTCATTCTTTTCATTTCTTTTCCTCACAAATACTCAATTATATCCCACAGGTTTGACACCTTCTGGATTTAGGACTATTGGTCCAAAAACCTTACGTTTTGAAAGTGAGTTTAATTTTACATTGATGACTTCTTTCCATTTAAGCCAATCATTTCTATGTCGACATTATTCGATAGATTTTGGATCAGAATCATCATCTTCATGAACAGATTAGAATCATCATCATCATGAACAATATCATGAGCAACATTGTAAGCAAAAATGTTATCAACAACTATATCATTTTGGTTCCATCTTTTTCCTGATATAACATAGTTTATAGAGATCTCATTATTATCCTCAAGTATTTGACTTTCATCAATACTTTTATCAGTAGTTGTATTCTGGATTTCTTCTAGTACATCCATATCGTTTACTGGATCATTTTGATTATTGACTACTTTTCTTTTACGAGGACTTTTATCTTTGGAACCCATAGGTCTACCACGCTTCTGGCGTGTCCCAGACTCATTAGTGACAACTTGTTGTATTGGGATATCAATTTTCGATGGGACATTTGCAGCTAGTATATATGATTTCGTCACTTTCTTAGCTATGTAAATGCATCGGATATATTTTGCAAATGAATTAACTTTTGAACTTCAAGTTCGCATTGATCTATACGGGGATCTAAATGAGATAATAATGATGCATCTCATGTAATTTCTTTTTCCAACTTCTTAATTCCTCCCCCTAATGTTGGAAAATTTGTCTCATTAAAATGTCAGTCAGCAAATCGTGTAGTAAATACATCACCCGTCAGGGGTTCAAGATATTTAATAATTGATAGGGAATCAAATCCAACATATATTCCTAACCTCCTTTGAGGTCCCATCTTAGTACGTTGTTGGTGGAGCAATTGGAATATATACTGCACATCCAAAAATTCGTAGATGGGAAATATTTGGTTGTTGGCCATAAGCCAATTGCATTGGAGAGTACTTATTATAGGCTACTGGCCTAATGCGTACTAGTGATGCAACATGCAAAATAGCATGTCGCAATACAAATATTGGAAACTTCGCTCTCATAAGTATTGGTCTAGCAATTAATTGCAAGCGTTTTATAAATGATTCTGTTAAACCATTTTGTGTATGAACATGAGTTACAGGATGTTCAACATTTATTCCAATGACCATACAATAATTATTGAATGCTTGAGATGTAAATTCACTAGCATTATTTAGACGAATGATCTTAATTGTATAATCAGGAAATTGTGCTCTCAATTTTATTAATTGAGCAAGTAACCTTGCAAATGCAAGATTTCGACTTGATAATAAACATACATGTGACCATCTGCTGGATGCGTCAATCAGTACCATAAAATATCAAAATGGTCCACTTGGTAGATTAATAGACCCACATATATCACCATGAATTCGCTCTAAAAATATAGGTGATTCAATTCCCACTTTGGCTGGTGATGGTATAATGATTAATTTTGCCTCGAGAGCAAACATCACATGACAATTCATTATATTGAAGAATCTTCTGGTTTTTTAATGGATGTCTATGTGAATTTTTAGTAATTTTTCTCATCATTATAGATCTTGGATGACCCAATCGATCATGCCAAACACTTAATATTTCTAGATTCATGAATTTCTGGTTCATAGTTGCATAGATTTCAATTACTCGTATATGAGTATAGTATTGTAATGCCCCGTAAAATCAGATGCATTAAATTGTATGTGATTTAAATTTTAATCTTTGGATAATCGGTTCAAGATTAGGAACCTAGAGTTCTTTTAGGAAAGGGTGTTTCAAAGTCTAAAAAGGATTAGAATTTCTATTATAAAAAGGGTTAAAATTTCTTTTTCTAAAAAGGATTAGGATTCCTTGTTCCAAGATTAGGACTTTTTTGGTGCATATTTAAACTAGAGTAATTGCAACCTAAGTGGGTACTTTAAAACTATTTTCTTCTTCTCCTTCTCCTCCTTTTCTTCATCTCACTCTTCATATCATCGGAAAGTCGTCGGACAACCGTCGGATTGCCGCTGCCACCACCACTGGAACGTCGTCGTCGCGAGCCTATGGAACTTGTCTAGCATGTTTTTATGAGCTTTATACTTGGCATGGTTATGTGTATGTTATCACGAGCCTATGAGTCATGTTTGATCGTATTTATCATGTATCTATAGACTATGTGTCTTATTATGTTTCATGAGCTTTATACTTGGCATGGTTATGTGTATGTTATCACGAGCCTATGAATCATGTTTGATCATATTTATCATGTATCTATGGACTATGTGTCTTATTATGTTTTTATGAGCTTTATACTTGGCATGATTATGTGTATATTACCCGAGCCTATGAATCGTGTTTAATCGTATTTATCATGCATCTATGGACTATGTGTCTTATTATGTGAGGTGGGGGTTGAATTGTTTGTATTGTTAGGCTCTAGTTTAACAAGCTAGGTGCTTGATAACATGTTTTTATGGGTTTTAGATTGGCAAAGGTAAGTAGTCATTTGGATTATCCTCGCACACTAGATGAGGTAAAGAGTAAAGTAAACGTGAGTGTGAATCTTGGTTGTTAGTCAACTTTGAGTTGACTTGAGTTCTGTTTGATGCATGTGTGGTTGTGAATCGTAAATGATATGTGGCTTGTATTGTTCATATGATTGTTAGTATGTATCTCTGAGTATGACTTTGGTACCAAGTCAAGAGAGTTGTGTCATAGGACCCCTCAGGCTAGTAGTAACTTACCTTACTCCTTATTTAGGTAACGTTGTCCTGTAACCCTCTTGTGGTGAGAAACTAGCATGGAGTATGCATATTGATGATGTCTCGTAGTCACAGTGTGTGTGACAAAAGTCCTGGGGTCGTCTCGTGGTGAGTCACAGTGTGTGTGTGACAACAGTCCCAGGGCGATGACATCTCGTGATGAGTCACAGTGTGTGTGACAACAGTCCCGGAGCAATGATGTCTTGTGATGAGTCATGGTAGTCATGGCAACAGACTAAAGACGAGAGTGCTTCGAGGTGAGTCACAATGAGTGTGGCAACAGACCTAGAGTGAGACATAGCTTACGAGCGTTCTGCGGGTGGGTCTGGGCTATGTCAGCTTGTTAGTTAGGGAGGTGTATATCGGTGTACAACAAGGAGTTGTGCAGTCCTGTGTTGGCTTGGGGTAAGCCTAGGTCAAACGTCTAGCTGAGTGTGGTCTGAAAGTGAAATCTGGGTAGTTTGAGTTAAAGCTTTGGTTAGAGTAAGAACCTAGCTGGATATGAGACCCTTGAAAATGGGTCGAGGATATTAGAAATGCGTAGTTAGAACCCCTAGTAACCTTATAAAGCGCGAAACCCAATATCATCAATCGGAACCTCTAGATTGATGATATTTCGATAGTGATCCTGAGGTATGCCCCCATTCAGGGAGTGGTTGTTTTCCTTTGTCCCGTGCTAGCTTAGGAGTGGATCTCCATAGAGCGTGTTGGATATACAACTCTATGCTAGCATTGAGGTGAGCTTGGGGTCCGTCTCTGTCAGGGAGTGGTTATGTTCCACTATCTCGTGTTGGCCTAGGGGTGATTCCCCATAGGGTGTGTTGGTTTGGACCTTCACTACTCTATGCCAACGTGTTGTGGCGTGAGAGTTGTTTTATCTCATAACAACATCAATTAAGTTCCAGGACTGAAAGTAAAGCTCAAATTATTACCCCAGGGAGCTTAGGGTGAACTGTGCTAAATGTGAGCCTTGTTGTTTGTTTATACTCACTCGTTTCTTTTGTTGTTTTTTGTTTGCAGATGAAAGTTAAACTGTGGGATGGATGACGATGGTGGCAACCTGGCGAGGCTATAAGGATGTTTTTTAATGTCTTTTAGCTCATAGTAGTTATTCTAGTACTTTATATTTCCGTTATATCTTCTTGATAGATTGAGACTTTATGTATGTTTTTAAGTTTCTTGTTGGGTGTCTAAGGGTCTTGTTCTTCTTAATTGTGAAACTAGTCTTTTATTCATTTCCTTCATGTTGTTGCATAACTGTTGTAAATTTCTGATTTGTTGGAAACCCAACCTATTGTTGAATGTAGTTTGGATGAGGTTGGGTGTCTTGAAAATATTTTGGAGTTTTGTTATGCTTAGAACATGTTAGGGAAATTGTGGGTTTTATCTTAGCAACGTCGTTATGCTTCCAAAGTTTTTGGCGCAGACGGTGTTGCTTAGTAACATCTCTAAGAGATTTGAGTTTGAAAAATTAGGCTCGTTACATGTATAATCCAGAAGAAAAGGCAGACAGTGTTTCTAATATATGTTTTTCATGTGAAACAATAGATATGATATATAGATACTCTATATTATTTTTACGATCAGTTTCAACATGATAACCATTGTCGCGTATATCTTTAAAACTCAATAAATTTCTCTTTGACTTGCTAGAGAACAAAACATTATTAATTGAAAATTTTGCTCCTCTATGCAAGATAAAACTTGCTTTTAAAAACCTTCTATCAGGTTGGCAGGACCAGATATAGTATTAACTTTTACTTCCAACATTATCAGTTTAGAAAAATATTTTCTATTGGTAAGTATTATATGCGTAGTTGCACAGTCTACTATACATAGATCTTCATTGCTCATTTTTAGTCATCCAACAAATGAAAATTGTTCATATTTTTTCATTAAACAAAAATAATTACAATAAGAGATACATAACTTAAAATACAAAAATTCAAAGCTAAAAACAAACATAAAGATAGATTTTAAACAAACATTAATCCTGAACATTTTCAAAATCAAAAGAAGTACTTGTTAATCCATCAATTGTGTCAATCTTCTTTTCAGGAGAAACAAAGAAATCTGTCACGTCCAAATTTTTCATATTGGATGACTCGAATATATCATTATCTTGATAAGCAAGATTTGTTTCTACATTTTTTCCTTTTTCCTTTAGGGAAGCTTGATAGAGATCAACTAAGTGTTTGGATGTACGACAAACACGTGACCAGTGTACAGTCATTCCACATGGAAAGCATCTATTTTAATCACCTTTTAAATTCTTATTTTGTAGAATTTTTCTTTTATGATCATCAATTCGTGTGGGTTTCTTGAAATTTAGATAATTATAATGCCCACCACGAAAATAATTATTTTTTCCTCTACCGCAGTCACAACCTCGACCATGACCACGACCTCGACCACAATTGTTAAAATTCACCACATTCACTTCAAGGAATGGTGTTGCTCCAGTTGGTCGAGATTCATGATTTTTCATTAATAACTCATTATTTTGTTCAACAACAAGGAGACATGAAATAAGTTCAGAATATTTTGTAAAATCATTCTCTCGATATTGTTGAGCATATTAAAGATATGAAAAGTATAAAATGTCTCATTTAACATATCCACATCAGTAATATTTTCTCCACATAATTTCAATTTTGGACTAATTTTGAATAATGTCGAATTATACTCATTTATTGATTTAAAATCTTGTAACCTCAGGTGCATCCAATCATAACGAGCTTTTAGAAGAATAACAATTTTTTGATGATCATATCTTTCTTTCAAACAATTTTTTGATGATCATATCTTTCTTTCAAGTTCTTCCACAGAACGTAGAGATCTTTTATTGTTAGATGCTCCATTTTCAATCCCTCGTGGAGATGATGACGACTGAAAATCATGGCTTTCGCCTTTTCTTGACTGGATGTTTCATTTCCTTTTTTAATGGTCTCTCCAAGATTCATAGCATCCAAATATATCTCGGCATCAAGCACCCATGACAAATAATTATTACCATTAATGTAAGGGTCGTGAATTCTAGTTTTGTAAGATTGGTCATAGTAACACTATCAAAAGGCATTATATTTATGTTAGAAATTTAATATAAATCGAATCTACAAAATAACATTATACAAACAAAAAAAAAAAAATACCTTTAGAACCTACCTTCAACAGGGAAAATGATAGAGACTCGTGCTAATAACGTGGTGTAAAAATTGGATGCAAAATCGGGCACCGAAACTATACCAAAACATATAATAATATATATATATATATACATATATATAATATCAATAATATAATATAATAAAGGAAAGTGAAATTTTATTGAAATATTATTCAAATGGAAAGTGAGAAAGAAGAAAGAAGATTGGAGAGGTTTTTCACCCAATTGTATTTTTAATTATCCACCAAAAGCTACTATTTATAGGCTATTTGACATGAAGCAAGTGGGTTGTTTTGGACACCAAGCATGAGTAAGCTTATGACACATGGAAGGCACATGACCAAAAGGGGGCATGACACATGGGTAGATGGGAAATAGACATCTATTTTCATGCCTTTGTAATATCTTCAAAATTTTAACAGAGAAAAAAAGTTAGGGAGTGAAAAGTAGACTTTAAAAATTAGAAACAGTGAAAGGAAAGAAGATGATTGTAATTGAGAATGAGAATAGCACTAAGGTAATAGGGAAAAGAACATTGAGTTAGAGCAATCGAGGTTGGACATTGTAGTGCAATGCAAACCCCCATAGAGGTTGATATAAAGGTTTTAACATAAGTAGGGAATTAGTTTTAGTATTGAAGAAAAATAAGCTTTATATTCGTCCCCTTCTAGAGAAAGGAAGTAGAACAAAGAAATGAAATTTCACCCAGAAAAACATTTCAAAAGAACAAAAAAGCTTGTTGCATACTATCAATCATATTGTTGTAAAATCAGTTTGTTTGTTATTTGGGCTATTGCAGTTATGTGTTTGTTACACGATGGGCTTCTGTAATTATATGGGTTATTAGTTGGGTTGAGGAGATCCTTGTACACATTTTTTCATATGAGTTTTATTTCATCAATAAATAAACTCTTCTCTCCTCAGTTGATGCTTTGATACATACATGGAAAAATGAAACATAACAGGATAATTCAGTTAATATTTGAAATTGAAGATCATGTTGTAGACTTGGGCACTGAGGTTTCTTTAGGGAGATTATTTCATGGAATGTGAGGGGCTTAGATGTTCGCCCCAAAAGAGCGATGGTTAAAGATCTTTTTTGCAAAGATAACCAAGATGTCATTATCCTTCAGGAGACAAAGACTTGGTAGCATTAATAGAAACATTGTTAAATCTTTTTGAAGTTCTCGTCGTGTTGGTTGCGCCTTGGATGTGGTAGGTACAGCTGGTGGGATTCTTTTGGTGTGGAAAGAAGATTGCATTTCTGTCGATGAAGCGGTAATTGGAATTTACACAATTTTAATTGTAGTTTAATTAAGCAATAACATTAATTGTTTTAAAAAAAGAGTAATAGAAATAATGGAAAGATTAAAGGGGTTTACGCGTCGTGTTCTTCAAAATGAAAGAAGTTGTTTTGAAGGTGATAGCACACAAAATGTGCTATTCTTAGCCTTAGATTTTGCTAGTTGTTAGATTGATTTGAGGGCTTTTAAGTGTTTGAATTATTGAATTTCAGGTTATGAGCAATAACATACCAAATGGAGAGATCTTGAAGTTTTAAGGCTCAAACAAGAGATATTGGACATAAAAGATGAAGAGATTGGAAGAAAAGAAGCCAATTGACCTAAGGGCATGGCGTTGAGACGACGCTGAGGGCATTCCAACACCATGCCATGAGCCACTTTAGTGTGAAATCACCATAGCACACACACAACACCATCGAAATGGCATTGTGAGATTATTTCCTTATATAATATGCGCCTAGGACACGAAGTTGCAACGTTGTGCCTAGCGTTGCAACGTCGTGCCGATAATTCCTATAAATATAATATGATGTTGCATTTGAAAGGGGGTCAAATTTGATAGATTCTTAGACCTATTTTCTAGACATACACTCTGAAAAGGAGTAGAAAAGAATTCCTTGGAGGCCAAGCACGAGAGTGGAGGCCTGAGATCGTGACGAGAGCTCGGAGACGGGGACCAACGTCGACACCGAAGAGTTTTCTTTCTCTTTCTCTTAGTTTGTAGTTTTGTTTATAATAAACTCTAGTATGGATTTAGCTTGTTTTTTTTTATGGTGATTATAAGTAGCTAAATTTCATAGTTAGGGGATTGATGTAGCTCGTTATGAACATATTTTAGTTACTGTATTGAACTTTTGGTTGTGTTGAGTTATTTTTTGGTAGTTCATACTTAATGCTTATTTTTCTCTTGTCAAGTTTAACATGTTTTATTGATTTAAGTTGATTTCGAGAGAATAGACATAGATTAGATTAAAATTGCCAAAACCCGTAGTAAATCTTTAAACGAGAGTGAAGGGTTCTTTGGGAAACGTTTTAAGAAGTTGCTTAATGTCTTGCATGCTTTTAAAACCTATAAGGAGACTTAAGGTTTATCGCTATGTATAAGAATCACTAGAGCTCGAGAAACTCTTTTGAAATATATCTTTAACTTCTTGTTTATAATCTCATAACTATAGTCGATTTCATGTGTTAAAATAAGGAAATAACTAGTGAAATCAATTCCCCTAACGTTTCTTTCACATTCGTGTCTCCACTTGTATATTTACTTTATTTTTACTTCACCTTTTGACAAATTTCTATTTCTTTAGATAAAATTAAGGATTAGTATCTTGGTATTTAATCAATCTAGAAAACCATTCTTGGGGACGAAACTTGAAACTCAAACTATTATACTAAAATTACTTGACCCGTACACTTGTGGTATTGCAAATTTCACGTACGATTTAAGCAAATCTTTGTCAGGGGTTTGGTGCATTGGAGGCAATTTGAATGTGGTTAGATGGATATCATAGAAACATAAGGAGAACATGATGACTAGAAATATGAGGAAGTTTCATCATCTCGTCGAGGCTATTGAGTTGATAGACATCTTGATGAACAATGGATTTTACACATGGTCTAGTATAAGAGAAAGGTGTGCGGCTTCAAAATTGATAAATTCCTAATTTCAGGGGATTCAGTAATTGCTTTCAAAGGCTATAGATTGAAAAAAACTAAGCAGACTGACTTCAAACCAGTTCCCCTAGTGTTTTTTTTTAGGTGTTTTCAAATAGGCCTTTACACCTTTTAGATTTGAAAATATTTTGTTAGATTTTCCTTCCTTTTCGAAAAATTTAGAGGTGTGGAGGCGAAAGCTAAATCCGATGGGTTGGGTATTGAGATTTATGCCCTAAAGCCTCATAATTAATAATATATGTAATAATTAATAATTATTTTATTATTTTATTTGCAATATAATATTATCCATTATATGAAAAATCCAAGATTTTTTGTGTAATCTTGAACAATATATGATTGACAGACGAGAGCATCATGTTCAAAAAATAACCTAAAGGGTCATGATATGTGGATAAGATTAGGTGCCTTATCTTAGTAACACTATTGATACCCTTCATTTTGTAATAGTTACAAACGATTTGATCTAAATGGTTCATGTGGAGACATATGAGTGAGAGTATTTTATACAATGAGTTTGTATAAGACTGGACCATGAAATATTTAATCTCTCTTCATAAAACCATTAATTTGAGAAGATTCGTATTTCATTATGATGATCATATGCGACTCAATCTTAATCTTGAGTGAATTATGAACTCCTGTCTATAAGGGCTTGTTCTTTGATATGCATGGGTAAAAATGCTTTTGTAGCTGATTTAATAAGTCTACCATTTTGGAAACTTGACCAAATAGAGAGTTGAGAACGTAATCTCACAACATGGAATTTACTCTTTCTCATATAAGGTAAGTAGATGAGTAGTTTCCTCAAGTGCTGGTTTCGAGACTTGAACAATCGAACTCCATTCTTTGACTGGCCCGAGAGGGACTTAGTTTATGGTTGGATAATAAACAAATTGTTCATTAGAGAATCAGTGGTATTTAAGATTGCAAGATGTAACTACAGGGGTAAAATGAACTTTTGATCCTACTGTAATTACGAACACCATGTAAAGAATCGACATGTAATTGTTATATCAATGGACAAAACTTGTCCTACAATGCATATGAGTGCAACTAGAGTTCTATAGTAGAGTTTAATTAACTAATTTTATATCATTGGACCTTAAAATTTGTAGGTCCATAAGGTCCACTTGGCTCATAGTAATACTAAAAGATCAGTTTAGTTGAAAGAAATATTTGAAATGTTAAAATTAATATTCAATATATTTGACATATTAAATATAAGAGGGAAAAATATATTTATTGTATTTGATACATTAAATATTAAAATAACTAATGTATATTAAACATATTAAAGAAAACATATTTATAAAATTTGAATCAGATTCAAATAAAAAAATATCAGAGGAGATTTGAATGAGGTTGAAATAAGTATAAGATATATTTTAATACATTAGGTATTAAAATATAATAATTTAATTTTGGCAAAGACTTTCCTTTGAACTCAAATAGGACCCTTGGGTTGAGCTATTAGGCAAATTACCATCTTCCTCATAAGAGAATTGGAGAATTCTATCTAAATCTCTTCCTCTTTAGGGATTTTCTTTCAAGTGGCACCCACAAGCCTTGGTCCTATGTTCGAGAGTCATTGCCAGAAAGATTTTGTGGAGGAGATAAGGACCCGCTAGAAAATATCTCCATATGTATTTTAATGTAAGTTTTTCTTAACTTTATCTAATTCATTTAATTCTAAATAAATCAAAGATGATCAAATGCTTCCACTGTGGAGTGAAAAGTTCATTCCTTCATTGAGTTGGGTATGTTTTATGGAAAAGCTCAAAGGGTTAGAATGCCACATTATCATTTGGAGTAAGGAGATTTTTTAGAATGTTCTTGACCAAAAAGATTCATTGACGACACAAGTTGACCAAATCAATAATTTAGAGGAGTTGTTGGGTTTTATTCCCTAAACTTGTATAGTTTTGTAAATTATTAATAAAGAGTTGTTTATTTTGACAATTACTGTATTCTCGCACATAAAAACTAAATCCAATAAACTAAGCTCCAAGGTTATAATAGTAGATCTTGAACAAATGTGTAGTGGACACTAGTTGGATTATGTTCAAGTATATACCCTAAATGGTTTATCGTATACGCATGAGGTTGGGAACCTTATTCTTGTAACACTGTGGATGCGACTCGCTTTGTATTTAGTACAAACGAGGTAATCCAACTCGTTCATGTGGTAGACAGGCGAGTGAGGGCATCCTGTACGATGAGTTCGTACAAGACCGAGCTGCAAATTATTAGCCTATTAGTATAACATCGTTAACAGGATAGGTCTAATAATTTATAGATGATCATTAATGACTCGACCTTAATCCTGATCAAGTTACGAACTCCTGCTTATAGGAATTTGTCCTTAAATTAGTATGGGTGAGAGTGGCTTGTAGCGACTCAATATGTCTACCTTCTCAGGATCAGAACCTCGTAAGTAGTTGGGGACTTAACTCTGCGAGATGGAATTCACTCATTCCTGAATTAGGGAATTAGATAGGTTGTTCTCTTAAGAACTGTATCCAGGTCTTGAACAACGTAGCCCCACCTTCTTACTGACCTAAGAGGGATTATGTTTATGGTAGGACCATAAACTTGTTGTTCATTAGAGCATTAGTAGTGCTTAAGGAGCAAGAGGTGATCACAGGGGTAAAACGATAATTTGACCCAACTATGATTATGAACAACCTGTGAAGGGTCGACTCATAGGTCTTTATTATATCAATGGGCACAATACATTCCACAGTGAGGAGAGTGCAACAACGAGTCTTTAGTGGAGTGACTCGTAGTTAATGAATGTTCATTAATTTGATCAAAGAGTTTGATCGATTAATCTCATATCATTGGAGCTCATGATATGTAGGTCCATTAGGTTCATCCGTTGGCTCAACATGGAAATATTGAGAGTATAAAATTTGGAGTGAAGTTGAAGTGTTCAATTCCACACATGAGGAGATATATCCAATTATATGTGACATAATTGATATAATATATAGTTTAATGTAAATTTGGTTCATAATAAACTATATACTAAAATGAGAGACATGAAAAATTGAATATTGATTCAATTTATATATGTTATATAAATGTGATTTATATAATAAAGTATAAGATACTTTATAATTATGTAATTATGCAAATATGATTTGCATATACATAATATGAGCATTATATTGAACAATAGGGATAGGATGGTAATCTCCATCCTATTTTCCTATAAATAAATGCATGGGGATGCAACTAGAAGGTTAAGCCAAGTGGAACCCTAGAATGCTCATAAGCTTGTTGTGACAATTCTCATAATAAATTCATTCTCTAAAATCTCTCTATACTCATCTAACTCCAAAGAGGAATCCCACCTTCCTCCCTCTCCTAGAGTCACAACGGAGAAGATATAGCGGTGGTGATCGTAGATCAGTTGTGTCAGGTTCATAGAGAACGTGAGATCGTGAGCATTACTGTAGCTAAGGAGTACTAGAAGAATTCGATTCTACAAAGGTAATAATGTTGCCCATTGGGTCTTTTACATGTTTAATCTTATTTAAATATTGTTCTTCATTCGATCTATGTAATTAAATCAAGAACACGTGATTCAATTTGTTTCTGTTGCGAGATCCGATCCCTTCCGGCGCAAGGGTCCATCTCAATACTTCAACGTGCTAAAAGAGTTTCCCTCGAGACCAACCTTATGGAAGTTACTATCAATGAACAACATACCATGAATCAAGAGAATAAAATTAAGTGGTTGAAAGAAGGTGAGGAAAACACTTTTTTCTTCACCGATGGGTTACAACAAGGAAGAACAAAAGTTTCATATCCTTGTTACAAAATGACACCAACCAATTTCTCTCTTAGGAAAGGGAGATTGAGGGTGAGATTATTGGTTTTTTTTTTCCGAATGTGTAGTATAAAGATGAGGGGTTGACATTTATAATAGAAGGATTGGAGTAGATGCTTCTTGACGATCAAAATAGGGTTAATGTTGGAAAGTCTTTTCTAAGAGGATGAAATTCACAAAGCTATTCAAGGGTTAGGTAGCCTCAAATCTCTTGGTTCTAATGGGATGACTGTATAAACAAAGCTTGGAACATCTTGAAGTGTGATTTAATAGGAGTGTTACGAGAGTTTTTTGAAAGTGGCACCATCAACAAGAAAACTATTAAAACCTACATTCACCTAGTCCCCAAGTAGGAAAAGACTTCCAGAGTATGTGACTTCTGCCCAATTAGCCTAATTTCTTCGTTCAACAAAATTATTGCCAAAGTTCTTGTAGAAAGGTTTAAGAAACATTTAGTTTTAACCATAAATGATAGTCAACCCAGTTTTGTGGAGGGAAGGTGCAGCAGTTCTTGCAGATGTGGAAGGAAGCCGTGGGAGCAGAAGTCCGTTGGGACCGAGCTGAAGACTTGAAGACTGCCAACCCAGGACCATCCCGTTCGAAGAGTGTCGGTTGACGAGGACGTCAACCAATTAAGTGGAGGAGAATGTCACGGTCATGCTTGTCCAAGGCGTGTTGACCATGGTCGCATGGCCGTCCCCATCCTTTTTCATTATGTTTTCATGTATGCTTTTACTTTAGCATTGTTATTTCATTTCCATGTATTTTTGTGGGCGTATGACTCCTCGCCAAAATGACGTGCAAGGGAGTCATAGCCAAAATTCCTAGAATGTACTATAGGGGGATGCGAACATTCATCAATTCTCCCTACCAAGAGTTATATGCTAGATAAGTGTGGCTTTCTTATTATTGCTTGTCACCAGTGTATAACTAACTTTCTAAACTCTCACAAATGCTTTCTAAAATGTTTTCACAAATTCTCTCGACCCGTTTTCTAAAACCTTTTCTCAAGAACGGGGTGGAGGTTGCGATATAGGCCCGTTGTCTTGCGACGATCCGAATTTGAGTTGGTGACTTGCTCGTGGCGAGCAAGTGCCGCACGGTCGTGTCAAGACCCTCAAGAGGTGCGACCGTGATAGCTTGGTATCGAGCCAAGTTGGCCGGGAAGGCAAGACACGATAATCATGCACAAACAAATTAAACAAAGTCGGACAAAGAGCGGTTGGCCGAGATCGAGGAGCAATTGCTTCTCTTGACGGAAGTCCCGATAATATTCGGTCCTTGGGATCTCGATTGGAAGAGATTGCGGGCAAGGCCGAAGCGCGATTGATCACGATTCTTTGGGACGCATCGAGGGAATGCCCGTCTATTAATTGATGGAGAGAGTTGAGACCCTCGAGGACACGGTAAACCGATGTGAAAACTTCGGGCGTGGTGCTAGCTCGTCGAAGCGTCGTCGCCCAAATTGAGAAACGTGTCGATGGTCCGGGCGGTTCCCACAAAGAGTTGGGTCGATGTTTTCGACTTTTACATTGATGTGAGGATGTCCTTAAGATCTGTAGGGCGAGATAGGTGAGATGGCCGCAAAGCTAAATCTCACCATGATTGCGATGGGAAGTTAAGCCTCACCTGGGGGCGTGACCAAGTCGGGGAAGAAGAAGATCCCCGAGTCGAAACCCTTCTGTGGGGTTCGAGATGCCAAAGTGTTGGAAAACTTCATCTTCGATATGGAGCAATACTTTTTGAGCAAATGAATCACGGTGGATCGACGGAAGAAAGAGTCACCCTAGCAACAATGCATTTGGAAGACGATGCCAAACTATGGTGGAGGACCCAGATTATATGGACATCCAAGAAGGCGGATGTACCATTAACACATGGGAGACATTTGAAACAAGAATTGCGCTGCAATTCTTCCCGAAATGTTGAGATAATAGAAAGGCGCAAGCTTCGAGAGTTGAGACATAAAGGTGCCATCCGCGAATATGTCAAAAAAGTTTTGCGGGATGATGTTGGACATCCGGATATGAGTGAGAAGGACAAGATCTTCTCCTTTGTCGAAGGGCTACAACCATGGGCCAAGGCTAAGTTATGTGAGCGGCAAGTACAACACTGGACCAAGCATATGCAAAGAATGGAATGACTGCTTTGACTTGAGTGGTGACGGTATCAACACCGCACGTCCCAAAGCGAGACCAAGCAAAAAACCTCCCACGGGAGATGATCGATCTCATCACCCTAAACTCTCCCAAGAGTGGGGAGGAGATAGGCCTAGAAGTTCGGGAAGAGACAACAGGAAGTCCCCACCGAGGAATGGAAATTGCGTGGCAGAGACCACATAACAAGAGCAACCACTACCGTAAGTGCGTTCTTTGTGACGGCCTCACCGAGTGAGTGACCGCCCGAGTAAAGTAGCCCTCAAGGCCCTTTCAAGCGTCCTATGAGGCAAAGAAAGGAAAGAAAGTCGACGATACGGAAATTGAGTCCAGACAAGACGAAGACCTAGAGAATCCGCGCATTGGCGCCATAAGATTCTTATCGACCCCCTTCGAAGAGTGGGGAGAGACAAAGGCCCATCCAAAGGGGCCTCATGTGCGTTGGCGCACATGTCAACAACAAAGCAACCAAGAGCACTATGGTTGATTCGGGAGCCACCCATAACCGTCTCGAGAGACGAGCGAGACGATTGAACTTGTCCCGGAGCCGAGATCCGGAAGGATGAAAGTCAGAATCAGCAGCCCGCCTATTTCGGGAATTGCAAAGGCGTCTCGGTCAAGATGGGAGACGGGGTGGTCGAGTAGACCTTGTCGTCGTCGTCGGGATGGACGACTTCGATGTTGTGTTGGGAATGGAATTCCTTCTTCAAAGACAAAGTCATACCGTGCCCCTAGCGAGTTGTCTAGTAATCACAGGAGGAAATCCCGCCAGTAGTGCCAACAAAGTTGAAGCGACCTATTGGCGCGAGTAATATCACCTTGCCTTGCGGTGAGAGCGGGCCCGAGTGAATGTTGTGGCGAGGTGCCACGAGTAATGAACCATCGCGATGAGAGAAGTGGCGATCGAAAGTACACCCCCGGAAGAGGGGATGAAAGAATAGTTCAAGTGCAAGAGCAAGAGCACACAAAGCGCGCCGAGTGCGAAGTCGAGGGACTCGATCGAGAGCGAGCCCTCCAAGAATGAAGCCAAAGCGGCGAAGCCCGTAGTGTGCGAAGTCGGACTACCACTGGGCTTGGAAGACGCAATCACGCAGCGTGGTGCGAAGGCGGCGGACGTGACAAACCCACCGATCGGACTAAAGAACTCCTTTGAGGTCCTAGGCGAAGAGGGAGCGAGTGAGATCTTTGCCCCATATGAGAAGGTGCGGCGCTTCTTGCGAGATGTGGAAGGAAGCCGTGGGAGCGTAAGTCCGCTGGGGCCGAGCCCAAGACTTGAAGACCGCCAACCCGGACCATCCCGTTCGAAGAGTATCTCGGTGACGAGGCGTCAACCAATTAAGTGGGGAGAATGTCACGGTCATGCTTGTCCAAGGCGTGTTGCCCATGGCCGCATGGCCATCCCCATCCTTTTTCATTATGTTTTCATGTATGCTTTTGCTTTAGCATTGTTATTTCATTTCCATGTATTTTTGTGGGCGTATGACTCCTCGCCAAAATGACGTGCAAGGGAGTCATAGCCAAAATTCCTAGAATGTACTATAAGGGGATGCGAACATTCATCAATTCTCCCTACCAAGAGTTATATGCTAGATAAGTGTGGCTTTCTTATTATTGCTTGTCAGCTGTATAACTAACTTTCTGAACTCTCACAAATGCTTTCAAAAATGTTTACACAAATTCTCTCTGACCCCGTTTTCTAAAACCTTTTCTCAAGAACGGGGGTGGAGGTTGCGATATAGGCCCGCTTGTGCCGCCGACGATCCGAATTTGAGTTGGTGACTTGCTCGTGGCGAGAGAGCAAGTGCCGCACGCAGTGCGTGTCAAGACCCTTTAAGAGGTGCGACCGTGATAGGTTGGTATCGAGCCAAGTTGGCCGGGAAGGCAAGACACGATAATCATGCCTGCAAACAAATTAAACAAGTCGGACAAAGAGCGGTTGGCCGAGATCGAGGAGCAATTGCTTCTCTTGACGGAAGTCCCTGATAATATTCGGTCCTTGGGATCTCGACTGGAAGAGATTGCGGGCAAGGCCGACGCGATTGATGCGATTGCCGGACGCGCGAGGAATGCCCGTCTATTAATTGATGGAAAGTTGAGACCCTCGAGGACACGGTAAAACCGATGTGAAAACTTCGGGCGTGGTGCTAGCTCGTCAGCGCGCGTCGCCCAAATTGAGGAACGTGTCGATGGTCCGGGCGGTTCTCACAAAGAGTTGGGTCGAGATGTTTTCGACTTTTCGCTGATGTGAGGATGTCCTTAAGATCTGTAGGGCGAGATAGGTGAGATGGCATAAAGCTAAATCTCACCATGATTGCGATGGGAAGTTAAGCCTCACCGGGGCGTGACCAAGTCGGGGAAGAAGAAGATCCCCGAGCCGAAACCCTTCTGTGGGGTTCGAGATGCCAAAGTGTTGGAAAACTTCATCTTCGATATGGAGCAATACTTTGAGCAATGATATCTGATTCTTGACGAAAGAAAGAGTCACCCTAGCAACAATGCATTTGGAAGACGATGCCAAACTATGGTGGAGGACCCGTTATATGGACATCCAAGAAGGCAGATGTACCATTAACACATGGGAGACGCTGAAACAAGAATTGCGCTCGCAATTCTTCCCTGAGAATGTTGAGATAATAGCAAGGCGCAAGCTTCGAGAGTTGAGACAAAAAGGTGCCATCCGCGAATATGTCAAACAGTTTGCCGGGATGATGTTGGACATCCGGGATATGAGTGAGAAGGACAAGATCTTCTCCTTTGTCGAAGGGCTACAACCATGGGCCAGGGCTAAGTTGTACGAGCAGCGAGTACAACACCTGACCGAAGCATATGCAGCAGCGGAACGACTGTTTGACTTGAGTGGTGACGGTATCACTGCACAGTCCCAAGAAGCAGGACCAAGCAAAATCTCCCCACGGGGAGATGATCGATCTCATCAGCCTAACTCTCCCAAGAGTGGGGGAGGAGATAGGCCTAGAAGTTCAAGAAGAGACAACAGGAAGTCCCCACCGAGGAATGGAAATTCGTGGCAGAGACCACATAACAAGAGCAACCACTACCAGAAGTGCGTTCTTTGTGACGGGCCTCACCGAGTGAGTGGTGTCGCCGAGTAAAGTAGCCCTCAAGGCCCTTCAAGCGTCCTATGAGGCAAAGAAAGGAAAGGAAGTCGAAGTCGATACGGAAATTGAGTCCGTCACAAAGGCGAAGACCTAGAGAATCCGCGCATTGGCGCCATAAGATTCTTGTCAGCCCTTCAGAAGAGTGGGGGAGAGACAAAGGGCCCATCCAATAAGGGCCTCATGTACGTTGACGCACATGTCAACAACAAAGCAACCAAGAGCACTATGGTTGATTCGGGAGCCACCCATAACCGTCTCGAGATGCGAAGCGAGACGATTGAACTTGTCCTGAGCCGAGATCCGGGAAGGATGAAAAGTCAGTGGTCGACCACCGCCTATTTCGTGAATTGCAAAGGCGTCCCGGTCAAGATGGGAGACCGGGGTGGTCGAGTAGACCTTGTCGTCGTCAGGATGGACGACTTCGATGTTGTGTTGGGAATGGAATTCCTTCTTCAGCACAAAGTCATACCTGTGCCCCTAGCGAGTTGTCTAGTAATCACAGGAGGAAATCCCGCCGTAGTGCCAACGCAAAGTTGAAGCAGCCTATTGGCGCGCGAGTAATATCGGCCTTGCAGCTGAGAGCGGGCCCGAGTGAATGTTGTGGCGAGGTGCCACGAGTAACAGACCATCGCGATGAGAGAAGTGGCGGTCGAAAGTACACCCCCCCGGAAGAGGGGATGAAAAAACAGTTCAAGTGCAAGAGTGCACACAAAGAGCGTCGAGGTGCGAAGTCGAGGACTCGATCGACAGCCCTCCAAGAATGAAGCCAAGCGGCGAAGCCCGTAGTGCGGGTGCCGGAAGCCTACTACCGGGCTTGGAAGACGCAATCACAGCAGCGTGGTGCGAAGCGCGGCGGCGTGACAAACCCACCGATCAAACTAAAGAACTCCTTTGAGGTCCTAGCTGAAGGGACGGAGTCGGATGCTGCCCCATATGAGAAGGTGCAACAGTTCTTGCAGATGTGGAAGGAAGCCATGGGAGTAGAAGTCCGTTGGGACCGAGCTGAAGACTTGAAGACTGCCAACCCAGGACCATCCCGTTCGAAGAGTGTCGGTTGACGAGGACGTCAACCAATTAAGTGGGGGAGAATGTCACGGTCATGCTTGTCCAAGGCGTGTTGCCCATGGCCGCATGGCCGTCCCCATCGTTTTTCATTATGTTTTCATGTATGCTTTTGCTTTAGCATTGTTATTTCATTTCCATGTATTTTTGTGGGCGTATGACTCCTCGCCAAAATGACGTGCAAGGGAGTCATAGCCAAAATTCCTAGAATGTACTATAGGGGGATGCGAACATTCATCAATTCTCCCTACCAAGAGTTATATGCTAGATAAGTGTGGCTTTCTTATTATTGCTTGTCAGCTGTATAACTAACTTTCTAAACTCTCACAAATGCTTTCTAAAATGTTTTCACAAATTCTCTCTGACCCCGTTTTCTAAAACCTTTTCTCAAGAACGGGGGTGGAGGTTGCGATATAGGCCCGTTGTGCCGCCGGCGATCCGAATTTGAGTTGGCTAACTTGCTCGTGAGCGAGAGCAAGTGTCGCACGGTCGTGTCAAGACCCTCTAAGAGGTGCGACCGTGACAACGGGCGCCCACCTTCTCACTGGCCCGAGAAGGGTGTTGTGTATGGTTGGACCATCAAAATATGTTTTTCATTAGAGGAGCAGTGTGGACTTAAGGAACAAGAAGTAGACACAAGGGTAAAACGGTAATTTGACTCAGCCGTGTCTACGAACAACCTGTGAAGGGTCGACTCATGGTTATTGGTTATATCAATAGACACGTAATATTCTGCACTGACGGTAGTGCAGCTACGGGCTTTAGTGGAGTGTTACCGTAGCTAATGAATGTTGATTAACCGAGTCAAAGTGTTTGATAGTTAATCTTGGATCATTGGAGTCCGTCACTATAGGTCCATTAGGTCCCTCGATTGGCTCAATCTGGGTTAAAAGAAGGGTTAATGTTTTGGTGTGAATTGAAGTGTTCAATTTCACTTAAAGGGCATTTATGTCATTTCTATGAGATATGAATCATATAATATATAGTTTAATGTGAATGAGATTCATAATAAACTATAAGTTAGCCTAATTGTTGAATTAGGGCTAATTGGAGAAATTAATTGAGAGAAATTAAATTGGATGTGATTCAATTTAATAAAATCCACAATTATGCAAATGTGATTTGTATAATTAGATATGAGATATCTTATAATATATGATTATGCAAATGTGATTTGCATAACCTATAGTTGTGGTAAAGTGGTAATAATGGAAAGATTTTAACTCAATGTTCTTTCACTATTTAAACCCTTTGCAAGAAGGTTTTCTGATTCCATTCTCTCATTTTTGGAAATTTCACCAAAAGAAAAGAGCTCTCTCTCAACTTTTCTCTTTAGATTTCTCCACTCTCTCAACCTAAACGAAGTTCCCACAAACTTTCTTCTTTCCAAAGGAAGAACAACCGAGAAGCCATTAGTGGTTGTGTTCGGTTCTTGTTCGTGAGAAGAGATCAAGTTCGTTGAAATCGGGTTTTCGCGAAGAGTTCGTGATTCGCGAGAAAGGAGCACTTGAAGAGGGTCTTCAACAAGTAAGTAACTTCAACTTACTGTTTTTCCTTTCCGTTCTTGCATGTTTAGTCTAGATTTAAGTGTTAAATCGTTTTAATAAAATTCTTGTAGTGTAACGATACCTCGACGATCCAATCGTCTTCCGCTGCGCGGGGATTCTTATTCCCTTCAACTGGTTGGTATTAACATGGAGATGGATGAGGTATGAATCTTGGTTTCTTCTTTTGGGTGCCAATATGATTACTTACCAATTAACTACCTTGATTTTCCTCTTGGGAGAAATCACCATAATCGTCATTTGTTGGATCCTTTTCATTAGTTGAGATGGGTGAAGGAATCTTCTTCTCTCTATGTCTATGCAAAAGATCGTTAGATATTTTGGAGTGTGTTGCTCCAATCTTGGCCTTTTCATTTGGAATGGTGGTTCTGTAGGGAATCGAAGTTCCCAATGCTGAGCGATTATAATCGCGCGCTCTTGATTTAGTTACAACGATTTATTCAAGAACACAAATAACAAGATTAAGCATAAAATAGAATGGACAACAAGAATGTTACCTTTGAAGAACGTTTCTTCAAGTGCTCCTCCTCTCACGATCAAGATCACTGCGCAACACGAACTCGCATTTAACACCGACACACTACCACCTGATCTTCTCCGTTGTTCTCTAGGTGAGGGAGGGAGGTGGGTTCCTTTAGGAAAAATGAGGTGTTTTTGTGAGAGAGATGTTTGTTGTCTTGGAACCTTTCCAACAACAACAAAAGGCTAGGAATCACTTAGAATGACTTGACCTAGTTGCATCTCATGCAACCATATATATAGGGGAATGGGGTGGAAATGACCATCCTACCCCTCTTTTATTCTCTCTTTAGTATATAGTTTATATATGAATCTAATTCACATTAAAACTATATATTATATCAATTATATCATATATAATAGATATAACACCTCATGTATGAAATTGAACACTTCAATTTTACTCCTAACTTTATACCCTCAATATTACCATATTGAGCCAACGAAGGGATCTAATGGACCTACAGATCATGAGCTCCAATGATGTGAGATTAACTGATCAAACTCTTTGATCCAGTTTAATCAATATTCATTAACAACAAGTCACTCCACTATAGACTGTAGCTGCACTCTCCTCACTATAGATATTATAGTGTCCACTGATATAGTCATTACCCATGAGTCGACCCTTCACGGGTTGTTCGTAATCACAAACCGGTCAAATTACCGTTTTACCCCTGCGATTACCTCTTTTTGCTCCTTAAGCACCACGATCCTCTAATGAACAACAAGTCTAAGGTCCTACCTTAGACTCATACCCTCATAGAGGGCGGGCCCCGTTGTTCAAGACACAGGAGTTAGTTCTTAAGAGAACAACCTATCTAATTCCTCGATGAGAGGAATGAGTGAATTCCATCTTGCACGCTTAAGTTCCCACTACCTACGAGGTTCTCGTCCCGAGAACGTAGGCTTATTGAGTCGGCTACAGTCACTCTCACCATACTAGTCTAAGGACAAACCCCTATAAGCGGGAGTTCTTAACTTGCTCAGGATTCAGATTGAGTCACTAATGACCATCTATAAATTACTAGTCTTATCCTGTTAATGGTGTTACACTGGTTAGACTAATAATTTGCGATCCAGTCTTGTCTGAACTCTTCATACAGGATGACCCCACTCGCATGTCAACTACATGAATGAGTTGGATTACCTCATTTGTACTAATTACAAAGTGGGTCGCATCCATGGTGTTACCAGAATGAGGTTTCCAACCTTATTCTTATACCATAGACTATTTAGGTTATAATCTTGAACTCAACCCAAATAGTGTCCACTACACTGATTTCAAGATAAACGTTATAACCTTGGAGCTTAGTTTATTGGATTTATAAAAGCAAGACTGTAAAGGGAAACAGGCTGACAAAAAAATACATTAATCTCATACCTTGACAAGAATCGTCCTCACTTTTCGTCTTCCACTTGAATCTTCTTTTATGCAGCCTCCACACACGACCGTGAACCATGAAAGTAAAATTAATTCAGAATTAGGGTTTACAAAATTTAATAAACAAAAAAAACCATCAAGTATTGAGGAAACCTAGAAAAGTTGGATTAATTTTGGGTATAATCTCCTTTATTGGTGATTACTCTAAGAAAAGTTGGATTTATTTTCTCAAAACAAACCATCAAGTATTTGAGTAGCTTAAAAAATGAAAAATGTTGACTGAAACTCAAACCTTAAATAAATTAAATTTTTAAGAACTAATAATGATATCCTACTAAGAAAAAGTGTATAAATAGAAGGGATGTAATTTTAAGAGAATCAAAGATATTAATTGATAGCACACAAAATATGTTATTCTTTAGGTTTTTGTTTTGCTTGTTTTTGTCATTTATTTGATACTTTTACGAGTTTATTAAGCAAAAATGAGTAAAATTGAAATTTTGGAGCTATGAATATGGCTAAAATGCAGCTATTGGAGCATAAAATATAAATCTACGTGAAGAATATGTTCAAAATAGCTAGAAGATCCGAGGGGTGTTAAAGCATGAAGTTAACATAAAGTCTTGCACAAGCAGTGTGATGTTGGAAATTCCTTTCCTAAGATGATGAAATTCAGAAAACTATTCAGGGGTTGGTAGCCTTAAATCTCTTAGTCCTAATGGGATGGCAGGAGAATTTTATGAACATCCTGAAGTGTTTAGTTGGGGTGTTCCAAAAGTAATTTTTAAAATGACATCATCAATAAGAAAACTAATGAGACCTACATTTACCTAGTCCCCAAATAGGAAAAGGCTTCTAAAGTATGTGACTTCCGCCCAATTAGCCTAATTTCGTCTTTATACATAAAATTATTGCTAAAGCTCTTGTAGAGAGGCTTAAGAAACTTTTGGCTTTAACTGTAATTGATAGTCTTGCCACTTTTGTGCAGGGACGAAAAATTCTTGATGCTAATCCGATTGCCTCTTAAGCGGTTGAAGAGTGGAAGTTGAACAAGAAAAAAAAAAGTTTTTTAAAGCTTGATATTGAAAAAGCTTTTGATAAAGTAGATTGACACTTTTTGGACTCCATTATTGAGTTAAAAGGTTTTTACGCTTATTGGACAAGATGGATTAAATGTTGTATTTCTATTACCAATTTTTCTGTGTTGATTAAATGTAAACCTAGAAGTAAATTCTTGGTGGAGAGTCGTCCTAAGACAAGAAGAATCGTTGTCTCCATTCTTATTTACTATTATTCGAGATGCTCTGAGTTGTACGTTGCACTTTTGTCAGGACAAACACATCCTTAAAGGTTTTCAGTTAGGGAACGTCTTGATTGAAGTTTCTCATCTTCAATATGCCGATGAAACCATAATTTTCTACCCATACGAGGAAGAGTTTCTTAGAAGTTGGTCGTTGATTTTGAGAATAATTTTATCTAGGATGACTTATCTATGAATCTAGCCAAAATCTTGTTAGTTCGTATGACCGTGGAGATGGATGAGGTTCGAACCTTGCCTTCTTCTTTCGGGAGCTAATATAATTCTTTACCAATTACTACCTCAATTTTCTCATTGATAAGTTGAAAGCTAAGTTGGATTGGTGAAGGAATCTGCTTCTCTAGGGGAAAGGGTTACCCTTGCACAATTAGTTCTTAACAACCTGCTTATATACCATTTCTCTCTTCTAAAAGGTCCAAAGAATGTAACTAAGTCTATGCAAAAGATCGTTAAAAACATAATTTGGAATGGTGGCACATACAAGCTTGGTCGAAATTTAGTAAATTTGGAGTGTGTTGCTCTGCCCATTGTTCATGGAGGATTAGGAGTTGGCTCTCTCACCCACCGAAATACTTTCTTACTTATTACATGGATATAGAGATTTACTCAAGTTGGCAACCTTCCCTAGGAAAAGGTTATTGCTAGTATTTATTGGTGGATGACGAAAGAAACTAAGAAAAAAAGGGAACAGGTTTTGGGTGCATATTGCCAAAAACTTGTATTTGTATTTCTTTGATTGGTTTGCTAGATTTAAAGTTTGTATAGGCAATCAAATTTGCTTTTGGGAGGATATCTGGATTAACTAAGCTTCTCTTCACTCCCATTTTTTTATATCTATCTCATATTCAAAAAGGTGCCTCCCTTGTAGATTATATTGTTGGGATAGTTCAGATTAATCTTGGAATTTGAGCCATAGGCAAGCTCTCTTTGATAAAGAGTCTGATAACTGAATGGAACTTATTGAGAAGTTGAATATGGTCTTCCTTAATGAAGAGTTTTGATTCGTTCATTTGGTCTCTTTAGGGTTCTTGTATTTATACTACGAGGTCTGCCTTTTTAAATCTCTTCACCATCCTGTCTAAGGTTAACCTTGCCCTCACCAATTTTATTTGGAAGAGTAAGTGCCTAAGAAGGTCAAAGTTTTCCTTTTGGTCTATGATTTTTATTAGTATTAACACCAACAATTTGCTTCCTTCGGTCAAGGTTGGCTTCCTTTAGTTTATGATTTTTATTAATATTAACACCAATGATTTACTTCCTTAAAGGAAAAATCTTTCATAGGATTAAAAAATCTAGACATTTGACAATCGTCTATTATTTGAAATAGATGGTCTAATATGATTCATTTACAAAAGTTCAAGAGTTTAATTGACATAATCATAAGTTTGTGTATGTGTAAACAAATGTTTTCAACCCTCAAAATTGCTACAAATTATTAGTTTAATATTTAAATTGATACGCCTTTGTTAGTTTAGTTTAGTGTTTTTTTTTATTGATACAATCCCTCAAAGGTTTAAGGTATAAAAAAAATCCTAGATTTTATTTCCTAATATTTGAGTTTTTTTTTTCAATTTAGTTTTTATTTTGTCGTTAAAATTAATGAATCTAAATTGCTACAATTATTAGTTTAGTATTTAAATTGATACGCCTTTCTTAGTTTAGTTTAGGTGTTTTTATTGATAAAATTCCGCAAAGATTAAAGGTATATAAAAAAAATCCTACAATTTATTTCTTAATATTTCAGTATTTTTTTTCAATTTAGTCTTTATTTCTTCGTTAAAATTAATGGATGATTAACTCTTAACTGACACAAATCTAGAGTAGAAAAAAGGTCGTGAGAGGAAGTTATTTTCTTTTCCATAGGTTGTTTGACCCTTGTTTTGGATTTGGATGGTTTTGAATTCTAAATCCAAAACCATGTTTGGCCCAATGTGTTCAAAACCTTGGTTTTGAAATAAAACCCCATGGGTTACAACAGTGCAATCTAATGAATTTGTGTCATGTTTTCTTATATTATTTGTCATCTTCCATTTTTGGCGACTACTCCAACAACAATTCTGGTAACAACTCAGGTGACCACACCAGGGACTCGACTACCATTGACCCACCTCCAGCAACAACTCCGGCGACCCGACCACTGTTGACAACTACCTCCAACGACAACTCCGACGACCACATTGCTGACCCCGCCACCGCTGACGACTACCTCCGACGACAACGCTGACGACCACACCATCGACAATTTTGATTACCACACCGGCGACTCCTGCCATCGATGACGACTACCTCTGGCAATAACTTCGACGACCACACCGGAAACCCCGACCACCACTGATGACAACCTCCAACGACAACTGTGATGACCACACCGGCGACGTCGACTACCGCTGATGACTACCTCCGACGGCAACTCTGATGATCACACTAGCGACCCGACCACCACTAACGACTACCTTTAAGGACACTCAAGAGACTTGTATACTTACAGCTACCCAACAACTCGATCACTCGAGCAATCAACTATCCTAATGACCTAACTTGCCCACAACCACCACCAACGACCACTCGACAAACCACTTCGCCGACCCGACCATCCTAGTGACCTAACACCCGGAAACCATCACTAATGACCACCTGACAACTCGACCCCCCAATAATCACCGTCGACGAGCACTTGATGACCAAACTCTAGTGACCTGACCACTCCGATAATCATTCAACGACTACCTCACGGACTCAACCATCAAAAAATAACCTTGGTGGCTCGACCACCCGACAACCATTATCACTTACCACCTTGACAACCTGACCACCCTAACATACACAAGACACCACTTCTCCTTTGAAAGGAAAGAAGATGATTGTAATTAAGAAGAACATTGAGGTAATGTCCATGCAGAATATGAAGAGAACATTGAGTTAGAGCAGTCGAGGTTGGACATTGTAGTGCAACGAAAAACCCTCATAGAGGTTGATATAATGGTTTACAAGTAGGGAATTAGTTTTAGCGTTATAGAAAAATAAGCTATATATTCGTCCTTGTCTAAAGAAAGGAAGTAAAACAAAGGAAGGAAATTGCACCCAAAAAATGATTTCAAAAGAACTAAAAAGCTTGTTGAATACTTGGAAAAAGGAAACATAACACGATAATTTAGTTGATATTTGAAGCTAAAGATCATGTTGTAGACTTTGGCTCTAAGGTTTCTTTATGAAGATTATTTCATGAAGTGTGAAGTACTTGGGCACTCACCCCAAAAGAGCGGTGGTTAAAGATCTTCTTTGCAAAGCTAATCCGGATGGCATTATCCTTCAAGAAACTAGAATTAGTAGCATTAATAAAAACATTGTTAAATCCATCTGGAGTTCTCGTCGTGTTGGTTGGGTAGTCTTAAATGCAGTAGGTGGAAGACTGCATCTCTGTCGATGAAGCAGTAACTGGAATTTACAAAATTTCAATTGCATCTATATTAAGTAATAACATTAATGGCTAGATTTCAGGGGTGTACAGATTGTACTCTTCAAGATGCAAAGAAGGTTTTTTTGGTGGGAACCGTACAATTTAGCAAATCTTTGTCAAGGGGTTCGTTGCTTTGGAGGTAACTAAAATGTGGTCAGATGAATATCAGAGAAACGTAACAACAATAAGATGACTAGAAATGGTTGAGATTTGTGCCCTAAACTTATGTAATTTTGATCAAATAAATAAAAAGTTATTTGTTTTGATAAAATTATATTCTTGCTTTATAAATCCAATAAACTAAGCTCCAAGGTTATAATGTATCTTGAACATCAGTGTAGTAGACACTATTTAGATTGTGTTCAAGAGTATAACCTAAATGGTCTATGGTATAAGAATAAGGTTGGAACCCTTATTTTGGTAACACCATGGATGCGGCCCACTTTGTAATTAGTACAAATGAAGTAATCCAACTCATTCATGTGGTCGACATGTGAGTGTGGGCATCCTATATGAAGAGTTCATACAAGACCGGACTGCAAATTATTAGTCTAACCAGTATAACACCGTTAACAGAATAAGACTGATAATTTATAGATGGTCATTAGTGGCTCGACCTGAATCCTGAGCAAGTTAAGACCTCCTGCTTATAGGGGTTAGTCCATAGACTAGTATGGGTGAGAGTGGCCTGTAGCCGACTCAATAAGCATACCTTCTCAGGGACAGAATATCGTAGGTAGCTGGGGACTTAACTATGCAAGATGGAATTCACTCATTCCTACACTAAGAAATTAGATAGGTTGTTCCCTTAACAACTGAATCCAGGTCTTGAACAGCGGGGCCCCACCCTCTAAGAGGGTATGAGTCTATGGTAGGACCTTAGACTTGTTGTTCATTAGAGGATTAGTGGTGCTTAAGGAACAAAGAGGTAATGACAGGGGTAAAACGGAAATTTGACCCAACCGTGATTACGAACAACCTGTGAAGAGTCGACTCATGGGTAATGATTATATCAATGGCCAAAATATAATCTACAGTGAGGAGAGTGCAGCTACAAGTCTATAGTGGAGTGACTTGTAGTTAATGAATATTGATTAATTGGATCAAAGAGTTTGATCAGTTAATCTCACATCATTGGAGCTCATGAACTGTATGTCCATTAGGTCCCTCCGTTGGCTTAACATGGTAATATTGAGGGTATAAAGTTAGAAATGAAATTGAAGTGTTCAATTTCATATATGAGGTGTTATATCAGTTATATGTGATATAATTGATATAATATATGGTTTTAATGTGAATTAGATTCATATATAAACTATATACTAATGAAAGAATGAAGGAGGGATATGATGGTAATTTATATCCTATTTCCCTATAAATAGTTGCATGAGATGCAACTTTGACATGATGCTTTTCGAGAAATCCTAGAGGATCACATAGTTGTGTTGTTGGAAGAGTTCCATACACAACCTCTCTCACAACCCCACACCTTATCCTAAGGGAACCCACATTCCTCCCTCACCTAGAGAACAACGGATAAGATCCGGTGGTGGTGCCTTCATCCATACGGGTTCGAGTTGCTGAGATCGTGATCGTGGGAGAAGGAGCACTTGAAGAAAGAATTCTTCAAAGGTAATTTACTTGTTGTCCAAAGTCTTGTAGAAGCATGCTTAATTTTAGATCTAGTTCTGGTTTATGACATCCATGTAACAAAATTAAGAACACGCGATTTACAATCGCTTCCACTGCGGGATTCGATCCCTTCAGAAATATGAGAAAGTTTAATCAACTATCGATGCTACTGAGTTGATAGAAATCTCAATGAACAATGGATTTTACACGTCGTCTAGGATGAGAGAAAGATGTGCATCTTCAATGATTGATAGGTTCCTATTTTTAAGGGATTGTGTGTCTGCTTTCAAAAACTATAGATTGGAACAACTAAACAAACCGACTTTAGACCACTTCCCCCTTGTGCTTTCAAATGGGGTCTTACTCCTTTTAGATTTGATAATATGTTGTTAGATTCTCTTTCGACCTTTTCGAAAATTTAGAGTTGTGGTGGCAAAATCTGAACCCAATGGGTTGGGTTGGATATCGTTTTATGGAAAAAAAAAAGCTAAAACGACTGAAGGGAGACATTATCCTTTGGAATAAAAAGGTTTTTGGGAGGAGCAAGGGTCCATCTCACTCCTTCAACAGGTTGAAAAAGTTTCCCTGAAGGGAAAGCTTATGGAAGTTACCATCAATGAGTAGCGTATTCTAAAACAAAAGGTAAAATTAAGTGGTTAAAGAAGGTGATGAAAATACTTCTTTCTTCCATCAATCGGTTACAACAAAGAAGAATAGAAGCTTCATATCCTTGTTAGAAAATGACACCGACAAACTTCTCTCATCAAAAAGTGACATTGAGGGTAAGATTATTTTCTTTTTTTAGAAAGTGTACTATAAAGATGAGGGTTCGAGATTTATAGTGGAAGGAGTGGTGGATGTCTCTTGACAATCAAAATAGAGTGGATGTCTCTTGACGATCAAAATGGAGTGGATGCTAGAAATGCTATTCAAGGGTTAGATAACCTCAAAACTCCTGATCCTAATGAGATGATCGACAAGAGAATTCTTGCAGGAAGGTTGAAGAAACTTTTGGCTTTACCTATAAATGATAGTCAAGCCGCTTTTGTGGAGGGAAGAAAAATTCTAGATGTTATTATGATAGCCTCTGAAGCTGTTGAAGAGTGGAAGTTGAATAGGAAAAAAGGTTTGTTTAAGCCTAATCTTGAGAAATCTTACGATAAAGTAGATTGCCACTTTTTGGACTTCAACTTAGAGCTAAAAAGCTTCAACGCTCGTTAGAAAAGAGAAATGAAAGGTGTTTTTATTATGAATTTTTATGTGTTGATTAATGGAAGCTAGAGGTAAATTCGCGTAGAGAGGTTGAAGGCAAGGGGGACGACTTGATTGAAGTGCATCCTTAAGGGTGAATTAGACAACGACTTGATTGAAGTTTCTCATCTTCAATATGTTGATGACACTATAATTTTCTGCCTGTACGAAAATAGAGTTTCTTATAAGTTAGTGGATGTGAAGATGACTTTATCTGGGGCAGGCTTATCTATGAATCTAGCAAAAACCTCGTTGGTTGGTATTAATGTGGAGATGGATGAGGTTCGAACCTTAGCTTCTTCTTTTAGGTGCCAATTTGATTCTTTGCCAATTAACTACCTTGATTTCTTCTAGGGGAAAATCATCACGGTCGTTAATTGTGGGATCCTCTCATTAATAAGTTGAGAGCTAAGTTTGATTGGTGAAGGAATCTCTTTCTCTCAAAAGGAGTTTGGGTGTGTAGTTTGGGAAAGATTGACATATTAACGTGTTTACCTTGAAAGATAGATGATTGGCTTTGTTAAAGCCTAAAAGGTTGGAATTTGTAGAGCAAAACCAAGATCTTGGATAATTGTGCCTCTAGAGCTCCTTTGTGGAACTTATGGTTGGAAAGAAATGATATATCCTCCTTATATAAGTTTTCTTATTTCTTTTTGTAATCTTGTAAAAATTACGGCTTCTTGGTGAGCTTCTCAACATGATAAATTCCTTTGTAACTACAACATCGAAATGATTAGTGGTGATTAAAAAACCGTTTGTTAAGTAGTTGTCTGGGAAGGGAATTTTCTTTACTATTGGCCTTTAGATTGTTCTTTTGTGCCCTTTTTAAATCTATTTCTCTTTGTTTCTTATCAAAAAAGAAAAAGAAAGAGTAAGATCAAAATGTTGGGGTTTATGCACTAAACTCATGTAGTTTGTAACTTTTTGATGTATCTAAATAAAAGTTATTTTTCCATCAAACCTTGTATCTCGCATTTCAAACTTAATCTAATAAACTAAGCTCTAAGGTCATACATATTTACGAGATCTTGAATGGTGTGTAGTGAACACATAATTAGGATCACGTTTAGGTTAATGACCTGAATGGTCTATAGTATATGGATAAGGTTGGGAACCTCATCCTGGTAACACTATAGATGCGACCCACTTTGTATTGGATACAAACGAGACTATCCAGCTCACTCATGTAGTTGACATGCGAGTGGGAGCATCGTGTGCAATGAGATTGTACAAGACTGAACCTTGAATTACTAGACCAACTTATGTAACACCGTTAACAGTTTATGACTAATAAATTCGTAGATAACCATTAGTGACTCGACCTTAATTCTGAGAGGGTTACAAACTCCTGTCTGCAGGAGTCTGTCCTTAGACTAGTATGGGTGATAGTGGTCAGAGTCGTCGACTCAATAAGCCTACCTTCTCAGGGACAGAACCACGTGGGTAGCTGAAAACTTAACTCCGCAAGATGGAATTCACTTGTCCCGTACTAGGGAATCTAGACGGGTTGTTCCCTTAAGGGTTGACTTGATGTCTTGAACAATGGGGCCCCATCCTCTCACTGGCCCGAGAAGGACGTTGTTTATGGTAGGACCATAAACAAGTTGTTCATTAAAGGAGCAATGGTACTTAAGGAGCAAGAAGTAGGCACAAAGTGTTGGGATGTATGTCCTAATCTCGTACTTGTTTGTAATATTCACTATTGAAATAAATAAGAGTTATTTTTTCATCACTTTGTGTCTCGCATATTTACAAACTTTGTCCAATAAACTAAGCTCCAGGGTCATTGAATTATGAGAGAACTAGAACTTGAACGGTGTGTAGTGGACACACAGAGAGGATTACGTTCGAGTTAATGACCCGAACGGTCTACATTATATGGATAGGGTTGGAGACCTAATCCTGGATACGTTGTGGATGCAACCCGCTTTGTATTAGATACAAACGAGGTGATCCAACTCGTTCATGTGGTTGACATGCGAGTGGGGACATCCTGTGCAATGAGATTGTACAAGACCGGACCGTGAATTATTAGACCTACTGATGTAACACCGTTAACAGTATAGGACTAATAACTTCGTAGATGACCATTAGTGACTCGACCTTAATCCTGAGCGTGTTACAGAAGCCTATCTGCGGGGGTATGTCCTTTCACTAGTACGGGTGATGGTGGTCACAGTTACTCGCCCAATATGCCTATCTTCTCAGGGACAGGACCACGTGGGGAGTTGGGAACTTAACTACGCGAGATGAAATTCACTCGTTCCTGACATTAAGGAAACTAGAGGGATTGTTCCCTTAAGTGTTGTCTCTAGGGCTTGGACAATGAGCGCCCACTCTCTCACTGGCCCGAGAGGGATGTTGTTTATGGTTGGACCATACAACGTTGTTGTTCATTAGAGGAGCAATGGGGACTTAAGGAGCAAGAGGTAGACACAGGGGTAGAACGGTATTTGACCCAACAGTGTCTACGAACAACCTGTGAAGGGTCGACTCATGAGCATTGGTTATATCAATGGACACAACTTGTCCTACAGTGATGGGAATGCAGCTACAGGCTTTAATGGAGTGTCAATGTAGCTAATGAATGTTGATTAACCGAGTCAAAGAGTTTGACAGGTTAGTCTCGAATCATTGGAGCTCGTCATCTGTAGGTCCATTAGGTCTCTTGGTTGGCTCAAACTGGATACATAGAGGATTTACAGTTTGGTGTGGATTTGAAGTGTTCAAATTCATTAAAAGGGTATTTATGTCATTTATATGAGATATGATTGTCATATTATATAGTTTAATGTGAATGAGATTCATAATAAACTATAGGTTAGCGTAATTGCTTAATTAGGACTAATTTAGAGAAATTGAATTGATAAAAATTAAATTGAATGTGATTCAATTTAAAAATCCACAATTATACAAATATGATTTGTATTATAAGGTATGAGATATCTTATTATATGTGGTTATGCAAATATGATTTGCATAACCTAAGGTTGTGGTAAAATGGTAAATAGGTGGAGATTTCAACTCCACCTATCACATTTATATAATGCCTTTGTGAGAAGGCATTTGGTAAGTGATTGCTCATTTTTTGGATTCTCACCGAAAGAGCTCTTTCAAGAATTCTCTCTTCTCTCTCAAACTTTCTCTCCACCCCTAAACCAAAAGAGTCTCACCACTCTCCCTTTACAAAAGGAGAACAACCGAGAAGACCTTTCGGAGGTGTTCAAATTGTTCGTTGTACGGGAGATCGAGAACGTAGAGATCGAGAGCACGAAGAGTTCGTGACCAGAGAAGGAATTCGTGAAGAAGTGTTCTTCAACATGTAAGTAGTTCTTCTTACTGTATTTTCCTTCAAATTCAGCATGTTTAGCTTAATTTCTATTAGGATAGATTTAATTTTAAGAATTATTTTCACAACGAAAACCACGACGATTTAAAGTCGTTTTGCGCTGCTGGAGTTTCATTCCCTTCACAGAGGTAAGACGATAATTTGACCTAGTTGTGACTACGAACAATTTGTGAAAGGTTGATGAAGGGAATGGATTTCCCGTAGCGGAAGCGTTGTGAAACGTTGTTGATTCATTATTGTTCTAATTTTCTTAAAATTAAAAGTATCACATACAATTCTAGATTAAGCATGCATAAACGAGAAGAAAACATAAAGGTTTTCACAAAACCTACCTCTTGAAGAATTGTTCTTCGCGTTTCCTCCTCAGTCACGATCTCACGATCCAACGATCTCTTGAACCTCGAACGTACAACAAACGAATGCAAGGGGACACCTCCACTTGATTTCTCAATTGTTCTCGGGAGGATGAGGGAGAGTTGTGGGACTCCCTTTGGATTTCGGGTTGGAGAGGAAATTGGTGAGAGTGAGAGAGTTCTAGAGAGAAAATGAGTGATCTCTCAAAGGCAAAATCAAAAAATGAGAACTTAACCTTACAAGTGCTTCTCTAAGCACCTATATATAATGGTGTGTGGTGGAGTTAAAATCTCCACTAATTCACCATTTTACCACAACCATATGATATACAAATCATATTTGCATATCATATAATATAAGGTATCTCATACCTTATTATACCAATGACATTTGCATAATTGTGTAATTTTAAATTGAATCATATTCAATTTAATTTCTCTCAATTTAATTTCTCCAAATCAACTCTAATTAATTAATTAAGTTAGACTATAGTTTATTATGAATCTCATTTACATTAAACTATATATTATGTCCATTATATCACATATAAATGACATAAATACCCTTTTAATTAATTTGAACACTTCAAATCCACTCCAAACTGTAAACCCTCATTTGACCAATTTGAGCCAACCGAGGGACCTAATGGACCTACAAATGACGAGCTCCAATAATGCTATATTAACTGATCAAACTCTTTGACCCGGTTAATCAACATTCATTAACTATGGTAACATTTCACTAAAGCCCGTAGTTGCACTCCCATTACTGTAGGACAAGTTGTGTCCATCGATATAACCAATGCCCGTGAGTCGTCCCTTCACAGGTTGTTCGTTGTCACAGCTGGGTCAAATTACTGTTTTACCCCTGTGTCTACCTCTTGCTCCTTAAGTCTCACTGCTCTTCTAATGAACAACTTTGTTGCATGGTCCAACCATAAACAACATCCCTCTTGGGCCAGTGAGAGGGTGGGGCCCCGTTGTCCAAGCCCTGGAGACAACACTTAAGGAGAAAACCCCCTAGTTTCCCTAGTTCGAGAACGAGTGAATTCCATCTTGCGTAGTTAAGTTCCCAGCTCCTCACGTGGTCCTACCCCCAAGAAGGTAGGCATATTGGGGGTACTCTGACCACCTTCACTCATACTAGTCAAAGGGCAGACCCCTTCAGACATGAGTTCGTAACACGCTCAGAATTAAGGACGAGTCACAAATGGTCATATACGAATTTATTAGTCCTATATAGTTAGCGGTGTTACATCAGTAGGTTTAATAATTCACAGTCCGGTCTTGTACAATCTCATTGCACAGGATGCCCCCACTCGCATGTCAACCACATGAATGAACTTGATCACCTCGTTTGTATCTAATACAAAGCGGGTCGCATCTACAATGTCACCAGGATGAGAGGTTTCTAACCCTATCCGTAGTAGACCGTTCGAGTCATTAACTCGAACGTGATCCTCTCCGTGTGTCAACTACACACCGTTCTAGTTTATACTGGAGCTTAGTTTATTGGATTAAGTTTATAAAATGCGAGATACAAAGTTTGATAAATATACAACTTTTATTTATTTAAAACAACAAGTATTACAAACTTCACGAGGTTGGGGCAAACACCCCAACAAACTCCCATTTGAACTAAGCTAGTGGAGTAGAAAATACATTTCTCAAATGTAAAGTTATATATAAAAGTAATACAATAAACTAGGGCATTGAATACCCTTTACAATACTCCCACTTGCCCTAGTCAGGAAGCACTCATAGACCTAGACTTTCTAGGTGACCCTCAAACACCTTAGCCCTGAGTGCCTTTGTAAATGGATCAGCAAGGTTGTGCTCCGAAGCTATCTTCGTGACGATCACGTCTTTGCAGTGCACAATCTCCCGTATCAGGTGATACTTGCGCTCAATATGCTTGCCCCTCTTATGACTCCGAGGTTCTCTCGAGTTAGCTACTGCACCACTATTGTCACAAAACGGGGTCATTGACAAGTTCATATCTTGAACAACTTCAAAATCTAGCATGAACTTTCGAAGCCAAACCACTTCCTTAGAGCTTCACAAACCGCAACATACTCGACCTCCATCATGGACTTGGCGATGCATCCCTACTTGATGTTTCGCCACACTACAGCTCCTCCGTTAAGAGTGAACACTGACCCCGATGTGGACTTCCTAAAATCCTTATTAGTCTGAAAGTCAGAGTATGTGAATCCCATAAGGATCAAATCCCCACTTCCATACGAAAGCATGTAGTCCCTCGTTCTCCTAAGATACTTGAGGATTGCCTTTACGGTTGTCCAGTGATCTAATTCTAGATTGGATTGATACCTACTGACAATCTCAACTGCATAAAAGATGTCGGGCCTAGTACACAGCATGACGCACATCAGGCTCCCTATAGATGAAACATAAGAGATCTGTTTCATATCATCAACCTCTTGAGGTGTCTTAGGACATTAATCCTTAGACAGTGAACCCCATGCCTGAAAGGCAGCAAGCCTTCTTGGAGTTCTGCATTTTATATCACGACAATATCTTGTCGATATAAGATGCTTGAGACATGACTAGCATTATGTTCTTCCGGTTCCAGAAAATCTGGATACCTAGAACATATTGAGTTTCTCCCAAATATTTCATTTAGAATTCCGAAGCTAGCCATTCCTCAACGTCAGTAAGGAAACCTACTTCATTCCCAATTAGTAGGATGTCATCAACATACAATATCAGAAAATGTGACAGTGTTGTTGATGATTTTCTTGTAGACACAAGCCTCATCAACATTCTGATTAAAGCCATAAGATTTGATCGTCTCATCAAACCTTATATTCCAAGACCTAGAGGCTTGTTTCAGTCCATAAATAGACCTTTGAAGCCTGCAAACCTTTTGCTCTTGGCCTTGAGTAATGAACCCTTTGGGTTGGTCCATGTAGATGGTCTCGTCAAGATTGTCATTCAGAAAGATCGTCTTGACATCCATCTGCCATACCTCATAGTCATAATATGCGGCAATGACCAGAAGGATCCTGATGGACTTTCCTCATAGTCAACCCATTCTCTCTGGGTAAAACTCTTTGCCACTAGTCTGGCTTTGAAGGTCTACACCTTCCCATCTACACCACGTTTACGCTTGTAGATCCACTTGCAACCAATATGTTTAACCCCATCCAGTTGGTCCACAAGCTCCTAGACGAAATTGAAGTACATCGACTCCATTTCCTGGTCTATGACTTTAATCCATTCGTCTTTGTCAACGCCATTCATTGCCTGATCATAGGACAATGAATCCTCACAGTCATAATCAGGTATGACGACTTGGGTTTCTGCCGAACCCATGTAATGTTCCGGCTATCTCACAACCCTCCCACTACGTCGAGGCATTCTCAACTCTTGAGAACGTACTTGACTAGACGAGCTAGGATCAACAACACTTGTTGTTATACTAGCACCATCAGCAATTCTTGTTGATGAACTGTCCATGTCGTTTAACACAATTTTACTTCTTGGTTTATGATACCTAATGTGGTCTTCCTCAAGGAATGTGGCGTTTGTCGACACAAGCACCCTATTTTCCTTAGGATCGTAAAATAGACCACCCCTTGTCTCTTTTTGGTAACCTACGAAGAGACACAATTTTGAATGGGGTTCCAGCTTCTTCGGATTTGACACCAACACATGGGTCGGACATCCCCAAATTCTGAAATAACGTAAACTTCCTTTACGACTATTCCAGAGTTCGAAAGGTGTTTCACAAATACTCTTCGACGGAACATTCTTCAAAATGTATGCCGCAGTCTCAACTGCGTAACCCCAAAATGAGTCAGGTAGACGAGCATAACTCATCATCGACCAAACCATATCTAACAAGTTTCTGTTTCTCCTCTCCGATACACCATTCTGTTGTGACATACCATGTGCTGAGAGTTGGGACGTAATTCCATGTTCTATCATATAATCCTGTAATTCAATGTCCATGTACTCTCCACCTCGATCCAATCGAAGTGTTTTAATCGTTTTACCTAACTGGTTCTCAATCTCATTCTTGTACTCCTTAAAGAAATTCTTGGATTCTTAGTCTAGTTTCTTAAAAAATATACTTTTTTATTTTCAAAACTTAGCCACAATTTTGAAAACATCCGAAAGTATACGTTTTTTTATAAAAATATCAACAATATTAGGGAATGAGGGATCTGAACCTCTAACTTCTTGATCTAAGGGATATAGTGTTTATAAGCATAATTTTTAACAAATTAACAAAAATAGTTATCTTCAAATAAAATTTGCGTCATTTCAAATTTCGTTATGGTAGTAGTATAACAAATTAAATTGTAATTTGCTTCAAAATTAATATGTTAGAGTAAATTTAGCTTTTTTTTCAATGGCATCATTAGATCATTAATTATATGATAATATAATTAAGGATTTAGTAGATAGAAAAGAAAAAAAAATAATATCAAAGAAGGAGAATAGAGGAATACTAACCTCGACCAAAATTGCCACTAGAGTCTTCCTTTATTCAGTCTCGACGTCCACGAACAATGAACAAAAAATTAATCTAAAACTATCAAAGAAACATAAGGAGTACAAGATTACTAGAAATATGAGAAAGTTTCATCAGCTCATCGAGGCTACTGAGTTGATGACATCCCGATGACCAATGAATTTTACACGTGGTCTAGTATAGGAGAAAGGTGTGCGGCTTCAAGGATTGATAAATTCCTAATTTCAAGGAATTGAGCGACTACTTTCAAAGACTATAGATAGGAAAAACTAAGCAGACTGACTTTAGACCACTTCTCCCTTGTTCTTTTTTTGGGTGCTTTTAAATGCTACTCCTCTTCTTCCTTTTCGAAAAATTTAGAGGTGTGGTGGCAAAATCTAAATCCGATGGGTTGGGTATTGGAATTTATGCCCTAAAGCCTCATAATTAATAATTTATTTAATACTTAATAATAATTTATTATTATATTTTTAATATAATATTCTGCATTATATGAAAAATCCAAGCTTATTAGGCGTAATCTTGAATAATATGTGGTTGACATACAAGAGGATCATGTTCAAGAAATAACCTAACAGGTCATGGTATATGGATAAGATTGAGAGTCTTATCTTAGTAACACTATTGATACGCCCCACTTTGTAATAATCACGAACGAATTGATCCAAATGATTCATGTGGAAACATAGGAGTGGGGGTATCTTATAACAATAATGATTTTGTATAAGACTATACAACAAAATATTTAATCTCTCTTTATAAATCTATTACTTGAGAAGATTAGTATTTCATCAGGATGATCATATGCAACTCGATCTTAATCGGCTACAAAAGCCACTCTCACTCGATTTGATTTGCACGAGTGAGAGTGGCTTTTGTAGCCGATTTAATAAGTCTACCATTTTGGAGACTTGACCAAATAGAGAGTTGGAAACGTAATCTGACAAGATGAAATTCACTCCTTCTCATATAGGGTAAGTAGATTGAGTACCCTTACATGTTGATTTCAGGACTTGAACAATATAATCGAGAGGGACTTAGTTTATGGTTAGATCATAAACAAGTTGTTCATTAGAGATCGGTGGTACTTAAGATGCAAGATGTAACTACATGGGTAAATGAACATTTGACCTTAATGATCAACTTGTATGTAATGGTTATATCATAGAAAAAACGTCTCCTTACCATGCATAAGTATGCAACGCTAGTTCTATCGTAGAGTTTAATTAATTAATTTTGTATCATTGGACCTTGTAATCTGTAGGTTCATAAGGTCCACTTAGCTCATAGTAATGAAGGGAATGAGAATCCCCACGCAGCGGAAGACGATCGAATCGTCGTGGTATCATCATGCAACATGCTTATTAAAATTGATCTAACTATTAGATCTAGGCTAAACATGCTGAAATTTTACAGCAAGAAGAAAACACTTACTTGTTGTAGACCAATTCAACAAACTCTCCTTGTTAATCACGAACTCTTCGTGCTTCTCGATCTCTAAGAACTCTTCCACGATCAGATCCCAAACACTACCAAATGATCTTCTTGGTTGTTCTCTTTTGGAGAAGGGAAGTTGGTGGGAACTTTTGTTTTTGGAAAGAGAGGAGAAATGAGAGAATGGAGAGAGTTCACTTTTGGATTCTTAGGTCAAAACCCAAAAATAAGAACTTAGCTTTGCTTAGCTTACCAAACCCTTCTTACAAAGGGTTTATATAGTGGAATGATGAAGTTCACAACTTCACATTATTACCACTTTACCACAACCATATGTTATGTAAATCTTATTTACATAATTATATAATATAAGATATCTCATATCTTATGTTGCAAATCTCATTTGCAATAATTGTGGATTTAATTAAATTGAATCACATTCAATTTATTTTCTCTCTATCAATTTCTCCAATTAGCCTTTAATTCAACAATTAGGCTAATATATAGTTTATTATGAATCTCATTCATATTAAACTATATATTATATCATCTATATGATATAAATACTCTTAAAGTGAAATTGAACACTTCAATTTCATGCCAAAACAAGAACCCTTCTTTTATCCCAGCATTGAGCCAACCAAAGGGACCTAATGGACCTACAAAGGCGGCTCCAATGATTTGAGGTTAACCACCAAACTCTTTGACCCTTGGCCAACCAATGTTCATTAGCTACAGGTAACATTCTACTAAAGCCCAGTGAGTGTACTCCCATCGATGTAGAATATTACGTGTCCACCGATATAACCAATGCCCATGAGTCGACCCTTCACGGTTGTTCGTGAGACACTACTGGGTCAAATTACCGTTTTACCCTTGTGTCTACATCTTGTTCCTTAAGTCCCCACTGCTCCTCTAATGAACAACATATTGTGATGGTCCAACCATACACAACACCCTTCTCGGGCCGGTGAGAAGGTGGCGCCATTGTCCAAGCCACCGGAGACAACACTTAAGGAACAACCCTCTAGATTCCCTATAGGCGAACGAGTGAATTCCATCTCGCGTAATTAGGTTCCCACTCTCTACTTGGTTCTCGTCCACGAGAAGATAGGCATATTGGACAAGTAACTAATACTACCCTCACCCGTACTAGTCAAAGGACAGACGCCCGCAGACAGGAGTCCGTAATACGCTCAGGATTCAGGTCGAGTCACTAATGGTCATCTATGAATTTATTAGTCTTTCTTCACAACGGTGTTATATCGATAAGTCTAATAATTCACGGTCCGGTCTTGTACAATCTCATTATACAGGATGCCCCCACTCGCATGTCAACTATATGAACGAGTCAGATCACCTCGTTTGTATCTAATACAAAGCGGGTCGCATCCACAGTGTATCCAGGATTAGGTCTCCAACCTCATCCTTATACTGTAGACCATTTAGGTCATTAACTCAAACGTGATCCTCCTTGTGTGTCAACTACACACTGTTCAAGTTCTAGTTCTCTCATATATTCAATGACCCTGGAGCTTAGTTTATTGGAAAGGTTCAAAATATTTGCGAGACACAAAGTAAAGAAATGAATAACTCTTATTAATTTCAAAACAATATTTTACAAACACGAGATTAGGACAGAAATCCTAACAAGTAACACTAAAATAGCAGTTTAGTTGAAACAAATATTTAAAATGTTCAAATTAATATTTAATTTGAAGTGTTCGAATTAATATTTAATATAAGAGAGAAAAATATATTTATTTTATTTGATACATTTAACTATTATATTGGATACATTGAAGAAAAGATATATGTAGAATTTGAATAAAATTTGAATAAAAAAATATCATAGGAGATTTGAATGAGATTGATATAAGTATAAGATATATTTTAATGTAATATGAATTAAAATATAATATTTTAATTATGACAAAGATTTTCCTTTGAACTCAAATAGGACTCTTAGGTTGAGCCATTAAGGAAGGTCATCTCCTCATAAGAGAATTGGAGAATTTTGTCTAAATCTCTTCCTCTTTAGCAATTTTCTTTCCAGAGGCTCCCACAAGCCTTGGTCATGTATTCGAGTTATTGCCAGAAAGATTTTGTGGAGGAGATAAAATTCCGCTAGAAAATATCTCCATATTTATTCAAATGTAAGTTTTTATATAATTATTTTATGTTCAATTTTATATAAATTAAAGATGATCCAATGCTTTCACTGCGAAATGTTCACTCCTTCATTGGGTTGGACATCATTTTATGGAAACGCTCAAGGGGTTGAAACACCACATTCTCCTTTGGAAAAAAGAGGTTTTTGGGAACGTTCTTAATAAAAAAAAAATTCCTCGTCGACACAGATTGACCAAATTGATAATTTGGAGGAACCAGGGTTCATCTCAATACGACAATGTGCTGAAAGAGTTTCCCTCAAGGCTAAACTTAGGGAAGTTACTATCAATGAACAATGTATCATGAATCAAAAGAGTAAAATTAAGTAGCTTAAAAAAAGGTGATGAAAACACTATTTTCTTCCACCGATGGGTTACAAAGAAGAACAAAAGCTTCATTTCCTTGTTATAAAATGACACCGACTAACTTCTCTCTTCAAAAGGTGAGATTGAGGGTGAGATTATTGGCTTTTTTAAGAATGTGTATTCTAGAGATGAGGGTCAGAGATTTATAGTAGAAGGATATGAGTGGATGCCTCTTGACGATCAAAATAGGGTGATGTTGGAAAATCCTTTTCTAAGAGAATGAAATTCATTATGCTATTTAGGGGTAGGTGGCCTCAAATCTCTTGGCCCTGATGGGATGAGAGGAAAAGTTTATATATATATATAAAAAAATTGGAACATCCTGAATTGTGATTTAGTAGGGGTGTTCCGAGAGTTTTTTGAAAATGGCATCATCAATAAGAAAACTAATGAGACCTACATTTACCTAGTCCCCAAGTAGGAAAAGGCTTCCACAGTATGTGACTTCCGCGCAATTAGCCTAATTTCTTCCTTCTACAAAATTATTACCAAGGTTCTTATAGAGAGGTTGAAGAAACTTTTGGCTTTAACCATAGTCAAGTCGCTTTTGTGGAGGAACGAAAAATTCTAGATGTTATTTTGATAGCGTTTGAAGCGGTTGAATAGTGGAAATTGAACAAGAAAAAAGATTTTTTTTAAGCTTGATCTTGAAAAGGCTTACGATAAAGTAGATTGACACTTTTTGGACTCCATCTTTGAACTACAAGGTTTCGGCGCTCGCTGACAAGATGGATTAAAGGTTGCATTTCTACTACTAATTTTTTTATGTTGATTAAATGTAAACCTAGAGATAAATTCTTGCTAGAGAGAAGTCTAAGACAAATGGAATCGTTGTCTCCTTCCCTATTTGCTCTCATTGGGGATGCTTTGAGTTCCTTATGTTGCACTATTGTCAAGAGAAACGCATCCTTAAGGGTTTTTAGTTAGGCAACGACTTGATTGAAGTTTTTCATCTTCAATATGTTGATTAACTACAGTTTTCTTGAATTACCCCGTAAAATCAGATGCATTAAATTATATTTGATTTAAATTTGAATCTTTAGATAATTAAATCAAGATTAGGAATCTAGAGATTTTTATGAAAGAGTGCTTCAAAATCTAAAAAGGATTAGGATTTACGTTTTTTTAAAAAATATTAAGATTTCTTTTTTAAAAAAATAGGATTAGGATTCCTTTTTCTAAAAATAAGTTTTCCTTTTCTAATAAGGATTAGGACCTTTTACTACCTATTTCAACTAGAGTAATTGCAATCTAAAGGGTGTACCTCAAAATTCTTCTCTTCTTCTCCTTCTTCTTCTTTTCTCCATGCTCTTCATCTCGTCGAAAAGTCATCGGACCACCACCTCCGTCGGAGTTGATCTAGCCCGCTCAATTTCAACTTCTTAAGTTTGTAATGGTTGTTTAGGATTAGGATTCCTTTTTCTAAAAATAGGTTTTCCTTTCCTAATAAGGATTAGGACCTTTTGCTACCTATTTCAACGAGTAATTGCAATCTAAAGGGCGTACCTCAAAATTCTTCTCTTCTTCTCCTTCTTCTTCTTTTCTCCACACTCTTCCTCTCGTCGAAAAGCCGTCAGATCACCGTCATCGGACCACCACCTCCGCCGGAGTTTATCTAGCCCACTCAATTTAAACTTCTTAAGTTTGTTATGGTTGTTTAGGAGCACACACTCTTTTTGTGAATCTCAAACATAAGGTAAGAGTCATTTGGATTAAAACCAAGCTCCTGAGTGAAGGAGCAAGGTGATTGACATTGCTTGTTTGTGTATTCTTAAGTTGTTTCTAGCATTAAACTTTGGTTTAGCTATTTAAAGTGTTTATGGAACTTGTGTAGTGTCTTTTATGAGCTTTATACTTGGCATGATTATGTGTATGTTATCTTGAGCCTATGAATCATGTTTGATCATATTTATTATGTATCTATGGACTATGTGTCTTAATATGTTTTATGAGCTTTATACTTGGCATGATTATGTATATGTTATCATGAGCCTATAAATCATGTTTCAACATATTTATCATGTATCTATGGGCTATGTGTCTTATTATGTTTTATGAGCTTTATACTTGGCATGCTTATGTGTATGTTATCATGAGCCTATGAATTATGTTTGATCATATTTATCATGTATCTATGGACTATGTGGCTTATTATGTTTTATGAGCTTTATACTTGGCATGATTATGTGTTTGTTATCATGAGCCTTATGAATCACGTTTGATCGTATTTATCATGTATTTATGGACTATGTGTCTTATTATTTTTATGAGCTTTATACTTGACATGATTATGTGTATGTTATCATGAGCCTATGAATCATGTTTGATCATATTTATCATGTATCTACGGACTATGTGTCTTATTATGTTTTATGAGCTTTATACTTGGCATGATTATGTGTATGTTATCATGAGCCTTATGAATCATGCTAGATTGTATTTATCATGTATCTTATTATGTGAGATAGAGGTTGAATTGTTTGTATTTTTAGGCTCTAGTTTTAACAAACTAGGTGCCTGATAGCATACTTATAGGTTTTAGATTAACAGAGGTAAGTAGCCATTTGGATTATTCCTCGCACACAAGATATGAGGTAACGAGTAAAGTAAACGTGAATGTGAATCTTGGTTATTAGTCAACTTTGGGTTGACTTGAGTTCTACTTGATGCATGTGTGGGTGACGATCATAAATGTTATGTAGCTTGTATTGTTCATGTTGGGATATATGCCATAAACTTGTGTAATTTAAGTCAAATGAATAAAGAGTTATTTGATTTGATAAAATTATATTCTCGTTTTATAAATTCAATAAACTAAGCTCCAAGGTTATAATGAATCTTGAACATCAGTGTAGTAGACACTATTTGGATTGTGTTCAAGAGTATAACCTAAATGGTCTATGGTATAAGAATGAGGTTGGAGACCTTATTCTCGTAACACCATGGATGTGGCCCACTTTGTAGTTAGTACAAATGAGGTAATCCAACTTATTCATGTGGATGACATGCGAGTGGGGGCATCCTGTATGAAGAGTTCATACAAGACCGGACTGTAAATTATTAGTCTAACCAGTATAACGCCGTTAACAAGATACAAATGATAATTTATAGATGATTATTAGTGACCTTACCTGAATCCTGAGCAAGTTAAGAACTCTTGCTTATAAGGGTTTGTCCTTAGACTAGTATGGGTGAGAGTGGCCTGTAGCCGACTCAATAAGCCTACCTTCTCAGGGACAGAACCTCATAGGTAGCTGGGGACTTAACTCTGCAAGATGGAATTCACTCATTCCTTGACTAAGTAATTAGATAGGTTGTTCCTTTAAGAACTGAGTCTAGATCTTGAACAACAGGGCCTCGCCCTTTAAATTAGCTTAAGAAGGTTTGAGTTTATGGTAGGACCATAGACTTGTTGTTCATTAGAGGATCAGTGGTGCATAAGGAACAAAGAGGTAATCACAGGGGTAAAACGGTAATTTGACCCAACTGTGATTACGAACAACCTGTGAAGGGTCGACTCATGGTTAATGATTTTATCAATGGACACAATATAATCTACAGTGAGGAGAGTGCAGCTACAAGTCTATAGTGGAATTACTTAGTTAATGAATATTGATTAACGGATCAAAGAGTTTGATCAGTTAATCTCACATCATTGGAGCTCATGAACTGTAGGTCCATTAGGTCCCTCCGTTGGCTCAACATGGTAACATTGAGGGTATAAAGTTAGGAATGAAATTGAAGTGTTCAATTTCATATATGAGGTGTTATATATGAAGTGTTCAATTTCATATATGATGTGTTATATCAATTAAATGTGATATAATTGATATAATATATAGTTTTAATGTGAATTAGATTCACACATTAACTATATACTAATGAGAGAATGAAGGGGAGATAGGATGGTAATTTCCATCCTATTTCCCTATAAATAGTTGCATAAGATGCAATTTTGAGGGGCTATGGTGTGCAACCCTAGAATCCTCTTATTTTTGTTGTTGGAAAGAGTTCCAAACACAACTTCTCTCAAACCTCCACATCTCATCCTAAATGATCCCACCTTCCTCCCTCACCTAGAGAACAATGGAGAAGATCTAGTGGCAAATCTTCACACGGTTCGGGTTCGCGTTGCTGAGATCGTGATCATTGGAGAAGGAGCTCGTGAAGAAAGTGTTCTTCAAAGGTATGATTTCTTGCTATCCTAATTAGAAATACATGCTTAATCATAAGTATTTAGTTCTTGTTATAGATCTATGTAATGAAATCACGAACACGCGATTCACAATCGCTTCCGCTGCGGGATTCGATCCCTTCAATTGGTATCAGAGCACCAATTGTGTTCTTGATTTTTTTATGGATTAATCAAGAACAAAGGTGAGATTTATTGATTCCATGTGATGATTGATCGGTTTTCAAATTAGATGTTTTCATTTTTGGCATCATAGATTTACATAATTTTTCGTTGAATTGTTCAATGTAGAGGGCCTATTGTTTGGGGCATTTTATTATGTAAATCGAGTCTATAAGTACGTGTCGATCGAGGCAGAGTGGTTGTTGAGAAGAACGTAGCAAAAACGAGCAAAATAGAGGAGTAGGCAGTGTTGTATTGTGAATGGCGTTGCAACGCCACTGCAGCAGGCGTGCAGCTGAGGAGACGACAATGTTGCAACAAGCATTTTGCAACGCCGAAGCTGATGCGCGCTCCAACGGTCAGAAACAGACAAAGGGCAGCGTTACAACGCTGGTATCAGCATTGCAATGCCGAAAGCGTTTCATGAAGGCACCCACGGACGGAAAATCATTTTTTATATATTAAATATAAAAAATATTTTATGTTTAATTTAATTTAATATTATTAATTTTAATTAATATAATTAGATTATATTAATTGAAATAATTTTAGGGTGCCAAAAATGGTCTAACTTTGCTATGTAATTGATGCAATTGTTGTATAATTATTGTCATGCATAATGTATGCTTTTATTTTAGAAATCCCACCTTAGGTTAAGAATTTTCATGCATCATTTATAATATAAAGTGTTATATTATATAGTTTGCATGTATAATTAATATAAGGTGTTATATTAATTTTTGGACAGCATTGACATGCATATTTTTCATGAGATGAATGTGTTATGTATGTTTTATTATTCATGTGATGAATGATCAAGCACAATAACATAGAATTACATGTCACCTAAGGTTAAATTCATTAGTTTTAAAATGTTTAGAACATGAAATTAATAACCTTAGTTTATCTAGTTCTAATTAGATTATAATTAGGAACCATGTAATTTATAAACAATGATTAAAAGAGGAACTTTGTCTAAGGAAGGTTTTGTCTAGGCTGGGGTATTTAAGCTGACGAAAACGGAACATCCCTACCTGAGAACTGACCTTGGAGTGAATTTTAATCAGAGAGTTTATAAATTATAGTAGCGCCAGCGGGTTTATTAAGGGGTTAATAAACTAGAAATCCTAGGTTTAATATAAAGAGTTATATTAGCAAACTTAGGATAAAATCAATATAAGAGTTATATTGATTATCAGTATACGAGTTATATTGATAAGTTTAGGTAAAACCATTAGTTAGGTTTAACCTAGGTCAATTTCCTAGAGTTAAAGTATCTAGTGGGAGGAAAAGTGTATATGATACATATAATTCCACCTATGTTTCTCCGGGGAACTTCACACCGTGAGACTCATACTTGACCTCGTGGCGCAAATGGGAGTGTCCCCCTTCGGATGGTGTTTGTATGAGTCACTTATAGTGAGTGGGAGCAGGTTTAGTGCAAACAAAACCTATAGTCTCTTTTGTCGATTCACACCGTAAGATCACTATGGTCAACCTGCTAGTTTGGCCTGGACCAGACAATCCCTTTGGAGGGCTTGATTATAGGAGATCGAACACAGTGAACACCCGAAAGGGATAAAAATTTCTTTACTCTGTTTTTCAACCTAGTCCTCTTTTCGACAAATTTTGTTGGATGGGGACTCTAGGGTCTAAAGACAGAGGGTTACACTCACAAAGTACATAAGAAGTGTATGTATCCTAACTAAATAATGATAACTAAAGCCTATAGAATAAGAGTTGTTCTTGATGGAAATCAGATCCCCTTGAGCAGCGGAAACGAGTTTGGAATCGTAATATGCAAGTTTGTTTTGGTTGAAATGCAAAAACCCATAAATTGACAAAATAGAACAAACATGGAATTTCTAATCTAATTAGGCATGGATAAATGCATACAAACATGCTAAAGTTTAAAAATTAAACTAAAGAGGAAAGAAGTTACCTTTGTAGTTTCAATTTCCAGCAACTCCTTGCTCCTATTTCAGCAATACAACACAACAGGGACTTCTCTGTTTTTCTCCAGCAGAACACCACCAACAGAGAACACCTTCTATATCTCTGAGTTCTTAGATCACCCTAGGTGGGAAGGGTTTCAACAATTAGAGAGTTTTGGGAATTCTAGAGAGTGAGAGGGATAGAGAATTCTTGTTCAAAGCACTGATCTAGATCAAAATCTCACGGTAAATTTTCTTCCCCTCTAACAATTAGAGAAGAAAAAACCTCAGAGGACAAACTTCCGCCACTCCCTATCGATGGGGAGTTGGAGGGAAGTGGGAACGTGTCCTCCTGACACGTTCCCATTAATTTAACAATTAAATTAATAAAAATGATTAATCTAATTAATAATTAATTAAATCATATTTAATTAATTAAATATCTTATATTTAATTTAGATTAAATCATATTTAATCATTTATCCCCTTATCCTATAGTTTTAATGCACATCTAATGCACATTAAATTTAACCTATAATTTTCAAATATGAATCACATTCACATTTGAATTTAATATTTGAACTCTTTCAAATATTTAATTCTCTCATGTAATTTAGTATGGATCATATCCACATTAAATTTATAATATATAGTTCCAAAACTATATATTATATCGTATCAATATACATTAAGTTTATTCCTTATGAATTTGAAAATTTCAAATTCCAATTAACTAACGAACCCTTTACGAGCTAGAAGGTGGACCTAATGGACCTACTGGATCGTAAGCTTCAACGATACGAGATTGCTCGGTTAATCTCATTAACCTCCCAATCAACATTCGTTAATCAGCGGAACACTCCACTAAAGTCCCACAAACCGCACTCTTCTCATTGCGGATATATTTATGTGTCCACGGATATTGACCAATAACAGCAAGTCAATCCTTCACGAATGTTTGTAACACCAACTGGGTCAAATTACCGTTTTACTCCTAGGTTATATCTTGTACCTTAAGTACCAGTGCACGTCTAATGAACAATTTGTTTGTGGTCCTACCAACAAACAGACTCCCTCTCAGGACAATGAGAGGGTCGGGCCCTTTGTTCAAGTCCCAGAGACACCACTTAAGGGAACGTTCCTCTACTAACCCTAGCAGGCGGGAAGGAGTGAATTCCATCTTGCCAAGTTAAGTTCCCAGCCGCTCACTCGGTCTTGTCTCCAAGAAGGTAGGCATGTTGAGTCGGCCAATCCGCCACTCTCACCCATACTAGTCAAAGGACAATCCCTCGCGAATGCAGGAGTTCGTAACTGCTTTCGAGATTGAGATCAAGTTGCTTAGGTCATCCTAGTGAAATAGAAACCTAACTAGTCAACGAGTTCTGACTAGAGGTTGTTATTTCGTGGTCCGGTCTTATATAATCTCATTACATAGGATATCCCCACTCACATGTCATCTACACGAACACGTTAGGATCACAGTGTTTGTATCAAATACAAAGTGGGTCACATCCATAGTTTTACCAAGGTAAGGTACCCAAACCTTATCCCCTAACTATAGACCCTTTAGGTTGTATCTCGAACCGAGATCCTTTATATGTACACTACATTCAGTTAAAGATTCATTCAACAGCCTTGGATGTTTAGTTTATTGGATTTAGGGTTTAAATAAAGGCAAACTCGTAGATAACGAACAATAACTCTTTATTGAAATAATAACACTTTATTACATTAATTAGAACATAATTACAAACTATGAGTTTTAGGGCACAAACCCCAACAGTTCTGACATTAGGTTTTGGTCAAGAATGTCTTGATCCAGAGGAGGAGTGTTTTTTTACTACCCTTCGGTGTCATACATTCTAAACCTTTAGAGTATTATTGCAAATTATTAATGACCTAGGAATCATTAGATAATTAGCTAAAATGTGATTGGATTAGATAGAATATTATTTCAGCAAAATGTCTAGCTCTATTATTTCCTTACTGGGTGTGGAAAAATTAACCGGAGAGAATATAATGACTTGAAAAAAAAAACTTAACATTATTTTGGTAGTGGATGATCTTAAGTTTGTGCTAACTGAGGAGTGTCCTCAGGTGTCAGGCTCGAATGCAACACGAAATGTTCGTGATGCATATGATCGATGGATCAAGGCCAATGATAAGGCCAAGATATATATGCTGGCAAGTATGTCTGACATACTAGCCAAGAAACACGAGGGCATGGTGACCGCTAAGGAAATCATGGATTCGTTGCAGGGCATGTTTGGACAACAGTCTACATAGGCCCGACACAATGCCCTCAAGTATATATTCAACTCGAGGATGTCAGAGGGTTCAACTGTTCAGGATCATATCGTGGACATGGTGGTACACTTCAACATCGCGGAGTCGAATGGTGCTTCCATCGATGAATCGAGCCAAGTCAACTTTATGCTGGAAACTCTTCCAGATAGTTTCTTACAGTTTAGAAGTAATGTTGTTATGAACAAGCTTACTTTTAATCTTACCTCCCTTCTGAATGAACTCCAGACCTTTCAATCTTTGATGAAAATTCAGGGATCGAAAGGTGAGGCAAATGTTGCCAGTAGGAGTTATCATAGTGTTCGACCTCAGGGACAAAAACAGTGGCTTCATCTTCTTCTAACCTGAGAGGTAAGAAGAAGAACATGAAGAAGGTTGGTAAAGGAAAACGGGTTGATAAAGTTGTCGCCCAAAAGGGCAAGAAGGTTAAGGAAGTTGCTGACAAAGGAAAATGTTTCCACTGCAACGAGGATAGACACTGGAAACAGAATTGTCCAAAGTACCTGACTGGGAAGAAGAAAGAATGTAATATGATTTACTTTGTATAGAAGCATGTTTAGTGGATAACGATAAAACTGCTTGGATACTTGATTCATGCGCCACTAATCATGTCTGCTCTTCTTTTCAGGGAATTGACTCCTGACAGCAGCTACAGAAATGAGAAATAACGCTTCGGGTTGGAAATGGAGATATCGTCTCAGCTGTAGCAATTGACACAATGAAGCTATTGTTCGGCAAGAAATATATGTTGTTAGACAATGTATTAGTGATACCAGGGTTTACTAGAAACCTTATTTCAATTTCTTACCTCATAGAACAATGTATTTTTGTTTCATTTTCTTTAAATAAAGTGTTTATTTCAAAGAAAGGTGTGGAAATATGTTCAGCTTCATTAGAAAATGGTTTGTATGTTTTGAGACCAAATTCAGTCAAAACTGTTTTGAACACTGAATTATTTAAAACATCAAACACACAAATTAAGAAACGTAAAATTTCTCCTAAAGAAAATGCTCATCTTTGGCATCTTAGGTCGGGTCACATTAACCTCAATAGGATTGAGAGATTGGTAAAGAATGGACTTCTAAATGAGTTAGAAGAAAATACTTTACATGTATGTGAATCCTACCTAGAAGGTAAAATGACTAAAAGATCTTTTAGTGGAAAATGTTATAGAGTCAAAGAACCTCTTGAGCTTATACATTCAGACCTTTGTGGTCTGATGAATGTTAAAACCAGAGGAGGTTATGAATATTTCATCTCTTTTATAGATGATTATTCAAGATTTAGGCATATTTACATAATGCATCATAGGTGTGAAGCACTTGAAAAGTTTAAGAAATTCAAGGCTGAAGTTGAGAATCAATTAGGTAAAACAATTAAAACACTTCGATCAGATTGAGGTAGAGAGTACATGGATTTAAAATTCCAGAGTTATATGATAGAACATGGAATTACATCCCAACTCTCAGCACCCGGTATGCCTCAGCAGAATGGTGTATCGAAAATAAGAAATAGAACCTTGTTGGACATGGTTCGATCAACGATGAGTTATGCTCATCTCCCTGGTTCTTTTTGGGGTTATGCAGTAGAGACTGCGGTATACATTTTGAACAATGTGTCATCAAAGAGTGTTTCTGAAACACCTTTTGGACTCTGGAAAGGACGTAAAGGCAGTTTATGTTATTTCAAAATTTAGTGATATCCAGCACATGTGTTTGTTACAAATTAAACCCAAAGAAATTGGATTCACGTTCAAAATTGTGCCTATTTGTAGGCTACCCAAAAGAAACAAAAGGTGAATTATTCCATGATCCTAAGGAAAACAAGGTACTTGTGTCGAAAAATGTCACTTTCTTAGAGGAGGACCACATTAGGGACCACAAGCCAAGAAGTAAAATTGTGTTAAGTGAGTTAGACGGAACGACAACAAATGTTGCTAACAATGCTAGTATGCCAACAAGAGTTGTTGAAACTAGATTGTCTAGTTAAGAGTGTCAATCTCAAGAGTTGAGAGTGCCTCGACGTAGTGGGAGGGTTATGTAAGTCCAACCTCTTTGGAACTTCCTTATTAACAAACAACAAAAAGAAAGAAGAAATGAATGTTTAAAACTTGGTTTTCCTTGTTTTAAAAAGAAAAGTAATGAAGTGAAAGGCAAAAGGAAAACAAGGAAGGAAAAACATAAACCATTTTGGTTTGGTTGTTCTAAGAATAATGAAGGAAAGAAAATGAAAGCTATGGTTATTATATTATGTTATGTTTAAAAAAAAAAAAAAAAAAAAAAAAGAAAACAAGAAAGGAATAGTTTGGTTTGGTTTCTCTTTGAAAACAAAAGCAAAGGAAAGAAAAGTAAAATGAAGAGATAAAGGAAAAGAGAAAAGGAAAAAGAAAAAGAAGAAAAAGACAAAAACAACCGTTTTGGCTTTATTAAACCATTTTCAATTAATTTCCAACTCATTTTGTTATCATTTTCAACCAAGAAAGGGCAGAGTATCGTAGGAGAGGTTTGAGAGAAGAAGAGGGGAGAAAGTTTCTGGTTGAGGTTGAAGAAGAAATGTGACGACCACAACCACAGGTGCTAATTATTTTTTTATTATATTCTAGCAATCTTTATGTTAAGTTGGATTAGTAATTTCTATCAGGCTCGGTGCGGGTGAAACCTTAATTTCGTGTGAGTTTAAGTGAATTGTTTCTCTTTAAGATGGAATTATTTATAAAATTAAAGGAAAAAGAAGTGGCAATGGCACTTTAGTTAATAATGCCTAAATGAGGGATATATATGACTTTTGGGAGTTTGACCTAATTTTTGGTATTTAGCATTATAAGCTTGCAAATCCAAAGGAAACCCTAACCCTAATTCCATCACCATCTTCTCCTTCTTTCACTTTCATGCCCTAGCCGACCACCATCATAGCTCCCACTCGTTGCCTTCGCCACGACCGCCGAAACCACGTGCGGCGCCGCCGCCGTCGCCGTTCGGTAAATCAAGCCGTGCCGTGGTTCATCACCTTCGAGCTCTCGCGATTCGCCTTCTTGCGGTAGAACACGCCAGATCGCCACCGCTCACGCCCGCAAGTCTTCGCGGACTTCACGCCACTCCAACACCGTCAGTCGCAGCCGAAGATCCCCAGCCGCAGCCGTTCTTTGAAGTCGTTTCTTTGAAGCCGCTCGTCCGTTCACGATCTCAAGCAGCAGGTCTTCGCCACTCCGTTCAAGCCGCCGACGAGGGGAGCGTTCACGCCACTCCACTCCAGCCGCTGCTCGTGGATTGTGCCGCCACCAATTACTCGTGAACTAGCCGAAGCGCGCATCCAGCTCATACCGACCGCCGCAGCGCCGCCGTTCAAAGACCACCTACGACCTCTCGAAACTACAATCCGGTGAGCAAACTCGTTACACTTTTTGATTGGAGAAAGTTATACAATGATTGCTGGTTATCAAAACGGTTGCGTAAGAATTTAAATTACTGTTCGAACACGACTTGTAGGGGCCAAGTTAGAGCGGAGTTGAAGGCTAAACACCCAAGCGATCTAAGAATTACTAGGCCTATACGTTGAGATTGAGGTAAGCGGGGCATGAAGCCTTAAGAACGTAAATTAGGTACCTTTACGTTATGGATTCGGTGTATGCTTGGAGAATAATTTCGGATTTGTTGTGCGAATCAGGTTCTACTAAAGAAGAGTACTCAAGAAGCTCGGGTTGGGTTTTGGTGTAAGATCTGAACTAAGGTAAGGGATCTTGTGCCGAATCTTTTTAAATGGGATTAAAGAAAACGAATTTCATTATTTTATGTGAAATTAGTCCGTTATTTTACTTTAAAAGATTTAATGATTTTACGCGAGAACAATTCAATATTTTATGCAAGAATACTTTAATATGCTACATGGAGATATCTCAATATTTTATGCGAGTATAATTTCAAGATTTTATGTGAGAATATCTTTGTATTTTAAGTAAGAATATTCCCGTATTTCGTGTAGTTATTACTGATTACTATATATGAGAATATTTCATGATTACCTACATGAGTGTTATTTCCAAATCTGTTGTGAAAAGTCATGACTTGCATATCAATGATAATGTTTTGTGACATGTGCACTATAGTCATGTTGAATGATGGGACCTCATGCATGTTATGTATGCCATAAAATGATTTGATGAAAAATGTGGAAATTGGTCTCCTGAGTGCATTGTGTGCATGGTCAAACATGCATTAGAGACCCTATGGGTCAAGTTTACAGAGGGTGCATGAGGACTCAATCTATACAGGGGTCCATGTGGGACTCAAATAATTATAGGGAGTGCATGAGGACTCAAAATGAAATGACTCAGGATGACCAATTGACCACTTAAAGAAAAAGAAAGTCATGGATTATAGTCATGATGATATGAGAAAGTTTTAGGTCCCACATATGTACATTCCGAACAAGTTTTAAAAGTCATGATTGTATGTGTTTGCATATCCCAAACCTCGGAATGGCGAGGTCACTTCACTGGGTATTGTATTGCAATACTCACCCTTTCTTTTAAAAAATGTTTTCGGTAAGGCCAAGGGCGTGCGTGGCGAGTGACGGAGGCGCGTTGTCAGAACCATGGGAATAGCCATATTTTCCGCATATTTTTTCTTAAATAACTGATGTTGTCGTTTTCTGATTTCAAAGTTTAAGTTTAAATTTCTGGATTTTTAAGTAGGCCAAGTTTAAACTTCCTCTCTTACATGTTTTGAATGTTTTATTGGGATCCCTAAAGATAATTCGTTTTCAGTGGAGATTTAAAGATCATTTTATGTCTTTTGGCCTAAGAATGCATGCATGTGTAGTAATGTCCCTAAGAGTTATAGTCATAGAAAAGTAGGGCGTTACGGTTGGTATCGAGCCCTAGGTTTGGGGTTACGTGGACTTGCTTACGAGTAAGCACGCAGTAGTTCCCATGGTTGAGCAACGCATTCCGGTCACCGCTGTGTGCGCGTTACGTAATCTATAAACTAAGCAAATGGTTATGATGTAATTACATGTATTGTGAATGTAAATGAATTTAAACCCTAAGGGTGATCCTATCTTCTGATTAGAAAGTGACGAAAACTAAATTAGAAATTCTCTGCATCGTAGTCTTCGACAAAAATGCCACCTAGAGGTCGAGGGAGAGGTAGAGGGCGTGGTAGGGGTCGGAGGACGAGGAAACGTTAACACCCAACCGAGAATTACCACCGAACAGGAAGAGATTACTCCACCCGCGCGATCTTCCCGGACCAACCGGATCGCCAAGAGGATGCACCAGTAGTCGCTCCGGTGGCGGATCAAGAAAACCCTAATGTCATGACTATGATGGTAGAGGCTATCTGCGCACTCTTGTGCGAGCAGCCATGCAGCCACTCGGTTGGCCCAAGCAAGTCGAGGGCGGAATGATGCAACTCGAGTCGCGATATCCCAAGATTTCGTGAAATATGATCCCGCATCTTTTGATGGGTCTTCTAGTGACCCCACCGTGGTCGAATTATGGTTGTCCTCCATCGAGACCATTTTCGATCGATAAACCGCCCCGAGGACCGAGGGTGTCCTGTGCTACCTTCATGCTTTGAGACGACGCTTATTTATGGTGGGAGTCCGCCCGAGGAACCATAATCGCCAATGAGAAACGATTACACAGAATTTGTTTAAGGAAGCATTACCGCGGAAATTTTACCACTGCTGCGGCTCGATATAGAAGCGGCGCGAAATTTTACAACTTAGCTTGAGCAGGAGGCGGTGGAGGTATATGAGAGAGAATTCACCCGTTTGTCACGCTTTGCCCCCTGTTAGTGGATACAGAGGCGAAGAAAACAGGCGTTTAAATCATGGGTCCGGATGAAAATGTTCGAGAGGCTTCATACAGCACTAGCACCCCGACTATGCCTCATGCGAGAGTGGCGAGATTGATTTGGGTACAGCCACAGCATCGCACATCGGGTAGTGGCTAACACGGGCGACCACAAAAATCGAGAAGAGGAAATGGGAACAGCCAAATTCAAGCTCGCGGCGTCCCGGTCAGACGCCGCATAGACCAGGAAACTTTCGTGCGAGTTCGGTCAAAAACCACGATTCAACAGGGCGAGAACGGCGGTGGAGACAAGCCACAATGCAAAGACGTGGTAGACATCATTGGGGTAAGTGTTTGGCCCGGTCCGGAGTGTGCTTCAGATGTGGGAAAGACGGGCACAGAGCTAATAGCTGTCCGAGTCAAGCCAGTGCTAGCCAACCTCAGGGTATCAATAATGGGGTTGCTGCCAAGCCCGTAGTACACCAGGGAAGAGCTTATGCGAGCACAAGTAAGAGCGTCCATGGCACAGACTCCGTGGTTACAGGTACACTCCCATTACTTGGGCACCTCGCCTTTGTATTATTTGATTCTGGTTCTACACATTCTTTTATTTCTGCATCCTTCGTGAATCAAGTGAAAGTTAGAGTTTGAACGATTCACGATATGCTTTGTCTGCATTTCCTCTCTGCGGGGATAAATTTGTTAGCCACTATGAAAGTCAAGGATGGTAGTGTGAATATCACAGACCATGAGTTAACAGTAAACCTAGTGGTCTTAGACATGATTGACTTTGATGTGATATTGGGTATGGACTGGTTAGCGCAGAACCATGCTTGCATTGATTGTTTCAGGAAGGAGGTAGTGTTCACTCCCCACGCCAACCCGGTTTCTGAGTTCGAGAGGCACCCTAGGGGAAGTAGGCCTAAGGTGATTCACCTCCTTAAGGCCGTGAAGTTATTACATCGGGAGCTTGGGGCGTCTTAGCTTGTATACTAGATGCAAGGTGTACGGAGATCTCGGTGTCAACGGTACAGTGGTGAATGAATTTCCAGACGTCTTCCTCGAGGACCTCCCGAGTACCTCCTGGCCGTGAGGTGGATTTTAACATAGGATTGGAGTTAGGGGACGACTCCGATATCCAAGGTACCATACAGATGGCACCGCGGAGTGAAAGAACCAAACTACGATTCACGGGACTTACTAGATAAAGGGATTTATACGCCTGCCGTTTACGCCTTGGGAGCCACGATGTTGTTTGTGAAAAAGAAAGACGGGTTCATGCGCTGTGTATAGATTACAGAGAGTTGAATAAGGTTACGATCAAGAATAAATACCCTCTTCCTAGAATAGATGATTTGTTCGATCAGTTGCAGGGAGCAACGGTGTTTTCCAAGATTGACCTGAGATCAGGCTACCACCAGTTGAGGATCAGTGAAGAAGATATTCCTAAGACAACATTCAGATCACGCTATGGGCATTACGAGTTCACAGTGATGCCGTTTGGTTTGACCAACGCCCCTGCCGCTTTCATGGACTTGATGAACCGATTATTCAAAGAGTTTCTAGATACGTTCGTGATCGTGTTTATTGACGACATTCTGATATACTCCAAATGTGATGAAGATCATGAAAGGCACCTGAGAAAAGTTTTAATCACGCTGAGAGAGAATAAGTTATATGCAAAATTCTCCAAGTGCGAATTCTGGCTCAGGCAGGTATCCTTCTTAGGGCATGTGGTGTCCGAAAAGCCGAGTCTCTGAGACCCAGATGAAAGTAGAAGCGATCCACGCAGTGGGCCTCGTCCGACCACCGTCACGCAGGTACGTAGTTTTCTGGGTCTGCAGATACTATAGACGTTTTGTGCGGGACTTCGCCAAGATAGCCATGCCCATGACTCACCGGTGTGCGCAAAAAGGTAACCCATTTGTTTGGGATGACACTTGCAGGCGAGTTTCGAGAACTCAAGTGTAGGTTGGTGTCGGCTCGGTTCTTACAGTCCCAGGGAACAGGGGAGCTTTGTGGTTTCTGATGATGCCTCCAAGAAAGGTTTGGGTGTGTTCTAATGCAAAGACGGTAAAGTAATAGCCTATGCATCCCGACAACCCAAGACGCACGAGAGAAATTATCCAACCCATGACTTAAAACTAGCGGCGTGAGTCTTTGCACTAAAGATCCGGAGACACTACCTTTATGGCGAGAAAATTCGATTTTTACGAGATCATAAAAGTCCAAAGTATTTGTTCACCCGAAGAATTGAACATGAGGCAACGCGGTGGTTGGAATTAGTGAAGGACTACGACATAGATATCCAATACCACCCCTGTAAGGCTAATGTCGTGGTGATGCCCTCGGTGAAAGCCGATGCATACTTCAAAGACGAGTTCTTGTGAGAGCGAGTTACTGAGCGAGTTTGCACGAGCGGAAATTGCGATACTAGTAGGGAAGACCACGCGCGATTAGCTCGATTAATCAGACAACCGACTTTGAGACAACGCGATCGTTGAGTCTCAGCAGGGGACCTCGATTAGTAGAAAGCTTACGGCGGTAACTTCACAGTGATTTAGCGGGGTTTTCGCTATCCACGGATGGAGGACTACTATTTCGGATGATTATGTGTGCGACGGCGACAAACCAAAAATCAAATCTTGAGTGAAGCCCATAACTCACCATTTTCTATACATCCTCGTAGTACCAAGATGTACCGAGATCTGAAACAGTCATTCTGGTGGTGTAACATGAAGCGCGACGTGGCAGAATTTGTTAGCAGTGTGTTTGACTTGTCGGCGGTGAAGGCACCTGAAGCAGAGACCCGCAGGACTCTGCGGCCTTTACATGTACCTCAGTGGAAATGGGAGGAGATCTCTATGGATTTCATAGTCGGACTGCCTAGAACCTTACGAGGTTACTCAGTAATTTGGGTCATTGTGGACAGATTAACTAAGTCAGCACATTTCATACCAGGGAAACCCACCTACTCTACGGATAAGTGGGCGCAGCTGTACCTGGAAGAGATAGTCCGTCTACATGGGATTCCAGCCAAGATTATTTCAGACAGGGATCCACGCTTCACCTCCAATTTTTGGAGGAGTTTACAGAAAGCGTTAGGTTCGCAGTTAAACTTTAGTACGGCTTTTCATCCACAGACGGATGGGCAGACAGAACGTTTGAATCAGATCTTGGAGGACATGTTGCGAGCTTGCACCTTAGACTTCCCAGGTAGTTGGGACACTCATTTGCATTTGATGGAGTTTGCGTACAATAACAGTTATCAGTCGACCATCGGAATGGCTCCATTTGAAGCCCTTTATGGAAAGCGTTGCAGAACTCCCATTTTCTGGGAGGAGGTTGGTGAGCGCCAGCTCTTGGGTCCAGAATTAGTTCAAGTCACTAATAGTGCGATACAGAAGATTAGGGTGCGAATGCAGACCGCCCAAAGCAGACAAAAGAGTTATGCCGATTCGAGACGAAGAGACCTAGAATTCGAAGTTGGGGACCACGTATTCCTTAAGGTGGCCCCAATGAAAGGGATTCTAAGATTTGGTCGAAAAGGGAAGTTGAGTCCGCGCTTCATAGGACCATTCGAGATTTTAGAGAGGGTTGGTGTGGTGGCCTACAGGCTAGCATTGCCGCCTTCCCTATCAGCAGTTCATAACGTATTCCATGTCTCCATGTTGAGAAAATCGTTCGGACTCCGACTCACGTCGTGAACTTGAACCGCTATTCACGGCTAGCGCGAAGATTTGAGTTATGGCGGCGGCACATGCATGCATTATTGCAAGAGATCAAAAGACCCTCCGTGCTTGAGAGATCAACTTAGTTAAAGTGTTATGGCAAAACCACCGCAAAAGCGAAAGAAGCTACCTGGGAGCGAGAAGAGAAAGTACGAGCCAATTACCCAGAACTATTCCAAGAATAGGAACTTTCGGGGACGAAAGTTCTTAAGGAGGGAAGATTGTGACGACCACAACCACAGGTGCTAATTATTTTTTATTATATTCTAGCAATCTTTATGTTAAGTTGGATTAGTAATTTCTATCAGGCTCGGTGCGGGTGAAACCTTAATTTCGTGTGAGTTTAAGTGAATTGTTTCTCTTTAAGATGGAATTATTTATAAAATTAAAGGAAAAAGAAGTGGCAATGACACTTTAGTTAATAATGCCTAAATGAGGGATATATATGACTTTTGGGAGTTTGACCTAATTTTTGGTATTTAGCATTATAAGCTTGCAAATCCAAAGGAAACCCTAACCCTAATTCCATCACCATCTTCTCCTTCTTTCACTTTCATGCCCTAGCCGACCACCATCATAGCTCCCACTGTTGCCTTCGCCGCCGACCAGAAACCACGTGCAGAGGCCGCCGCCGTCGCCGTTCAGCCGTCCAAGCCGTGGTTCATCACCTTCAGAGCTACTGCATTCGCCTTCTTGCGGTAGAACACGCCAGGATCGCCAGCCGCTCACGCCCGCAAGTCTTCGCCGGACTTCACGCCACTCCAACACCGTCAGTCGCAGCCGAAGATCCCCAGCCGCAGCCGTTCTTTGAAGTCGTTTCTTTGAAGTCGCTCGTCCGTTCACGATCTCAAGCAGCAGGTCTTCGCCACTCCGTTCAAGCCGCCGACGAGGGGAGCGTTCACGCCACTCCACTCCACCATTGCTGCGTGGATTGTGCGCCACCAATTACTCGTGAACTAGCCGACGCATCGGCTCATACTCCGACCGCGGCAGCTGCGTTCAAAGCACCACCTACAGCCTCTGAAACTACAATCCGGTGAGCAAACTCGTTGCACTTTTTGATTGGAGAAAGTTATACAATGATTGCTGGTTATCAAAACGGTTGCGTAAGAATTTAAATTACTGTTCGAACACGACTTGTAGGGGCCAAGTTAGAGCGGAGTTGAAGGCTAAACACCCAAGCGATCTAAGAATTACTAGGCCTATACGTTGGGATTGAGGTAAGCGGGGCATGAAGCCTTAAGAACGTAAATTAGGTACCTTTACGTTATGGATTCGGTGTATGCTTGGAGAATAATTTCGGATTTGTTGTGCGAATCGAGTTCTACTAAAGAAGAGTACTCAAGAAGCTCGGGTTGGGTTTTGGTGTAAGATCCGAACTAAGGTAAGGGATCTTGTGCTTAATCTTTTAAATGGGATTAAAGAAAACGAATTTCATTATTTTATGTGAAATTAGTCCGTTATTTTACTTTAAAAGATTTAATGATTTTACGCGAGAACAATTCAATATTTTATGCAAGAATACTTTAATATGCTACATGGAGATATCTCAATATTTTATGCGAGTATAATTCAGTATTTTATGTGAGAATATCTTTGTATTTTAAGTAAGAATATTCCCGTATTTCAGGTGTAGTTATTACAGTACTATATATGAGAATATTTCATGATTACCTACATGAGTGTTATTTCCAAACTGTTGTGAAAAGTCATGACTTGCATATCAATGATAATGTTTTGTGACATGTGCACTATAGTCATGTTGAATGATGGGACCTCATGCATGTTATGTATGCCATAAAATGATTTGATGAAAAATGTGGAAATTGGTCTCCTGAGTGCATTGTGTGCATGGTCAAACATGCATTAGAGACCCTATGGGTCAAGTTTACAGGGGTCTGTGAGGGACTCAATCTATACAGGGGTCTGTGAGGGACTCAAAATGAAATGACTCAGGATGACCAATTGACCACTTAAAGAAAAAGAAAGTCATGGATTATAGTCATGATGATATGAGAAAGTTTTAGGTCCCACATATGTACATTCTGAACAAGTTTTAAAAGTCATGATTGTATGTGTTTGCATATCCCAAACCTCGGTAGCGAGGTCACTTACTGGGTATTGTATTGCAATACTCACCCTTTCTTTTTAAAAAATGTTTTCAGGTAAGGCCAAGGACGTGCAGGGCGAGTGACGGCGTTGTCAGAACCATGGGAATAGCCATATTTTCCGCATATTTTTCCTTAAATAACTGATGTTGTCGTTTTCTGATTTCAAAGTTTAAGTTTAAATTTCCGGATTTTTAAGTAGGCCAAGTTTAAACTTCCTCTCTTACATGTTTTGAATGTTTTATTAGGATCCCTAAAGATAATTCGTTTTCAGTGGAGATTTAAAGATCATTTTATGTCTTTTGGCCTAAGAATGCATGCATGTGTAGTAATGTCCCTAAGAGTTATAGTCATAGAAAAGTAGGGGCGTTACAAGAAAGGAGAAGAATCATTCAACTTCCATGGAAATTCTTTGATCAACTCAGACCAGTTCTGCTATTTTGGTCATCTCGAGCTCCACAGAAAGAGGTAAGAGTTGAGATTTTGTTTCGTGCAATTTAACTCATATTGGAACAAAATTCGTGAAGGAAGCTCGAGCAAATTCGGATCTTAAGCTACTGATTTGTAAAGATGAAGACAGATGACAGATTTTGCTGTCAAATCCGAGAAGCCTCTAATGTTTTGGTTGTTCTGATCTGTATACTTTGAGTTAGAAGCTCTATTAGGTATGGTGCGAAAGCTTATTGAATTTCCTACAACTTCTATGAAGAAATCGTTTGTAGAAAATGTCTAGAAGATGTTCTAAATATCAGGTTAAATCTGTTGTGCAGCAGGAAATCCGAATCTGGAAACAGCAGTAGTCAGTTTTGAGGAAAGTAGCTTTTGAGGTATTTCTGAACAAATCCGTTTGGAATTGCAATTTCATGTCTTCATATGATATTTAGAGAGTTCAAAAAGGAAGAGTTGGGTATAAATTTCATTATTTTTGGATAAGTAATGAAGAAGTTATGGCTGTCTGAATACAGGGCAGAAAATCTGAAAAATGCTGGAAATTTGAAAGTGTGTTTACTTGTAGATTTAAGGTCAAAAATCATGAGCTCGAGGGTCTAATGGTTGATTTGGTTTGTTTGACAGGCCAAGAGCAAATAGGTCAAGTTTACAAACCAAGGTTCCAATTCTAATACTGTGAGTGACTCCATCTTAGAACTATGCTTGACCTATGTTTTTCTTCATGAACATAAGTGTTGATAATTACATCTTGATTGAACTAGTTGTGAATGGCTTCATAGAGTTTTCTAAGATAAAGGTCATGATGGAACCTAAGCATGATTTGAATTAGTTGTAACTATAAATCCAAGTATGGAAACTAAATTATGAAAGTATGCTTTCCTTTAGAGAATGTTTTATGTAAATCTACTTGGGAACATGTTTAGATGATAATGTGAAAATGTCAAGGAATTGTTGTATGTGTTATAAAGACATGATTTCCATGGTACACAAATTATGCCCTTGTTTGGGGTTAACCCCTAATACTGAAGGACATTCGAGAAGGTACTTAGGGGGGGGAATGAATCATGATATCCCGATCTTCAAGGACAATGAGAAGGTACTCCGAGAAGTAAATAGTTTTACCTAAATCTTGAAGGACAATGAGAAGGTATTCGGGTAGTAAATGGTTTTACCTTAATACTGAAGGACATAGAGAAGGTATTAGGGAAAACCAAACGACCAAAGGCATTCCACGTGCACGTGAGAGAGAGAGAGTGGTACGAACCTTATTGGTATAAATGTAACTCTACCACCTCTATGGTTTAATGTGGTATCATGTCATGTGTTTTATTGTTATGAGTTTCTATTTTATTGATCTATCAACCCTCGATATGTTAGTACATTTCGAGTTTTGTGCTATGCACAAGTGATGACTTAAACTCAGAAATTGGAAGCATGATTTGTTTATGTTTACAAACAGGATGTTAGGCTATTTTCTACTTATAATCTGCCATTATTATGATTCACCCGTGAGCTTATAATGTTTTAAAGATAGACACTCACCGAGCTTTTTAGCTCATTCTTTCAATGTTTTCAAACCTTTTGTGTGAGATCGAGCTCCTAGTACGACATCCCTGCCATAGTCTGTTGGAAGTTTCATGAGTTGTTAGTTTGTGCGTGGTCGGTGTTGTATAGCAAGTCGTTATGTAGTTATAGAAGTTTTGTACATTAGCGATTGTATAAACAATGAGTTGTCTTGTGTTGTTTTGATGCACTTGACTTTTAGTTTCCAAGAGAGACTTATGAAGGGTTTCTCCTTGTGTATGTTTAATAGTTGTCCATTTTACATTGTGTTATGTTAAAATGTTCCATATGCGAACATAGTATGTTTATCGGGAGAGAACAGTGGTCGGCAGTATTGTTAAGAGGTAAACAATGTCTGTTGGTTTCACGCCGCCTTTCGGGCTAGCGTGCAGAGTAGTTCGAGTGGGGGTGTGACAACTTGGTATCAGAGCCAGGTTAGCTCCATGGGAATGAGACAGGGCAAGTTAGCTCTGAGAACAAAGTAAAAGTCATAGCAAGTTATTGAGTTAGTTTAGATCAAACTAGTAAAGTATGGTCCAAGTAAGAATAAGAGTAAGTCCCGTTAGGGCTAAAATGTGACTAGAAATTTAGTAATCTTTGCGTGTGGAGTTAGATATCCATAGTATGTCTAATATATTGATATGTTATTGGAGTCATGCCACCACGTACTAGCGACAGCCTTGACGCAGCGGGGATCGGGGCGGGATGCAGGATCCTACCCAAGGCCAATATGAGAGGGGATCTAGTTCCCCGAGAATCCAAACTGAGGCTACAGATGAGCAACATGTTAGTTTTTCTCAGGAGGCAGGTGGGCCAGAGAGAGTAGTAGGCCAAGTGATCCAAAAAAAAAAAAAAAAAAAAAAAGAGGCGTATAGAATATAACGTCTAAAGAAATTAAGAGCCACGATGTTTTTGATGGTTCCATAGATCCAGCTAATGCCGAGGTTTGGCTGAATATGCTACAAAATGTTTTGATGTAATGAGTTGCTCTGAGAAGCAAGGTCAAGCTAGCCACATTCCTACTAGAGAAAGAAGCGCAGAGGAATGGTGGGAATCGATTTTAGCCGACGGAGTGATGCACGTACTACTGGATTGGCAAACATTCGTGAGGCATATTCAAAGATAAATATTACCCTAGCACGAACGTGAGGCAAAGAGGATGAATTTTTAGAATCGAAGCAAGGGCCACTTTTAGTGGTGAGTGTGAGAGAAGGTATACCGAAATCACACGGTATCTTTGATGTGATTATGGCATCCGAGAGTGACAGTGTCGGAGATTTGAAAGAGGGTTACGTCCTGAGATACGAACCCCAGTCACAGCCATTGCAAAGTGTGCTAACTTTTCCTTGCTTGTAGAGAGTGCTCTACGTGTTGAGCAGAGTATAACAGAGGCACAAACAGTGGTGGAGCCTACTCGAGGGCCTTCACCGACGAGCAGTTTTCATGGTCGTGAGCAGCGACGATTCACACCTGGAGTGAATGTTTTGAGTCGTGAGGACTTTAAAAGTCGAGCTGGCGGCCAGACATCGAGGCAAACGCATGTTTGTGGTGCCTATCAGAGGCAGAGCAAAAGAGCACCTAGTTAATCTGTCAGATCCACAGTAAGACCACCGACAATACAGGAGTCTGTTGCAAGTGCAACAAGGAGAACTCCATGTATAAATTGTGGCAAGAATCACCGAGGCCAATGTCTGGTTGGTGTCAATGTGTGTTACCAATGTGGGCAACAAGGACATTTCAAGAGGGATTGTCCACACACCGAGAGAGCAATGACACACAGAGGGACCGGGAGTTGGGTCCCAGGATGGTTGAGCGACCAAGAGTTTGATGAGCGCAAGAGAGGGCACCAGTGGTGTTAGACTAAACAGAGTTGTAGGGAGGCCTAGGCAACACGGAAAGGTCTACGTTATGACTCAGCAAGAAGCTGAGGATGCACCAGATGTGATTACTGGTACGATTACTATTTGAAATGTACCTGCACCTGTTTTAAAAGAACTAGGTGCTACACATTTCTTTGTTTTTAGTATGTTCTTGACTAAGTTGAATGGGAAGCTAGAACCTTTATGTAAAAGGTTAGTTATATACACTCCAGTTGGTGATGTTATTTTAGTCGATGTAGTGTTGCGGAATTGTGAGATCTTTGTAGAAGATCTTTTTATGTTAGTGGATCTTCTTCCACTAGACTTGCAGGTGTAAGATGCAATCTTAAGAATGGATTTCGTATTTACTCATTATGCTTCCAGAGATTGTCATATAAAGGAAGTTGTTTTCAAGAAACCAGGATTAGCTGAAGTGGTTTTATGGGATGAAAGAAAGATTATCCCTACGAGTTTGTTTTCAGCATTCAAAGCTCAGAAGTTATTGAGGAAAGGTTGCACGACGTTTCTTGCACATGTAGTTGAGGTGCAGAAAGAAAAGTTAAAACTAGAAGATGTTCTTGTTGTGAACGAGTTTCTTAATGTTTTTCCAGCAGATCTGTCAGGGTTGCCACCTGATAGGGAAGTTGAGTTCACTATTGAATTGCTACCAGGAACAACACCTATTTCGTAAGCGTCGTATGGAATGGCTCCAAGCGAGCTCAAAGAGCTGAAGACGCAGTTACAAGAACTAGTTGATAAAGAATACACCAGACCTAGTGTATCACCCTGGGGAGCTCAAGTGTTATTTGTAAAGAAGAGAGATGGTACCCTTAGATTATGCATTGATTATGGGCGGTTAAACAAGTCACGATCGTAATAAGTATCCTTTACCCGTGATAGATGACTTGTTTGACCGATTAAGAGGAGAAGCAGTGTTTTCTGAGATTGATTTGAGATCAGGATACCATCAGTTAAAGATTAAGGGAATCAGACATTCCTAAACAGCATTCAGAGACAGGTACGGGCATTATGAGTTTTTAGTAATGTCGTTCTGTTTGACGAATGCACCAGCAGTTTTCATGGACCTCATGAAGAGAATATTCCACCAGTATTTGGATCAGTTCGTGACAGTATTTATTGATGATATACTAGTTTACACAATTAATAGGAAAGCTCATGAGGAACATTTGAGCATTATTCTACAAACACTACGAGATAAGCAGTTGTATGCTAAATTCACCAAATGTGAGTTTTGGTTGAATCAAGTAGTATTTTTGGGGCATGTTGTATCAACAAATGGTGTTAGTATGGATCCAAATTAAGTGAAAGTTGTGGTCAACTTGGAGAGACTAGTTAGTGCGACAAAGGTACGTAGTTTCGTAGGCTTGGCAGGATACTACATACGATTTGTTGATGATTTCTCACGATTAGCATTACCCTTAACAGCTTTAACAAGGAAGAATGCTAAGTTTGAATGGTTAGATAAGTGTGAACAGGGTTTTCAAGAGGTGAAAAAGAGGTTAGTTACAACACCTATTCGACACTTCCTGTGAATTGAGGAATAGAGTATGTAATTTATTGTGGCGCCTCGAGGCAAGGTTTAGGGTTTGTGCTCGTGCAAGAAGGAAAAGTAATAGCTTATGCGTCAAGACAATTGAAAAAGCACGAATGTAATTACCCTACCCATGATCTTGAGTTAGCAGCAGTTGTTTTAGCACTGAAAAATTGGAGACATTACTTATTTGGTGAAAGGTGTCACATTTACACAGATCATAAGAGTCTGAAATATATCTTTGATCAGAAGGAGTTGAATATGAGACAAAAAGATGGTTAGAATCGATTAAAGATTATGATTGTACTACGTAAAACCATCCGGTAAGGCGAATGTAGTAGCAGATGCATTGAGTAGGAAGTCAAGACTTCCCAAGGACGCCATGTAGTATTCGAGCGACATTTTTAAGTACTCTATCGGATTCTAAGGCAGTTGTGAATGCAGAGAGTTCAGGGAATCTTTTAGCTCAATTCCAGGTCAGGTCTTCACTCATACCAAAGGTTGTGAGAAGACAACCAGAGGATAGTAACTTGCAGAGAATGTTTGGAAAGTCCAAACAGGACCCAAAGGCAGAATTTAAAATGAGATCAGATGGAGCCATAGAGAGGCAAGGAAGTCTATGTGTTCCGAGTGTTTGTGAGCTTAAAGATGCGATTCTAGAAGAAGCTCACAGTTCAGCTTACGCTATATATCCAGGAAGCACCAAGATGTATAAGACATTGAAAGGGAACGTATTGGTGGCCCAGGATGAAGCGAGAGATAGTTGAATATGTTGATAATGTTTGATCTGCTAACAGGTTAAACCATTAGACAGAGACCGGAGAACTCCTTAATCCATTGCGGTCTTAGGAATGGAAATAGGAGAATATCACTATGGATTTTTGTTTGGATTACCACGTCTTTCTAGTGGACATGATGATATTTCGGTAATAGTGGATGGTGACTAAAGCGGCATGGTTTATATCGATTAGAGCGGCGCTCTCACGCTTGATCAACTAGGTAAGCTATACGTCGACAGAATTGTGAGTCAATACGGAGTGTCAGTGTCCATAGTTTCAGATAGGGATCCAAGATTTACTTCTAAGTTTTGGCTTAGTTTACAGAAAGCTATGGGGACAAAGTTGAAATTTAGTACAGCGTTCCATCCTCTGACAGATGGTCAGTCAAAGAGGACCATCCAGACCCTAGAGGATATGTTGAGAACATGTATCCTTCAATTTAAGGGTAGTTGTGATACACACCTATCACTTATGGAATCCGCTTATAATAACAGCTATCAGTCAAGTATTGGCATGGCACCATTTGAGGCTCTGAATGGAAGGTCGAGTAGAACGCCCGTATGTTAGAATGAAGTAGGAGAGCGGAAGCTAATCGATCCTGAATTGGTACAAGTTACGACGGATAATATTAAGGTAATCAGAGAGAATCTGAAGGTAGTACAAGACCGTCGGAAGAATTATGCAGATAAGCGACGAAAGAACTTAGAATTCCAGGTCGGAGATCAAGTTTTCTTGAAGTTATCTCAGTGGAGAGATGTCCTTCGTTTTGACAAGAAAGGTAAACTAAGTCCTAGATATATTGGTCCTTATCCAAAGAACGGACGACGAGTTGGGCCAACAAACCCTCTGACTGGAGTTGCCAGTGAGAACTATCTCGAGTACATGATGTTTTTCATGTGTCCATGTTGAGGAAGTGTATTCCAGATCCGACACATATGTTGCAAGCACAACCAGTTGAGTTGAAAGAAGACATGAGTTACATAGAGGATGCAGTTCAAATCCTCGGCAGGAAAGAACAAGTTTTGAAAAACAAGACAATCTCACTCGTGAAGGTTCGTTGGAGACATAACGGAGTGGAGGAGGTAACTTGAGAATTAGAGGACCAAATGATTTTCACTTAAAGGCTACTCAATTTCGAGGACGAAATTTCTTAAGGGGAGGTAAGTTGTAAGCCCAACCTCTTTGGAACTTCCTTATTAACAAACAACAAAAAGAAAGAAGAAATGAATGTTTAAAACTTGGTTTTCCTTGTTTTAAAAAGAAAGTAATGAAGTGAAAGGCAAAAGGAAAACAAGGAAGGAAAAACATAAACCATTTTGGTTTGGTTGCTCTAAGAATAATGAAGGAAAGAAAATGAAAGCTATGGTTATTATATTATGTTATGTTTAAAAAAAAAAAAACAAAAAAGAAAACAAGAAAGGAATAGTTTGGTTTGGTTTCTCTTTGAAAACAAAAGCAAAGGAAAGAAAAGTAAAATGAAGAGATAAAGGAAAAGAGAAAAGGAAAAAGAAAAAGAAGAAAAAGACAAAAACAACCGTTTGGGCTTTATTAAACCATTTCCAATTAATTTCCAACTCATTTTGTTATCATTTTCAACCAAGAAAGGGCAGAGCATCGTGGGAGAGGTTTGAGAGAAGAAGAGGGGAGAAAGTTTCTGGTTGAGGTTGAAGAAGAAAGGAGAAGAATCATTCAACTTCCATGGAAATTCTTTGATCAACTCAGACCCGTTCTGCTATTTTGTTCATCTCGAGCTCCACAGAAAGAGGTAAGAGTTTGTTTCTTGCAAGTTAACTCATATTGGAACAAAATTCGTGAAGGAAGCTCGAGCAAATTCGGATCTTAAGCTACTGATTTGTAAAGATGAAGACAGATGACAGATTTTGCTGTCAAATCCGGGAAGCCTCTGATGTTTTGGTTGTTCTGATCTGTATACTTGGAGTTAGAAGCTCTATTAGGTATGGTTCGAAAGCTTATTGAATTTCCTACAACTTTCATGAAGAAATCGTGAGTAGAAAATGTCTAGAAGATGTTCTAAATATCAGGTTAAATTTGTTGTGCAGCAGAAATCCGAATCTGAAACAATGCAGAAGTCGATTTTGAGAAAGTAGATTTTGAGGTATTTCTGAACAAATCCGTTTAGAATTTCAAATTTCATGTCTTCATATGATATTTAGAGGGTTCAAAAAGGAAGAGTTTGGTATAAATTTCATTATTTTTGGATAAGTAATGAAGAAGTTATGGCTGTCTGAATACAGTGGCGAAAAATCTGAAAAATGCTGGAAATTTGAAAGTGTGTTTACTTGTAGATTTAAGGTCAAAAATCATGAGCTCGAGGTTCTAATGGTTGATTTGGTTTGTTTGACAGGCCAAGAGCAAATAGGTCAAGTTTACAAACCAAGGTTCCAATTCTAATACTGTGAGTGACTCCATCTTAGAACTATGCTTGACCTATGTTTTTCTTCATGAACATAAGTGTTGATAATTACATCTTGATTGAACTAGTTGTGAATGGCTTCATAGAGTTTTCTAAGATAAAGGTCATGATGGAACCTAAGCATGATTTGAATTAGTTGTAACTATAAATCCAAGTATGGAAACTAAATTATGAAAGTATGCTTTCCTTTAGAGAATGTTTTATGTAAATCTACTTGGGAACATGTTTAGATGATAATGTGAAAATGTCAAGGAATTGTTGTATGTGTTATAAAGACATGATTTCCATGGTACACAAATTATGCCCTTGTTTGGGGTTAACCCCTAATACTGAAGGACATTCGAGAAGGTACTTAGGGGGGGGAATGAATCATGATATCCCGATACTGAAGGACAATGAGAAGGTATCCGAGAAGTAAATAGTTTTACCTAAATATTGAAGGACAATGAGAAGGTATTCGGGTAGTAAATGGTTTTACCTTAATACTGAAGGACATAGAGAAGGTATTAGGGAAAACCAAACGACCAAAGGCATTCCACGTGCACGTGAGAGAGAGAGAGTGGTACGAACCTTATTGGTATAAATGTAACTCTACCACCTCTATGGTTTAATGTGGTATCATGTCATGTGTTTTATTGTTATGAGTTTCTATTTTATTGATCTATCAACCCTCGATATGTTAGTACATTTCGAGTTTTGTGCTATGCACAAGTGATGACTTAAACCTGTAAATTGGAAGCATGATTTGTTTATGTTTACAAACAGATGTTAGGCTATTTTCTACTTATAATCTGCCATTATTATGATTCACCTGTGAGCTTATAATGTTTTAAAGATAGACACTCACTGAGCTTTTTAGCTCATTCTTTCAATGTTTTCAAACCTTTTCAGGTAGAGATCGAGCTCCTAGTACCTGACATCCTGCCATAGTCTGTTGGAAGTTTCATGAGTTGTTAGTTTGTATGCGTACGTGGTGTTGTATAGCAAGTCGTTATGTAGTTATAGAAGTTTTGTACATTAGCGATTGTATAAACAATGAGTTGTCTTGTGTTGTTTTGATGCACTTGACTTTTAGTTTCCAAGAGAGACTTATGAAGGGTTTCTCCTTGTGTATGTTTAATAGTTGTCCAGTTTACATTTGTGTTATGTTAAAATGTTCCATATGCGAACATAGTATGTTTATCGAGAGAACAGGTCACAGGTATTGTTAAGAGGTAAACAATGTCTGTTGGTTTCACGCCGCCTTTCGGGCTAAGCAGCAGGTAGTTCGAGAGGGGGTGTGACAGGTTATTACACAACCTAACTGTTACATGGGTTTATCTAAAACCCAAGTTGTCATGCCAGATGACAATTGTGAGGATCCATTAACTTATAATCAAGCTATGGTTGATAAAGACAAAGACGGGTCATAGCCATAGAGTCTATGCACTTCAATTCTGTTTGGGATCTTGTAGATAAACCTGATGGGGTAAAACCTATGGGTTGTAAGTGGATCTACAAGAGAAAATGTGGTGTAGATGGAGAAGTGCAAACTTTTAAGGCTAGACTAGTAGCAAAGGGTTATACCCAGGTAGAAGGGGTGAACTATGAGGAAACCTCTTCGCCTGTTGCTATGGTAAAGTCTATTCGTATCCTACTTGTCATTGCCGCATATTATGACTATGAGGTATGACAAATGGATGTCAAGACAACATTCTTGAATGACAATTTTGACGAGAATATCTACATGGACCAACTCAATGGGTTCATTGAACCAGGACAAAAGCAAAAGGTTTGCAGGCTTAAAAGGTCAATTTATGGACTGAAACAAGCTTCTAGTTCCTGGAATATAAGGTTTGATGAGGCAATCAAATCTTTTGGCTTTGACCAGAATGTTGATGAACCTTGTGTCTACAAGAAGATCATCAATACTTCTGTTGCCTTCCTAGTATTATATGTGGATGATATCCTACTCATTGGGAATGATGTAGGTTATCTTACTGACATTAAAAATTGGCTAGCTACGCAATTTCAAATGAAATATTTGGGAGAAGCGCAGTTTGTTCTTGGGATCCAGATTGTCTGGAACCGCAGGAATAAAACTCTAGCATTGTCTCAGACATCTTACATCAACAAAGTGTTGTTGAGGTTTAAGATGCAAGACTCCAAGAAAGGTTTATTTCCTTTCAGATATGGAGTTCATTTGTCAAAGGAACAATGTCCTAAGACACCTCAAGGAGTTGAGGACATAAGACGGATTCCTTATGCATCAGCTGTTGGGAGTCTGATGTATACCATGTTGTGTACTAGGCCAGACATCTGTTTTGCAGTTGGAATGGTCAGTAGATATCAATCCAATCCAAGACCTGAACACTGGACAACGGTTAAAACGATCCTTAAGTTACTTCGGAGAACAAGAAACTACATTCTTGTGTATGGGGCTAAGGATTTGATCCTTACAGGATACACGGATTCTGACTTTCAAACTGATAAAGATTCTCATAAATCTACATCAGAGTCAGTATTTACTCTTAATGGAGGAGTGGTAGTATGGTGAAGCGTCAAGCAGGGATGCATCACTGATTCCACCATGGAGGTCGAATATGTATCGGCTTGTGAAGTAGCTAAAGAGGTCGTTTGGTTAAGGAAATTCATGTTAGATTTGGAAGTTGTTCCAAATATGAGTTTACCTATCACGTTGTATTGTGATAACAGTGGTGTTGTGGCAAATTCAAGAGAATCCCGAAGTCACAAGAGGGGTAAGCATATTGAGCGGAAATATCATCTCATCCGGGAGATCGTGCATCAAAGAGACGTGATTGTCACGAAGATAGCCTCCGAACACAACATTGTTGATCCTTTTACAAAGACTCTCACGGCTAAAGTATTTGAGAGTCACCTAGAAGGTCTAGGTTTACAAGTCTTCCCCAACTAGGGCAAGTGGGAGTATATTGTACACAGACTTTCAGTGCCCTAGTTTATTGTATTTTACATTATTGTACTATTTAATTATGTACTCCACAAGTTTTAGGACAAGTGGGAGATTGTTGGGATATGCACCCTAAACTTGTGTAATTTTAGTAAAATGAATAAAGAGTTATTTGATTTCATAAAATTATATTCTCGTTTTATAAATCCAATAAACTAAGCTCCAAAGTTATAATGAATATTGAACATTAGTGTAGTAGACACTATTTGGATTGTGTTCAAGAGTATAACCTAAATGGTTTATGGTATAAGAATGAGGTTGGAAACCTTATTCTAGTAACACCATGGATGCGACCTACTTTGTAGTTAGTACAAATGAGTTAATCCAACTCATTCATGTGGATGACATGCGAGTGGAGGCATCCTGTATGTAGAGTTCATACAAGTCCGGGCTGTAAATTATTAGTCTAACCAGTATAACGTCGTTAAAAGGATACGACTGATAATTCATAGATGGTCATTAGTGACTTGACCTGAATTTTGAGCAAGTTAAGAACTCCTGCTTATAGGGTTTGTCCTTAGACTAGTATGGGTGAGAGTGGCCAGTAGCCGACTTAATAAGCCTAGCTTCTCAGGGACAGAACCTCGTAGGTAGTTGGTGACTTAACTCTACGAGATGGAATTCACTCATTCCTAAACTAAGGAATTAGATAGGTTGTTCCCTTAACAACTGAGTCCAGGTCTTGAACAACGAGGTCCCGACCTCTAAACTAGCTTAAGAGAGTTTGAGTTTATGGTAGGACCATAGACTTGTTGTTCATTAGAGGGTCAGTGGTGCTTAAGGAACAAAGAGGTAATCACAGGGGTAAAACGATAATTTGACCCAACTGTGATTATGAACAACCTGTGAAGAGAGTGCAACTACAACTCTATAGTGTTGGTTACGTAGCTCACTGCTCTATGCTAGCTTGTTGTGTTGTGAGAGCCCGAGGTACGTCCCTGTCAGGGAGTGGTTGTTTTCCATTATCCTGTGTTTGCTTAGGGGTGATTTCCCATAGGGTGTGTGGGATACGTTCTTGCTCTGCTCTATGCGAGTGTGTAGTGGCGTGTGAGTTGCTTTCTCTCATTGCATCGTCAATCAAAGTTCCAAGACCGAAGGTAGAGCTCGAGTTATTACCACAGGGAGCTTAGGGTGAAGTGTGCTAAATATGAGACCTATTCTGGGGTTTGAGTGAGTTTAGTAGATGAGTTTTGTTGTTTATGTTGAAATAGGGTTGGACGTAAATAGGCTACTTACTGGGTATTTTTATACTAGTTCATTTCTTTATTATTTTTTTGTTTGCAGATAAAAGTTAAACTATGGGATGGATGACGATGGTGGCAACCTCACGAGGCTATGAGGATGTTCTTTAGTGTCTTTTAGCTCATTGTAGTTGTTCTAGTACTTTATATTTTTGTTGTATTTTCTTGATAGATTGGGACTTTATGTGCGTCGTTAAGTTTCCTTGATGATTGACTCATAGAGTGTTTTAGGGTCTTGTTCTTCTTAATTGTGAAGTTAGTCTCTTATTCATTTTCTTCCTGGTTTAGCATAACTGTTGTAAATTCTTGGTCTGTTGGAAACCTAGCCTATTGTTGATTGTCGTTTTGAAGAGGTTGGGTGTTTTAATAGACCTTTGGAGTGTTTGAAACAGGTCAGAAAAATGTGGGTTTTGTCTTAGCAACGTCGTTATGTTGCAAAAGTTTTGGCGCAGATGGTGTTGCTTAGTAACGTCCCTAAGAGTTTTGGGTTGGAAAAATTAGGGGTGTTACAGTTGGTATCATAGCATAGGTTTTAATTTTGTATACTCCCTACATCGTAGGCAACTGTTCTTATAGCCTCTCGTAGAAAGTCGCCTCGTCATCTCTAGGTTTGCTTTTATTTTGTAAAGTAATTAAGGTTATTTGATTTTCTTATGTGTTAACATTTGTTTTGCTATGCTTCTGAATTATTTGTTCTTATGCTAAGGTAGTTTAGAGTTTATAAGTTTAGTTTATGGCTCGAGGGCATGATAGTTGTTAAATTCTAGCAAATTTCGAGGACGGAAGTTTTTCTTAGATGGTTATATTTTAATGTCGCATAAAATCAGATGCATTAAATTGTATTTGATTTAAATTTGAATCTTTAGATAATTGGATCAGGATTAGGAATCTAGAGATTTTTAGGAAATGGTGCTTCAAAGTCTAAAAATGATTAGGATTTATGTTTTAAAAAAAAGTATTAAGATTTCTTTTTTAAAAAAATAGGATTAGGATTCTTTTTTCTAAAAATAGGCTTTTCTTTTCTAAAAAGGATTAGGACCTTTTGCTACCTATTTAAACTGGAGTAATTGCAACCTAAAGGGTGTACCTCAAAATTCTTCTCTTCTTCTTCTTTTCTCCACACTCTTCATCTCATCGGAAAGCCGTCGGACCACCACCTCCACCGAAGTTTATCTAGCCCGCTCAATTTCAACTTCTTAAGTTTGTGTTATGGTTGTTTAGGAGCACACACTCTTTTTTGTGAATCTTCAAACATAAGGTAAGTAGTCATCTGGATTAAAACTAAGCTCCTAAGTGAAGGAGCAAGGTGATCAGTGTTGCTTGTTTGTGTATTCTTGAGTTGTTTCTAGCATTAAACTTTGGTTTAGCTATTTAAAGTGTTTATGGAACTTGTGTAGTATGTTTTATGAGTTTTATACTTGGCATGATTATGTGTATGTTATCTTGAGCCTGTGAATTATCATGTTTGATCATATTTGTTATGTATCTATGGACTATGTGTCCTAATATGTTTTATGAGCTTTATACTTGGCATGATTATGTGTATGTTATCATGAGCCTATGAATCATGTTTGAACATATTTATCATGTATCTATGTGTTATGTGTCTTATTATATTTTATGAGCTTTATACTTGGCATGATTATGTGTATGTTATCATGAGCCTATGAATTATGTTTGATCATATTTATCATGTATTTATGGACTATGTGTCTTATTATGTTTTATGAGCTTTATACTTGGCATGATTATTTGTATGTTATCATGAGCCTTATGAATCATGTTTGATCGTATTTATCATGTATCTATGGACTATGTGTCTTATTATGTTTATGAGATTTATACTAGGCATGATTATGTGTATGTTATCATGAGCCTATGAATCATGTTTGATCATATTTATCATCTACGGACTATGTGTCTTATTATGTTTTATGAGTTTTATACTTGGCATGATTATGTGTAATGTTATCATGAGCCTTATGAATCATGTTTGATCGTATTTATAATGTATCTATGGAGTATGTGTCTTATTATGTTAGATAGAGGTTGAATTGTTTGTATTGTTAGACTCTCGTTTAACAAACTAGGTGCCTGATAGCATACTTATGGGTTTGAGATTAGCAAAGGTAAGTAGTCATTTGGATTATTCCTCGCACACAAGATATGAGGTAAGGAGTAAAGTAAACGTGAATGTGAATCTTGGTTGTTAGTCAACTTTGGGTTGACTTGAGTTCTACTTGATGCATGTGTGGTTGAGGATCATAAATGTTATGTAGCTTGTATTGTTCACGTGATTGTTAGTATGTATCTCCGAATATGACTTTGGTAGTAAGTCAAGAGAGTTGTGTCATATGACCCCTTAGGCTAGTAGTCTCTACCTTACTCCTTATTTAGGGAACGTTAAGGAACGTTGTCCTGCAGCCTTGTGTGGAGAGAAACTAGCATGGAGTAGGCGTATTAATGATATCTTGTGGTGATCCATAATAGTCATGGCAACAGACCAAAGACGGGAATGCTTCGAGGTGAGTCACAATGAGTGTGGCAATAGACTCAGAGTGAGACATAACTTACCAGCGTCCTGCGGGGTGGGTCTGAGCTATGTTAGCATGCTAGTTAGGGAGACATATACCGACGTACAACAAGGAGATATGCAATCCTATGTGGGCTTGGGGTAAGGCTAGGTCGGACTTCTAGCTGAGTGTGGTCTGAAAGTGAAATTTGGGTAGTTTGAGTTGTTGGCTAAAAGTGAGAACCTAGTTGGATTTAGGACCCTTGAGAATTGATCAAGGATATTAGGAATGCCTAGTTAGAACCCCTAGTAACCTTATAAAGCGTGAAACCCAACACTTACTAAACCTTAAGTTATGCCTGAGCAAGTCGGAACCTCTAGGTTGACGATATATGATAGGCTCGTGAGACTGGGGTGCATCCCCGATGAAATCTGGGAGTGGTTGCTTTCCATTATCCCGTGCTAGCTTAGGGGGTGATTCTCCATAGGGCGTGTTGGTTATGTACCTCACTGCTCTATGCTTGTTGTGTTGTGGGAGACTGAGGTACGCCGTCAGGGAGTGGTTGCTTTCCATTATCCCGTGTTGGCTTAGGAGTGATTCTCCATAGGGCGTGTGGGATACGTTCCTGCTCAAATCTATGCCAGTGTGTAGTGGTGTATGAGTTATTTTCTCTCATTGCATCGTCAATCAAAGTTCCAAGACCGAAGGTAGAGCTCGAGTTATTACCACAGGGAGCTCAGGGTGAAGTGTGTTAAATATGACACCTATTTTGGGGTTCGAGTGAGTTTAGTAGATGAGTTTCGTTGTTTATGTTGAAATAGGGTTGGACGTAAATAGGTTACTTACTGGGTATTTTTATACTCATTCCTTTCTTTGTTATTTTTTTGTTTGCAGATAAAAACTAAACTGTGGGATGGATGACGATGGTGGCAACCTGGCAAGGCTATAAGGATGTTCTTTGGTGTCTTTTAGCTCATAGTAGTTGTTCTAGTATTTTATATTTTCGCTGTATTTTCTTGATAGATTGAGACTTTATGTGCGTCGTTAAGTTTCCTTGATGATTGACTCAGAGGGTGTTTTGGGGTCTTGTTCTTCTTAATTGTGAAGCTAGTCTCTTATTCATTTTTTTCATGGTGTGGCATAATTGTTGTAAATTCCTTGTCTGTTGGAAACCTAGCCTATTGTTTGATTATCGTTTTGAAAAGGTTGGGTGGTTTAATAGACCTTTGGAGTGTTCTATGTTTGAAATAGGTCATGAAAAATGTGGGTTTTGTCTTAGCAACGTCGTTATGTTGCAAAAGTTTTGGTGCAGACGGTGTTTCTTAGTAACGTCCCTAAGAGTTTTGGGTTTGAAAAATTAGGGTTATTACATTTCTACCCATACGAGGAAGCATTTCCTAGAAGCATGTGGTTGATTTTGAAGATAATTTTATTTGGAACAAGCTTATTTGTGAATCTAGAAAAAATCTAACTGGTTGGTTGGTATTAATTTGGAAATGGATGAGGTTTGAACCTTGCTTCTTCTTTTGGGTGCCATGATTCTTTACAATTAACTACCTCAATTTTGCTCTTAGGGAAATCACCATAATCATCATTTGTTGGATCCTCTTATTAATAAGTTGAAAGCTTAACTAGATGGGTGAAGTAGTCCCCTTCTCTCTAAAGTGGGGAGGGTTACCCTTGTGCACAATTAGTTTTTAACAGCTTATATGTCATTCCTCTATTCTAAAGGCTTCAAAAAATGTAACTAAAGTGTATGCAAAAGATCGTTAGAGACATCATTTTGAATGGTGGTTCGTATAAGTCTTGTCGAAATTTAGTGAATTTGGAGTGTGTTGCTCTGCCTATTGTGCTTAGGGAGGATTAGGAGTTGACTCTCTCATTCACCAAAACACTTCCTTGCTTACTAAATGGATATGGACATTCACTCAAGTTTGTAGCACTCTCTAGGAAAAGGTTATTGCTAGTATTTATGGTGTGAACTCTCATTGGTGGATGGCGAAAGAAACTAAGAAAAAAAAAAGGATCAGACCTTGGGGTGATATTGTCAAAAACATGCATTTCTTTGATGATCTTGCTAGATTTATCACTGGTATAGGCAATCAAAATTGTTTTTGGGAGGATATCTAGATTAACCAAGCTTTTCTTTACTCTCATTCTTCTCATATCTATCTCATATTCAAAAGGGTACCTCCATTAGGATTATATTGTTGGGATAATTCAAATCAGTCCTGGAATTTGAGCCATAGGCGAGCAAACTCTGATAGAGAGATTGATAACTGAATGGAACTCATTGAGAAGTTGAAAATGGTCTTCCTTAACGAGGAGGTCGATCAATTAATATGGTCTCTTAAGTGTTCTAATACATACCTATACTACGAGATCTGCCTTTTTAAACCTCTCCACCACCCCATCTAAGGTCAACCTTGCCCTCACCAATTTGATTTAGAAGAGCAAGTGTCATAAGAAGGTCAAAGTTTTTTTTTGGTTTATGATTTTTATAAGTATTAACACCGATGATTTTCTTTCTTTGGGTAAAATTTAAATCTTAGGCTTTATCTCTTTAACATTGATCACCTATTTCTTCATTGCTCTTTTGCGACAAAGGCTTTGATGTGTAGTTTCGAATAGCTTGAGATTTTTAACGTGTTTACCTCGAAAGATAGACATTTGGCTTTGTGAAAGTCTAAATAGCTGGATTTTGTCGAGCAATGCCAACATCTTGGACAATTGTGCCTCCATAGCTTTTTTGTGGCACTTATGGTTAGAAAGAAACGATATATCCTTCTTAGATGATCAGTTTTCTTGTCTTGTTTGTTTTTGTAATCTTGTAAAAAATATAGGTTCTTGGTGAGCTTCTCAACATTCTAAATTCTTTTGTAACTACAACTTTCAAATGATTAGTAGTGTTTAAAAAACGTTTGTCAAGTAGTTGTTTGGGAGGAGCGTTTTCTCTCCTCCTGTTCTTTTGTGCCCTTTTTAAATCTATTTCTCTATGATTCTTAAAAAAAAAAAATAGAAAGAGTAAGATCCAAAGGCTAAGAGGGACGCTAACATAGGCTTATGATCAACCTCACCCTCTTGATTTTAAATTGATAGATTCAATTAAGAGTGATCAAGACAAATTATCACAGGATGAAGAAATATAGTCGAAATAAAGATCACAAGAGAATTAACTCAAATAGGGTGCTAGAAATAAAAAATGGTTCCACAAGGTACCAACAAAAAAAGAAGAAAATAAACGAAGGTAAAGGGATATTGGATGCTAATAGCCAATGGTAGGAGGAGCTAGAGAAGGTAGCTAATATTTTTGTTGATAGTTTTCAAGATATATTTACTTCTTCTAATCCTTTGAAAAAGGATATAGAGGGATATAGATAGATTTATGAAAATTATACCATAGATAGTTTCAAATGAGGTGAATGTGCGACTAACGCAAACATGTATGAAGGAAGAAGTAGAAGTTGCACATAAAGGTTTCCATCCAACTAAAGCCCTAGGATGAGATGGTTTTCCTGCGATCTTCTATAAAAAAAAATTATGGGATTATTGCGCCAAAGACGGTGCAAGGTTGCTTTGGCTATTAACCCAAATAGGGTGATAGAAATACAAAATGGTTCCACCAACAACAAAAAGGAAGAAGAGGAACGAAGTTAAAGAGACATTGGATGTTAATGGCCAATGACAAAAGGAGCAGCAGAAGGTAGCTAATATTTTGATCGACTGTTTTCAAGATATATTTTCTTCTTCTAACCCTTTGAAAGTGGATATAAATAGGCTTACGAAAATTATACCACAGATAGTTTCAAATGAGATGAATGCAATCTACAAAGAAACGATCCAATTGATCAAGATGCACAACGAGGATCGTATCCATACGATTTTGCACTTCTCGACAAATATAATCTGTTTTGTTATTCTAAGTGGTTATTCTATTCTTGGTAATGAAGAACTTGTTATTCTTAACTCTTGGGTTCGAGAGCTCCTATATAACTTAAGCGACACAATAAAAGTTTTTTCTATTCTTTTCTTATCTGATTTATGTATAGGATTCTACGTCCCATGGTTGGGAACTAATGATTGGTTCCATCCAAAAAAGGTTGTAAGACCAGATGGTTTTCCTACAATCTTCTATAAAAAAAAAAAAAGAAATATGGGAGTTCAATCAAGGAATGGAACAAGACCAATATAGTCCTAATTCCAAAAGTGTCAAAGCCAAAAAGTTTAGTGGATTTCAGACCCTTAGGCTTTTGTAATATGTCATATAAGATAGTCACAAAAGTTTTAGCTAATAGACTGAAGTTGGACTTGGAGAAAATTATCTCTAAGACTCAATTCAACATTTATACCAAGAAGAATAATCACAAACAATTTTTTATTGTTGTTCATGAATGTCTTTATTTTATGAGGAAGCAAACAAAAATGGAAATGAGGGGTTGACAGCTCATAAACTTGATATGAGTAAGACCTATATGATAAGGTATAGAATGGATATACTTGAGTCAAGTGATAACAAAGTTATATTTTGATCAAAATTTGATCGTTAATTATGGATTTCATCTCTTTGATGTCGTTCTCTGTTGTTATTAATGTAGAACTCATTGGGTCTTTCTTGCCAACATGAGGACCACAAAACAAGGGAATTTATTATCCCCATACCTTTTTTCTTGTATGTGTTGAGTTATGAGTTTTTTCCTTTTATTACGTTAAAATTTTCAATTAATGTTTTATGTTATTTTTCTTTTAAAAGTTAGATTTAACACATTTCATTTTTTTGTCTTTTAAATTTTGCATTTTAAGTTTGTAAGTTTCTAAAGCTTTTAATGTTGAAAAATTAAATGAGTGTCAATTTCTCGTACCTATAAAAGGACGAACTTCCATGTGAAGGTAGCATCACCAATATTTTCTATTTCAATAGAAGACTATTCATTTATTGGATTCCACTCTCTCATTTTTCAATTTTCTCTCTTTGTTCAACAAACATTGAGACTTTGATTTAATTATTGCTTCCATAATACCTTTTTTTTTTATCAAACAAAGGGTATCGAGCCTTAGATTTAAAGGGCTGTGTTTTTATTTAAGAGTGAGAAATTCAATTTTTGTATTTGAAAAATGTCTTCTAATTTTGGTGTTACATCTCCTCCACATTTTAATGGTGAAAACTACCAGTTTTGGGTTGTTAAAATGCAATCCTACCTCATGGCGCTTGGCCTTTGGGAATCTGTCTCAACTGATGTTGATCCTCAACCATTAGGAGAAAATCCGACGTTGAATCAGATAAGGCTACACGAAGAGGAGAAATTGAAAAAGCCGAAGGCTTTATCCGTTATTCATGCCGCTTTATCAGATCCTATTTTTGCTAGGATCATTGATTGTAAAACAGCAAAACAAACTTGGGATAAATTGCACGAGGAATTTGAAGGAAGCGCGAGGGTGAAGGCGGTCAAATTATTGACTCTCAAGAGAGAATTTGAGATGTTGAAAATGAGGGATTGAGATCTGTGAGAGACTACACAACAAAAGTGGTGACCATCGTAAATCGATAAGACTATCTCGTGAAAATTTTCCAGATCAAAGAGTTGTGGAAAAATAATGGTTAGCGCTCCCAATAAATTTGAATCGAAGATCTCAAATGCATAGAGGAGTCTTCTCGATTTGACTACTCTGTCTATAGCTGAGTTAATTAGCAAATTACAAGCTCAAGAACAAAGGGATACAATGCGCAATGAAGAGCATGTTGAGGGTGCATTTCATGCCAAGTCTAAAGGCAAGAAACCTGTTGCAGAAGATGATAGACGAGAGACCAAAGATCAGGGGAACAAGGGAAAAGGAGGAGCATCAAAGAAAGGTAAATTTCCTCCTTGTCGTTATTGTAAGAAGACCAATCATACTGAGAAAAATTGTTGGTCCAAAAACAAGCAAGTCTATCATTGTGAATATTGCAACAAGGATGGTCATACAGAGAAGTTTTGCTATGCCAAGAAAACTCAAACCCAACATACTCAGGAACAAGCGAATTGTGCCCACAATAATCATGAAACAAATTTTTTGTTTATGGCATCTCATACCAATGACAACAAGTCAACCTCATGGCTTATTGATAGTGGATGCACTACTCACATGGCTAAAGATATCGATCTTTTTAGCCAAATTGACAAATCCATACAGTCTAAGGTGGTCCTTGGACATGGCGAGACGGTACTAGCTGAAGGTAAAGGTACTGCCATTATGCATACTAAGCAAGGTGAAAAGAAAATATCCAATGTCTTATAAGTTCCAAGATTATCTCAAAACTTGCTCAGTATTGCTCAATTGTTGCATAACAAATTTTCCGTGGTTTTCAAGGATCAAGTTTGTATTATTTATGACCCACAAGGAGTAGAGATTGCAAGGGTCAACATGGTTGGAAATGCTTTCTTTTTGAATGGTGACTCTTTATGTCATCATGCACTAAATGTCAAAGTAGAAGATAGCAAGAAGTGGCATCATCGCTTTGGTCACTATAACAACAAAGCTTTAAAAATTCTGCATTCTACTAATATGGTTGATGATTTTTCTAATTTTACCTCATTTGATCAGATTTGTGAAAGTTGCCAAGAAGGGAAGATGCACAGATTACCTTTTCCCAAAGGTGGCAGCTTTAGAGCCAAAGACAAGCTTGAATTAGTGCACAGTGATGTTTGCGGTCCCATGCGAAATTCATCTATTGGGAATAATAAATATTTTATTCTTTTTATTGATGATCTTACCAGGATGACTTGGGTATATTTTTTGGTCGAGAGAACTCAAGTTTTCCAAATTTTCAAAATGTTTGTAAATTTGGTTGAAACTCAAAGTGGTTGTAAGCTCAAAACTTTGAGAACAGATAACGGGAAGGAATATACTTCCAAGCAATTTGACAAGTTTTGTGAAGATTTGGGAATCCAACACCAGCTGTCCATTGCCTATACACCACAACAGAATGGTGTATCGAAAAGAAAAAACAGAACTGTGATGGAGATGGCAAGATGTCTACTCTTTGGAAAAAATTACCAAAGAAATTTTGGGCAGAAGCTGTATGTACTGTTGTTTACTTGCTCAATAGACTGCCTACAAGGGCAGTTGAGGACAAAACTCCTTATGAAGCTTGGTCAGGTAGAAAACCTTCCGTTAAGAACTTAAAGATTTTTGGATCTATTTGTTACTCTTTTGTTCCTTCTATTAAGAGATCTAAGCTTGATGAGAAGGCAATTAAAGGAGTATTTATTGGCTATCTTCTTTGATTCAAAAAGTGCAAATTTTTGATTTGAACTCGGAAAAGATTATCTTGAGTCGTGATGTTATTATTGATGAAGATTCTTATTGGGATTTTGAGAAGCAAAAAAATTGTGAGAGATTCATCCACCAATTTTGAAATCTTAGAACAAAATGAATCCTCCTTTGATTCAATTGATTCTAATGATCGAGATGGCCAATATCCTCTTCCAAATGATGATGATCTTGTTGATGCAATCGGTGATAATCCAAATTACAAGGTAAGATCACTTCATCGATGTATATGAAAGTTGTAATCTTGTTATTGTTGAACCAAATAGCTATTATGAAGCTTCACAATCTACTGAATGGATTGTTGCTATGAAAGAAGAATTGGAGATGATCAATAAAAATAATACATGGGAGCTTGTAGAGCAACCCCGAGGAAAGAACGCCTTGGGTGTGAAATGGGTGTTCAGAGTGAAGTATAATTCTGATGGTTCGATCAACAAATATAAAGCAAGGTTAGTGGTAAAAGGTTATGCACAACAACCTGGAGTTGATTATGGAGATACATTTGCTCCAGTTGCACGACATGACACAATACGATTGATTATTGCTTTAGCTGCACATTTGGGGTGGAAAATATTCCATCTAGATGTCAAATCAGCTTTTCTGAATGGTGATCTTGAGGAGGAGATTTATGTGAACCAACCTGAAGGGTTCGTGGATGAAGACCAAGAAAGCAAAGTATACCGCTTGAAGAAAGCTCTCTATGGATTGAAGCAGGCACCACGTGCTTGGTATAGTAAAATTGATTCCTACTTGCTTCTTCAAGGCTTCAGGAGGAGTATGAGCGAAACTACTCTCTATGTTAAGGTTGGTAACAACTCTAATCAACTCATTCTTTCCCTTTATGTTGATGATATGCTTGTGACCGGAAATGATTATCAAATGCTACAAGATTTTAAAATCGAGATGGAAAAGATGTTTGAGATGTCAGATCTTGGTCACATGCATTATTTTCTAGGTATGGAAATTCTTCAAGAAGATAAGGGTATTTTTATTGCCCAAAGAAAGTATGCTCAAGGAATTTTGAAGAAATTTAAAATGGAAACATGTAAAGTTGTTTCCACTCCTTTAGCGACAAACTTGAAAGTATCAAAGAATGATGGTGAGAAGCTTTCTAATCCTACAAATTATAGAAGTTTAGTAGGAAGTCTCTTATATTTGTCAACATCCGTGCCGGACTTGATGTTTGCTTTAAGTTTGCTCTCAAGATATATGAATTCACCTAGTGAAATTCATTTTGGTATTACTAAAAGAGTCCTCGATACTTAAAGGGTACTCTTGATTTTGGAATTTGGTTTGAATTTACAGTAATTTGAAATTAATCGGATATTCGACGATGATTAAATTTGGTTGTGTTGATGATTCTAAAAGCACTTCCAAATATGTTTTTTCTCTTGAAATGGAATTTTCTCTTGGAATTCAAGAAAACAAGAAGTAGTGGCTCAATCTCCATCACTGAAAATTGAATATATTTCAATTTGCATCAACAAGAAATCAAGCAATTTGGCTTCATAAATTGCTTAGTGATTTGGGATTTGAATCAAGAACCTACCAGTTTGTTCTGTGATAACAAGTCTGCTATTGCTATTGCCTCCAATCCAGTACAACATGGTAGAACAAAGCACATCAAAGTCAAATTTCATTTATTGAGAGAAGCAGAAAAAGAAGGCGAAATAAAACTTCTTTTTTGTAGTTCTGAAGAACAACTTGCCGACATTCTAACAAAAGCTCTACCACATAGGCAGTTTGTATTTCTACGTCAAAAGTTGGGCGTCACAAAGAAAAACCTCAAGGAGGAGTGTTGAGTTATGAGTTTTTTCCTTTTATTACGTTAAAATTTTCAATTAATGTTTTATGTTATTTTTCTTTTAAAAGTTAGATTTAACACATTTCAGTTTTTTGTCTTTTAAATTTTGCATTTTAAGTTTGTAAGTTTCTAAAGCTTTTAATGTTGAAAAATTAAATGAGTGTCAATTTCTCGTACCTATAAAAGGACGAACTTCCATGTGAAGGTAGCATCACCAATATTTTCTATTTCAATAGAAGACTATTCATTTATTGGATTCCACTCTCTCATTTTTCAATTTTCTCTCTTTGTTCAACAAACATTGAGACTTTGATTTAATTATTGCTTCCGCAATACCTTTTTTTTTTTATCAAACAGTATGTACTGAACGTCTCTCTGCAATGATCACTAAGAAAACTAATAGAGGGCAATTGTCAGGGTTGGTTGACTTTTCAAATCAGAGTCCAAAATTAACACACATTTTCTTTACAAATGATAGTTTTATTTTCATAAAAGTTAATGCCCTGGAGTTTGGTTTGTTAAAATTGATTCCTCATTCTTAAGAAAAAGCTTTTGGTCAGTGTATTAACCTGTACATATCAGCAATGTGTTTTACCCCAAATAACTAACCTGCACATATCAACAATGTGTTTTACCCCAAATGTTGTTGAGGAATGCAAGTAGTTTATGTATCAAATCTTGTCGATGAGGATTGTACACAATCTGGGTTTGACTTTAAGTCTCTAAAGGTTAGAATTAGGAAAATGTTGTAAGGATAGAAAGGTAAATTATTTTTAAGGGGAGCCAAGGAGGTTTTACTCAAGAGTGTTATCCAAGTCACACTCCTACCTACTTATGTTATGAGTTGTCTAAGGTTACCTAAATCCTTATAGTTTCAGATAATGAGGCTAATGGCTAAATTCTAGTGGGTCAATAGAAGAGAATAAGAAAATCCATTAGATGAGAGTTGGAATAAGTTGATCTGAGGTTTGAATTTTAGGGACCTTCAAGGGTTAAATCGTGGTGTCAAAGGTGCTAGAAGGCAAATATTTTTCAACTATAGAGGTTATTAACAAAACATATAATTCCCTTATCTTCTTCATACTTCTAGAAAATTTTATGTGGGGCATGGATATTTAAAAGAAAATGTTTGACATTAAAAGATGAGATGATAAGTCTATTAGGATTTTTAAGCATTCTTGGATTCCTAGAACAATTCTTTCGTCCGTCAGATGTAGAGGCTATTTCCAACCAAACATTCTCGCTCACAGGATTACCAAATCGATGGATTTGACATTTTGATAAGCAGGTGATCAATACCAGGTTAAAAGTGGTTATAAATCCTTTATGTTCTTGCAGGATTTGCAAGTTTCTTCAAGTGCCAATTGGTATAAACATTGGTGGAAGGCTTTATAGAAGACTAATATTCCTTAAAAAATTTAAGTTTTTTGGAGATGATTTCATAATTTTATTCCAACGAGTGTTAATTTGTATTCGAGGGGATAGAGATGTCGGTTAATTACCCTGCATGTAGAGAACACTTAGAGACTACTGACCATGCTTTTGTTCAGGTGCGCAAGGGCAGAGGAGATATGAGATATTTTATTACATGTATCAAAACTTGGTTTAGAAATTCTTATATGCATAAAAGATAAATGGTTAGTTGCTCTACATAATTCGAACACCGACCAATTTGTGATTTTGTGTGTCAATGCTTGGTTATTTGGAATGAACAAATAACTTGCGTTTTAATAACCTCAGTCCAACCAACATTTGAAAGATGTTGCATTATGAGATATTTGTAGGAATATCAAAGAATTAATTGTGGTTTTCATGAAGATTGCTTCATTAAGATCTATCGTAATGTTTAACAAGGAATTGGTGGGTGGGTCAATGTTTTTGTAGATGCAGCATGTAACAGAATGATTTAATAGAATTGTGGTTGCGATAAGGTATCTGGATGGTAGGCTTGTGGCTGCCCTATGAATAGCAACAATATTTTTGTCTCTCTAGTTTATTCTGAAGTATGTGTTGTGCTAGAAGGTTTACGTTTGTTGTTTTCGCGTATATAGATTCTCTCAAATTCTTTATCAATCGTTTCAATGTTAAATAGTGGGTGGGATATGATTATTGAAGTCCAAAATGTTATCCATGATGTTTAAGAAAGATTTTCTTCAAGGCATGTTCGACAACATTTTATTTGGCTAACCGATGGATTAGCTCCATAAGGTTTATCTGGCCTTCTAAGGTTGTGGACCAAAATATTTTTCAAATTGGATTGTCAATTTATTTACTATCCTCTAATATTTTTTCTTCTGTAACTCAAGGAATTCCCCTTCTAAATTTATGTATTTGGTTAAAAAAAAAGAGATATAAAGGGGGTGATAAGGACAATGGACCTCCACATATCTCCACAATGGTATGATATTGTCCACTTTGGGCATCAACCCTCATGGGTTTGCTTTTGATTCCTCCAAAAGGTCTCATACCAACGGAGATAATTGTCCTTCCTTATATACTCATGATCAATTCCTTCCCTAACCAATGTGGGACATTTGTTTGCAACCTAACAGGGGGTTGGATGTTAAACCAAAAGAAACTAGAGAGATTGCCTTTTTAAAAAAAAAAAAATCATTAATTATAATGTAATTTGAAGACAATGGTTATCCCACCCAAAAAAAAATAATGGTTATTTATGTCTATATAGTGTTGTAGTAATGGAAGAATCACACTAATGTGTTCAAACTCTTCAAGAATTTAATGTTAATTATTTCTCGTATGGATTTAATTGTCTAATTTTTAAGTTTTTAGTTTTGTGTAATTAAATTAGTACGAAAGTTAAAGTGATTTAAACAATCTTATTTGATATAGTTTGATAGCTATTTAACAATATTAAATTATTACATACTACTAAAAAATAATGGAATAAATGTAAACAAAAAATACAATTAAAAGTTACTTACGATAACATTGGCTACCACAAATATAAGGCTAAAAAATACAATTAAAAGTTACTTACGATAACATTGGCTACCACAAATATAAGGCTAAAAATACTATGATATATTTTTATAGCATTTTTAGTGCTATAAGATCAATCATAGCGTGTTTTTACTAATGTTATAAAAAGTTTCTATAACATTAAAACGATGCAATTGAAAATGGGCTTCTCAACGCAATGAAAAAAGGACTTTAAATAATATCGACTACAATATAAAGTGTCTTAAAAACACTATGATATATTTTTATGGCACTTTTTCAAAACCATAAAAAAAAAAACTCTATTAAAGAGCAATCACAACGGTTTTTCTTAACGCTATCACAAGTTTCCATAGCATTAAAATTATGCATTTGAAAATGCACTTTTCATAGTATTTTTTATAGCATTGAAAAAAATGCTATAAAAACGCTATAGAAAATCTACGATAACGTTTTTTAATGCTATCGTTGATATTTATGACTTTGAACTAGTTTCTTTAAGAGTTCTTGTGTGTAACTGTTGAAATCCTGAAAAATTAGCGCCTAGCCTGATCTTTAGGTGAAGTTTGGTGGAGGTTGGACGTTCTTTGTGCTTTAAAGAGTGTCCTAATTTTGTCTTTTAGACTCCAGGAATTTTTTATTTTCTCCTAGTTACGTCATTATGCTACCAAAATATTGGGCACAAGGTCTGGCTTGGTTAACCCTCTAAATAGGTTCGTTCCAAAATTTAGGGTCATTATAATACGCCATTATTAGTTGATTTAGGATTTTTTATTGATACAATTCCAAAAAAATAAAGGTATATAAATTGATTTTTTTCCCACATTTTATTTCTTAATGTTTGAGTGTTTTGTCAATTTAGTCTTTATTATTCCATTAAAATTAATTGTTGATAACCTTTTGACCCCTCAACACAAATCTAAAGTAGAAAAAAGGTCAATCTAACAGAGGAAGTTATTTTCTTTTCCTAAATATTTCCAATCCAGATAAATCCTAAATAAACTTCAGGTATCTAATAAAAACCTAAAGTTTACAATGTAACGTAGGCAATCCAAACTTCATGTAACAATTATAAACCTAACCATTTTAATCAATATTGCTAAGAAAGTACTAAAAAAAACAATATTGTTAAGAATCAATACTATACACTAAGAAGCAACCAACACAAAATACCCCTTTCATTTATATATATATATATATTAAAAACATAAAATACCAATTAAAGCAGCATTGTATTAATTAATGACAGAACTCAAAATCCAAAATAGAAAATTTGATTTTCAACCTTTTTGAGAACCATTTGATATTAAATTTTTTAAAATACTATTTGACATATGAGTTCCCTTAATTTGTTATCAACTTTTTATTTATGTTTTCCAAAACCAAACCAAAGTTTTGAGAACTAAAAAAAGTAAATTTAAAAATTTTATAATTTAGCTAAGGATTCAAATGTTTTAGAGGTAAAAGGTAGAAATGACGAAAAAATAAGCACAATTTTCAAAAGTCAAAAACAAAAAATCAAAGAGTTCTCAAATAGAACCTACGTAATTAAATACAAACGTACCCGATCACATCCAATCCATATAAAAAAATGCCGCCACTGAAAATAGTCAAAGTCAAGTAAAAAAGTGTAAAAAAAAATCATTTTTTTTAGTTCAACAAAAAGTGAAAGGACTCGAACGTCTAACATCTTATCTTAGTGAGAGTATATGCTAATTACCACTGAGTTATCCTTTGGCAAGGCTTTTTCACTTTCTTTTCTATACAATGAATTTAGTTGTTAAACTCTATCAAATAACAATTTAACTTCTTATTTTTTAAAATTGGGTTGGTTTTTCACCATTTATTTTCAACCATTTTTATCTCCTTTAAAGAAACATTTGGATTCTTAGTCTAATATCTTAAAAAATATACTTTTTTATTTTCAAAACTTAGCCATGATTTTGAAAACATCCTAAAGTATATGTGTTTTTTTTAATTCAACAATATTAGGGAATAAGAGTTTCAAACCTCTAACGTCTTGAATTAATTTTTTTTAATTCAACAATATTAGGGAATAAGAGATTCAAACCTCTAACGTCTTGATTTAATTTAAACGATGTAGTGGTTATAAGCATAATTTTTAAGACATTAAAAAAATAGAAAATAGTTATCCTCAAATAAAATTTACAAATTTAATTATGGTAGTAGTATTACAAATTAGATTGTAATTTGCAGCAAAATTAATACTTTTAGAGTAAATTTAGCTTTTTTGAATGGCATTATTAGATCATTAATTATATGATACTATAAAATGGCATTATTAGATCATTAATTATATGATACTATAATTAAGGATTTAGTAGATAAGAAAATAAAAAGAAAAAGGTTAATATCAAAGAAGGGGAATAACCTTAACGAAAATCGCTTCGTTTATGCAACCTCAACACGTCCATGAAAAATGAACAAAAAATTAATCTAAAACTATGGATTTGCAAAATTTTACCAGCCAGCGAAATAAAGGTTAGGGAGTGAAAAATAGACAAACAAATATAAACAGTGAAAGGAAGAAAAAAAAAAAACTATAGAGAGAACAAAATTGGAGATAAAAAAACTTGAAGAGAAAAAAAGTAAGTAATTATGGGAGATAAACAAATGTTAATAAGAGAGAGGGACAAAAGATTTTGAAAAAGAAAAAAAAAAAAAGTTAGGAGTTGCCAAAGTTTTAAGGTGAAATCGGAAAATTGACTCCCGGACAATCAATTTTCTAAAATCATCTAAAAACTTTGGACAGAGAAAAGAGTTTGTTGAAAGTGAGAAATAAAATTAATTAAAAAAATAAAAGGTTTAAACCCAAACTATATAGCAACTTAAATAAAGTAATTTAACAACTTAAATGATCTGTTTTAGTAGATAATTAATAATCTATTAAGAAATCTCTCTAATCAATGCCACATATATAAGTTGGTCAGTTATTTCCCTAGCTATAATCATCTGGTTAAATTATTGCTTAATTGCATATCACTTATTTATATACATTTAGTGTATTAGTGAAATTTTTAAGGTGTAGTGAACTAGCTTGCAGGGTTGGTTATTTTTCTATAAATCACTAAGTATATGAAGCATTTCTTCCTTATTTTTGCTCTTTGTTCTTTTTTCGTTACAATCTAAACAATCCTAATAAACTTCATGTAGCAAGAAGATCCAACAATATTTTCTAAAATCAATTCTACATCTTGGAACCAACCAAACAAAAATACAAGCTAAAGACAAAACCTAATTCCAAAATATGTAATTGTAATTAAATATAGATGTACCATCACATCTTGAAGAAAAAAAAAGATAAAAAGGCTTTTTTCAGTTCCTAAATTATGAATTTAGTTGCTAAAGGGCTGATAATAATTTGATTTTTGGTTTATAATTTTTTAAATTTGTATTTATTTTAACACAATTCTTTTCCAATAACTCTTTTGTAAAAGAAAATATTGAATTCATACTTTTAAAACCAAAAACTAATTTTTAAAAACTAGTTTTTAAAATTTAAAAAATTTAGCTTCGGGTTTAAAAACATCCCTAAAAAAGTAGGTAATAAAATAAATAAGAGTGTTTACAAGCATAATTTTAAAAAATTAAAAAAAAAAAAATAGTAAGAAACGGCAGTTTCGCTATTTCAAATTTCATAATTATTGTAGCAGTAAAATTAAATAAAATAATTTGCTTCACAACTAATATTTTAGGGTAAATTCAGGTCTATTTAATGCATCATTAGATCATTATATTATGCTATAACTAAGGATTCAGTAGATCACAAACTAAAAAAAAAAAGATTTAGTAGATCAACAAAAAAAAAGTGTTTAACAGAGAAGGGAAAGGGGAATATATATATCAATCCCATACCTTCACCAAAATCATCCTCACTTACCGTCTTCCACTTGAATCTTCTTTTTATGCAGCCTCCATCAACAATCAAAATAAAATTAATTCAGAATTAGGGTTTACAAAATTTAACAGAGAAAAAGGTTAAACACAGAGACATGGGCAAAAATTCTAGAGAGGAAAAAAAAAAACTAGAGAAAGAAAAAAGTTATTAGATAAGAGGGACAAGGAAATTTTAGACAGAAAAAAAAAAAAAAAGATTAGAGAAGGAGAGGGTGAAAGATTTTAAGATGAAATAAGAAAATTGATTCCCGGACAATCCATTTTCAAGAAATCATCTAAAATCTTTCGACAGAGAACGGTTTGAATAATGTGAGAACTAAATTTTTTTTAAAAAAAAAAAAAAAAAAAAGTTAGGCAAAGAACATGATTTTTTTGGTTTGAATGTGAGCAATATTCAGAATATAATTAAAGAAGACTGACGTGAGAGAAAGAGAAAGAAATTAAAGTTGGAAAAAATGTTAAAGAAATAAAAAACTTACTTCCGTGACGGCGACCTTGAGGCGGTGAATGAATTCCTGATCGAGGTTGAGATCGGAAAATTTGTAATTGGACATTAGAATTTAAGAAGAAAAAGAAAATTTGTCGTCTTTAATTTTACTCAGATCTTCGTTACAAAATTTAAAATGAAGATGAAAAGAGAGAAATGAGAGAGGTTGATCACAAAAATGAAATACAGTTCCAAAGTCTGTCTCTATTATTTATAATGAAGATGAAAAATAAAGAGTTGGTTAATCAATATGTACGTTACAAAGGATTTCAAATTGACGCTCCTCCATCCATATTTGAATTTTGAAATTCAACATTTCATTTTTAAACCCTTATTTCTTACCCATAAGGAATTCAAATCGACGCTGTAATATTGTCTGTAAGGACCCACTTTCTAGTTTCCATTAATTATTTGTTTAAAAAAAAAATAAGAAGAAGGCGTAATTTTGAAACAAGTGGGTAACTGATGGTTTTGTGTAAAATTGACAGTGGGTAACTAATTTTGGTCTTATTGAGGCTGACATCAAAGTCTAAGAAGAATTATGGTGGGATTTTGTTCCCGCATCTATCGGTCTCTCAGATGAAGAAGGTAACCAGTTCATCATTCACACTGTTGCGCCGGCAAACGGACGATGGCTCATTGCTGAAAAGATCAACCGAATTACCTATATGCATGTTATGTTAATGTATTTCTATAGTATACTAGAGAGAGGTCTTTAATTTCGAACCCACTCTCGAGCACACACAAAAGCTTTGGGTTCTATGTTATATATGGTTCTTAGTCCATTAAGAGCAGCTTTATCATGCACGTGTATGATAGATGACTATATGAATTTATTCTATTTTAATATGATAGAAATTTACTCTATTATGTACCTAGAGATTACTATTATGATAAGATTGTTCTTCTATGTATCTAGTGATTTACTCGATGCATGGTATGACAAAGATTATTTTGTTGTGCTTATAGAAATTAATTATTTTACGCCCGTATGACAGATATTTTGGTACATGTTTGATGAATTGTCCTATATTTGATTTCTACTACCCTATGTTTATGTTTCAAGAGTTATTTTACGATGCTTGTGTTCTAAAAAAAGTTAATGTTACTGATTTTGCTTTGTATTAATTATCTCGACTCTCGAAAGTTTCTAAATTGTTCTTTATTTTACCGACTTCGAATCTTTGTTTAGTCAGAGAGTATATTTCCTAAAATTTATGTTTTCATAATAATTAAAAAGTTAATAAAATTCTCAACTCAAACATCATTTTTTTTTAAAAAAAATTTACAAATAATTTAGCTTATTTTACCGACTTCGAAACTTTAGTACCAAGTCGAGACGAGGTATGCCTTAGGGACCATCACGCTAGTAACCATTTCTTTACCCCTATTGAGAGAGCATTAGTTAATGTTATGGGTAAATATCCTTTAACTCAAACAATTTTCATAGTTTTCATCCTTTGGCTCAAAGAATGGATTAAGAAATATTTTAGAAATAATCTATGGGGGAAAGAGAGAGTGTGTTTAACAGGGTAGGAAGAAAGGGAAGAGAGTATTGGAATTGATAGAGAAATTGGAAATGGAAAAAATGTTTATACATGTTCTGAAAAGTTAATGTTATAGATTTGACTTTGTTTTAATTATCTCAGAGTTTCTAACTTGTTCTTTTTAAAAGAGCTTTGAATCTTCATTTAGTATCAGAGTAATTTTCCTGAAATTTATGTTCTCATGAACTTACCAAGCTTTTAGCTCATATTCTTTTATTCTTATTTTTTTCATCAAGTTGTTTTTGAGTTTCTTCTAGAGTTAATATCGGTCCAAATTTGTCATTAGTCTCATCTATGGTAAGTAAAGAATAAAATCTTTACTACATATTATATATGAGATGAGTATAGATGAGAAGTTGAGTTATAAGATAAGAGAAACTTGAAAATAGATTCTCATTGCATACTTGAGATCTATTATTGTCAAAGCTCGTCCTGGGCTAGAATAGAGTAATTTGGAGTAAGGTGTGTCATAGATATTTTGTTCATAATAATAAAAAAGTTAATAAAATTCTCTAACTCAAACATCTTTTTTTTTTTTTTTTAATTTTAGGACTAATTTAACTTATTGAAACTTTAGGTGTTGTTTAGTAACTATTTTGTTTTTAGTTTTTAGTTTTTGAAAACTAAGTATAAAAATACTATTTCTACCAATGAGTTGTTTCTTATCTACTTTCTACCTATCTTTTCAAAAACCAAGCTAAGTTTTGAAAAAAAAAATAGTTTTCAAAATCTTGTTTATGTTTTTAAAATTTGGCTAGAAACTTAAATGGTAGCTCAAGAAAGATGGAAATTATTGTAAAGAACATGAAGAAAAGTTGTAGAAAAACAAACATAATTTTGAAAAACTAAAAACAAAAAGCAAAATGGTTACCAAACGGGACCTTAGTTTTTTTTTCCTTCCCCAGGGAGTCTATTATGTTTTTTATTGAAACATTTGAATTCTCCTATAACAATCTGGTTTTTAGTTTTATGTTTTTTATTGTACTTGCTTTCTCCCAACAATTTCTTTTTTCAAGTATATTTCCTCACAATTTCTTCACTATGGATTTTACATTTATTAAAAAAAATGTTTGAGTTCTTGGTCAAATTTTGAAAATAAAAACAAGTTTTCATTTTTTTTTTAATTTGTGAAATTTGACTTGGATTTTGGAACTTTTTAAGAGTAGATAATAATGATAGGTGAAAATAATGTTTATAAGCTTAATTTTGAAAAACTAAAAACTAAGGTCTCGTTTCACAACCATTTCATCTTTGCTTTTCTATTTTTGAAAATTATATTTGTTTTCCTCACAATTTTTTTACTGTGATTTCCATCTCTTTTTAATTATTATCTAGATTCCATAAACGAAAACAAGATTTGAAAGCCACTTTTAGTTAGTTTTCAAAACTTGGCTTGAAATTTGTAACCTATCATGGGAAACACAACAAATACAAATATTTCAACATAATTGAAGGAAGGTAACTTTATTGCCATTATTGTAACCAAAAGACATACTCATCGAACAACACAAGCTTGAGAAAAAGAGAGAAGAGCTTCCTAGGACACAAGAGGATGGAAAGAAGAAAGGAAAAGAGAAGGTAGTGAGTTAGAGAACCACTAAAGGAAGAAGATAACTATGCTACTTTAAAAATACACAAGAGGTTAAGACAAACTTCACATTCTCCTTGTATTTTAATTTGTTTTAAAGGGTCTATGCCTTTGGACTCTTGAGGTTGCTAACCATTTACCTAGTGAATTTCAGAACTTGTAAGAAATTAAACTTAATTTCAAGGATGTGTTTCCCGAAGAGATGCCTAAGGAACTTCCACCACTTAGAAGCATTGAGCATAAGATTGATTTCATCAAAGGAGCTCAACTATGAAATCGACCAATGTATAGAACTAATCCTAAGGAGGCTAAAGAGATTCAGAAGACCTTCTTACACACGGTATGTAAGAGAGTTTTTAAGTCTTTGTAGTGTGTCTATCCTACTCGTACCTAAGGAAGATGGTAGTTAGAAAATGTGGGTGGATTGTATAGTCATAAACAAGATAGCCATTAAGTGTAGACATTCTATTCCTGAGTTAGATGACATGCTAGATGAGTTAAAATAAATGTTCTTTGTTCATTAAAAATGATTTGAGGTTGAGTTTTGTCATCAAATTAGAATGCATATATAGGAGATAAATAGAAAACAGCTTGAAAAACAAAATTTTTGTTTGTATTAGTGGCTTGTGATGCCTTTTGATTTGACTAATGCTCTTAGTACGTACTTTTATAAGATTGATCAACCATGCCTTACATGATTATTTTGAAATCAGTTATCAAATACATCTGTACATTCTATTACCTAATTTTGAACCAACATTTGAGATTGATTATGATTTAAGTGAAATAGGTATTGGTGTTGCTTTGCATCAAGAGAATAAACCAATAATGTATTTTAGTGAGAAATACAATTGAAGGAGGCTTCATTGAATTATCCAACTTATGGAAAGGAGTTATACATGCTTTGCTAAAGAACAAACTTAGCATCATTACTTAGGTCGACCTAAGGGTGTGTTTGGCACATGAGTTTGGATTTGGATGGGTTTGGATTCCAAATCAAAACCCATGTTTGGAGCAAGGTGTTTCAAATCCTTGGTTTTGAAACCCAATCCCATGAAATTTGTTCCATGTTTTTCTCATCCATTTGTCGACTACTTCGACAACTCCGGTAAAAACTCCGACGACCAACTCAATGACCATCACAATGACAACTCCGGTAAATACTCTGACGACCATCAACAACGATAACTCCGACAACCGTACTGACAACTACTTTGGTAACAACTCCGACGACCATCCAACAACCACCGACAACGACAACTCTAACGACCACACCGGCAACTCGACTACCGCTAACGACTGCCTCCGACAAACACTTGATTTTCTATTTCCTCTTCAATTTGTCATTTTTCATTGTCGGTGACCGCTTCAACAATAACTCCGATGACAAGTTCGGCAACCATCGACAACGGCAACTACAACGACCATACCAGGGACTCAACCACCGTTGACTGCTACCTCTTGTGACCACATGGTTTCTCATTTCCTCTTCCATTTGTCGTTTTCATTTTTCAGCCACCACACATCTACAACAACTCCAGTGACAACTCCAGCGACCACAAACAGCAACAACTCCGATGACCACTCGCCACCCACTGACAGCTACCTCAACGACCTTTTCAACAAGAACTTCGACGACCCGATGACCACCGACAACCAAAAATCCAGCGGCCACCTCGACAATCCAACCACCTCATCAACTCAACCACTCCAACAATCCGACAATCTAGTCAATTTTTTAAAAGGTTAAAATAAAACTAAAAAATGGCTACTAAAAAAATTTTTTATGCTAAAACCTTTGAACTTTGTGAAATTTTTATTTAAAAAAAAGAAAAACAACTTGGTATTTTTTTTTTTAATGTATACTCAAATGGCTCAATTTTGTAATTTCTTTTTTAAAAGTTAGAAAAAATGAAATATTTTTTTTCTTTCGCACAGAGGCATTTTATGTCCTTTTGTTTCATGTCAGTTGCAACACTTTTGGACGGTGTATCTATATGTGTAAACTCGTAGTAGGGGTGTTCAAAACCCGATCAACCCAACCCAATTCTACGGTTTGGATTTTGGGTTGGGTTAAAAAAAAAACTTTATGAGTTGGGTTGGTTCGTGGGGCTCACGAAAAATTAGTTTGGGTTAAACCTAGAACCGAACTAACCCAAACTTCATATTAATTTTTTTACATTTATTACAACTATATGTACATATATTTATTTAATTTTATAATTATTTTTAGATGATTTATTCTTCAATAACTTTTTAAAATAAGTTTTGAGTCTTTTGGAAGGTTAAAATTCATAATATAAATTAAAATGGAGTTTCTAATCTTAATTCAATATATATATTTATATTACGTATCAATCTAAACCAACTCAACCCAAATGTTTCATGGTTGGGTTAGATTTCGGTTTACATCACTTAATTAGGATTGTTTGGGTTGAAGATATTTGCAACGAATGCTGGATTGGGTCTAAATGCTGGATTGAAACTTTTTTTTTATTCCTCAACAACAACCTAAATTGATAGTTTCATGGAAAAGTTACTTAAAAAATTGATCCATGTTAGACATTAGCTTCTACAATTCACATAAGATCAATTACAAAAATTTGAAAGAAATAAAATAGCTAAAAGAAAAAAGGTGAAACAAAACTGTACCAAACCTAGAGTTCGTAAAATCGCACTCAAGACACACTCTCTCTGATTCCCGGGCTTGAATCATCGGCACCCCAAACACGGTTTACGATTCTCAAAGCTTGAACTCCTCATGACAAACCCTCCAGGCTTCTGATTCCCAGGATTCTGATTTCGAACCTGCGCCCCAAACAACCCCTAAAGAATTTGTCATTCACATCGATCATAAAAGTCTAAAGTACCTCAAGAGCCATAAGACAAATTAAACCGAAAACAGGCTAAATGGTTTAAATACATTGAGACATTTCGTGCATGATCAAGTACAAGAAAGGTAAGGAGAATGTGGTTGTAGATACCCTTGAACATACACTTTAATTAATAGATTAATTAGTATGCTTCTTGGTTTATATGCTTGTGATTATTTCTTTTCTCCAATTATTGATGCCTAATTCCACTAGCCAATGTTCATGATGAATATGATCAGTCTTTTGAAGATTTCTCAATGAGTGAGTTACTTGTTAAGGAAACCATGGAGGAGGGCTTATGGGACACTTTTGATGTGGCAAACATATTTGCAATGCTAATGAGCCATTTTTTTCTTTTACCTAAGAATAAGATGAAGGTGGGTGATTTCACACAGTTTTTGCAAGAGATGCATTGTTTGCAAGCAAGCCCAAGTCTAAGCTTCAACCTCATATGGTTTATACTCTTCTTTACCTATAACCTCAAGGACCTTGACATGAAATTTCAATGTGATAAGATGTGACCATAAAGAAGACACATGACATTATTTTGATATGCCATAAAATTGAATTTGAAGATGCGTGTTATGCTTGTGATTAATTTAAAATAATGATATAATAATTTCTAATGGTAGCATATAAAAATAAATGGAGGAAATAAACGTAAACTTTTTCTATAAACTTGCAAAAAAAAAAATCCATATCTCGGTACGGAAACCAACTTGAACATGACACAGTTAAGACACGTCTACTTTTCTTCCTTTGAGATTGGAAGTTTAAATCTTCACCCCATATTATATTTATTTTTTTAGAAAAAAGGAAACTTCCAAATACAAGCTCTTTTAGACCATATATTATTAGAAAGAGATGAATTTTGAGCCATGCTTGTTTGAAAGAGAAAGAAGCACTTTTTATTTAATCACTTCAGGCAGCAACAAAATTGAAGGAGTGGAGCTAAACATTTCCCTCCCAAAAACCCAATTCTTTTGCAAAACTCATCACAATCTGCCTGGTCTTCACACTTGCTCCTGCACTCATATCCAGCCATTCCTGCATAACACAACATTATTCAAATCAAATATTTCAACTCATTTAAATGCTCAATTTAACAAAGTCTAAAAATAAATAAAATTATAAATAAAATTGTTATCAAACGGAGCCAGTCGAAAGTTAAAAAATATTTATACCAAGGGAAGAGAAGAGCAAGATGGCAAAAATTAAGAGAATGAATCTTAGAGCAATGGACCATAAACATCCACGAGCCATTTTTACTGATTGTGTTTTCAGAATAATAGTGCAATAATAAGATATTTGAAATGACAGATATATAAGAAATGGATTCGGCTAATTACTCATAGAAATCTTAAAGATTATAGAAGGTGTTAAATATATAATTTCCAGTTTAAGGCTCGGTGATTAAGGAATTTCTTTTTCCTATTTTTGGATAAACATTACAGGTTGGAAATGAAGTGTTTGAACCATAAATGGAGATATGAAATTATCAAATTTTTCCACAGATTTTTTCCATGTTAAACCATCATTTTCATTATTTGGTTAAGATTTTTTTTGTAATTTTTTTATTTATTTATTGTTAAGAAAAAAGATGAAGGCTTGGGTCAAATAAAAAATTGATAATAATAATCTATGATTACGGGTGAGACAAAATTAAGCATTTTTTTCTTAAAATATTTTAATTCTTACCTTTTATAAAAAGTACTTTTAATAACACATTTATTTTGGTTAGTTTGGTTGAAGTATTTGAGAGCTATTCTATTAATTATTTTTTTTTCTTACTAATATTTTGAAGATTTTTTTTTTAGAGTACAGTAGAGATTATGAGAAATTCAAACCAGAGAGTTCATTGTCGTTAATATATTCAATATGTCTTTTGAGCTATTCTCTGTTTTATATTTGGAAGAGTCTTTTATTATTCATTTAAAAATACTTTTTGACTAATTGTATTGCCAAAGTTTTTAAATATATCCAATTGTTGTAGAATGTTTTTTACTTATCAAAAGACTTTTAAAATACTTTGTCATCTAAAATTATTTAAGAACCTACACTAAACATATTTTAAATTAATAAAATCTTTTAAAGGTGCTTATAGAAAAAGTTAGGAGATGAAGATTTTTTAGCCCCAAGCAACGATGGCTTCTCTGCTATTCTAAAGTTTAAAGAATTAGTGCATGTTTGGGAATGATTTTAGAAATATTGGTTTTTGTACAATTGATTTATTTATAATTGATTTATTAAAAGTGATTTTCATATAATCATTTTCATGTTTGGCTTTACACTTTTAATAATTATTTTCATACAATTAAGTGATTTTCAAAAAGCATGTTTGGGAGTGATTTTAAAATAAGTGTTTTAAGCTAATGATTTAATTATAATTAATTTTTAAAAAATATTTAGATATAAATTTTAATATTTAATTCAAACGTTGTAAGAGTAAATTTAAATTTAATTAAAAATATTTTAAAAAAAATTGATTAATGTTTGTTTTCAAAAGGGATTTTATAATCATCAAGTCAGAGATATGGAAGAATTAAAATATTAGAGACATAAAGATAGAGAAATAAACAAAAACAAAAATTGGGTAAGATGATAAAAATTTTAGGAAGAAAATTTATAATGAGCATTGAGGAGAAAAAAATTAAGAGTTGGGGACAAAAAAGTACAAGCACAAAAAAGGTTGAACAAGAGATAAAAAAAAAATAGTGAGAAAAAAATTTAAAAATATATGAAAATGATAGGGAGGAACAAAAAAATTATAAATAAAAAAATTCAAAAAAAGTTAAAACCATTATAGAGAAAATTGAATGAAAAGATAAAAAGATAATAAAGTAAAAAATACATATTATAAAAACTTTAGAGAGAGAAAACTTGTCATTTTGTAAAAAATGACGGATGAACTCAATGGCAACGGTTTTGAGAAGATTAATTTTTTATAGAAATTTATGAATTTTTACAAAAGATGACGGTTTTTACTCGTCACCAAAAGTATACATTTTTCAAAATAAAATAATAGTCATTTTAAATCACAGTCACTTGATAAAAATCACTTGGGAATTACCTCCCAAGTAATTGATAGGAAATCACTTCAAATGATTTTGAATTTTTCAAAAATCACTTATTCAATATTGTCAAACATCACACTTTTGAAAGAAAAGTGATTTTAGACATGTTAAAAGTGATTTTGGACGTCATTCCAAAATCACTCCCAAACATGCTTTTAGAAAGTTTTGTTGTGTGTTTCAAAAGTTGATATTTTTTTTTGTGTTTTAGTTCATTAATATTTGATAGTGAAGAATTCAAACTTCTAACCTCTCAGCCGAGATTCAAAAGTACATTCCAATTACCATTGAGTTATTCTCTTACTTTGGCTTTCTAATTTTTTCTTCACATAAAGTGTTGGAGAATTTGTTTTGTTATTCAAATGTTTCGATAAAATTAATTTTGTTTTAAAGGTAAAAAAATGTTGAGAGTGTGTTGAATTATATTGTGAGAAATATTATTTTTGGTCCTGAAGTTTGAATTTGATAACATTTAGGTTTCAGAGTTTTCATCTCAACATTTTAACTCCTTAAGTTTGAGTTTAGTAGCATTTTGGTCCAATGATGCAATTTTTTTATTTAAAAAATATAGATGTTTTTAATTTTTTAAAATAAAAATATATATTAATTTATCTTACCCAAATTAAATTTAAATATTTGGTCAAATAGTGTCAATAGAGACATGTGACCTTATAACTTTAGAATTTGCCAACTTTTATCTTCAAATTAAATTTAGAACATGTAATTTATAATTAATCCCAAATTTAATTATTTGTAATTTTTCATTAATTTAGAATAATGATATATCAATTTGATAAAGATGTCTGAACATCAATCACAAAGTGCCTAGTCAAATTCTTTATTCCAACTTAATTGGTGTTAGTTTGGGTGTGTTTGGCTTCAACTAAATGGTAGGCTTTTTAATGAGAAAGTTATTGATATCCATCTACTCTTTTCGAAGACATTCCGACTCTTGCAGCCTCTTTGGAGCTCCAGATCTTTCGTCTTTTGGCGCATATGACATCACTACTATAGTTTTAAACTGGAAAGCTTTCTTTCGTACCAATTATCGTCATCTGTCTTAGGGTGTGTTTTGCTTGTTTCTCCAATTCTCATCTCTTGTTGGTCTTTCCTTTTTCTTGTTGTTTTCTTGTTGTTCCTTTGTTTGTGACACATGATGAGGGTGCTAACATGGTGTCAACATAGTTGGGATTATCGGGTGCACCCCCTTATTCCTATCCCTTAATATTTTCTTTAAAAAAAAAATCATTCAACAATAATCTATCCAGAAAAAAAAAACCGCCCAATTCCTTTTTCGGAAATAAAAGGGCCCAAATCTATACAAAAAGAATTAACATAATATATAAAAAAAAAATATGAAAAGAAGTCCACGAGCCAAGAATCAAACTAAGTAGCAAGGGAAGTTAGGATAAAGTAACTCTCTATCAATCAAGGCGAATTATAGCAAGATATATTATAAATTCCGGGCACTCTTCTCAGCTAGATGTGTTGGTCGAATTCAAACTTAACTTTTTTGTTGAGGATATTTATATTAAATTATTATATAATTTGTTGGTAATTAAATAATTTAATTATTATAGAGAGAAACAAATTAATCAATATATAAAAAGTAGAACCCATTTTTATTCCATAGTTAAGAAGGGAAAATAGCAGCTCTATTACAAAAGTGGTTAATGAATTTTTGAGGGAAAAGGGAGATTAATTAAGCATATATTAATTATTTCATGGCTTGTTGCAGCAACAAAGTAGGAGTGGAGGAATAGAGCATTGTCCTCCCAAGAACCCAGCTCTTCTACAAAACTCATCACAAACTTGCACATCATCACAGTTCATCAGGCATTCCAATTCACCCATTCCTGCATATATATATCACACACAATTATATATATGTATTTCAAATCAAATTCAACCCTCTTAATTAACTCAATAATTACGACGAAACGAACTGAGATTTCAAATGGTATTTTTGAAAGTGATCAAAGCTTATAAACAAAATTATTATCAATCGAGACGATGATAAAATAGATTGTACCGAGAGAAGCGAAGAACAAGATGGTGATCAGGATCAAGAGAATCAATCTCCTAGCTGTGGAAGAAATAGAAACCTTGGCCATTTTTAGTGATTTGTTTTGAGAATAGTGCAAAGATAGTGAAATGCATGGCAGATATATATAAGGGAATAGATAGGGCCAATTATTCCCATAAATCTTAAAGGTTATTGAACGTTATCGATGTTATTATTTTTTCACATTTAAGGCTTAGTTATTTTGGAAATAAAATTCATTAGCTATTTCTTTTTGGCAAACGTTACAGATTGGAAATAGAAATGTTTTTGAAACGTTACAGATTGGAAATGGAGATATAAAATTATTAGATTTTCCTTTTTTAAATCATCATATAATTAGTAGGTTACTAAAAGTTGAAGATTAAACAAAATTAGAAAAATTGATGACGAGATTCTTTGTTAGACCTTAGCCTTACCTTGAAATCCTTATACGCATAAATACACACAATAATGTTATTTCTCCTTATTTTTATGGGATGGATTGAGTTGAGATAAAAGAGACGTTTTGAACCCAATTTTGGATGGGTTTTGGATTATAGTGTTCGGTAGCCACTCAAAATGAATTTGAGAAATAAACTATTTTGAGAGAAACCCTGAAACCAAAACTTAGAAAAAATGTATTTAAGTGTTAATTGGGATTCCTTTCAATTTTTTATATTTTTTTTTAAAACAATACTAGAGCCAAGGAGTCAATAGGTGTACTCAATATCCCAACTATGTTGGCACAAAATTAGCACTCTCATCATCTATCCCCATGCTCCAAAATATATTAAAAAAAAAAAGAGTCTAAAGTACATTAAACAAACCAAAAAGAAGGAGAATCCTTTCAATTTTTTATGATATATGAAAATGATCAAAATCTATATCCTCACATGTTTTTAAGTGTATACTATCTTTACTTTAATTTTCATGGTTGTCATTGCCCACCACTGGCAACTACCTGTGACAATTCGTCAATTACTAGTCGGTTTAGGCCTAACACTCAATAGGGTTTTTGTTTTTTTAAATTCAACATTTAAAAAAAAAAAACAAAAATCCTATCGAGTGTTAGGCCTAACTGACTAGTAATTGACGAATGGTCATTGATCAATTACTAGTCAGTTAGATACATCTAGTGGGAGATTGGAGGTAGGAGAATTTAAGCTTTTGATCTCTTAGCCAAAAATACATGATAATTACCACTAAATTAAGTTCATTTTTGACCTGAAGAGATTTTTTGTGATTAAAGAAACTAGTGCAAGAAAGATACATCTAGTGGCATTAGCATCGTGCATGACTTCTTTCCTAACATGTTATACACCTTGATACCCATCAAATTCATCCGTGATTAATGTAATAAGTTCAATTTTTTTTCCTTTTATGCATTTCAATACATGTATATGAGTTCAGCAATATGTAGAGTTGGAGAATTCGAACTTCTGATCTCTTGGTTGAAAATACATGACCAATTACTATTGAACTAAGCTTACTATGACATATGCTTAATTTTCCGGTGATAGCCAACAACAGTACTCTTCGAACATGTTAAGACACATTAAACTAAGGTAAGAAAGAAGCTCACTTAAAAAGAACCCTAAACTAAGAAAACCTTTTTGTATAGGGAAGTGTATTGTTTGGACTGGTATATTAATTTTATGGTAAAAGTAGACATACACATGTACATATCTATATATAATCTATATGTATAAACTAATGAGTACACCTTATATTATATTTTAAGAAAGTTATGTGTCTCTCTATAATTCGTATCGCATATTGTATCTCTTTGCTTATTAAATTTAGCACACATAATTTACACTATTCTAGTTTCGATCCTTGCACCACTCCAACAAATAATAAGTGGGGTCACTTGATGGAAAATTATTGGGAGAGATCGATATATTGAAGCTTATTCCCTAATTTGATGCCACCGTGAGTGGTTAACTAGGTTAAGCACCCTAGTTAATCTTTTTTTTTTTTAATTTTTAGATTGCAATTCTATTCTTCTCTAAATTCAACTTTTTCTTTTTTTTTTTTAAGAAATTACTAGTGACGAAGAATCAGTAGCTGCACCTAATCATCTCAATTATATTGGCACAATTGAAGCACCTTCATCATTTGTCCGAAAAAAGCTCTTCAATTTAGAGCAATGTTAGAAGCATCATAATTTACAAAGAATTTAGATTTTATGCACCAAGAAGCCGCATTGGAGATAATAGTGTCTGTAAAGTCAACTTTTAGTTTTTAATTTTCAGATATTCACAGCCGATTTTCTCTCAAATTTCTGTTTTTTAATTATTATTTTAGAATTTGTTAAGATTCTCACAAACATAGTTTTTATTTCTTTTTTTTCAATGATTTTCTTTCCTTCTGTTTTCTATTTTCTTCTTTATTATTTCGATTTAAAATTTGTATGTTGTTATTCTCTTTTCTGTTGAGATTTTCATTTGAATTAAGCCAAAGATGTTTTTCTACTGAATTTAACCCTTCCCCTTTCCATTTCTTTTCTCCTAGATTTTTTTAATATTTTTTGTGCTCTCTTCTCGTTTTGGTTGAGATTTTCATTTGAACTAAGCTCATACCCTTTTTTCGACTAGATTTAGCCCATTTCCTTTCTATTTTTTTTTCTCTTAGATTTTTTTATTCACAAGATAGTGATCAAGACTGAGCACTAGAAAAAAAACACTATGTATATGTAAATTTCATTTTTTCTCTTTTTATAATTACTCTAATTTTTTTTAGAAAATCTAATAAAATAGAGAAGGAATTATATTTGTAGATAGTGTTCCTTTTTTTTAATTAAAATTTTAAGTGTCATTCTAGTCAATTGTAATACTTGATTTTTATCAACTAAATAATTTATTAAATATTAATTTTGGTATAACATTTTATTTATTAATTTTGAATTCATATAACAAATTTATTAAAAATAGCATTTAAATTGTAACCGTCATCATCTTTTTTTCTAAGAAAAGGTTTAACAATCAGAAAAAAAAACAGAAAGTAGAAGCAACATGCAAATTTTAAATAGAAATAAAACAAGAAAAAAACTAGGAAAAAATAAGGAAAAAAACCTATGATTGGGATTTGAGAATCTTAACGAACCCTAAAATAATAATAAAAAAATTAAAAATTTGAGAGAAAACGCATTGTGCCATCTAATTTTTTTTTTAAAAGGAAACTTCTATTAAGTATGTGAGAAACATACAAACGAGAGATTAAATAAAAGCTCTCCAATTTAGAGCAATGGAGGAGGTTTCATAATTACAAAATAACTTAGATTTAGAGCACCAAGAGGCCACAGTAATGATGATATCCTCCCACAAAATAAAAACTGTCTTTGATGAGTCCCCGAAGATTCGCAGGACATTTGCAGGTTATGAAGGGGAATGGCCAAAACACCTTTCACAAAGTCGCCCAAATTGTCTTGAAGATGTTGATGCAGCTGTAAATGAGAGGTAAGCATTTGCCGAAAAGAGGTAGCAAAAGGGTAGGAGTAGAAAAGATGTTCTCGCGATTTAGAGGCTTGTTGGCATAAACAACACCAACTCGAATTGAGGCAGAGTGTCGGAAATCGTACTTGAAGCTTTTCTGTCGTGTTTAGACCTTTCTGCATAAGAGTCCAAAGAAAAAATTTGCATTTCTTGGGATAAAAAGTTGACCAAAGTTTACCATCGATAGCTGTCGGATGAATCAAACGGTCTGCACAAAGGATAGTCAAATTGAGGGAGTGTGTCAATGTACTGGCCTCCTCCAATAATTTCTCCATTAAAAACAAATTATATTGTAGTTGTCTGGTCTTTTTAAACTCATATGTAGATCTTAAAATTTGATTGCTTTTTAATAACCGTGGGATATAAAGTTGAGGTACTCTCACAATTAACCATCGAATATCAAGTCGGTCCTCCTACAGTTCCTCTATCTTACATCCAACGACAACCTTATCGTAACCACTCCATTTGAATAATTAACTTCTCTTGATCACTTGAGTCATACTTAATACTCATCTACAACACACTATCTGAACTCAAAAACTCTTCATTTGACTTAATTACGAACGTATAGTTTTCAATTTCAATTATTATCATTATTTTTTTTTAGTTCAGTATGTGAAAGTGAGAATCCGACTCTCTAATCTCTTCGTTCAAAATATATACTTTTAAGTAGCTGAACTATGTGCCTAGGTTAGCTACATAACCTCGTAAAATACTAAGCTTACATCTCGTCACTAGGGTTTGTTCTGTAATTTGCCTTACTACGACAACAAAATTAACATGAAAAGGCCAAAACATATTTAACAGCTTGTGATAAAGAAATTCCTTCTGGTTTTTTCATTCAATATTGTGCTGTGTGTGCATATGCATATTTATAGCTCATGTTAGAATTGATTATTGCAGAATGATGATGACAGTCACGTGAACCTCACGTGCCTCACCGATCCCATCAAAACAAACAACCATCAGTTCTGAGAAAACTAATTAATACAAATGAAACAAAAAAATAGAGTTCACAGAACACTGCACTGCAGCATGCATATCTCTTACAAATAAATTGGTTAAAATATCATTTTGGTCCTTATACGTTGTTTCATTTTAGTCCTTGTACAGTTTTAGTCCATATACTTTCAATAAAACTTAAAATCAGTCACTATTGATAAGTTTGAAGTTAATTTTTATTAAAATTGGTTAAATAATAATAATAATTTCTAGAGCAAAATACACTTCTGGTCCCTGAGGTTTGAAGTTAATGTCTATTTAGTCCCTAAAGTTTTAAAATAAACATTTTAGTCCCTGAGGTTTAAAAATAGTTCTAAATGGTCCCTGGAGTTAGTTAATCGTTAGTTGACTAACGGAAAAATGATGTGTCAAAATTTATATTTAAGATTATGTAGTTTTTTTATTTATATTTAAGATTATTTCTTTTCTTTTCTTTTGGGATTTCTCATGTGCATTTTTTCCAGTATTCCATTTCTTACCTGTAAATTTTATTTTTTTTCTTTTTATCAAATCACAACTCTACATAATAAATAACCACCAAAAAAATAAGAAATTCATCGCAAAAATCGAATCAATTAAAGAAAAATTAACACATGGATACTTTAAAGTTGTAAACAGATACACATTTTTAAAGAATAAGAATGGTGAACTGAGTAAGACGCTACATCAAAGCGACGAAAAAGTCTTTCTTGTTATCGTCATTTTTTATATTGGTGTTGGAGTCAATGAAATAAAAATAGAATAAAAAATAGACAACCAAGAAGAGATAGAGATAGAGGAAGAAGAGAAAAGAAAAGAAGATAGGAGATGAAAAAAAAGTAAAAATAAAATTTAAAAATATAACCACATAATGTTGAAATAATATTAATCTTAACACCTCATCTAAAAATTGTCAATTCAAATGTCACATCATTTTTTCATTAGTCAACTAACGGTCAATTTAACTTCAGGGATCATTAGAACTATTTTCCAAACCTGGATTAAAGTGTTTATTTTGAAATTTTAAGGACCAATTAGGACATCAAATTCAAACTTAAGAGACCAAAAGTGTATTTTGCCCTAATTTTTACAAAAAAAAAAAAAAGACACAATGTAAATATATTTCAAAATTTGTAGAGGAAAAGCTAATAGACACTAATTTTTTTTAAGGTTGTTGAACTAAACTATAGGAACTAAAATTGTATTTTAACTAAATAAATTTTTTTACTTCTCTTCCTCATTGTTTGCAATGCAACTAACTCTGAGATCAAAATTTAAAGAAATTTCTCTGCTCGAGGTTGCTGTTTCCGGTTAGAGAGATTATTTTGTTACAAAATAAAAAGCATTTACTACGATCGAGACCCTTTATTAACTCTCAACTGCCTCTTAATTCCTCTCAATTTTTTGCTCTATAAAATCCCATCGCCATATGCATCAAAATTTCAGGTGCCTTCAACAAATCTAGAGAGTAGAGAGGGAGAGCGATGGCAAAGATTATCGTCGTTGTCGTATTTGTTTTTCTGGTTGTGCACGCGAGCGGGCGCAACGTTCCAAGTTGTAAAACTACCACTAAATTCAAAAATTTAGATTCTGTTTGATAATCATTTGTGTTTTTTTTTTTAGTTTTTAAAAATTCTGCTTAAATACAATTTCTTAACCATTTTTTCATCTTCTCTACAATGATTTTCATATTTTTTTAAAGAATCATTTGAGATTTTAGCTAAATTTTAAAAACAAAATCAAGTTTTTGAAAACTATTTTTTTGTAGTTTTCAAAAGTTGTCTTGATTTTTTAAATCATGTGTAAAAAGTTGATAAAATAACATAGGAAACCACATTGGTGGAACTAGTATTTATAAGCTTAATTTTCAAAAACCAAAAATCAAATGGTTATCAAACGAACCTTAATCATTATTATTGTATTATATTAATTTTTTGTTTATACTCTTTGCTTTTACTTTTTACATTTTTTTTTCGGTTATCATAGCAATATCATATCATGAATATGAGGCGAAGATGTGGATCTATAATTTCTTAGGAGAGGAAGATTTGTTTTAATCATCAAAATTAAGCTCGTTGTTGGCAACAAATTCAGCTTACTTGTCAGCTTAAAAATTTGTACAATGTCGAACCATGGGTTCTCAAATATTAATAGAGTGAAAATGATATTATAGTGTTCAGCACATGCAATGAGTGGAGTAACTCGTATATTTTATAAGAATGATGAGATTTTCTCTTAATCTTAAAACCAATTTGCAATGAGTGGAGTAACTCGTATATTTTATAAGAATGATGAGGTTTTCTCTTAATCTCTTTTTGACGTGAGATTCTCCACGATTACCTCTCTCAAATCAAAAGTTTATTTTTGTTAATATTCTTAATATAGGTGGCGGTAGGGGCGACGAGGCCAAACCCTAGAACTTGCAGCGGCACCGGTGGCGGATCCACCGGGCCGCGGCGGCGTTGTCAATCAAAAGAACATCTTTGGTGGGGTTGGAGGTTTTGCAGGGATGGGTGGTTATATTGGAGGATTGTTTCCACATATTGGTGGGATTGGTGTAATCGGCAAGTACGGCGGAATTGGTGGTGGGATTGGCTTCGGAGGCGGAGTTGGCGGCGTCGGCGGCGTAGGTGGTGGAGTTGTGCCATTTCCTTGAGCAGTTCTAGTTATATTATTATCGATGTGTTTATTTTGTTTGTGTTATGGTTTAATTTTCTAAAATTTGAGGCGAAGCAGAATCTTTTTTCCTTTATATTTGCATCATTTTGGTTTGGACATGAACTTAAAGAGTGAGTTTGATGTAGTTTTCGTTCAAGTACTTTATCAAAGGACAATCATCATTTTTGGTGCACCTAAAAATATCTATGAAATAAAATATATATATTTAAAAAAATGTCAACTCTAGTAATAAAATTTTAATTCATTTAAAGAATAGTAAAATATTTCTTATAAAAAAATTAGTTTATATCCCTAAATTTTCAAGATTGAAACAAATTAAAACTTAAAATTAATAATTATCTTAATTAAAAAATTTAATCTTTTTTAAGTGAATTAATTTAGACATTTCGTTAGGATACCATGTTAAAATTGTTAATTATATAATTTTAATACATGTATAAACTTCTTTAAAAGTAAGGATTAACATAATATTAGAGAGAAATATTGGAATTGAATGGTGTGAACAAATTTTCATCTTTTCTTTTTTCTCTATTAGGAAATAATTAAGCGATAATTTTTCATACTACTTATTTGGTAGGATTTTGAGAGAAGAATAATTTTATTTAAGTGATTCTGAGCTAATTTTAAATGAAAATCATGTAAAAATAGTTATATGAATCACTAATAAAAAATCTAAATTGATTCACTTATGAATGTTTAGGCTTTTAATCGATATTATTATGAGTAATTGTGATAAATGGGTCATTTATAAAACTGTTTTACAAATTTGTCCACAAGATCTAGAATTTGCACATATAGATTTTTGCCTATTTTTTAAAAGTTAATAAAAAATTTTGTGGACATAAATGCCCTCACTGACACGTTTACAACTATATTTTATTATATATTTTATATTGATTCTTTCCTTATTTAAAATTACACAGTTATGAAATTCAAACACTATTAAATTTAGTAGATTAGTTGTTTATCTCTCCTATTAATTGGATTCCATAATTAAGAAATCATAATTAATGTTTAAATTTCTTACAATTTTGGTTATTTACATTTTCATATCTTCTTCGTCAGCATATACATTCTCATCCACCACCACTTTTCCATTTTTTCTTTTTACATTTTTAGTTTGTTGGTTACTTCCTCGAGTATTTCTTTTTCAACCATTTCCTTCCGTCGACCTCTTCCTTTTCCATTTCTTGTTCATCGGAACTTCACTTTTCGACGATCATTTTCGTTTGTCGACAATATCTATTATCGACCCTACAAATTAGTACGTTTTCTTGATTTCTAGATCTCATATTGTTATCATCATTTTAACGTTATTCTAACGTGAAAATATATCATATACATTTGTAATGAAATATAAATTAATATATACTTCATAGATGACAGTATATTAATCACATAATCAAATAGACACTATAATATGTGATATAACTAGATTTATGAGAATGAAATTATGAATAATATGTATCATGTATATGTGTACATGTATAAACTTGTATATATTTCAATGATGCTCATGTCGTTCTATTGTAGCAATACTACATGATGGAAATTGTAATCTATATGGTTCAAATAATTTCGTAGTTATTATCCTATGAAATTATATTATATACATCATTATAAAATATGAAATTAATATATATATTTTTAATAGACGGCGATATTCATATTATTTCTAAATATATCATGTAATATGTGACATATCTAATTAGAGGTTATAATATATGATATATATATATATATATATATATATATCATTTTGTTTTTACATATATATACTATTTTATATGTTTCGATGTATAGGTAGTATTGTTATACCAATCTTATCGGTAATTGTGTTTCACGATAGTTCTTTCAGTTACCATAATCTATGGTGGAAAAAGGTTGGGCAATGTAGGAAAATTCTTATACTATGGTTATTCAAATTTATTTTACTGATTTTGTATTCGTATTCAACTTATCTGGAGTTTATATAGTTCAGTATATAGTATTAGTATATATGTGTCTATACTATATAAACATGTGAATTTCATGTATTTCAATATATACATTTATATATCTTGTCTATATATATCTGTTACTATAAAATCAATTACTCGTTATGTCAAAACAATATTTGCATTATCAACCTTGTGAGCATAAAATTATATACTTGGATACAATCATTTCTACCATGATCTTATTAAAATAATGATTTCAATCTAATTTTGATTGATGACAATATATTAATATCCTTTTCAAATATATCTTATATTATAAGATAAATATAAGAATATATACTATATAAATAATAACATATATCAAGCTTTTTATAGGTAGTTTTATTGTAGCAATGTTATATGTTGCGACGTGGAACGAGAAAGATAATTATATTGGTTACTTAAGTTTCGAATTTGTGTTGCAGGAGGAAATGTTATTTCTTCAGTAACATATATTTTATTGGATGTACAATTCGAACTAAGTCATACTTATTGTTATGGGTTAAAATTGGACCAACGAGAATGGGCAGTCAAATGACCAAGGCATAAAGTCAAGCCCAATACGAGGTCAAAACCGGATGAAATCGAAGAGGGACCGAACCAAGGCGAAACAAGACAAGCAGGCGTGTGCTCGCTTCACCCAAGCACGTGGTCGACCTCTAAATAACATACATGAACATCTAAATAATATTCATATGTACATACAAATGAAAACAATTTGTATCGGGGTTTAAGTATTCTTGTAATAGCAGTGTATATATATGAAACATACACTGTATATATGAAATGTTATCTCCAACATCTTTACTTTTGCTTGAATGTTATCTCCTGCATCATCATCTTGACGTTATTCACAAAATCTTGATTTCCATATGTTTTAGCTTTAATTTTAAATAAAATATACTGTTTAATTAGCATTATACATTATATATTAAGTACACATAATAAAAGATTAGCATTATACATTATATATTAAGTACACATAATAAAAGACATTAAATATGTTTACTGTGAATATATGATCGCATTTATATAACCTATAACCACTTCATCCATAGACATTTCACCATTTGCTTAATAGAATAATGTAAAAAATTGGCTAGTACACAAAGGCAATGTATCACACGGAATAACACAATTTATAAATATATATAATATATACAATATATACTATTTGTAAATAAATACTCAATCAATATATGTGAACAACATTATATAGTGCATATATTAAATTATTTTCAGAATCATCAAAATTTAACAATTCCAACCGTGTATATAAAAATTATTATATGGTATATATAAGCAACATTATATTAGAACCATCAATATGGATATATAAACAATATCATACAATGTATATAAATGAACGAAATCGTTTAAAACTAATATATATTCTAAGATAGAGTCATCCTAAAATATTCAATCCAAAACCATCCATTGTGTGTAAAAATTTATAATAATGTAAAATTTTGAACTATCCAAACAAGATCATCAAACAAAAATAGTGAATCAAGAATGTGTCCATTCTTGAATCAACATTTTCGTTTGATGATCCTTGATGGTAGAAAAGAAGACAATCATCGAGACTATGCCCGATGTATATTTTACGATTTGGAGAGGTAGAGCAGTAAAAATACGCTTGATGCTACATCTAGTGTGTTTTTTTTTATATTTGGATTGGTAGTATGCTTCTAAATGCGTTGAATAGCTTCAATGTGATAGTTGATGGAGAAAATAAATCCTAGATTATAGTCAAAGAAGGTTATATGATTTTCCAATTAGTTGAGAGAATATTTAGGAGAGAGAATGAGATTTTTGGGCCATAATTTGATTGTTTGCCGTTATTTAGGGAGTGATTTGCCCATTTTTAGGAAATTAGATTTATGAAGTTTTCAAATCATGAATGTAAATAATTTTTTCCTTTTTTGAATATTTTATTATTTTTCTACTTTTCGTATAAGAGGTGGGCAATAGGGTAAATGAGCTCTAATATTGATTTTGATGTTTTAAAACAGTAGACATGGATGCTAATTTTAAAACTTTTGGACACAATTAAAATATGAGTATTCTCTAGGACCCATTTATGTAGTTTACCCTATTATTATTAGTCCAAGGTCTTAGGGATATAATTTTTTTTAATTAAAATGGAAATAATTTAATATAATTCTTTCATTATTCATTGTTGACATTAATATTTCCATCTATTTCTCAAGAAAAATTGAGATCTATAAATACTTTCATCATCATTAATATTATAATCCTCACGTGAAACAAAGAGAGTGGTTTTAAGAATAATGCGTGTAAATGAGCCGTTGTTTTTGCCTTGGTCAGTGGCTGCCAACCTGCGGCTGGAATTTTTTAAAAGTAACAAAAGCAAAAGAGCATAATATTCCAAAATATGTTTCATTTTCAGTAAATATGAGAATTACCAACCAAAATGTGTTAAACTTTTACGTTGTGAAAATATTTGTGATTAGTTAAAACTTTAATCGAGAGATTAAAGTATTAGAAGTTTAAATCTCTTCTTTTATGGGTCGTTAAATGTAAAATAAATAAATAAATAAAATAAAACAATTCTCGAATATGTAAAAGATTAATGAAAATGTTTATGAAATGTTGAAGTTGATGGATGATTTTAAGAAAAACTATCAAACTATCACATGATTAAATGAAATATGTTGTTGTCTTTAGATGTTCTTCGTAGGCGTGAAATTCTATATATACATATATGCATACATACTACGATACATAGTTAGTGTAATGGACAAGGTACCAATTATTATTTCAAAGGTTCATAGTTCGATTCATTTTCTACTAATTGTTTAACAAAAAAAAATACATGTACATGTAAATGGGGGAGGATTCTTAGCTTGAATAATTATTTTGACTCCTACTAGATTATGGCCATTGTGATTTTTAGTTTTAATTAAAACATTAAATTTACAAACAATTACTTTCTTTTTCAAACTTATATTTTATTGTTAATGTTTTTTTATTAAAAAAAAGTCAATTTTTTTTTAAAAACTTCTATAGGTTTGTCCGTTTTGATCTCTTTACTTTGAGTTTTGTTGTACTTACAAATGTTCAATTTTAGTTCTTGTACTTTTAATAAAGCATAAAATTGGTACATACTCTTAGTTTATTGTGAGGGCTTTCTAAAAACAAAAGTAGTCACTATTAATTTTCCCTCAATAGAATTTTGAAATATGTTTACATTGTGTCTTTTCTTGTCTTTAAAATTATTATTATTATTTAATCAGTTTCGATAAAAATCAACTTCAAACTTATTGTAGTGACCAATTTTAAACTTTCTTGAAAGTACATAAATTAAAATTGAGTATTTGAAAGTACATGGATCAAAATTAAAATGGAACAAAAAATTAAAAAGTACGATCAAAATAATATTTTAACAAAACTTTTAACATGGACTAATAAAATTTCAAGAGAATGTTTTGAAGAACTTAGACGAAGGACATTTTTTTATTCATATTGTAATTTTTTAAATTTATTATTATCAAAATATTGTGTTTTACCAACTATTGTAGTTTTAATTAGGTATAGAAGAGACCAAGGACGGACCAGATACTAATGTTTGGGGGCCGACAGATTATGTTAATACTATTAGATCTCTAAATTTTAAAAAGTATCTAATGAATCTCTAAACTTTCAATCTAGTATCCAATGAGTTCTTAAACTTTAAACTTAGTGTATAGACTTTAAATATATTTAATTTTATATCTAATGAATCCCTAAATTTTTAAAAATATCAAATAGGTCAATAATATAATATTATAGTTTCTTATAGAATTAAATATTAAAAACTAATTTATTAGTATTTAAAAATATTCGTAAATTATAAATACCTTAGAAAATATTGAATCAGCCAAGAATATAATATCATGGTTTCTTATACATTTAAATATTAAAAATTAATTTATTAACATTTTAAAATATATTTGAATTATAAATATCCTCTAAATAATTTTTTTAAAAAGGGATTGTGACTTTTTTTTAGTAACCTTCCATAAATTTATATTATAAAAGGATAATATTAAAAAAAATGAAGAAGAAAGAAATAGGAAAACAATGTATAAAAAAAAAAGGGAAAAGGGGAAAGAAAATAGAAAATAGAGAAAAAAAAAAAAGGAAAAATTAATGAAGTCGTCAAGCGGATTTGATCGCGGAACTTCTAACTTACAAGGTTCAAGATAATACCACCATAACAAAACATATATTATTATTTAGAATGTAATATATTATGATAATAGTATGTATTATTTATAAAAAACTAGCATATATTATATGTTATTATGACCCCTCTAGTCCCATGTAGATCCGCCTTGGAAGAGACAACTATACAAGATGTGAAAGATATTCGTCTTTTATGTTGTCATATAAGAAAAACATGCACACTATCGTCTCTTCAACGACTGACAATCAAAAAATAAATTAATTAATTAAATTAAATTAAATGTTCTAGCTGGCATATTGGTCAAATCGTTACTCTAAAATTCAAGGGTCTTTTTTTTAGTACATCAACAATTGAGGGTGGGGGATTCGAACTCATGATCTTTCCTCCTTCCATTTTTTCTTTTTTTTTCCCTTCTTTTTCTCTTTTTTTTCTCTCTCTTTTATTTGCTTTTTTTAAGAATGAAATAAAATCAAATTAGTTTTTTAATATTTTAAGTAAATTTAATATTATATTGCAATTTTTTTAAGGAATTGAATTTTATTTAAATATTTTATTTCCATTTTTTTCTGTATTTACGTATTTATTTCTTTTGTTTTCATTTTTTAAAAAATGAAATAAGATAACTTCAATTTTTTAATATTTTAAGTGAATTTAAAATTATATTGCAATTTATTATTTTTTAAGGAATTGAAATTTAATTAAGTGTTAATTAGTTAAATATTTTATTTTATAATTTGAGTTATTTTTCATTCTCTTGTTTTTCTGTATTTTTTATATTTGTATAAATATTTTATTTGAGTGATTTTAAATAAATAGACAAAAATTACTAAAGACGAAAATGAAATAACTCATATTTAAAAAATAAAATTTAAATAATTAAAACCTTAATAAATTTCAATTCTTTAAAGAATAAATTGCAATATAATATTTTATTTATTTAAAATATTAAAAAAAACTAAAGTTATCCTATTTCATTTGCTTACAAAAAGCAAATAAAAGAACGGAAAAAAAAGGAAAAAATAGAGAGGAAAAGGAAAGAGAAAACAAAAGGAGGAAAAGCGTAGAAAAAAATTAAAAAAATAAAAATTACATTTCACAATACTCAAACTTAAGAGATTTAAATTTTAAAGTGGTGATTGGATCAATATGTCAATTAGAGCGTTTATGTTTAACATTTTGTTTTTTAATTTACGACAGATGACAACATGCTCGTCTCTTTTTCATGTCATGTATATAGTCGTCTCTTAAATAGGCAACCATTACCACCTAATTAAAACTACAATATTAATATAGATAGTTTGTAAAATATAATATTTTTATAATAAGTTTAAATGATTGCAATTTTAATTATAAAAAAAATGGTTCCTTAGAAGAGTAGTGTTCAAAAATCTGTATTTTATCATATTCGAAAGAAATTATGAGTAGCCACTTATTTTTCAAAAAGTAATCATATAAATAAAATATTATCAAAACAAAAAAAAAATTAATAGGTAGATCACTTGAGGAGTTTAAACTTTTTACCATTTGATCAACTGGGTTGTCTATTATACAAACATAGGGGCCACCATTAGTTTTTACAGCTGTTTTACTTTAATCCACCAATTGGGATTAGTGAAAAAAAAAAATACAAAGATAAGAAAAAAGTTGGTTTGGATCTCATTAGCCTCCAAATCAAACTTGTTTAGTTGTCAAAGTGCAATTATTTGTCATCTCCTTAAATCATTAGCACTCATCCTTTTAAAGCTTTGATGGAATCTTCTAATAATCAAAATTATTAATAAAATGATAAAATCTGTGAAAAAAAGTTCAAGTTTGGCAATCATGATCATATTGATGTAGCTTGCACTAAGTTCTAAAGGGCTCCACACTAAAGAGTTGTTTAAAAGTACTCTGAATTAATTAAGGCAACTAATGGCTAGGTTAATGAAAATTTGTGATTAATAAAAATCAATATATAGCTTGCAACGAGAGTTTATATATTTTGAATAAGCAAACTTATATATCAAAATGTGGGTTCAATTTTTTCATTGTACTACGTTATAAATAAATTCAATTTATGAGTCATGCTCATCCTAAAACGAATTTAAATTTCTACTTTAGTTATTAAGTTTTGATATCTTATTGTGTAATTTTATCTCTAAACTTTTGTACTTTTAATTTACGGTTATGAAAAAAGAAAAAAAATATTCAAGTCATTGATTTTTTTTCAATTAATCATACAATTGGTAGTATTTGATCTATATATATCAAATACTACAAACTTACTATGTGGGTTTAGACATATCATATGTTAGCCCGTTTCTGTTTAATAATTAGTTTCCAAAAATTACATTTTATATCATATGTTTAAGAACTGAATTAGGCTTAAACATGAAGGTTAATGTAACGCCCCAGGTCTAGCCACGTCACCATATCATCCGCTTGTAAGAGTGCAGACTTTCCCCACAGACCAACACGGGTCCTTATGTTTTGTCCCCACTCACATGCTCCCTAGGAAAATTCTCAGGAGGTTACCTAATATAGGATTGTTCCAAGCTAAGTGTCACAATCATACTAGAAGAGCGTATGTTTGTGAACCTCACAATGACAAGTCGTGCCATGATGCGATCGAGGAGGACGGTGCATCATCTAACACACCAAGATAGGTGGGCTCGAAGGCATGTGAGACTCAGCCAACCGTGTCGCTCGAGAGGGTCAATGTATGGGCGTATGACTCCTCGCCAAAATGACGTGCAAGGGAGGAAGACCCAATATTTCACATAATATACTATAGGGGTACCATGGTGTCGACTCTCCCACCACCCCGGGCTTGTGGGCCTAAGTGAGTCACCCCGCGGCACGCTTCGCGTGTCATGGCCGGGCGAAGCGCCACAAGAAGAGAGTTTCTTGTCCCACAAAAGCCAACTCATGGGAAAGGCAAGTGCAAGCACCTGACGGTTTGCGGCGTGTGCGACCAAGTTACATTCCGCCGCTTATTTACTTGATGCTTGGTTGAGGATCAAGAACCTCGCCTAAAGGCCCGACAAAGCCACAAAGCGTTGCGATCATAACAATGGGGCAGGAGTTCCCCTTAAGGCTGGCCATGTTCGACGGATGAATCATGGCGCCGCACGGTCCGAGAGGTACGACCGTGACACGTGGTATCGAGCCAACCTTTGTGCGCGCAGTCGGACAAGAATTGAATAAGTCCGTTGTGATAATGAATGTGACTTTCGTGGGTTGAAACCAGTCGGGTGGCTTCGTACAAATCGAGACCGTGTTGACATTGACTTTCGAGGAAGGACCTGGGCAATGTTTAAGCACTTACACTTTCGAGGAAGGACCTGGGTGAAGTGTTGGTCGCCGGTAGCCATTTTCGAGGAAGAACCTGGGTGGTATCGGTTAAAAGACCTGGACGAGTCGGAAAATCACTTTCGAGGAAGTACACGGGTGATGTTTGTTCGAGTTGCACAAAATCGATGTTTTGTGAATCGAGTTAAGCGTTAGCAAGAGAAATCATATGTTAAGCAAGTATGGGCAACAGCTTGGGCGATGAGGACAATGTTGGCGTTGGCTCGGATTCGAGAGAGTTGTCCAAATGAGACGCGACTTCCACATGATGCCCAAGAGGGGCAAGTTGATTAGTTGGCATGTTTGCCAACAAGTTGTGCGGGCGGTGGTGCCCGATTGAAGCGCCTATGTGCGCAAGTTGAGCAGTTGGCGTCGAAAGCCAACGAGCGAAGTTGTGCGGGCGGTGGTGCCCGATCGAAGCGCCCCGGAGTGCGCATCGCTGCGGTGTGGCGAGTGCCACTGCGAGTGCTCGGCGAGTGAGCATTGTGTGAAGCGCCCGAGGCGTCAGATTGTGTTGCCACACGGTGTGGCTTGCTACCGCTAGCAGATTAGTTGGTCGGCGGTGCCAACAACGGCAGAGAAGCTTTCCGACTTTCTTTGGCCGGGCGCGCCGTAACATACGCGCGTTACGCCAAGATGGCCGAGTTGGGACACGTTCCCGTGACCAGGCGAGTGAATGCCTAGGTTTGGTACCATGGTTCGTCTGGTGAGTCCCGGGCCGAAGCCCCAAGAGTCGGGCGAAGAGAGTGCCCCATGAAGGGATAGCCCACCAACCAGTGGTGACGCTTTTCCGAATTGCCGTATTCGTCTCGAGCGCGCAATTTTCAAGCAAGTCCGTTAGCCTTGTTAAGGCATCGAGACGATGCCGAGTTTCGAGCGGGGGAGGGTGTTATAATCCATGATTCGGATTGAACCCCCGAGTATGTCATCGAGGACGATGACGAGATTAAGTGGGGGAGAATGTCACAATCATACTAGAAGAGCGTATGTTTGTGAACCTCACAGTGACAAGTCGTGCCATGATGCGATCGAGGAGGACGGTGCATCATCTAACACACCAAGATAGGTGGGCTCGAAGGCATGTGAGACTGGGGCCAACCGTGTCGTCGGAGGGGTCGATGTATGGGCGTATGACTCCTCGCCAAAATGACGTGCAAGGGAGGAAGACCCAATATTTCACATAATATACTATAGGGGGTACCATGGTGTCGACTCTCCACCACCCCTGGGCTTGTGGGCCTAAGTGAGTCACCCCGTGGCACGTTCGCGTGTCATGGCTGGGGCGAGCGTCACAAGAAGAAGTTTCTTGGGCGTTTCCTTTGTAACGGGTTTTCAAGGGACGGTGTCGGGCGACGCACGTGTGTGCCGACATTGCGCCTTCCCATGGGCCGGAGGTTCCGATATAGGGCCGTTAGCGCCGCCGATCCGAGATTGTCCCGTCAAAGCCAACTCATGGGAAAGGCAAGTGCAAGCACACGGACGGGCGACGTGTGCGACCAAGTTACATTCCGCTGCTTATTTACTTGATGCTTGGTTGAGGACTGAAAAACCTCGCCTAAAGGCCCGACAAAGCCACAAAGCGTTGCGATCATAACAATGGGGCAGGAGTTCCCCTTAAGGCTTGCCATGTTCGACGGATGAATCATGGCGCCGCACGGTCCGAGAGGTACGACCGTGACACTAAGCACGCTTGATTTTGGAGTTGCTAGAATTGAGCCACTGAAAAGGAAGGTGCACTTTGTTGGTATAGGTAGTAGCTATCAATTATTTTAAGCCTTTCTCAACTATACTTTCATATCTCCATGGTCACTCTCATTCGGACGTGGACTCGATTCATTCATGTACCTCTCTTCTTCGGACACAATACTTTCATATCCTCAGGATTCCTCTCATTCAGATGTGGACTCGATTCATTTATGTATCTCTCTTATTCAGGCATCATACTTTCATATCCTCATAATTCCTCTTATTTAAATGTGGACTCGATTCATTCATGTATTCCTCTTCTTCCGGCGTCACAATTAACAAATAAAAAAGTATATCAGGATTTTGTAAAAAAGGTTGATTTATCTTTATCATGGAATGGTGCCTAATAGAAAGTGGTAGATATGCTGCATGCTTCTTCCTTTTTATTTAATGTTATCTTACTAGCTAAGGCCAGTACATAATGGATATGGTGGCATTTGCCAGTTGCATTATTGTACTTTTATTAATCTCTTAATACAAGTTTGTACTTTTATTAATTTCTTAATACAAGTTTATCTTTGATACATTTTGTTAATACTATTCATAACCTCACTATTTTAATATTGGTAAAAAAAAAGACATGTCACCAATATAGAAAGAGAGTCATGTCATGAAATCTTATCTTGGCGGTTTATTACAAGTTTTAGTTCTTGAATTTGTAAGCTTGTGTAAAAAGAAGGTTTCTAAGTTTTAAAAAGTGTCTAATAGATCTTCGAGCTTTCAATTTTGTGTCAATAGATCTCTAAACCTTACAAATTTATAATAATATGAACTTTCAATTCTATGTCTAATAGAACACTGATCTGTTAGCTGTCATGTTAAAAAATTAATTGATTTGTTAGATTCAAAAATGAATTATATTTTGCAATATATGATCTTATACTTTTGATTTTGATGTCTAATATGTTTGTCAATAATGTTGAATAGATCAAGAACAACCCATTGATAAAATTAAAAATTCAACAAAAATTTAAAAAATTAAAGATTTATTACACTTTTTAAAATTCAAGAACGATCTAAAAGATACAAAATTGAAGGTACAACAACTTATAAAATACTTTAAAGTTCAAGATCAAATGGACTAAACTTTTAATAATTCAACCTATTATCTTTTGTAAGTATGATTTTTTTTTGAAAACATTGTTGTTTCAGTATAAAGGCATATTTAGATTTCCCGTGGAAAAAGTGTTTTTCAAACCTTCCATTTTTTAAAACAATTTTTTTTTAATGAAAACGGTTTAAAATTAAAATACTCAAATATTTGGTTACCTTTCTTTTAAAGTGTTTATGCATACAAATTTATTTAGTTTACTCTACATTCAAAATGCTTTCATAAATGACAAACTACTATTACTATTAAACATTATGAACTCATAATTTTAAATTTGTATTTAAAATATTATGACCACACTTGCAATGCAGAGTGATTGTTGGCGATGAGGTGGCTATGGGCAGCGATGGAATCTAATGATAGCCTGCGGTAAGGTGACGACGGATCTGATGGCCACCGATGACAAAGTGGCAGAGGGATGGCGGAATTCGATTGTTGGGATGGTTACCAGCAACAGCGATCGGCAGTAATGAGGTGGCGGTGAATGGAGGCAAAATTCGATGGTCACACAGGAGCAATCGCCAGTGGTAGGTAGCGGGATTTGACAGTCACTAACAATAGTCGTCAGCGGTTGCTAGCGGTCACTAGAGGTAGTTGTTAGTAGTGGTCCCCAGTGGTTGTTACAGATGGTGGTAGTATCCGATTGTGGTCTCTAGTGGTAGGCGGCAAAATTTGATTGCCATTGATATGTGATGCATGAGGTAGTGGTCATTGATGGTCGCCGATGGTGGTTGCCAGTGATAGTTGTCGGTGGCGATAGTGAACAATGGTAGAATCTAGTAGTAGTCGATATGTGTTGTCAATGGTGGTTGTTGCTAGAAGACATGGTCGTTAGTGGTTGTCGGTAGTGAACACCGACAATTATGGAGAAGTGAAGGTAGTATGAGAGTATTTTAGTCATTTTATATATCATGAAAATTTAGATGAATTCTTAATTAAACGACACTTAAAAACATTTTTTCCTCAAAATAGTTTATTTCTCAAATTTATTTTTAAAAAAACCTATTTTGACTGGTTGTTAACTTGTCAAACACCACAAATCTTATGAAATTACTTTTAAAAAATATTTAAACACTTGAAAAGTCAATCCAAACACACCCTAAATTAAATGTCTATACATCGGAAAAAAAACATAAGGGATAAAATTATTTTTAATTATGAGGGAAAACAATTAATATTTTATTATTTTCATATGTTTTTTTTATATATAAATTAACTATTCTCATATATAATGACGGCGGGTGTATAGGTCATGTTTTAACATAGAATATCGTCTTCTGGATTAGGTTTCAATATTACTTAACTACCACTTATACTAACATTTGATTTTATTTAGAGATAAATATGAAATGAACAATTGGATAAAAAATAAAAATAAAGGAGAAAAAATTATGGAAAACGTATCTTAAGGAGTTGATTTCACTAATTGGATTTATAAATAAGGGTAAAATGCACTTTTAGTCCCTCAGGTTTGGGGTTGATGTCTATTTGGTCTCTGAAGTTTGAAAATATACACTTTGGTCCCACAGTTTGTAAAACCATTCTAAATGGTCCCTAACTTAACTTTAACCTAACAGAATGCTTACTGGACCGTTGATGACATGGATTAGATGACAACTCTATATTTGCTAACGTGGATGGAATAATAGATTTATTTTATTTGATTACTTGACAAGTTAATTTTAAAAAATGATTATTAAGTTAATTTTAAAATCCTTTAAAATAAACCAAAATTGGTGCCCTATTTTACCAGCAGTCCTTGCCAAATTTGCTTAAGAATTTCTAGCCTTCTCCTATTTCTCTCTCTTTTTCTCTCTCTCTCCCTCCCCCCTAATTTCTTGATCTAAAAAATTGATCATGTCAAGTGAACCCCGAAAAGATTCGACGGAGGTTGGATCATCGCCGAGGACGAGGGCGGCGGATAATCAACAACACCAAGCAGCGGCGACATTGAGTCGTTACGAGTCACAAACGGTGTGACTGGAACACGTTCGGACATTATCTGAAAAATCAAACGTCGCCGGTAACGTTGTCACAGTGCAACTGCAACCACGTGCTAGAATTCCTCCGGTACCTAGACCAAATTGAAAGAAATTAAGAAACGGAAAGCAATGTTATACCAGCAACACTAGTGAGGAGGACTCAAAGAGGGTTATTCGCCATTGTTGTAAAAGTGGGTCAGTGGGATTGAGGAAGGAGGTCGATCGATACAGTCGATACATAAGGAGTATGAAAATATGAATGAGGGAAAGGAATCGACAAAATAGGGCACTAATTTTAGTTTATTTTAAACCATTTTTAAATTAATTTAATAATAATTTTGTTTAATTAACTTGCCAAGTAATCAAATTAAATAAATCTACTATTCCATCCACGTCAACAAATATAGAGTTGTCATCTAGTCCATGTCATCACTTAACAGTCCAATTCATTAGGTTAAAGTTAAGTTGGGGACCATTTAAAATGATTTTACAAACTTGGTGGACCAAATTGTATCTTTTCAAACCTCATGGACCAAATAGACATCAACCCAAACCTGAGGGACCAAAAGTGCATTTTTCCTATAAATAATTAGATTGAATGCAAAAAACGAATTAAACCAACCATGCTTCATAAGACAAGAACTCTAAAGTAAAAAATGTCTCTCTCAAGTACCATTAATTCTCAAGCATAGAGAACTCAATATTCTTATCTAGATTGATTAACACATGCAAGACTTGAACTCTAGTCCTTTTTAAGGACTTATAAAGCTACTACTATAAATCTCTCAATTTTAGAACTATCTTAATCATGCATTTAAATTCTAATCTAAATACCCTTTCAAGCGTAAGATTCCGAATAATCAACATTTCAATCTATGGTCAATAGATCAAAGGCATTAAGAAAATAAATATATGAATTAAACCAATAATAATTCGATCAAATTAAACCATAACATCCAATTGCTACATCAATCCCTAAGAACAAAAGATTTAACTATGTATATTCAAATAAGAACAACAATGTCTCATCTCAAAATTCCTAACAAATTTACAAGATAGAGAAAAGAAAAGTTTGGTCCCACAATATGTTGTTCCCAACCTAACTTTTAGGGGTTGTTTAGATTGAGAAGTTCTCTTTGTTTGGCCCAAGGAGTTATTAACTCCTTTTTGTGAGTACCACAGATTTATTAATTTTATTATGAGCTTCACAGATTTGTTAACTCATTCTCCAACTCCCCATAACTTTTCTTTCAACTCCTACTCCCTACAGGACACCCCAAACACAGACTTCAAAACTCGTTAAACTTCTTTACTCCTCAGATTTCTTTACTTCTACTCCCTACAACTCCTACTCCCCCCAACTCCTCAATCCAAACGGCACCTTAAGCTCCAAAATCGTCCTCCCAAATTCCAAACTTTATTTTTCGGTCAAATTTCCTAAAGATAATCATTCTGAAACAATGCTTTAAAACACTAATATATATATATATATATTTGTGAATACACGTGAAAAGTATGAAAACTAAGAGAAAAGCTGTGCTTGTGTTTGACGAACGGAAGGTGGAGATGCAATAATCGGAGTGTTTTATTTTTTTTTTTAATCCATCAACAATTGGAGATGGGGGATTCGAATTCATGAACTTTGGTCATAAGTCTTATTTGATATCAGTTGAGTTATGCTTTTGTTGGTGCAATAATCGAAGTGTTGAGATGTTGGATGTTACCTTTGCAAATGACATAAATTTAGTTGCATCATAGCACTGTCGAGGCGCTACCATAAGCCATTTTCTTTTATTTTTAGTTTACTGTTCTTCTGAATTCTTCTCCTCTCTCCTTTTACTTTTTCTATCCTTGCTTGATTGCTTGTAATTTGCTTGATAATCATTCTCTCTATTTTACTTTGTTTAGCTTCAAATTTTTTATTGCTACAAAACAAACAATTATGTACCTAAATTGGCCAATTAAATACTCAAACTAGTAATAAATAAGCTATAAGGTTGATATAGGTGTTATTTTTCAAATTGATATGCAGAAGAGAGAGAAGACACACAAGAATGTTAAAGAATGTCTTTTCAAATTTTTCTTAAAATTATAACAATGGAAATAGTTTAGTTGGTATGCGATTTCCAATATATAGCTTCAAATTCTCCTTCCATTTATCTTCAACTTCACTGGTGCAATTTTTTCTTTTTCTTTTTTTTTTTAATAATTAATATTACATTATGATGGAAGAAAATGGATTTGAACTTACATAACTACTTAGGCTACAAAAAAAATTTAATAGTTTTACACAAAATTTAAAAATATTGTCATATTTTCAAAATAATAATCATATTTCTATATTTGAAAATATGTGAAGTTGAATTACCACGGTTAAAATTTCTCTAAAAAATTACAAATGAACATTTACAAATTATTTACTTAAGTAGGACACACCTGCCATGAGTTTTTTTAAAACTTTTTTTCGTTTATTAACCACTTCTTTATTTTGAAATGTATATTTTGTTAAAATCTATATCAAAATTTGAAAATATAAAAAGTTTTCAATTTCTTTTTTCCAAACACAGAGCTAAGATTTAAAAAAAAAATGAAAATAGAAAATATAACAAAGGAATAATTGTCAATAAGCAAGTTTAATAGTGTCATTTATCACAAACCTAACTCCAAATTAATATATTTTCTGTAAAATACTATGTAAGGGTACTAACATACCATATAAGGCATTTTAGAATCTGTCATATATGGAAAGATAATAATGAAAAAGAGTCCAGGAAAGGAATCCCATATTCTCATATTTATCATGATTTTACTTTTTTTTTTTTAACGGTAGATGTCGAGACTAACTTACGGTTACACTCGACACTTTATGAACGCATGATCATAAACAACCGTTTATTTTCTTATACAAGATCAAGAAATTGCATGCAATACCAATTTTAAATTAAATAAGTTTAAAGACAATTAATATATTATATTAACATGACCATAGTTTAACAGTAAAACATGCACTTTTTTTTCATTTAAGGGAAGGTTCAAATTTTCAATTATATATATAAAAAATAATAGATTATCATCACTCATAAACGTATATTTCTCGTAACAATTCAAATTATTCTTTCTTGTGAATAGTTATTTGTTGTACCAATATGTCGAATGATATTAACTTTTGGAACGAAAGTGAAAGTAAAAACAAAAATCGATTTCCAAAATCACTTTTTTCAAACAACCCATAAGCATTAGTTTTTGGACACTAGTTTTGAAATTCCCTCAATCTTGAAAGGGTGGTGAAATTCCTCCTTTTCCATAGCACTAAATTATTTTCCTTTTTTAATAGAGATTTTTCTTTTTTTTAAAAAAAAGGGCAATGTCTAGAAAGATGACATTTGAAATTTCCAATTTTCCCTCGATAAATACCCAAATCAAAGTACAAAACTCCCCTCAAACTCAATCCCCTTAGGCATCAAAATTTTCTCCACTTCCCAAAAACCAAAAACTCCTTAAAAAAAAAAAAAAAAAAAAACCAAATGAAGAAAAAAATTCTCAACACCATCATCCTCCTCTTCTTCCTGTCAGCATTCTCCTTCTTCATCTTCATCGTCCAACCAGACAGACTGTACCTACACGGCGTCGTTTACGAGGTTCGAGTCATCAATGGCTTCAAAAACAATTCATCTTTGCCTTTGGTCATATGGTGTTCCTCAAAAGACAGTGATTTGGGGGGCAGAGCTTTGCAAGAGCACGATGATTTCAGCTGGAGAGTGACAACCAAGCTATGGAAAAGCAACCAATTCTCTTGTACCATGAAATGGGATGCCAAAAGAAGATCCTTTGATGCGTTTAAGGTTCCTAGAGACTTTTACCGATGTGGGAATTTCAAGAAATGTTCTTGGTTGGTTACAGAAGATGGATTCTATTTTAGCCCTGATGAGATTAATTGGAAGAAGGATTTTCAGTGGTGATCATCAAAAAACACAGACATTAAACAGACAGGACTTACTGTTTAATTGTTTTTAAGTAAATATATGTTAAGTTTTGTTTACTTCTTTTTATTTTGTTGCTGTTTTTTTTTTTTTTTCTTTTTAATCATCGGATGAAATGAGAAGATGAGCAACAAGCCTTAATTTACTCTATTTTGTGTTTTTTTTTTTTTTCATTTATAACATTTTAATAATGCTCAATTATTATATATTTTTCAGTGGAGGTTAACTATGACGGATGGTAATTAGTAAATTTTATACCTACATATATAATACTTCAACTTGGATTTGGTGATTCGACTTAAATTTAATTGAGAAATTAGACTACTTTTAATGGAGATAGAATTTTAATTTCTCCTCTGAATCTTTAATGGTTGTCAAATTTTGACTTTTTCTCTTCAAAATGATTTAATTCTTCATCCATAATCTTACTTTTTTTTAGTACATCAATAATTAGGAGTGAGAATTTGAACTCATAATCTTGGTCATGAATTATAGATGTCAGTTGAGTAATACTCTTGTTGGCATCATAATCTTACTGATCATGGAGTGTTTTGTCATGTTTGTTTATTATCAAACTACATTTAACATCGATGAATTAGAATATTATAATCGATAAATGTTGAATTATAACTATGTAAGTGATGTCATAAATTAGAAAAAGAACACCATAACAATAGGACAAACATTTATTTAGTCTTTTTTTTTTTTTTTTCTTTTATCGTAATGCCCATGTAGAAAAGTTTTGGATTGAGTTTGTCAACTTTAGTAATTTGTTTGTTGTTTATCGAGTTTATCAACTTTAATTTGTTTATTGTTTGCAAATCTCTCTCTCCCTCCACCACTGAAAAAAATAAAAAAATAAAAAAAATAATAAAAAAAGGTGATATTGATGAAAAGGGAGGAGAACTTAAATTACTTAATGTAAATGAACGTAGTGTACGGTTATGGTGAAGTTTATCATTTCTAAGATTATTTGTATTTGTTTTATTAAATGCATTGGTTTACATTTTAAAGTTTGCATGAAATTATAGATGGATTTTCTTCATTTTTGTTGTGAAATTTTATGTGGGTATGAAGTAAATTTATATTTTAAAGAAATTTCGTATTGAATTTAGAAAAAATAATTATTTAAATTTATGTGTTAAATGTAATAATAAAATTTAATTTAAAAAATAAAGAATTCTTTTTTGTTTCTACAACATTTAGAATAAGAATTTATAATCAAAACGAGTATAGTTCGAAGTAATTGATATATACTCTCGATCAAGAATTTTAAAGTTTGAATATCTCAACTCATTAGGATAGGTTCCTGAATTCAAAAAATAAAAATAAAAAGTATTTGTGAATATTAAAAAGGCTCAGGGACAAGTGTGCAACAGACAAAACGCCACCTCACATTCATAATGTCAGGGTTTTCAATGGTTGGTATGTTTAGTTGGATGCCTTTTTCTCCCATTATAAATTGTTGGGGACCGAAATTTACCATATTGGGAAGCAAAGATATAATGACAAATTAGGTGCAAGTGTGAAGGGGCTGATAAAATTTTGTAATTTCTTTTAAATACTTTTGACATACTAATGCGAAAACTTAACAATAATTGACGTGTACTTTTTATCAATATATTAGAGATTTAAATCCTTCTATTCTAAGGGTATGTTTCGGAGTAATTTTGGAGTGATCAAATTCACTTTTGACATATCTAAAATCACTTTCCTATCCAAATTGTGATATTTGGCAATATAAGCAAGTGATTTTGGAATAATCCAAAATCATTTGAAGTAACTCCCTTTCAATCACTTGGGAGGTGATTTTCAAGTGATTTTTGTAAAGTGATTGTTATTTAAAATGACTATTATTCATTTTTGAAAATAATATACTTTTATCGACGAGTAAAAACCGTAATCTTTTGTCAAAATTCATAAATTTCCATAAAAAAGTATTTTTTTTCAAAACCAAAAACACTATTAAAAGTATAGAACCAAACATGAAAATGATTGTATGAAAATCACTTTTAATAAATCAATTATAGACAAATCAATTACAATAAAATCAATCTTTCTAAAATCATTCCCAAACATGCACTAAATGATATGAGGTTGAATTCAAAAAGAAATTTAAAATTCAACTTGAAGAGTCAACTTGAACATAGTTTATTAGTTAAGACATTTATACTTTTCAAGTTGAATACTCGATCTTCTACCAACAATTGGTTGATTTAAAGATGAGTAAATTAAATACGACGATATTTGTAAACGAACGTATGAAAGGAGAATTCCAACAACAAATATGCTATGAGGGATTATAGGATGTGATACTAGCTTTGATAGAGGGATTATTTATGGCATATGAAGATCTCTTTGCCATGTAACACTAGGAATATAATTATGTGCCTAGAGGGGCATTATCAATCCATAAATAGAGTTTATTTTCCTTTTATTTCTCTTAAGTAATATTGTAGGGAAAAAGTGTGAAACCTTTAGGAGCTGAGTGCCAACGAAGACTTTAATAAATGAAAGGCTAAAAAATATTTTTGATCTTCCTTGAACTTTCATCAAAGTAACAATTTGGTCTGAACATTTGGTAATGATTTAGGTTTTGTACTTTCAATAATTTTGTAACAATTTAATACATGAATGTTATACAGCATGTAACTATTTATGACATGTTTGGGAGTGATTTTGGAATGACCAAAATCACTTTTGATATGTCTAAAATCACTTTCCTACCAAAAATGTGATGTTTAGCAATATTAAGCAAGTGATTTTGGAAGAATCCAAAATTATTTGAAGTGATTCACTTTCAATCACTTGGGAGGTGATTCCCAAGTGATTGTAATTTAAAATGACTTATCAATTCATTTTTAGAAATAGTATACTTTTAATGACAGGTAAAAACTGTCATCTTTTGTCAAAATTCATAAATTTCCATAAAAAAATGAATTTTCTCAAACCCATCTTTTTTTAGTACATCAACATTGGGGCGGGGAGATTCGAACATATGACCCCTTGGTCATAAGTCAAATCCATCTTATTAAGTTTATCTAAAATGACAATTTTCTCTCTCTAAAGTTTTTAAAATATGTATCTTACTTTATTATCTTTTTGCTTTTAATTCATATTTTTCACTTTCCTCTCTCTAATAGTTTTAACTCTCTTTGAATTTTTTTTAATTCTAATTTTTTTGTTCCTCCCTATAATTTTTGTATCTTTTTAAATTTTTTCTCTCTAATATTTTTTTATCTCTTTCTACTTGTCTCTAACTTTAATTTTTTTCTCATCGTTTTAGTTTTTATTCTTAAAATTTTGATCATCTTGCCCTTTTTTTTGTTTATCTCTCTATCTTTGAATTTTACTCTCTTTATTAAAATTCTCTCTCTGAATTTTTTTTTATCCATTCCTTTAAATTTTTAGTCCCTCCATATTTCTAATTTGTATCCCTCCAAATACTTGAATAATTTATAACTAAATACTTTTTAAACAGATTAATTATAATTAAATCACTTAGTTTAAAACACTTTATGTTAAAGTTGTTTCTCAAATATGTGTTTTAAAAATTACTTAATTGTATGAAATTCACTATTAAAAGTGTAGAACCAAACATGAAAATGATTATATGGAAATCACTTTTAATAAATCAATATAGAAAAATCAATTACACTAAAATCAATATTTCTAGAATCATTCCCAAACATGCCCTTAGTTATTGTACTTATATGAAATTTGTAACTATTAGTCTTTCTCATGAAAAATGATGTTAAGATTTAATAGGATTTCTTAACTAGGAAGATCGATAAATTCCAAATATATTTATAAACTATATAAAGAATAAGTTGTTACCTAACAAAAAAAAAATGGATTCTTAATTTGATATATATTTTTATTATTATAGAGAGTAAATTGTTATAAATTTTAAAATATAGAAACTAAATTATTAGGACTAAATTATTACACTATAAAGTTCAATGACTAAGGTCACACTTGCCAACAAGAACATAGCTCAACTGACATCAAGTAAGACTTATGACCAAGAGGTCATGAGTTCGAATCTCCCACCCTCAATTGTTGATGAATTAAAAAAAAAATGATTAGGGTCATACTTGATAACCGTTTAGTTTTTTGTTGTTAAAAATTAAGCCTTTAAATACCGTTTTTACCTATGGATTTCCTTATTTTATTATTTACTTTTCACATATGTTTTAAAAAATCAAACATTTTAGAAACTAAAAAAAGTAATTTTCAATTTTTTTTTTAAATTTGATTAAGAATTCATGAAAATTATTGTAGAGATTGGTAGAACACAAACTTAATTTTCAAAAATCTAAAAAAATGAAAAATCAAATAGTTAGCAAACGGGATCTAAATTATTGTTTTTATGATAGTTACCAGACTAAAAGTGTTCTTTAACTTAAATGGGAGTTGGAATATTCTAGGTAAAAGAAAATAGAGAATTTAGACCTCGTTTGATAACCATTTGGTTTTTTGTTTTTGAAAATTATGTTTGTTTTTTTACATTTTCTTTTACCTTTTCTCTAATGATTTCTATCTTTCTGGAGGAGCCATTAAGTTTCTAGTCAAATGTAAAAAAAACAAAAACAAATTTTTTAAAACTTTTTTTTTTAGTTTTCAAAACTTTGCTTGATTTTTTAAAACACAAGTAAAAAGGTGGATAAAAAAATATACAAACCTATTGATAGAAGTAGTATTTTAGGCTTAATTTTCAAAAACTAAAAACTAAATACTTATCTAACCCTTATTTTATTTTATTTTATTTTATTTTCGCAAGGAGAGGCAGAGTCTTTGAGACAATTGAACTGGTGGAGCTGTATAAATTCTAATGTAATTCTTCTCTATTTATTATTTTTCTTTCGATATTTAAATTTATCGCTTCCATAAAAGAGAGAATTTAGAATGATTGCGACTCTTGAATTCCCAACATTTTGACTTATGTATTGATTGGGGGAGTAATTCTAGTAGGGTTTGGATAAACCCCATTACTTCGTAAAATCGTATTTTTTTTTTAATTTTTAATCAACATTTTCATCGATATTTATACTAGACTATCTTGATATAATTAAATTTATCCTAAACCATCAGCTTAAACTTGTTTTCATCTAGCATAAAAAAATGGATGAAATATAAATAAAATAGCAATAAATGTAACCAATGTGGAGATAATATTAATAATAAATATTTAATTTTAGAAAATGTAAAATATTTATTATTAATTAATTTTAATTTTACTTAGAGGTTTTTTTTTGTTTTGTTATCTACTTTTTTCCAAATGTTTCAAAGTCTAAGCAGTGTTTAAAAGCTAAAAATATAAACTCTATTTGATAACCATTTGGTTTTTGAAAATTAAGTCTATAAATACTATTTTCACCCATGATTTTCTATGTGTTTTTTTTTTTTATCTATTTTTATACCTATTTTAAAAAACTAAGCTAAGTTTTGAATTTTATTTTGAAAATTCGACTAGAAACTCAAATATTTTCTTAAGAAAGATGGAAACTATTGAAAAGAGAATGAAAAATAATTATAGAAAAATTGTAAAGAACCCAGCCTAATTTTTTTTTTTAAAAAAAAAACAAACAAACAGTTATCAAATGAGATCATAGTATTTAAAAATTTATTTTTGAAATTTAACTAAGAATTCAAATACTTCTTTAAGAACACTAACCATTATTGTAAAAAAAAAATGATGAGAAAATAATCCTAAGTTTTTTTTTTTTTAAAAAACTAAATAGTTATCAAATAAAACTTAATTTTTTTTAGATTTATCTATTAAATGGTAGACAAAAACCTAATCTGAACCAAATTGTTTACACCCAATGTGCAAACAAAATGGTCAGGAGATTGCCCTCTTTGGAATTGTTTTTTTAACCGTTTTTTTTTGTGTTCCCTAAAATTAATTGTTTGATAATTTAGATAAAATCACTTTTTGAATTAGGTTGATTTGCAAAAGAGTAGTTTTTTTTTAAATAGATTTAGCTTCTATAAAAATATGCTAGAAGTGTAACCATTTTATTTCTTTTAATACATCAACATTATGGTGAGGGGATTCGAACCATGACCTCTTGGTCACAAGTCTTACTTATGCCAGTTGAGTTATGGTCTTGTTCGCATTCGAAACCGTATTAAAACAATACCTTTTTTTTTATATATTTTCATCAAATTATTTAAATTAAACAAAACATAATTTTTAATTTAAATTATATAAATTTTTGCATAAATATCTTGTAAAAAATTTGAAGTTAAATATTAGTACAAGTTCATGCTCGATCGAAATATATGTTTATTCTATTCATTATAACTATTTTGCAACAATTTAATATTAATTTATTACCAAATATTGTAACATGACTTTTCATATTTAATTTAAAATTTACCAAACACTAATTTACTTTATAGGAGGGTTGGTTTTTTAAAAAGTAAAGCTATTTCGAAGGTACATAATAATCAATCCCTAAAACTAGGCCGAAGAATTGTTAAGAAAGATGACCTGAATTCTTTCTTTCACACAAAATTTAAAAAATAAAAATCACAATATGAGAAAAAGATTAAAAAGTTTCACATGGCATATTGTATAAATATTCTATTGATCACGACCATTGACCTAAAATAATACTTGGACAAATATTATTGTAAAATCTTTGTCCAACTTCAAACCTGTTAGGAACAACGACCATCTACATATCTCTTATGATATTGTCTATTTTAGGCATAAGTTCATGGTTTTGTTTTTAGTTTCAACCAAAAGGTTTCATACCAATGGAGATAATGTCTCTCACTTATATATCCATGATCTTTCCATTATCTAACTGATGTGGGACTTTGGTCGGACTCCTAACAATACCCGACAAAGTTGTTGACTGTTTTTACACAGTGGATATAATGTCCATTAGCTACAAGTTTACTGTTGGACCACATTCAAGGATATAAATATATACATGTCGCCCATGCCTGTGCCTCTCGGTGTTGCCTCCAATACATAAAATTGGAGAACAGAAAAGAAAAATCAGCTGACAAAAGTTGGAACACTCTCTATGATCTTAAATGTTGTTCAAGGAAGATGGAGACTCATCACAAACACCAATATAATAAGCACAAGCTCAAGTCTTTTTTCATCTATAGTGAACTTGATTTGCCTTTCGCGATATCCGGTTTTGTGTTTTTTACCTCATCTATTCATGTATTTTTGCTACTCGACCCAAATGCTGAAGTTGGTAGGTTACAATAAATTTAATCCTTTTTTGTTTTGTTTTTAACGTTACTTTTGATCTTACTGGAAGAAGTAGATAGGGTCGGTTTAATTTTCGACAATTGTATTTTTTTAAGAAAGATAGGCTTTTATTATGCATGCGAGCGAGGAACATATACAACAAACAACTATATGATCTTACTAAATATTATGCTATTCAAATGAGAAAGAAGAGATCATGACATTACACAAAGATTCAAATGGCATCTCCATCATGCGAATTTTTATCAGTTATAAAATAAGATATAAAGGAGAAATTATAATGCTTTCCACACCCTAACTTAAACTTTTGAATTTATGACTTAACTTTGGATAAAATACACAAATTCCAAGTTAACTTACTATTATTAATTTTTTGGGTAAGAAAAGTCAATGTATGCACCGTAAATTTTGGGGTTCTATTACTTAAAATCGTATCAATTTAAATTTTAAACACTTCAAAGTGAATCAATTTAGATTCTCTGTTAGAATTTTGTTTTAAAATTGTTAATGCATAATTTTCATACGTGTATAAAACTCCCTTAAATACATGAATTAAAGTAAAATAGATAGAAATGATTAAATCAAATAGATAGTAGAAGTTTTTCATTGATATGAGCAACTTTTCATCTGCATGCCTTCCTCTATTTTTAATTACTTTTTTAATAATTACACAATAATCTTTTTTGCTAACTTTGATAGAACTTTAGAATAAGAATAATTTCACTTAAGTGGGTTTTTTGAGTTGATTCCAAATGGAATTAGGTGAAAATATCTCTAAATCACTAATCGATGGTCTAAGATACATTGATTCAATTATGAAAGTTTAAAGTCTAAATTGATACCATTATTAGTTTTGAATTTTAAGTAATACAACTCTCAAAGTTAATTTAGAGCTATAAATTAAATTGGAGTTTGCCTTTTTTTTTTCAATTAATAAAGGTTAATTTAGCAAGAAAACATCATAAAAACTCCTTTTATTTTTCTTATGGTTTTTCCATCTTATCTTTGCTAATAGGGTTGAGATTTCTCTTATCTCTCGAATCCTCTTTTCATCACAATATTATGGTTTCCCATTCACAAAACACAAAATTGAATGGTTGGGTGCTTCCATCTTGTTTGGTCTCTTTCACACAAACAAAATAATTTTATTATTTAAAATTGTGAAAACAACTTTTGCAGTGTAGTTCCACCAAATGTGTGACACGTTGTTCGGTACAGACTCTGAAAAATCATTGAAAAATACTTGGGTGTAGTCCAAATAATATGCAACCTAACGAAAAATTACCAAAAAAAAATATTTTTTTTTTAAAGAAATTTTTGTGGTTGAAAAATAGATTGGATGCAGCCTAGAGCCCAAAATTACTTTACTATGCGTAAAAGTATGAATTTAAGTTGATTATTTTTTTTAGCTTCCTAAGTTGAAAAGCATAAAAAGATTTATATTTCTAATGAATGTTCGACAATATATGTACTCAAGATTTATTCTTGTCGTCATTTTTTTCCGCCATTAATATTAACAGCTACTCGTAAGATGTAATTATCAGTTAAAGTTTTTTTTTTTTTTTTTTTTTTTTTTTTTTTCCATGAGTGAGAGACTTAAACTTGTTAGGTTTTGTGGAGCCCAAGTCTCATGAAGAAGAGTCGTTCGAAAGGGTGTTGAAGCCGAGGTTTGATGGAAATAGAAGTCAAGAGAAAGAAGAAAAGAAAAGTTGGGTAACACTGATACCGAAGTAGCACTACAAGAAAAACGACATTTAGCGACGAAACTTTTGCTATATCCGATGCGTCGCAGGGTTGCGACGATAACACTATTAGTCGCATAGATATGCGACGAAACGTTCTCCGTCGCATAAAAAGCTAGCGTTGTGGGCTCGAAATTGAAAGCCTGCGACGAAATTCAGTGACGTCGCATTTATGTGCGACGTTTCGTACTACGTCGCATGCAAAAGAATTCGCTCGAAATTTTTTTCGTGAATCGCGCATTATATTTCGAACACTGCGACGAAAACGCCAATCGTCACAGAGGGATGCGACGAACATGATGATTCGTCGCAATCCTCAATTAATGTGTAGTCTACCAAAAGGCGTTTCGAGTTTCGAAACATGCGACGAATCGTTTATGTCGTCGCAGTTACGTGCGGCGAACGGATATTTCGTCGCAGGGGGAGAAGGTTGCGACGAGTTGCTTTCGTCGCAAAGCTCTATTTCCATCGACCCCCTTCATTTTTCAAACACTTTCGTTTTTTTGCCTCCAGCCGAACCAGAGAGCTCCAGTCGCACCGCATATGCCGCCGCCGCCTCCTCCACCTCCAATGTAGCGCTGTCGCCGATCCGCCTCGGCCGTCTTGCCGCCAATCGCCTCCTCTCTGCTGCCGCGATCGCGCTGCGCCTCGATCGATTCCACTCCCCTTCCCTCTCGTTTACTTGTTTCTTCTAGCACATTGTAAGTATAGATCCTCCAAATATACCAGATTGCATTATTTTGTTTCACATTTCTGGATTTTTAGCTGGATATTGCATGAACGTTTAGGTTGCTATTGAGTAAATGCTCATTGTTGTTGCAATCAACCATTTATGTTTTGTGCATTTGTTAATATTGATTACAAAATTGATAATATTGTTAAATTTGTATTCGAGATTGTTTTGTGAATTTAGATGGAAAGAAGTAGGCCCTACTAGATCCAATCTGCATATAATTTGAGGATCATGTTCAATTTTTTATATTTGAAATTTGTAAGTTTAAATATTACTTGATTATATGTATGGTTGAAAATTTGTAAGTTCAAATTTTAATTTCTCATGTTCTTGAGCTCTAAGTATATGAATATGATTATTATTTAATTAGAATGATGAATATTATAAATTTGTTAGGTTTTTTAATTTTATATTTTTTGGCTATGCACAATATTAGTTGAGGCATAGTTGAAGGCAAGATGATAAACTCTGAAACTTTCTTTAATTTTTAATTTGAAGAAAGAAGAATCTCTACTTCTTTCCTTTAAAAATACCTAACTAATTGACATAGATACTTTAACTAATTGCATTAATATTTATTTTTAAACAGAAAAAGGAAGATGACTCGTATTTAAATCCCATCGATATCTTCTACGAAATTCATTGGTCGGTTGCAAAGGGTTGGACAGACGTTGCAGCAGAAGAGGCACACGTAAGTATGATTTAAATTATCTTAATAGATGTAATATGATATGTTTATTTTGAATTGTATAGAAAATTAAAAAATATGGTAGCATTACGAGAAGAGCAAGCCAACTGTACCCCAATGAGTGAAGATGAAATTATAGTTGCAGTTCTTGGAAAAAAAATCTTCATATGTGAAAGGGATGGGATATGGACCTAAGCCACCAGAAAGTCAAAAGCAATCTTACTCACATGAGTATGTCCAATCCTTGGAGGCTCACATTGAAAAAACACAAGAACTGATGGAGGCTCAACGTCAAGAGAATGAGAGAAATAGAGCTTTTTTAGAACTACAAATCATGACACAACAATTGAATATGGAACAAGCATTGAGTAGTCAACGTCAAGAAATGGAGATGCAACGTCAAGAGTATGAAAGGAGGTTTAGTCAAATGAATGAAATTTTAGAGAGATTTACCGGAGCCAATCCATCACATAGGAAGGTAATTTCATAACTTTTAAATTATTTACATAGATTTATTATTTTTGTATAGTGATGATGAATGATAAGTTTAAAGAATTGTGACCATTGTTTTGTATGTGCAGGACTAGATATCGATCTTTTGTTGTCAGTACGACAAATGAATTATCTTCAGCTTTTCGGCTTCAACTATTCAACCACTTTTGTTTCAGTATGACAAACAAAATTGTTTAGCTTTCCTTGTCTTGTCTGATCTTGGTTCTGTTGCTTCTTTTGTTGAACTTATGATACTCTGAATTATCGTAATCTATTGTTTTAGAGCCCAACCTATGATGTGTAGTAGTTTTGTAGAGGTTGGACAAATCTGAGTGTCTTTAGAAGTGCTTTTACTCATTCTCCAGGTTATAAATTTTTTTGTGATTCTATAGGTTATGTCGTTATGCTGCCAAAATTTCGGCACGAGCGGTGTGGCTTGAGATGATGTTGTAGATAGGATCATGCAAGGTTTATGGTCGTTACAATTGCTACAATTTTTGAATCCTACATTTTGTGTAAATGATATGATGAACATTATTTTGTAACTTGGAAATTTTTCTTAGAATGGTTTAATGTGTGGATATGAATCAAACGAAATTGTTTAGCTTTCCTTGTCTTTGTCTGATCTTGGTTCTGTTGCTTCTTTTATTTAACTTATGATACTCTGATTTATTGTATTCTATTGTTCTGGAGCCCAACCTATGATGTGTAGTAGTTTGGTAGAGGTTGGGCAAGTCTGAGCATCTTTAGAAGTGTTTTTACTCGTTCTCCAGGTTATAATTTTTTTTTTGTGATTCTCCAGGTTATGCCGTTATGCTGCCAAAATTTCGACACGAATAATAATATCGTCGTAGATAGGATAAATCTTAGTACACTATGTGTAATTTAGAAACTTTTCTTAGAATAGTTTCATGTGTGGATTATCTTAGTTGCCTTATTTTTATGAATATATACAGGATATTCATTTCCATTCAACTTAACTAATATTTGATCTCATATAGGTTTAGGGACAATTTAGAATGAATACTCTTTTCAAATAACTTATTTTTAGTAATATATAAAATTTTGCGACGAATAATAATATCGCCACATTTCAATTTTTTTTAAAAACACCAGTGCAGACCTGCGACGAAATAATAATTCGTCCCATGACTTCACATTTCAATTTTTTTTAAAAAAACCAGTGCAGAGACCTGCGACGAAATAATAATTCGTCCCATGACTTGTTGATGCGACGAACACCTTTCGTCGTACAGTATTACTCTGCGATGACAACATTTCGTCGCACCTGTATTCCCTGCGACGAAATATTTTCGTCCCTACCTGCGACGTGTACAACATGCGTCGTCGGCTGCGACGAAATCGAATAAACGACCCTGAACCGAATTACCGACTGTGCTTTAGCGACGTTTCGTGCGACGATTATCTTTTCCTCCCTAATAGCACTTTGTGTCGCATTATAACCTTTTGCGACGTATTTAATTCGTCGCTAAAGGTCATTTTTCTTGTAGTGTAGAAATCAACATTAATTAGGGTGGAAATGACTTTATAAGGGTTCAAACACAAGATGATCTCATACATGTTTTAATACCATTTTAAATCACCAATCCACACTAAAACTTAAACGATAGGTAACGGTAAATTTAATTATATCAACATTAGTCTGCGTTGCTTTAGAGCGTTTTGTTGCCTCGAGTTTACGTAGCTCCATCACGCTACTGCGATTTCTTTTAGGGAAACCCCCTAGCTGCCAAATGTGTTTCAAGTAGTGGTCCCCTGTATATGTGTGTGTATATACACTTATATTTTAGGTCAATAAGTCTTATATTTTAGGTCATTAATTAAGTGCGTGAGAACGTGAGAAAAGAAAATGGGAGTGACCAAGATGACTGAGAGAAAGAGCGAGATATAAAAAAGAGAGTTTAGGTAACTATTATTGTAGTATCTAGAGAAAGCGTTGAAGAGTATTTGAAAATTGGAAAATTTGCACGAAAGACTAATTTTCACGCGTCTTGATGTCATTTGACTCGTGATGTAAATTTAATGACTAAGGGCATCATACTCTCACGTTTGTTCTCGTTCTCGTTCTCTAATTCTTACTCTAGCTTTCTCGCTCTCGCTCATGATAACAATGAGCGGTAGAAATTCAGGAGAAAAGAAAGAGATAAGAAAAATCACTCTCTAGTTATCGCTCTCATTCTCAACTCTAGTTCTCGTTCTCGCTCTCAGTCTAGCTCTAGTTTTAGCTCTGCTATTCTAACTCTCGCTCTAGCTCTTCGTTGACTTAATTTTTTCTTGTCCCCTTTTTTTCTCTAGATTTTCGACCACTCATTCGAGAGAGAGCTAGAGCGACAAGCGTGAACAAGCAATGTTGTCTCATACTGCCCGCATGGTTAATTTTGCACGAATTGTCATGTCAAAATGAGTCATATTTCATTATATTTAGAACTCATGTAAACATAATCATTAAAACGCTTGGGAATAGGTCATGTAATTTGTAGTTGTAAAAGATTGGACGTAGTTCCAAATTTGTTTTATCCCTTTCTTGTCTGAGGTCTCTTTTTGTGTATTTAACTGTGATCTACGCCATCCTCTGGTAGGGGAATTTCTTCAGTTTTAATTGAACATCCCTATCAAAATTCTAACGAGACTTTAAAAAGTATTATGCCCACGTAACAAATACGTAGAATTACCTAAGAACATCGGACTTTTGAGTGTCTATAATGCACACAAATCTGATCATTTTATCTTTAGAATTAGCATATCTCTTATTTATGTAATGATGACAAAGTCTCAATTTTTTTTTTTTTTGGCTTGAGACTTTTGTACCAAAATCGTTTTTGTATGAGAATGAACTCCATCAAACCCTACCATTTATCCTTCAAAAAGTGAAGCTATTCTGAAACAGAACTCAAATGAGGTTATTTGGTGTTACTATGCACTCAAATGATATAGGTTGGAATTGACTACCATTTTCAATCTCTTTTAATTTAATTTCTATTTGGCATTTGCATTGTAGCTTCTAAAACTTCCCTGTTTGAAGGATACTGTTTAGAGAGAATTATTTAAAAGTTGCTTTAAATTTGAGGAGAGGGTCAACAATATCTTAGATATCTCATCCTTTTGTGGCACCACACTTTTTCCTGTTTCTTGATTTTATTTTATTTTTTAAAAATTATTCTTGTTTTATATTCTCTTCGATAATTCTCATCTTTCTTAAACGGTTTGAGTTTTTAGTCAAATTTCAAAAACAAAAACTATTTTTTTTTAGTTTTCAACGGGCTTAATTTTTAAAAACCAAAACAAAAAATATTTTTATGCGTACTCTCTATATATACCATGTTAAATTACCAATCGACCCAAAAACTTAAACTAATAGGTTATGGTAAATTTGACTATATCAACACTCCAATACGAAAGATATGATAATTTAGGCCCCGTTTGATAACGTTTCCGTTTCCTTTTTCTTGATTCTTGTTTTTTGTTTCTTGTTTTCTATTTTTTAAGAATAAGAAACAAGAATATGTTTGATAACTATTTTTGTTTCTTGTTTCTTGAAAACAGGAAATAGAAACATAAGCTTGTTTATGTTAACTATTTCTTGTTCTTGAATGTTTTTTTCTTATTTTTTTCTCATTTTTATAGTTAAAAAGAATTGTTATACAATATAAAATATGGAGCATGCATTAAAAAAAATACAATTAATTATAAAAAAATTATATTTTCTAATACCAACAAGTCTCAATGCAAAATTAACAACAATAATAAAAGTAAATAAAAAAATTATTCTATCCTTTGAATGTTGTCCAAATTTTATCTGTAATATTATCTTTACTCGATTCATTTGTCTTAAATGATGTTGACTCATTTCAACATTCAACTCAATTATATTGTTAAATGTTGTGGTTGTAAAATATTAAAGTGATGCTAAATGCATGTTTTAGAGAGTAGAATTTATTTATTGCAAAATTCTAATGGGTTCGTAGTGTACTAAAAATTAAAATAATATATATTGCAAAAATTAAAATTAAATATTAAAACAATATATATACACATATTAAAAATCTAAAATTCAAAATTCAAAATTAGAAAATATATATTGTAACACCCCGTAATTTTAGACACTTACTACCCGGAGCATTAGTTCCAAGGTGCACCGCTCGCGCCGAAAATCCGGCAGCATAACGGCACAACCTGGACAAATCAAAAATTTATAATACCTGAACCTGAACTAAAGCACTTCAAAAAGGCTCATAAAGGTACCCAACCTCCTCCAAACTACACAGAAATCAATAGGTTGGGCTCAGGTCCCTCGGAGTTCTTAGACAACATACAACAACACATGCTTGAATCCGAGAGAAAACAAAACAGAACATACTTCAATTATACGAATAAAGAACGAGACATACTAAAGTTTAAAACATGAACTAAATGGAATAGAGTGCAACAGGGGAACAGAAATAAAAGCAACTACTAAAAGATAACTCCTAACTAGATCCTACAAGTCTTCCATAGCCTCATAGGAGTCTCGCCGTCGGTGGTCATCTCACTGGTTTGCCTTACCTGCAACAAAAGAAGAAATAAACGAGGAATGAGTATAAAAATACCCAGTAAGCAACCCACTTCGTCCAAGAATAAAGAACACAAAGAACAACCTTAGACCTATCTAAGCACGACACTTAGCCCATTTCACAACCTTATCAAGTATCTTGGCCCTATTTCTCACTCGAAATACTCAGTCTTGTCCTACCCTTAGCCTCTGAACTAGGTTGGCAACAACTGACCACGAGACTAATTCCCGGGCATGCACTAGGGCGAAGGACTTTATCCAACTCCTCTAACTCTAAGGATCACACCCCGAGTCGCACATCTGGATGGGAGACGGACTACCACATCCCATAAAGCATCGAAGGCGGTACTACCGCGCACAATCAACCACGGGCTCGTTCCCGGGTCTGTACTAGGGTTAAGAACTCTATCCAACCCCTCTGACTCTAAGGATCACACCTCGAGTCGCACAACTGGATGGGGGACGGACCATCACATCCCATAACATCATCATCATCTCGCCAACCTCGAGTCTCAGCCTGCTAAGGGTTACAAAAAGACTAGGGCCTACACTAGGGAAAGTTGTGCTAACTACAATCCTAAGGCTCAACAACACTTCCCGAGTTACTTCAAAACTAAGCACGAGACTATCAGGCTCGGGACAGACAATCATACCACATTACACATTTAGAAACTCAAAGACAAGCTTACATCGACCCTACTAGTTATAGTCACATAGCACCGATGCATAAACGAGAAAGAACTAACGAGTTCGAGTCTCAGTACAGACAAACATCAACAACAACAATGAACATGATTTAGGCACAACTGCGAACATCACATCCTAACATGCTACTACCAGAACATTATGTTTACTTCCAAACAAATATTGCATGCAATGCGCCCCTAAGCCCTACACTTAGGGGTAGTTTAGTTCAAACGACTACTTACAGGAAATCCAACCACAACGAGAGACTTGAGTACGCGGCGAGTTTCAAACGTGTTTCTACTTCCAAGTTGTCCCTAACGAAGAACATGCACAAGGTTAATAAACTGAAACACAACGAAACACAACGATCCTAATTGAGAGGAGTAAAACTCACCCAACAGAGTTCCAAACGAGGTGAGGAACGGACCGAGGCGACCGCACGGAAGGAGGCAGTTGGCGGCCCTGCAGGCGGCGGCGCGTGGAGACGGCGACGGTGGCGCAGGTACCAGATCTGAGCTCCTCGAGGCCCGATCTACACGGAACCGGACTCCGTTCGTCAAAAACCAGCCTAAAACAGCCTGAACCAGTTAGAAAAACGTGTGGGTCTCGCAGATCCCTTCAGCCGGCGGCTGGCTTCGCGCCAAGCAGAGTGGTGGGTTGCACGGACGCTCGCGACGGCGACGTCTCGAGCTGCAAGGCGGCGGCGATCTGAGAGAGAGAGGGAGAGAGGGGACGGCGACGATCTGTGAGGGAGAGAGAGAGACTCGTGAGAGAAAGAGAGAGAGAGACTCTCGGGGAAGAAGAACTTAGAAGAAGAGGGAGGGAGGGGAGAGACTTAGAGGGAGAGAGAGAAAGAGCAACGTGGGTCGGCGACCGCTCCGTCTGCGGCGCACGAACAGGGGGACGAAGCCCTCCCCGACTCTTCCCTCATTTTTTTTAAAATTTTTTTTAAAGTCGTCTGTTACACACACACACACATATATATATATATATTGGAAAATCAAAAATTAAAATAATATATAAATACATCATTACAACATTTAAATTTTAAAATTCAAAATAAAAATAATATATAAACAAAAATATTAAAAATATAAAATTCAAAATTACAATAATATATAAATATAAAGATTACAAATTTTAAAACTCAAACTTAAAATAATACATAAATATTATTAGAAAATATTGAATTAAAATGATACAAATATACCTATTGCAAAATTAAGAAATTCATTAAGTACGTAAGACTTATCCCAAGAGGGTCATGAGTTCGAATCACCCACCCCAAATATTGTTGTACTACACAAAAACAAATATTTATATAATATTTATAAAAATTAAAACAATATATATATTTATATTGCAAAAATTCGGAATTAAAAATAAAAAGCATGGTTGTTCACTCTAGAATCGAACTTGAGACTTGAAATGCAGAAGGAATCAGGGCTCGTGCTTTACCATCGTTGAAATATAACTAGAAACAAAAGGGTGAGAAACTTTTCTTTTTTTTTCGTAGTTTCTAAAATTTAGCCCCAATTTCAAAAATGTTTTTCAAATTTTGGAAATAATAAACGAGATGAATTATCAAACAAGTCCGTTACTTAAAAAATGAGAAACAAAACACTATAAGAGATTTGGGTTTTCTCGACGCCACAAATGATCGGGGAAAGCTTAAAAAAACATCAGAAAAAGTATTCTCGATGCCAAACAGGTTGTCGGCAGATTCTTATCGGGGAAGCTTTTGCCGACCAAATATACGTAGCGTCGACATTTCCTCATAACGTCGACGCCTCGCTTTTAGTCGGCATTTCCAATATTAAAAAAGAAAAAAATAACTACAAAAAAAAGACCCATAATTTTAGAAATATAAATATATTTTTTAAAAAGATAAACGAAGTTTACTTCAAAGTTTTTTATATAATTTGATTCTACAAACTTATAATTCTCGATTTAATTAGAATTAGTAATGGAATGTGAAAAGTTTTGAAATTTGTTATCTCGTATAATATATAAAAACATTTCTTCTACTTTTTTCTATAACAACTTAGTTGTCTCTTCATTTTAATTTGCTTTTCTTCACGTTTTACTTCCTTCATGTAATTTTTAGATTTAGTGAAACGACCCTAAAACTTGGGACGAACCTAGTTAGGGAGGTCACTCAGCCACTCCGTCTGCGCCTAAATCTTGGCAGCATAACGATGTAATTAGAAGAAAATCAAAATTTTTCTAAGACCTGTACTTCCCAACAAATACTCCTTAAGGTTCAATAAATGTCCAACCTCCACCATACTTCAATCAAAGAATAGACTGAGCTCCAAAATCAGAATTTCAACAAACAGGCAGACAACAGAGTTCAACAAAAGTCTAGCAAGCTAAGAGGCAACCACAAGGGCTACACTCCGGAGTACAAAGACATTCCAGAATTTCTCTCAATTCAATTTCTCCAAATTAGCCTAATTAATTAATTAGGTTATACTATAGTTTATTATGAATCTCATTCACATTAAACTATATATTATGTCAACTATATCACATATAAATGACATAAATACCCTTTCAATGAATTTGAATACTTCAAATTCACTCCAAACTTTAACCCCTCATTTTGTCCAATTTGAGCCAACCGAGGGACCTAATGGACCTATAAATGACGAGCTCCAATGATACGAGATTAACCGATCAAACTCTTTGACTCGGTAAATAAACATTCATTAACTATGGTAACACTCCACTAAAACTCGTAGTTGCACTCTCATCACTGTAGTACAAGTTGTGTCCATCGATATAACCAACGTCCGTGAGTCGACCCTTCACAGGTTGTTTGTAGTCAAAGCTGGGTAAAATTACCGTTCTACCCTTGTGTCTACCTCTTGCTCTTTAAGTCCCACTACTCCTCTAATGAACAACTTTGTTGCATGGTCTGACCATAAACAACATCTCTCTCGTATCAATGAGAGGTTGGACACCCGTTGTCCAAGCCCTGGAGACATCACTTAAGGGAACAACACCTCTAGTTTCCCTAGCTCGGGAACGAGTGAATTCCTTCTTGCATAGTTAAGTTCCCAGCTCCCCACGTGGTCCTGTCCCCAAGAAGATAGGCATATTGGGTGTACTCTGGTCACCCTCACCTGTACTAGTCAAAGGACAGACCCCCGCAAACAGGAGTCCGTAACACGCTTAGGATTAAGGACGAGTCACTAATGGTCATCTACGAAGTTATTAGTCCTATACTGTTAACGGTGTTACATTAGTAGGTCTAATAATTCACGGTTCGGTCTTGTACAATCTCATTGCACAGAATGCCTCAACTCGCATGTCAACCACATGAACGAGCGGGATCACCTCGTTTGTATCTAATACAAAACGGGTCGCATCCACAGTGTCACCAGGATGAGGTTTCCAGCCTAATCAATATATTGTAGACCGTTCGGGGCATTGACTCGGACTTGATCCTCCTCATGTGTCAACTACACACCGTTCAAGTTTTAGTTCTCTCATATAATATGACCCTAGAGCTTAGTTTATTTGATTAAGTTTATAAAATGCGAGATACAAAGTTTGATAAATAAACAAACTTTATTTAATAAAACAACAAGTATTACAAACTTCACAAGATTAGGGCAAACACCCCAACACCTTGTGTGTGTCCATGTCAATAAGAAAATCAATTAATAGGAATTAAATTTTAGTTCGGTTCCCTGTGGTTTGACCCGCTCGACTATTAAGTACTACAAGTATTTAATTTTACATCGGTAAATATAAATTTTATTTGATTGAGCATTCAAAAAAGCTCACCATCAATCGAGTTTGTTCTTACTCCAACAAAAGAAACGTTGTGACAATTAGCCTCTAGGCCTTGAAAAGAGTTATTCGTTGTTAGAGTGAAATGCCCAAAAGGAGCTTGGGGAGTTTATTATTAGGTTGGGTTGTGCTGAATCACAACCAATCAAGAGCAATTCATTTCCAATAAGGCAGTTACTCAACAAGATTTGACAAGCAGCTAAGTAGCACAATTTAGCCAAACATGCAACCAATCAACTAAATCACTAGTTATGCCACACATGCCACAATCCCATTTTAAGAACAAAGAATCCAGTCATTCACATAGCAAATTCTCCTGCCCTAGGTCGACATGCCCTCACACCATAACACCTAATATAAATTTCAACACAACAAATGAAACATGCTACAGCTACGCATAACAAGTTCTTTCACTCATGAGCTTACATGCAAATCCAACTGACTACTTACCTTTGTTCGAGCACGTGAGTCAACTGCTCTTTTCCTAGATCATCACCTAATTGCCTAAAAACAACCCAAATGAAAAATAATTGACCATTAGCGTTGTCTAGGGCTAACTTCCAAGACCCAAAACAAACCCTAGTCAAGTGAACCTTATAACTCAAACATGGACAAAACCCGAGGCATTACACCTATAGGTCATCCTTTGGTCTAAGTTCACAGAAATTAAGTCATCTCAACAATGTAGAACGACACTAGCTTAAGGTTGGAAAGTTATCCACAATGTCTATCCAAGCTTTCAGTTGCCAAAAGACTTCATTACTAGCTAACAACCTCGAAGACTAGCCAAATCCACCTCGAAAAATCTCCAACGATGCTCATTGTGCAATCTAGCCTTCATTGACCTATTCATCCAGCAATACATAGTGCACATCAGAGAGGGGATAAAGAGGAAACAATCAGATAGTGAGGTGGAGGGACGAGGATGACACGTGCGAGCGAGAGAGAGCGAAGCCGCCAGCGACCAGTGTGCGAAAAGGGAACGAAGATGCGGGAAAACGAGGGTGAATGTTTCTTTTTCTTTAATAAAAAATAAATAAATAATAAAATTAAAAGTCAACCTTAATATACCTGAATTAACTAGGTGTTAAAAAATTAAAAGCATTTTTAAAATATATCTATATATATATATAATCTAATATTTTAATGCATAATTAAACTTTTTTTTTTTGACATGACTATGAATATAAAAATAGTAATTAAAAAAAATTCACTCCATAATCTAAATTTATTATGTTTTTGTTAAATGTTACCCTTTTAGACTTTTTCCAATATAACATAAATATTTCTATTTTAATGAATTTAATATTATAATTGAATAATTGAAAAACAATATATTTGAATCCATGTTGCATTTTAAATAAGTTATCTCTCTGTTTTTTTATAACTTTATAAAATTTTAAGCACCTTATTACCATTTAAGATTAAATTTTAAAATAACAATTAAATTAGATAATCCAATATTATATTCACATATAACATGCAAAATAAAATAAAAAATAATAATCTTACCAACTAAATAAAATTAATATTTTCTTAAAACAAATTAACCTTTAAATTTTCAATCTCATCCTATCATATCCTACCATCTTAAAAAATGACTTATTTGGAGAATCATTTTTTTGATTATTATGTTCATATATTAATTTCATAATTCCAAATATGTCCCTTAGACTATTATTTAATTTATAAATTTACAAATTGCGCCACCAACAAGGAAGCAATTTTTTTATAATATTATTCTTGATTTTTAAAATAGTACCTTAATTATCATTGTTCAATTATTTTTTAAATTAAAAAATTGGCTTATTGTTTTACCATCTCCACTACCCACACACACGTAGACCACATTATTTATTTCATTTTTTTTATTAATCTTCATTTAATATATTTTCACTTCCACTCACCACTTCTCTATAATTTCTCTCTCTCCACTTTTCATATCTCTACCTTGTTACATATTTGAATTTTCCTCCTCTTCCCTCATTTCCTCTCCCCTCTCTATATTTCTACCATGCATTTATCAATATTTATTAGTATGTTTTTATTATTCTCCTAAAACAACAAACCTTTTTTTTTAAAGGTTTCGAAATTAAATAAGGCTTTCCATTTTCATTTTAATTTTCTCTTTGTCTAATTGATTTAATTCTAACTGATAACTACAAAAAGTAGAGGTGCAACACAATCGAAAGATGATACATTTTTTGAGGAGTAGAGGAAAATACTCATATCTCGCGAGTGCATTTGAGAGCAATCCTCAAAGTTATTTTGCTTAACCCTCATGCATACAACTTGGAAGAATAAGAAGTTAGGTAAATCACTACAGAAAGGAAAAAAAAGTCTACGATAGTTTTGAAAAAATGTTGTAATAGGCCTTTTATAGCTTTTTCTGCAGAGACATGACAACCCATGCTATTAAAAGTCTGGGACTTTTTACAGCATTTTATAAAATCTATAAAAATTAGACTTTTTATAGTATTTTATAAAGGTTATAAAAATGTTATATCAAAAATCTTTTAATAGCATAATTTCCTCTTTTTAAAAACAACGATAGCATTTTATAAATGCTATAAAAGTCTATCATTATCACTAATAGACTTATTCTTTGGAATGTCGATAGAAGTCTATCACTATCACTAACAGACTTGTTCTCTTGAATGTTCATTAAATCCTATCAGTGATAAAAGTCTATCATTATCACTAATAGACTGATAGACGTATTGTTTGGAATGTTGATTAAAGTCTAACAGTCATAGAAGTCTATCACTGTCACTGATAGACTTCTTCTTTAGAATGTTGATTGAAATCTATCACTATCACTAATATATTTCTTTGTTGGAATGTTTATTCAAGTTTATTACAATCACTGATAAACTAATTCTTTGGAATGTTTATGAAGTGATTGAAATCTATTAACGATAGAAGTCTATCAATATCACTAATAAACTTCTTCTTTAGAATGTTGATAGGAGTCTATCACTATCACTAATACATTTCTTCTTATGAATGTCTATTGAAATCTATTAGTGATAAAAGTCTATCACTATCACTGATAAACTTCTTATTTGGAATATTGATTGAAGTTTATCAATAATAGAAATCTATCATTATCACTGATAGACTTCTTGTTTAGGATTGTTTATTTGTTCTTATTGAAGTCTATCGCTATTATTGATAGACTGTTTGGGTGCTTTGTTTTTATGTTTTGATTGAAGTCTATCACTGATCACTGATAGATTTATCTCTTCTGGTTAAAGTTTATCAGTGATAAAAGTCTATGACTATCATTGATAGACTTTTATATATGTTGTTTATCTGTTCTGACTGGAGTCTATCAGTGATATAAGTTTATCGTTACTACTGACAGACTTCTATTTGTGTTGTTTATCTCTTCTGATTGTAGTATATAAGTGACAGTGATAAAAGTCTATCACATCATTGATAAAAGTCTATCACATCATTGATAAACTTATCGTTGTCTTGTGATAGAAGTCTTTCAGTGTTAGAGGTTTATTACTGCCTATACATGTGTGTTTTCTTTTATGATTAAAGTTTCTCATTGATAGAAATGTATCATTAATTACTAAAGCTAACAAGATTCATAGGGGAATTTTCTCTGTAGAGATTGTTCTCGTTACCTGCCTTTATTTCCTTTTTTTTCCTTTGATTTCCTTTCTTGTTTGGTAAATTGGCAATCGACTTTTTTTCTTATCTCACTTTTCCACCCTCCCTCGATCCCACGCTTCAAACCACATCTTATTTGTGTGTTCATCCCTCAACTAACACTATACAATTCATCAATAGACCTATCATCTCATTTCTCTACGTTTGTTCTTACTATTATGATTAAATTGTCTTTGCTCGAGTGGGACCATATAGTTTCATTACTGTGTGCGAGGATTGTCTTAAGGAAGTTTGATCTACTGTATTTTTGTGTGTGTTGCCAGCAAGATCCAATCGAGGGGGAGACTAACATGGATTAGTTCGAAGCATTCTTTAAGGAAGTCGGTTTGGATGGTGATGGAAAAATTAGTGGAAATGAAGCAGTCGCTTTATTTCATGACTATAATTTGCCTAAAAACATTCTTATGCAGGCTTCCTTATTTGCTTTATACTCTCTCTTATTTGCTTTATACTCTCTTTGCCGCATTTTCTTTTCCAGATTTTTCACGTGTTATCTTAGATCAATGGAGTCCAAGTACTTGGATTAGTTGGCGAATTTGAAATCCATAAGTCACTTCATTACTTTGTTTATCAATATCAAAAGATGCGATGTTTGCATCTCGTGGAAGAGTGTGTTTGTGAATTAGGTGGTTACTAAATGAAGGAAAAATTATGGGTAAAGTGAGCATTGAAAAATTTTAACCCACAACCATTTAATCCAATTTTAGGATGAATGGGAAACCCACTTAGTTGGGAAATAAAAGGAAGAACGAAAAGAAAAAAATGCAGAAATTTCGAGGAAGAAGAAGAATGTGCGAGAAAAAACTTTGCTTTAAAACCAGGGCAAAAAAAGAGCAATAAAATACTATTTTAAATTTTTGACATATTTGCAAATTTTTTTTAAGTTTGCTATATTGGCAAATAACAACTCATAAATTGCTACCCATTACAATTACTCTTACAAAAATTTAGAAGTTTCATTATTGATTATAATTAAAATTTAACTCATAAATTTTAAAGATAAACTTATAAATTTTTATAACTAATTTATAAAAATAAATAATAAATTTTTCATATTCTAGCTCTTTAGATTCTTTTTTTTTTTTTAAAAAAAAAAACATAACTCTTTAGATTCTAATGGTTCACATTCTAAGTTTTCTTATAATTAAATAATGCTTTCTCTAGATTTAATGGGAGAGATATGTGAGGGTGAAAAAAATGATTGATCATTGATCTTTGTAGGGGCTTCTTTTCCATGTAGTACGAATATATAATTTATAATTTTAAAGAAGGTTGGATGAGATATGGAAATAATTAATTGAGCTTCAAGATGATATACTATGAATTGAAAGGCAATCACAATATGATTTAAGTAATTTACGTGTATTTCTGACTTAAAAAAAAGTTCATATGTATTATATTTTAATTAACTGATTTTTGTTTATCTTATGACGGTAAGAACAATTTTAATAATTATGACGATGATGAAAGTATTTATATTTTCATTAGAACTTTAAATTTTAATTTGTAGTGCTTTCTCGTGTTCTAACTACGTTAATATAGAAAACATACCATTGCCTCTGTATTTTTTAGGTACTTTCTCCTTTTCTAACCACCTTTATATTTTGTAGGTTTTTTTAAATGATCTTGTTACATATTTTTTGGTAAGCAATACATAAACAATTAAGGTTAAATTACAATTTTAGTCCCTAAACTTTTATATTTGTGTCTAATAGGTCTCTGAACCTTAAAAAAATATCTAATAGGTCTCTGAATTTTCAATTTTGTGTCTAATAGGTCTGTATACTTTAAAAAATATTTAATAGGTCCTCAAACTTTCAATTTTGTATCTAATAAGTCCTTAACACATCCAAAATTTTTAAAATTAATTAATCTATTGGACATGAAATTAAATTTTGTGTCTAAAAGTATATTAAACTTTCAATTTCGTGTCCATCAGGTTCATGAATTTTTAAAAATGTCGAATAGGTCAATGATCTATTAGACACAAAATTGAAAATCGAATGACTTAAAAGATACAAAATTGAAAGTTTGTAGACTTATTAGACATTTTTTAAAGTTCAGGGATTAGATAAAAAATCGAAAGTTTAGGAACCTATTAGAAACTTTTTAAAGTTTAGGGACTTCAAACCTGAAAGTTCAGGGACTAAACTTATAGTCTAGCCAACAATTGAAAAAAAAAAAGAAATATTCGATAGTCTTAATTTTTTTCTCCTTAAAATTATATATATGTGTGTATGTATAATGATCTTTCTTATTTAGTATAATTTGACATACAAAGGTTTTATATTGTATATCACTGCCTTAAAATTGATATGGTTACTCATATAAAAATAAAATACAATACAATTAATTTTTAAAATAAATTATATAGTAAGACAATTATTAATTATGCATAACTTTAAAATTATATACTGACTGAGTACTATTATTATAATAGATAACTTTTTACTAAAAATTGTTAAATAGTTTTTTTTTTTAAAAAAAAATAAGAATTATAAAAATATATTGATTTGAACACATTAGTTAAATTGACATATGAAAGAAGGTAATAGTTAAATTGACATATGAAAGAAGGTAAGAAATTGGTGTATAAAAAGTTCGGATAGAAAAAAAAGTTTTTTTTCCATTTATTTATAAAAATTCATACTAAAATTTATAATTTTACAATTGATTATAACTAATAATTAGATTTCAAAAACCTTTAAATTTTAAAAATTAAATAATTTTTGAAAATAAGAGACGAAAACTATATTGAAACTAATAATTTAAGTACATTTATAAAATTGTCATATGAAAAGAAAGGGAATGTTTGAATTAAAAAAAGGTCAAGAAACTAATAGTTATAAAATTGATAAATGCATGTATTTTTAAAATATTTTATTTGAATCAATTTATTCTTGAAACCTTAATCAAAATTTTAAAAGGAAAAGTTAGTTTTAAAATTCTTTAATTATTTTTGAAGATTCCAAAACTCTCTTAAAATATAAAATAACATTATTGTCAAATTAAATTTTAAAATTCTAAATAAAAAATAAACATATGTTAAAATAAATGACAGATGCAACGACGCACGCAAAAATTTTCTAGTATATTACAATTATGCCCCTTCTTTAATTTATATATTTATAAAATATGTCATTGACAATTGATTATAAATGATAAATTAATAATAATTATTTATAAATGTATAACATCTTAAAGGTTAGAATGTTAAAGGTTTTTCCTACGACTTAAAACATCTTTTCTCTAATTTAAATTAAATGAAAATTTAAAAATTCTAGAACTCGAAAAGTTTTTGTAACTCTCACATTATACTACTTTAAAAATAAATTTTCTTCACCATTTTTACACTAACACCTAGAACTTAATTCTTTGTTTATTTTTCTTCTCTTATACATTTCTTTAAGAAAATTCTTCAATTTTGAAGCATGTCAAGATGTTGGTGTTACATTCAAGTTGCAAAAGATGCATGTGTCGTATCTACATCCCAGATGACTCAAGGCTTGCAATATTACAACTCAACAACTTTTGATGAAGTTGGATTACAAAGTTTATCTATCCATTGTTAAGTGAGAAAAACTATTAGAAGAAAATGAGTGTTTAGCTTAGATCATAAATTTTTTGTTATTGTATTTTTTTTGTTCTTCTTCTATAATTAGTATATTATTTTATTATTTAAAATATATATTTGTTGAAAGAAAAAAATTTATTGATCAATTCAGAGCTTTATGTTCCTTTTGGTGAGAAAATAATCATGTAACTAAGTCTACAAAAATGCCATTAATCATTTTAAAAAATATATATATATTTAATCTATATGCTAAAATATGAATAATTTTATTTTTTATTTATTAATTACTAATTTAATTATAATGATTTTAAATAACAAAGATAATTAAGAGTAATAAGAGTGATTATAAAATTTAGAATATGAAAAGTTTACTTTTAATTAATCTTAAATTACTTTCGTTCTCCTGATGTAACTAACCAGAATAGTTTCTTAGTAACTCATACAAATTTTAAATAATCTATTAAAAAACTAATATGGCAAATTGTACCATAACACAGGGTGAAATTCAATTATTTGAATTCATTTTTTCATTTAATATTATTTAATTAAAATTTTCTTTTACAAATTTCTAAATTTTAATTTTTAATTTTTAATAACTCCAATCGAGAAGAATGTGAAAAGTTAAGGAATATGAATATCTTAAACATAAGATCTTCAAAATAATATAAGATCTTAAAAGGAATTATTTCTGGATTATTTTGTTCAAATGATAATTTTGTAATTCCAAATATACCTCTTCATTATATTTTATATTTAAATAATGATAGTCACACACACATATGTATATATTATAATAATTGGTACTACTACATATATAATTATTAAAAGGGGAAAACACACTTTTGGTCTTTGAGGTTTGAAATCGATGTTTATTTAGTCTCTAAGGTTTTAAAATGAACATTTAGTCCCTGAAGTTTGGAAAATAGTTCAAAATGGTCCTTGGAGTTAGTTGACCGTTAGGTTTATCCTTGCTGTTGTGAATGGAGAGATAATAGTGGGCAATAGAAGAAGAGTTGATTTGTTCCATGAGCTTCAAGCAAAAGGCTTTACTCCCTTTCCAAAGAAGACGAAATCTGTTGAGCCAGAGGTTGCTGGGGCATTTGATGAAACAGATGAAACAGAAGACATTTCAGAAGTAAAGGGGGAACGAGTTAGTGATTACGAGTATCTACTTGGAATGGCAATTGGAACCTTGATCATCGACAAGGTTCAAGAGCTATGCAATGAAAGAGACAAGCTCAAAAGGGAAGTGGAAGATCTGAAGAAGGCAACTCCCAAGTCTTTGTGGCTGAACGATCTTGATTCTTTTGAGAAGGAACTTGATGTAGGATGAAAGAAACTAAAAATTTCATTCATATTTCGTATGCTTCTTATCAGCTACGTTTTGCTTAAGATTTTGATTATAATACAGGAGATGGATAGAAATGATGCTCAAGCAGAAGAGCTAAGAAGACGACAGAGAATCAAAGAAAATAATGAAGAAAAGCCAAAAATCTCTAGAAATGCACCAAAAGCTCCACGTAACAGTAAAAAAACCACTAATTCAGAAACCGTCACAGTGAGTATAAATTCCTCAACGGCGGAAGTTGGGGAGTTCTTGAATCATCCTATAAAGAATCTTCATTGTTTGTTTGTTTGTTTTTATTTTCTTTGCATATTATTAACCTCAATGATTTTTATCACTTCACAGCAAGTAATGCCGTGGTGAAGCCCAAAGGAAAAGCAGCTCCAAGAAAAGCTCTAGCTAAAAAGGTAAAAGTTGCTCATTCCATTTTAGTTGCCCTTTAAAAACTCCTCCATTACCAATGATCACTTGGAAATAATGAATTGTGGAACAGCCGCAAGATAAAGCTGTAGTTGTCAACGATTATGGTGAAGAAGAGGATGATGAAGTGCTAGAGCTTAAAGATCGTCTTGCCGCCTATAAAATTGATTCATCTCCCGATCGATTAGAAGGTAAAAGAATCCACTCATTGATGAACTATCACTAACCATGAATTACATACAACAAGTTACTAACAAGTGACTATCAATATTAATTGGAAAGTAAACAACTTCGCAAAAGTTCACTTAAAACTACCACTAGACCTAAAAATTATGTTGAGATTCAAACTCTTTATCATTGTATGTACCTTTGGTTTTGACGAGTGACTATCAATATTTAATTAGAAGTAAATCATGTCACAGAAGTTCAAACCGTCTTAAATTCTTTAACATGTTAAAGTACAACTAAATCTGAAAATTAGGTTGAGATTCATACCCTTAACATTGTAAAGTTGTATGTGCTCTTGGTCTCTTAAAGGCCGTACAAATTGGTGATGATCTGTCATTTTTTTTGTTTTATTTTCAGTGATAGAAACTGAAGTGTCGACCAAGAAGAAAGAACCCAACAAGAGAGCAGCTACCAAGAAGAAAATTACTGCAAAGTCTACTCAGAGTTTTGACAGCGACGACAAGGACTTTGAAATAAATGAGATAGTCCCTCCAGCAACCAAGAAGGTAAGAGGAGTCCCTCCAACAACCAAGAAGGTAAGAGGAGGAAGAAAGGCAGCTGCAAATGCCAAAACAACCAAGGTCCCTGCGGCAGCGAAGAAGCGAGAGCCGATGGAGAAGTTGGGGCAGAAATTGCTAACTCAAATGCTGGAGCCGGCGGAGAACTCCAACATCTCGTCGGAGAAGAAAGTGAGGAAGATAAGAGCATCTCCTTTCAACAAGAAAAGTGGGTCTACCCTGGGAAGAGTTGGGTTAGAAGAAGAAGAAGAAGGTGGAAATGAAGGGAAGATGTTGTGTTCTCGCTTCCGCTGTGGACGATCAAGAAAAGCTATTTGGATTTCTGCGGCAGAGAAAGATCGCAGAGGGCCAACATAACTCAAGTGAGATATGTGGTTAGTGATTCGGACAGTGAGCCAGTCGCTGAGGATTCAGACTATGACGAAGAAGATGGCAATTTTGATGAAGACTGATTGCATAGAGAGCCTTTTTTCCGGTGAGAAATTGATGTGTTCTTTGTTGTGTCTATCTGTCTTGTATTGTGTATTTGCATTTAAACAAGAGAAATTAGGATGCAAAAAAAAAACACTCAATCCTTGATTTTGGTTTTGGTATTGATTGGTACTACGACTTTTAGTTTTCCTCCTTTCCCTTTCCCTTTTCCATCCATTCATCTTTTTCTTCTTCACAAGAACCTCATCCCTCTGTTTTCTTATTCCCAGCTGCATGAATCCTTGATTTTTAAAGCCATTTCTAACTGTCTTTCTTTTTTCACTACATGAGTTTGATGTGTTATGACATAATGTCCTTTCACCTGTTGTACTTAGTTGACTTTTCTCTCTTTGGACACTGTTTATGTTTGCTTGTTTCCTTGGGTTATATTAAGATGTTTAGTGATGTAGTGTACTCTTTTGTGTCCTTTTATAAAGGCTTATGTCTAATTCTTTTACTGCTATTATTAGACTTCTAGTAGGCTAGTTACTGTGTATTTTGACTCATAAGTTTTACTGCTGTCATTGACTTAGTTACTATGTCTTTAACTTAAAGGCTAGCTTGTAGCCTTTAAATAGAGGTCCCTAGGTTGTAAGAGGCATTATTCAATAAAAATTCTGATTCAAGAAACCTTCAAAAATGGTTTTACACTAGTTTTGGTATCAGAGCAATCGGAATTGGGAACCAAAATGGCTGGAAAAAGGCAACCAATCGGTGACACTTCCAGTATTGACATTGTTCGAACCGGTGAAGAAGTTGAAGTCCTATCTCCAAGATCTATCTCTCATCATCTCTTTAGAATGGAAAATTCCATAGAAGAAATGAGAAATAGCTAACTTGAGCTTCACCAAATGGTGAAAGCCTTGACCGAACAAATGAACTTGATGTCCATTCGGCCAAATAATAACCAACGACCAAGAAGCCAAGATCTTCAAGGTGGCCCCAGTCAATCCCTTGGACGACAACCTCAACATGGATCGCCAAACCCTTATCAAGAAGTTGCAAGAAATATACCACCCCACAACCACAATCCACTGCAAGATTATTACAGGGAGGAAGAATTTTTATTCCATCAAAGACATCCCCAAGAAAGAGCAAGAAGACAACAAGAATATCCACGAAATGCATAACCACCTCTTCAAAATCAAGATCCAAGATCCTAGATTTTAGGACTTGATAGCTCTAGTGATGAGGGTGAACCGTTTGGAGGAAGGAATTATGAATTTCAAGAAAGACAAAGGGACAATGCACCAAATTACCCTCCACAAAATTATGAATACAAGATGAAGGTGGATCTTCCTACCTTTAGTGGGAAATTTGATATTGAGGTCTTCTTAGATTGGTCCAAAGAATTTGAAACTTTCTTTGACTATACCAACACTCCTGAAGACAAGAAAGTGAAGTTGGTGACATACAAACTAAGAGGGGAAGCCTCTACATGGTGGGACAAGTGCAAATCAATAGAAGAAGATATGGAAAAGGACCTATTAGGTCTTGGTCCATGATGCTAAAACTATTGAAAAGTACATTCCTTCCCGTTAATTACGAACAACTCCTATATAATCAATACCAACATTGCACTCAAAATAACCGATCAGTAGCTGAATATTCAGAAGAGTTTCATAGATTATGTGCGAGAAACAATTTGTTTGAAACTGAACAACACAAGATTGCTCACTTTGTTGATGGTTTACAAGAAGATATCAAGAAAAAGGTCAATTTACAACCCCCTTTTTTATCTTACAGAAGTTGTAGCTTTAGCAAGAAAGGTGGAAGGAAGTCGTAGCTTCAAACAAAGAGGAACACCCGGCAGAAAATTACCTTGGGAAAGAAGTAGACAAAATTTTAGAAGATCTAATGAAGTACAAAAAAATTGGCAGATTGGAGGCCCTTCTACACCCCATATTGACAAAGGTAAAGAAGAGGGTTATCCTAGAACTACCGAAAATAAGGGCAATGAAGGCAACAACATGAAGAAAGCAAATATATACAACCAACCAACATTGGGCAAGTGTTTTAGATGTGGCCAACAAGGACATTTATCTAACGAATGCCCTCAGAGGAAGACTCTAACCACTATGAGAGCAAGAATTTGAAGAAGAGACCGGTGAACAAGATGTGTCTTATGTGGAAGCCGATGATGGAGAGCATTTATCTTGCATTATCCAAAGAATATTACTCACTCCCACAAGTGAGTCTCACCCTCAACGCCATGCTCTTTTTAGAACACGTTGCACTATCAATGGAAAGATTTGTAATATGATCATTGATGGCGGATGTAATGAAAACATAATCTCACGCAAGGCTGTCCAAGTTCTTCAATTGAAGCCTGATCCTCACCCAAATCCATACAAAGTAAGTTGGATACGAAAGGAGGGAGAGATCCATGTTAATGAAATTTGCATTATTCCCCTATCTATAGGGAGTAATTACAAGGATCAAATTATTTGTGATATCCTTGATATGGATGCATGTCACGTTCTTTTGGGACGCCCATGACAATATGATGTTCAAGCCACACATAAAGGGTAAGAGGAGACTTATGAGTTTCATTGGATGAGCAAAAAGATAGTACTCATGCCATTGAACAACACCACTAAAAACCCAAGGGTTGAAGGTTCTTCTAACCTATTCACTGTTTTGGGATCTAAAGAATTCACCCAAAACATAGATAAAGAAATCTGGGTGTTTGCACAGAAACAAGACAAAAAGGAAGACAGTGAGGAACAACTTGACCCCATGGTTGAGAAAATATTGCAGAAATTTCCAGATTTGACACACAATCTGACCACACTACCTCCACTTAGGATTATACAACACCAAATTGACTTTATACCAAGCTCTAATCTGCCCAATTTGCCGCATTACAGAATGTACCCCAAGGAGTATGAAATACTTCAACAACAGAATTCAAGAACTCCTAGAAAAATGGGCATATACAACCTAGTGTTAGCCCATGTGTTGTACCAATCTTATTAATACCTAAAAAGGATGGCACATAGAGAATGTGCGTGGATAGCCGAGAAATCAACAAAATTTTACTGATTTCCTATTCCTCGTTTATCTATCCTAATTGATCAATTGGGTGGTGCTAGGGTATTCTCTGAGGTGGATCTATGAAGTGGTTACCACCAAATTCGAATGGAAGACTGCCTTCAAGACAAATGTCAGACTCTTTGAATGGTTGGTAATGCCTTTTGGCCTCTCCAACGCCCCCAAGCACTTTTATGAGATTGATGAATTAGGTTTTGCATCATTATCTTAATAAATTTATCGTGGTCTACGATGACATTCTAATATATAGTAAGTCTCAAGAAGAACGTCTAGAACACATTATGACACTATTTACCACATTAGAGAAGAACCATCTTTACATCAACCTAAAAAAATGCTCTTTCTTACAAATAGAAATTAAGTTTTTAGGTTTTATCATTTCCAACAACAATATAACCGTGGACCCCCTAAAAATAAAAGCTATTAGAGATTGGCCCCCATTGAAAAATGCTAGAGACATACAATGTTTTTTGGGATTAACCTCTTGTTATCGTAAGTTCATCAACAACTTTAGCACAATAGCTATACCACTAACTAAATGTTTAAAGAAAGGTAGGTTTTGTTGGACAAACAAACAAGAAGACTGTTTTACGAACCTAAAAAACAAGTTATGTGCAACCCCTGTTTTAGCATTACCGGACATTAATAAAATTTTTGAAGTGTCTGTAGATGCCTTAGGAGTGGGAATAGGTGTTGTTTTGTCTCAGGACAACCATCCTATTGAGTATTATAGCGAAAAGCTTAGTGAACCTAGGCAACGATGGAGCACTTATGAGCAAGAACTATACTCCTTGGTGAGAGCGCACTCAAACAATGGGAACATTATTTGATAAGTAAGGAATTCGTTTACCGATCATTATTCTCTTAAGTTCTTACAAACACAAATGAATATCAACCGGATGCATGCTAGGTGGATTACCTTTATTCAAAAATTTGATTTTCTCATTAAACGTAAAGCTGGAAATACTAACAAAGTTGCAGATGCCCTTAGTAGGAAACATTCTCTACTTTACTCCGGGGTGAAATCATTGCATTTGAGGAGTTACCAACTTTATATGAATTTGATGTTGATTTTCATGATATTTGGAATAAATGTTTCCACCATGTTAACCCTAGTGACTTCCATATAGTTCATGGATATTTGTTTAAGGGAAATATCTTATGTATACCTCACACATCTTTACGTGAGCAAGTGATAAAGGAACTACATTCTGGGGGTTTGGCAGGACACTTAGGGAGAGATAAAACCATTGAGCTTATTTTGGGAAGGTATTTTTGGCCACAACTACGAAAGGATGTCACTAACTTTGTTCTAAGATGTTTTGTTTGCCAAACTGCAAAGGGTCAATCACAAAACACAAGACTTTATACTCCTCTACCTATTCCACAATCTATTTGGGAAGGCCTTTCTATGGATTTTGTTTTAGGATTACCTAGGACACAACGTGGCTATGACTCCGTTTTATTAGTAGTACACCGTTTTAGCAAAATGACACACTTTTTGGTTTGCAAAAAAACTTCTGATGCCATTGCAATTGCTAACTTGTTTTTTTAAAGAGATTGTTCAATTGCATGGTGTTCCTAAATCTATAATCTTCGACCAGGATGTTAAATTTCTAAGACATTTTTGGAGAACTCTTTGGAAGAAATTTGATACAGGTTTGAAGTTTAGCTCCACTAGTCATCCTCAAACAGATGGACAAACCGAAGTCACAAATCGCACACTTGGTAACTTGATTCGATGTCTTTGTGGAGAAAAACCTCAACAATGAGACCTAGCTTTGCCTCAAGCGGAATTTGCTTTTAATCATATGCGAAATCGATCTACAGGGAAGTCACCTTTTGAAATAGTCACTTCCATGTTTAACTATTGACCTTGCTACATTACCTGCTACTTTGAATGTTCATCAGGAGGCTGAGGAAATGAAGGACCGTATCATCAAACTCCATAAAGAAGTTTGTGACCATTTGGAGGTTGCCAATGCTTCTTACAAGCTTTTGGCTGATAAGCAACGCTGACCTCAATCCTTTGCAATTGGAGATCTTGTGATGGTTCATTTGCGGAAATCTAGATTATCTTTGGGTGTTCATGGCAAACTTCAATGTAAGAAAATTGGGTCTTTCCCTATTGTTGAACGCTATGGACCAAATGCCTACAAAGTTGATCTTCCACCACAATTCAAAATTTCTCCTACCTTCAATATTTCGGATCTCACAACTTACCATGCTCCAGATGAGTTTCAATTGGTTGCTTGATTAACTCGAGGACAAGTTATCTTTAGGGGGAGAGAATTGATGTAGTGTACTCTTTTGTGTCCTTTTATAAAGGCTCCTGTCTTTTTATTTTTCTGGTTTTTTAGGTCTTAAGTTTTGTACAGATGGTAATAAGTCTTTTACTGCTGTTAATAGACTTCTAGTAGGCTAGTTACTGTGTATTTTGACCCATAAGTTTTTCAGCTGTCATTTGACTTAGTTACTATGTCTTTAACTTAAAGGCTGGCTTGTAACCTTTAAATAGGGGTCCCTAGGCTGTAATAGGCATTATTCAAATGGTTCTACACTATTTAGCAAGCTTACTTTTCTACCTAATATGTACTAATCAATATTAAGCCTTGCATCCTTTTAAGGAGCAAGGCAGTGTGTAAGAGAACTTAAGTAAAACAGAAGACATTGAAACAATCTCTTAGCTTGCATTTCATCTCCACTCCGTTCTCAAGAAAATCAATCCTGGTATTAGAGCCTATGGCTGAAGAATCCCCTCGTTTGAAGAATGATACTGAAGTCACAAATGAGAATGTTGAGCTGAAGAATCATCTAGAAGAACCACGATCATGTCCTCAGAAAACCAAGTCAAAGCCCAAACCATAACCAACACTGAGAGATATCAGGTGCGATTTAAAGACCAATCTCTCCGATGTCCATCATTTACAAACCTATTGAATTAGGAAACTTGAATCAAGTTGAGCCAAGAGAATTTCCTCCTATGGCAAAGCATTGTTCTACCCATTCTAAGAAGCTATAAGTTGGATGGTCACTTAACCGGGAAGCTCCCTCGCCCAGAGCACAACATCATCATTCCTCCTTGCAAGGATGAACCTGAAGGATCGAAGATGCCCAAACAAAAGTATTATCCCTAGAAGCTGCTGATCAGTGGATATTAGGATAGTTTTACAACTCCCCATGACCCCGGACATGGCTGCTTAAATAATGGGGTACGACTAAGCAAGACCTTTGTGGGAAGCAATCCAATAATTCTATGGGGTTCAATCACGATCTCAAGAAGATCACTATCGCCAAATGCTTGAGCAAACTCGGAAATGGAGTATGAAAATAAAGTACTTGAATACTATTAAAATCTATTATGATAACTCAACTTGCAGGGAGCTCTATAGACCACAAAAGTCATCTCGTATGTTCTTGTCAAACTGGATGAAGACTACACTCCTATTGTGTGAGTGTTGAGAAGCCAAAACGTGCCATTTCATGAAGTTCAATATCAGCTCAGATTATTTTAAAAACACCAAGATAAACTTCAAGCTCTTAAAGGAGGAATATCAATCAACCAAGCTTCTGCTAACAATGTGTCTACAGAGAGGAACACAAATGCTTCACAAACCAATAAAGGGGGGATACTACTCTTCTAGAAGAGGTGAAAGAGGAAGAGGTAAAAGAGAAAGAAGGAGTAGGCATTCATCCCATCCTCAACAGAATAGACCAACCTGTCAAATCTGTGGTAAAGTTGGTCATGTTGCTTTTATTTGCTATAACAGGTATGAGAAGTCGGTTCGAATAAGCAAACCTCTGTGAATGTGGCTGCGAACTCTCATACCCCCACACCATCAACACTTATGGCTTACCTTGAGACTCCAAGATGATGCGTGGTATCTTGATAGTAGTGCTAGCAACCATGTTACCTCTCAGCTGGGAAAAATGAGCCTCAAAGGTGAGTATTTTGACCTAAAAACTATCATGGTTGGTGATGGTACACAACTATCTATTTTTGGTGTTGGTACTACTTATTTGCATACTATGGGCTTGAAATTAATCCTGAAAGACGTTTTGGTTGTTCTTCTCATAAAAAAGAATTTGATCAGTATCTCTAAGCTAACTTAAGGCAATGAGGTAATAGTTGAATTTTGCAATTTGTTTTGTATCGTTAAGGAAAAGAAGTCCAAGACAATGAAGCTAATTGGGAGGCTTGATCATGGGCTCTATCGACTAGAAGATGTTGGAACCAAGGCTTACTTTGTGAGCATCATGAACAAAGAAACAGAAAAGGGAGCTAACAATCCAAAACCCTTCAGTATAAAGTTCGATCAAGGAAACTGAAGATTAGCTAGATAAGTTGGTTATGGTTTTGTTTGTTGTACCAAATATGTGTGGCACCAACGTTTGGGCCACCCTGCATCTAGAATTTTTAACCGAATATTAGGCTATTAGCTAAATGTAATGATTCTGCTTCAAGAAATGAAAAACTTATTTTTTTTTGTGAAGCTTGCAAGTTTGGTAAAGTGCATAAACTCCCTTTCATTCTGTCTACTTCTCGAGCAAAGAAACCCTTGGAACTAGTTCACATGGATTTGTGGGGACCAACCCCAATTAAATCTTTAAATAAGCATTCCTATTACATTGCATTTTTAGATGACCACAATCGATACACTTGGTTGTATCCGTTGCACAACAAAAGTGATGCCAATACAATTTTTCAGCAATTTAAGGGTCTTGTTGAAAACCATGTTGAAAAAAAAAATTAAAACCATCCGGTGTGATGGAGGAGGAGAATTCATGCCCATCATACAGTTTGCTAAGGCACAAGACATAGAGGTACAAGTATCTTGCCCGTATACCTCTGTCCAAAATGTTAGAGTTGAACGAAAGTATAGGCACATGGTTGAAATTGGTCTAACTCTCCTTGCTCAAGCCCAAATGCCTATATATTACTGGTGGGAGGCCTTTCACACAACCACATACTTGATAAACAGAATGCCTTCTCCAATAACTGACAATCACAATCCTTTCCATATTTTTAAAGGCAACGAACCTTCCTATTAACACTTGAGAGTTTTTGGGACAACCTGTTGCCCCTACACTAGGCCTTTTAAGCATCAAAAGCTGGACTTTCATACAGAAAAATGTGTTCATCGGATATAGTGATCACTACAAAGGCTACAGGTGCCTTAGTTCCACGGGTAGAGTATTTACTTCAAGGCATGCCATCTTTAATGAGGCTGATTTTCCTTATCAACAATTATTTACCTCGAGCATCCCTCCAGTACCTAATTCATCCAATGATCATCACACCTCCTAGCTACCCTTCGTCACACGATCGTCTAATAGTATCTCCTCTCAACTCCCTTTAACATCCTCACCATTATCACTTCCTTCACCCGAATCCACCTCAACCTTGTCCAAGTCTGTGTCCCCATCTCCCACCAATACCACCAATACCACCTCCACCCCTCTCTCCCCACTTCCCATCTCCCCTATTATTTCCTCCCCATTTTCTTTCCACCTCCATAGTACTGCACCTTTACCAACTGCCTAGCCTCAGCTTACTAACCTTCACCTAATGACTACCCATTCCAAGGCTGGGATTCACACGCCTAAATAGTTTTTTGGTGGTATAACTCATCTCTCACCATCGTGTGACGGGTCAACAATGGAGCCTTTGTCCTATAATAATAATGATGCTATTCAATTTAGTGGCTGGAAACAAGCTATGCATGATGAGTTTCAAGCTCTCCAATGCAACAAGACCGGGACCTTGGTCCCACAAGCTCTTCCAAATATTTGGTGGGAACTAAATGGGTTTATGAGATCAAACGTGATGCTCAAGGTAACATTCAATGTTACAAAGCTCACCTCGTTGCTAAGGGGTATCTTCAGACTCCTGGAGTTGATTATGGGGAGACTTACAACCCCGTTATTAAACCTTCATCTATCCGCTTGGTTCTTATTGCACTCTCATGGAAATGGCCCTTGAAGCAATTGGATGTTAGCAATGCCTTTCTTCATGGCACTATAAAAGAGGAGGTATATGTTGCTCAACCCACTAGCTATATCAACTCAAGCTTTCCCATCTATGTTTGTAAACTTCACAAGGCTTTATACGACCTTAAACAAGCTCTCCGAGCTTGGTACGAACGCCTGTGGTCCCATCTCCTCATGTGGAACTTTGTCCAGTCCAAAGTTGATAACTTCTCTTCATTTTTCACTCTTACAGTGGCACGATGTACTTAGTTATATATGTTGACGACTTGATAAAGTTGATAACTCCCTCTTCATTTTTCACTCTTCCAGTGGCACGATGTACTTAGTTATATATGTTGATGACTTGATACTCATTGGCTCTCATCTTGGGTTGCTTGATCACATTACCAACCAACTTCAATATGTTTTTTCTATCAAGGACCTTGGGGACCTTCATTACTCCCTCGACATTCAAGTCCATCCCCACAATTCTAGCTTAATACTCTGCCAATCCAAGTATATTCAAGATCTTTTAACTCATCTAAATTTGCAGCATCTCAAGCCGACCCCTTCACCTATGTTATCTGGAAAGCAATTATCCCAGCTTGATGGTGACCACATGGCCAACCCTCAATTGTATTGCAACACACTAGGTTCCTTACAATACTTGCAACATACACGACCAGACATTACGTTTTCTGCCAACAACCTTAGTCAGTTTAATCAAGCTCCACAAGTACCTCCTTGGTGTGCTCTTTAGCGCATCCTTCGCTACTTACAAGGTACCCTACACTTTTGCGTTCATCTCCAGCCAACTTCTACTTTATCTCTAACCAGTTTTCTTGATGCAGATTGGGCCTCTTCTCTTGATGATTGCAAGTTCGTGAGTGGCCATTGTGTCTTCTTTGGCACTTCTCTCATTTCGTGGTCTTCCAAGAAGCAGTCCGTGGTAGCATGTTCCAACACTGAATCGAAATATCGCGCTTTGTCCCATGTTGCTTGTGAGTTGTTATGGCTTCGTTCTCCCTTAAGGGACCCTCATCTGTCTTTATGTTTTGTGCCAATCACCTGGTGTGAAAACATATCTGCTACTGCTCTTGCTCGCAATCCGGTGTTCCATGCTCACACAAAACATGTAGAAATTGATGCTCATTTGATTCGAGATCAAGTTCTTGCCTTGCAACTTGAATTATGTTGCATCCGCTCTCAAGATCAAGTTGTCGATATCCTAACTATCACTTCAGCCATTCCTACAACTTAGAGACAAACTCGGGCTTCAACTGATTCCTTCGCCTTGTTTGAGGGGGCTATTACGACATAATGTCCTTTCACCTGCTGTAGTTAGTTGACTTTTCTCTCTTTGGTCACTGTTTATCTTTGCTTGTTTCCTTGGGTTATCTTAAGATGTTTAGAAAGCTTACTTTTCTACCTAATATGTACTGATCCTTACTTTTCTACCTAATATGTACTCATCCATTACTTTCTTGGAATTGAAGTAAATCAAAAAGATGGAGAGATTGTTATCTCACAACAAAAGTATGTCTGTGACTTGTTGAAAAAGTTCAGGATGGAAAATGCTTTTCCTTGTAACACGCCCATGGATGCAAATTTGAAATTGAGTAAAAATGATACTGGAGAAGAGGTTGATCCAAGTTTGTATCGAAGCTTAGTTGGAAGTTTGATGTATTTGACCGCAACGAGGCCTGATATTTTATTTGCTGTAAGTATGTTAAGTAGATTCATGACAAGCCCGAAAAGAAGTCATTGGGAGGCAGGTAAAAGAGTTCTTCGTTACATTCGTGGCACCATAAATTTTGGAATTCATTACAAGAAAGTTTCAGAATCAGTGTTGGTTGGTTTTTATGATAATGACTTGGGTGGTAATGTTGATGATCATAAAAGTACATCTGGTTATGTTTTTAGTATTGGTTCGGGTGCTTTTTCATTGGCTTCAAAGAAATGAAATTTCGTTGTTGCCTTTCTACCACCAAGTAGAATATATCTCTTTATCTGCAAATCGGATGTCAAGCTTTATGGCTCGTGGATGTTGAAAGAATTGAAGTGTGCTCAAAGAAATGAGATCGCTTTTATTTTGTGATAATGGTTCTACCATTGCATTATCAAAGAATCCAGTTCTTTCATGGAAGAAGCAAACATATTAGAATCAAGTATCATTTCATCAGAGAGTTGATTAAAGATGGAGAAGTGACAGTGAAGTATTGCAAGACTCAAGATCAGATGGCAGACATTTTTACGAATAGTTTGACTTATTTGTTAAGTTCAGAGAAAAGCTCGGAGTTGCTCAAGTCTTAAGGGAGGATGTTAAGATTAATCTAGACATTTTCAAATACATGAATAGTTTGATACATGAATTACATTTAATTATATACATGAATAGTTTGATACATGAATCAATTAAGTACATTGATGAATGTTCATGTATTTGTGAAGAGTCATGTATTAGTATTTAATATTGATGTCTTTTGATGTACTTTCCTACTAGTATAAATATGTGTAGGATTTGTCATTTGAAAGTAAGAAAAATTAAAGTGAAGTTGTTTACCAAAATACAAGTTCTTGTTTCTCCAAAATTGTGAGTGAGTAAGAGAACAATTTTCTTCTCTTGTCTCTTGAGTTGAGTTGTGGGTGTCTACTACGTTTCCAACAAGTTCTACATATTTTAAAGAAACAATCAATCACATATTTAAGTGAGATATGTCTGTAATGTAATGTTTTGTCTCTAAAGTAGTTTCGTTTTTGTTTCTCTGATGTCTCTTTCAAAACTTATCACAGGGAGCAGAGCATTTATTTTCAGTGTTGCCTTCAAGGTGGAGATTGTTAAGAGCCGTTAAAATGGTTTGAGTTGAAATCAGCTCAGCAGTAAAGCTCATTTACTCTGTTATGTTATTAAGAATGCTTGGTATAAAAGGGTAGTAATCCAAACTAAAAATTAGAGTGTATTTGTGAGGATTTATCTATCTCTGCAAAAAAGCTTAATGAAATCTCTCACTCCTTTGACAGTGGATGTAAGCCAAAGTGTTGAATCATCGTAATTCCTTTGTCTTCTTTATTAGATCAACTTGTATTAACTATAGTTAGTTGAAGTAGTTAGAAAGTTGGGTTATACAGCTTGTATAGTTTATAAATTGACACTTGGCTATATATATGCCTTATTCTTCTTTTAATAAAATCAAGCAAGACATTATTTAGCATCTGGTTTAATATGGTATCAGAGGTATTCAGGTTTTCTCTCTGCGTGTATTTCTTGCTTCGTTTCTCGGCTTGCAATCATGAACCCTTATCTGACTGCAGCAATTGATGCTGCTTCTTCGTCTACGATTCAACCGACTAATCCTTCAGTCATCGAATTGTATGAGAATCCATATTATCTCCATTCTTCTGAATGGTACGAATTTGGTTTTGGTTTCCCCTCTTCTCTCTAATTTTGCTTTGTTCTTCACAGTTTCCATTCACATCAGAGCTTGATTACATAGTGTTTTTCTTCTTCTTTTCTATTTTTCTTGAAGTTCTTTCATCTGGAAAAGACTTGCAGTTTGCAAGTTACGTGCAATTGGTTTGAGCTGCAATGTGAAATGATTTCTTGAAGAATCAAGGAATTCAAGCAGAGTGGCAGTAGCAAGATAGATTGATGGAAAGACAGATTTCGAGTTATGGAAATCGAAAATTAAAGCCATACTCAGCAGCAAAAAGCTATCAAAGCAATGCAACACCCCTTCCAAACTTCCAGGTACGTTGAGTCGAGAAGAGAGATACCATGGATATTGATGAAGAATCATCTCTTATAAAATCTGGTCCAAATTGGGAATATAAACTTTGTATGTCAAAAGACTTACCAAACAAAGCATACTTAAGAAAATAGTTTTTTTTTTTTTTACTTTCAAGATGGATGCCTCTAAATCTTTATCTGACAATCTTGATGATTTTAAGAAGATATCTACAGAATTTAAGAGAAGAGGAGATGAAACTGGAGATGAGAATGAAGCCTTCCTTTTGTTAGATTCATTACCTGAAGCTTACAAAGATATCAAGGTAGCGTTGAAGTATGGGAGAGAAATATTACTACAGAAGCTATTCTTTCAGCTATTAGAACAAAAGAACTTGAATTACAAGTCTCTAAAGAAAGAACCTCAAAATCCTGAAGGTTTTTGTTTTCCAAATGCAAATCCAAGAGTAGCTGGAAAGAAGGTAAAAACATGACCATGAAGATAACAAGTGAAAGGTGATGTGTGATTACTGTCAGAGAGAGCTTGTTTCATTTTTAAAGAAAAACAGAACCTGAAGTATATAAGAAGGGCAAAGAAGCAGAAGTCTTCTCATTTTTAGACACTTTGGCCACTTCAGATCAAATTGCTCAACAATAGAACTCATTGGAGACTCAAGAAGGCTGTGAATACAGAGGCACCTTTGAAGTAAGAAAAGACTCAAAGACTGTACTTCTTGGTGTAAAAATGAATGAATGAGCTAGCTATTTGCGATCAAGAATGTACAAATGGTACGAACTATAATCTTTATGATGGATATTAGTAGCATATAAAAGATTCTCTCACATTAGTAATAAAGACCTTCAAGTTCTTTGTAAACCAAGGTGTTCTTCCTCATGGTTTATTCTGTAAATATTATGTGATTTTGAAGGCTACAACGGAGTGCTTCACTAAGCTCAACAGACAACCAAAAACATCCTTGATTATATTTTATTAACAAACACCTACTCTTAGCGGTCCATGTCTTTTTTTTTTTTTGAGAAAGAGTTGGGTATATTTTCTAAAAAAGTTTAAAGAATAGAAGTTGATGATTTGAAAATGAACTTCTAGACGAATAAAGTAACCTTAGAATCGACAACATATTAGAATTTTGTGTTGAGAAGTTTAATAGATCTTGTAAAAATTATTACACTACAAAAAAGTTGGCCTATTTTGACCATCTTTTAGGAAGGTTATAAGAATCTTGTCAAAAATATACATTTATTAAAAGTATTTTTTAAAAAACTTTGAAAAGTATCGAAGGTTATTAAATTTTTTGAAAAAGATATATATTGATTGAAGGGGGTTTAAATGCCTTAAAATAAATAAATAAATAAATATATATATATATATATATATATTTATCAAATGTGTTTATAAATCTTTTGAAAAATATTTACTTTTTGTCGAAAGTTATTATAACCTTTGAAGTATTATATTTATTAAAAGGGCCCTAAGAACATTTGAAAATTATATTATCATTTATCGAAGATATTTGAAAAACCTTGAAAATAGTACATTGTATTAGAGGTTCCTCAAATCCTTCAAGATATTATATCTTTCAAGACATTTAAAACCCTTTAAAAAATATATTATCCTTTATTGAAAGTATTTAAACCCCTTATTATGGAAAATTTGGACAAACAGGCTAAACCCAACTCCAAAAGACAATTGGACAAAATATAGGCCAAGTTCGAGATCCAAAATAAGATTGGGATGAAGAATTCCAGGAGACGAGCAAGATGGGCCAGACGACCAACTCAACTCGAACCAGTCTAAGTCGACCAAACTAACTCGAGCCGAACCGGTTTGACCGATTTGGTTCCATTTTCTACTTCTCCGCTCTCGCTCCCACATGCACCATGTGATGGATTTGACCTCTTTCCTTAAAACCCTAATTATATTAGGGCTAGAAAAAGACTCCTCATATAAATATTTTGTTATAACTCCATTGGATGTAACTAATTCATTCTCAGTCTCCTGACTACTTGCTACAACTAAAACCTCTCTAATTTAAGCATCAGAGTGATTGTGGCAAGCACCACACCAGTGTGCAGTTTCTCTTTGTTTTGTAGGCCACCTCTTTCTCCCAAATTACAAGTTCATCGTTGGCCTCACGTGCAAATCTGGTGTGTCGAATTTGTGCATCAACGACTCCTTGGAAAAATATTATCATATTTATCAAATGACATAAAAAAAACTTTTGAAAATGTATTTTCCTTTATCAAAGGTATTTAAAAACCTTTAAAAAATATATATTTATCAAAGGATAATAAAAACGTTTGTCAAATAAGATTTTTAGTTTGAACATTTGCTAATTATATTCTATTTTAGACTCTGATTAAATTCAAATTGGTTGATTGTCAGATCATCATCATCATTTTGGCGATTTGAAGTTCTGGTCTTCGTTCATCCACTTTGAAATAGCGTATTCCCTGTAAAGCATCCGATTAAATGCATAGGTTGATAAAGGCAAAGGAGAAATGCAAGACATGTCAACATAATTTTCTCCTACCTCTTGTAAACAAGTGAAGTGACCTCTTTTAGAATCTCGTATGGGAGTATTACATGTTTACATTTTAATTCATTCTTAGGTCCTGTGCTCAATAGAATGAAAAGGCTAGGAACCCACACTTTTTCATTATTATTTCTGCAATACTCTGAAACATTGTCTTGGTATCAATTAAAGCCTATTAAAATGGCCATGACTTAATTTTAAGAATGTTCTTTATGTTCCTGAAATTGCTAAAAATTTAGTGTGTCAAAACTTACTATAAATAGTAATGTCTCTATTGATTTTAATGTTCATAGTTGTCTTGTAAAGGTCACATGTTCGGGCAAAGTGTTGTTGAAGGGGGACCTTAAAGATGGACTTTTTCGGCTGAATACGGTGTGATTAAGTAGTGCTTTAAGACTGAGTAGCAAGAGCTTCGAGTCAACAAACAATACTGTTTGTTTTGCTTTTTCTTCCAATATTGCTTCTAGTGTTAATTTGGTGGTGTCGAAGACAATTTGGGTCAAAAGGCTTGGACACCTGATGACGGGCTTGTAAAGTTTCCATCATATAAAATTTATAAACCTAACCTCTTAAATTTGCGGTATAAGTTGTCAGAGTCGATCACATGGATTAGTTTTCTTAAATTCAACTAAGTACCATAATTATGTACGGATTTATGCCCTAAACTCGTGGATGCGTAATATAATTTATTAAAATAAAATAAGAGTTATTTTATTCATTTTTTAGACTTGCTTGAACTTAAATCCAATAAACTAACATCTGAGGTTTTTTATGTAACTTGAACAGTATGTACTAGACATTCTAGTGGATCATGTTAGAGTAATTTGATTGCATTAACATAAATCATCATGGGCGAGTCCAGATTTTTAGGTTGGCATTTTCTGTGGGCATTAGGGTCGAGCACCCTTTTGCGAGCTGTGTGTGCACTAGAGTTGACCACTCTTGTGCGATCTGTGTGGGCGTTAGAGTGCACGCTCTTTCGCGTTGGGGGTAGGCTCATTACAACCACCTAGGTTCTTAGATAACCGACAGGACTCGGGGTGAGGTTGAACCCCAAGTAAAGCCTTGGTTGACTAGGCGCTAAAGTTGGGTTGGACCCTTAAAGAGCCTTGTGTGAGACGAGTTTGGTTGATATTGACCCTGCCTCTGATTGAAGAGAGTGTGGGTTGGTTTGTCTTGTTTTTAGTATGCCCCCTGAATTATCACATAGTACCAAGTCGAGACGGATATGTCTTAGGGACCATCAGGCTAGTAACCCTTTCTCTACCCCTATTGAGAGAGTATTGTCCTATAGCCTTGTGTGGCGAGAAACTAGCACAAAGTACGAGTGTTGTGCGGGCTAGTTCGTCGACGTCCTAGAGTGGAGTCATAGTTAGTCCGAAGCTGTCTCGTGGTGAGTCACAGCGTGTGTGACAATAGGCCAGAGGCAGTGACGTCTCGTGGTGAGCCATAGTGAGCATGGCAACAGTCCAAGGACGAGAGTGCTTTCAGTTGAGCCATAGTGAGCGTGGCAACAATCCCGAAGCGAGATCTAGCTTACGAGCGTTCTGCGGGGTGGGTCTTAGCTAGGTGCTTTGTGATCATGCTAGTTAGGGAAATGCGTTTCGACGTACAGCGGGGAGCTGTGTAATCCTGTGTGGGCTCAGGGAAAGAATAAGTTGGTTCTCTAGCTAAAGTGGTGCCTAAAGGTGTAGCCTAGCTGACTTAGGAAACTTGATTGCTTGATTATCTGCTTATCAGCCATGAGCGGGCTACTTATTGGTTGGAGTGGTCCTTTATCCAACGAGCTTGGGATGCTGGGTGTGGCCCTTCGTCGGTGTGCTGGCTTGGGGAATAACTTTCCCTTGGTCTGGAGCGTGAGGGCTACTTCCCCATGACTCATTCCAGTGAAATGTTAGGCGTAAGAGAGACGTCTCTCATCGCCATTCGTTAACCTAGGCAAGAGAACCTAGGAAGGAATTAGTGACATGAAATATAGGGTTCTGGTTGGTGTTATTATTGATTCGTGCTTGTTGTGTTGTGAGGCTACGTAGTGTGGTGCATAATTATGAGAAGATTCTTAGATTGAGCTTGGTTATGGTTATTATGGAATGTCTATATACTTCTGAGTGTAGCTCTTGTGGATGTCCTTTGCTTGAATAGGTTTTACTTTCGTTGAACTTTGTTATCGTTGAAGGGATCGAATCCCGCAGTGGAAGAGATTGTGAATCGCGTGTTCATAATAATGTTACATAGATCTCATATAATTACTATGATCAAGCATGCAATTCTAAATAGGACAGCAAGAAGATTACCTTTGAAGTACGCTTTCTTCACGAGCACCTTCTCCAACGATCACGATCTCAGCAAAACGAACCTGATCCGTGTGAAATTCCACCACTAGATCTTCTTCGTTGTTCTCTAGGTGAGAGAGAAATGTGGGTTCCTTTAGGCTGAGATGTGGAGGTATGAGAGAATTGTATTTGGAACTCTTTCCAACAATACAAAATGTGGAACTCTAGGGTTGCATGAAAAGCTTATCTCAAAGTTGCATCTTATGCAACTATTTATAGAGAAATAGGATGGAAATTATCATCCTATCCCACTTTCCTTCTCTCATTAGTATATAGTTAATTTGTGAATCTAATTCACATTAAAACTATATATTATATCAATTATATCACATATAATTAATATAACACCTCATATATGAAATTGAACACTTCAATCTCATTCCTAACTTTATACCCTGAATATTACCATGTTGAGCCAACGGAGGGACCTAATGGACCTACAATTCATGAGCTCCAGTGATGTGAGATTAATTGATCAAACTCTTTGATCTGGTTAATCAATATTCATTAACAACAAGTCACTCCACTATAGACTTGTAGCTGCATTCTCCTCACTGTAGATTATATTGTGTCCATTGATATAATCACCACCCATGAGTCGACCCTTCACAGGTTGTTTATAATCACAACTGGGTCAAATTACCATTTTACCCCTATGATTACCTCTTTGTTTCTTAAGCACCACTGATCCTCTAATGAACAACAAGTCTATGGTCCTACCATAAACTCAAACCCTCTTAAGCTAGCTTAGAGGGTAGGGCCCCGTTGTTCAAAACTTGGACTCAGTTCTTAAGGGAACAACCTATCTAATTCCTTAGTCTAGGAATGAGTGAATTTTGTGCTGCAGAGTTGAGACCCCAGCTACCTACGAGGTTTTGTCCCTGAGAAGGTAGGCTTATTGAGTCAACTATAGGCCACTTTCACCCATACTAGTCTAAGGACAAATCCCTATAAGCAGGAGTTCTTAACTTGCTCAGGATTCAGGTCGAGTCACTAATGACCATCTATAAATTATCATTCGTATCCTGTTAACAGTGTTATACTGGTTAGACTAATAATTTGCAATTCATCCACATGAATGAGTTGGATTACCTCATTTGTACTATTACAAAGTGGGTCGCATCCATGGTGTTACCAAAATAAGGTTTCCAACCTCATTCTTATACCATAGACCATTTAGGTTATACTATTGAACACAATCCAAATAGTGTCTACTACACTAATGTTCAAGATTCATTATAGCCTTTGAGCTTAGTTTATTGGATTTGTAAAGCGAGAAGATAATTCTATCAAATCAAATAACTCTTTATTCATTTAACTAAAATTAAACAAGTTTAGGGCACATATCCCAACAATTGTTATGCTGCCAAAATTTCGGCGCAGACGGTGTGGCTGAGCAACCTCCGTAGCTAGATTCGTTCTAAGTTTTAAGGTCATTACAACTATGAAATAATGGAAACCTAGAAAACACACCCAAGTTAAAAACAAACGTTGTAATATTATTGTTTTTATTAAGAAATTTTATAACATTTTCTTCAAATAGAAGTTATATTAAAATTTATTGATTTAGGAATGGTTGGAAACAACAACTTTCACGATAAAAACTAAATAGTTAAAGATTTTATAGTACATAGACCAAATTAGCTAAATTGTGTTATAAATTTAAAATAAAAAAACAAATTGCTACATACTAAAGTTCAAGAATAAATAATTACTTCACAAAAGTTTATAGATCGAAAGTGTTGTTGCCAAATTTTGAACAGGAGAATACACCTGACCTCCACGCGACAACAACAGTAAATTTGTAATTCTTGCGAGAAGAATTCAACCTACAAAATAAGGAAAACCTGGACACTAGTGTGGTGTAGACCACACAAGCTCCGATGCTTAAGTCAGAGTGGGGTTGAGAGAGAATTAGGGAGGAGTTTAGTGTTTAGGTGACCATAATCAACTTACCCTACTCTCCCCTCCTGGAGAACTTAAATAGCTTTCTTCTAAGGTCCTTTGTGGGTTTTCGTAGCCTATTGAGAAAAGGAAAGACCGGGAGAGGCCTGGAAACAAGCCTATGGGTTGCATGGGATTGATGCAAGGTCAAGAATATGACCTTGCATCTGGTCGGCCTCGACCTCGTCCAAGGCTGACCACGGGCTTGAGCTTCGACCCAAGCCCAGACTTCTTTCTTGCGGTGTTGGGCGAAGGTAGAGCCCGGTGTTGGGTGAGTGTAGAGCCCAAATGGGAGGGCTCTACCCTAGGCCGAGGCCGACCACGCGCTTGGGACGAAGCCCAAGCACGTCCTCTCATTTCTTTTCGCCTTGGTTCGGTTCCCATTCGATTTCGGCCCGTTTTGACTTCGTATTGGATTTCTTATTCTGTCTGACCCTTTGTCTTAGTCATTTGACCAACCCATTCTATTTGGTCCAATTTAACCCACAATAGAAAGTATTTTTTAACTGTATTTTTTTCATTTTGGGTATGATATTCATTTTCATCCCTATTCTTATATCAATTTAATTTCTAACTAATTATCATTCATTATTCAAGTGCATTGTAACTACAAAATTCACTTGAAACCTTTTTAACTTTTCACATGCATGTAATCGGTTTTGGAGCATGAGTGCCACCAATTCATAGATTCATGTACATTTATTGCATTTATAAGTCTTGAAAAGGTGACCATGATATCATTGAAAATCTAAGTAAGTGCTAAAATAAGCAAAGATCGACCGTAATTAGGGGTGTACAACTAATCCGGTAACCCGAACAACTCGGACTGCCCAAATCAAACCATAAAGGTGGGTAGGGTTAGTTTTTTTTTTTTTCTGTTTGGGTTGGGTTAGAAGTTTGGAGAAACGAAAAATTCGGGTCGATTCTTGGGTTGGACTTTTTAGGCATGGGTTGACCCACCCCGACCCAACCCAACCCAAAGTGTATACTTTTTAATTTTATTTTAATTACATATATACTTATATATGAGTTATTTGTTAAATTCTTATGTTTTTCTTCTAGACTTCTAACAAATGTTAATATGTTATGAAATTTGAAGTTTGATATTTGAATTTTATGTGATTTAAGTTATTAATTCAACAAAAAAATATTTTAAATAATTTAAAAAATTATATAAAAAAAAATTAACTCAGTGACCCAACCCAACCCAACTCGAAATATTGGGTTGAGTTGGGTTGAGTTGGGTTGGGCTGGGTTACTTTCGTGAATAGGGTTGATTGGGTCGAAGGAATGATCAACCCGAATTTTTCGGTTGGTCAAAAAATCTACCCCAACCCAACCCAACCCGGCTTATGTACACCCTAGCCGTAATTAATATATTTCCTCAATTAATTGATTAGAAGTTTGAATCCTGCACTCTGAATGTTTTTTAACTAAACCTGTAAGTCTATTTAGCTTGATCGAAGCTTAAAAAAAAATGACAAATGTGTTTAAAATATGATTCTTAGAATGATTTTAGGTGAACAAAAGTATTTTATTAAAAAAGTCTTAATAATGTTTTTTTAATAAAAAACTTGTCGAAGCCTAGACTCTTTTCTTGGGGTGTAAGGCGAGGGTAGAGCCCAAATGGGAGGGCTCTACCCTGGTCAGCCTCGGCCTAGGCCGAGGCCGACCACACGCTTGGGTCGAAACCCAAACACACCCTCTCGTCTCTTTTCTCTTTGATTCGGTCTCCGTTCGATTTTTGCCCGTTTTGAATTCGTATTGGGCTTTTTATTCTGTCTGACCCTTTGCATTAGTCATTTGACCAACCCATCCTCGTTGGTCCAATTTAACTCATAACAGAAAGTATTTTTTAACTGTATTTTTTTCCATCTTGGGTATGATATTCATTTTCATCTCTATTCTTATATCAATTTAATTCCTAACTAATTATCATTCATTATTCAAGTGTATTGTAACTACAAAATTCACTTGGAACCTTTTTAACTTTTCACATGCAGGTAATCAGTTTTGGAGCATGAGTGCCACCAATTCATTGATTAATGTACTTTTATTACATTTATAAGTCTTGAAAAGATGACCGTGATATCATTGAAAGTCTAAGTAAGTGCTAAAATAAGCAAAGATCAGCCGTAATTAGGGGTGTACAACTAATTCGGTAACTCGAACAACCCAGACTACCCAACTCAAACCATAAAGGTTGGGTAGGGTTAGATTTTTTACGGGTTGAGTTGGGTTAGAAGTTTGGAGAATCGAAAAATTTGGGTCAGTTCTCGTGTTGGGCTTTTTAGGCTCGGGTTGACAAACCTGACCCAACCCAACCCAAAGTTTATACTTTTTTAATTTTATTTTAATTACATATATACTTATATATGAGTTATTTGTCAAATTCTTATATTTTTCTTCTAAACTTCTAATAAATGTTAATATGTTATGGAATTTGAAGTTTGATATTTGAATTTTATGTGATTTAATTTATTAATTCAATAATTTTTTTTAAATAATTAAAAAAATAAAAAAATTAACTCAGTGACCCAACCCAACCCAAAAATATTGGGTTAGGTTGGATTTAGTTACTCTCGCGAATAGGGTTAGTTGGGTTGAAGGAATGATCAACCCAAATTTTCGGGTTGGTCAAAAAATCTATCCCAACCTAGCTTATGTATACCTCTAGTCGTAATTAACATGTTTCCTCAATCAATTGATTAGAAGTATGAATCTTGCACTCTAAATGTTTTTGAACTAAACCCCCCAAAAATAAGGTAAGTCTATTTTGCTTGATCTAAGCTTAGAAAAATATAATAAATGTGTTTAAAATATGATTCTTAAAATTATTTTGGGTGAACAAAAGTATTTTATTATAAAAGTCTTAATATATATATTTTTTTTATAAAAAACTTGTCGAAGCCCAGACTCTTTCATGGGTTGTTGGGCGAGGGTAGAGCCCAAATGGGAGGGGCCAAAGTCCAACCACGCCCTCTCGTCTCTTTTCACCTTAGTTCGGTCCCTGTTCGATTTCGACCCGTTTTGACTTTGTATTGGACTTGTTATTCTGTCTGACCTTTTGTCTTAGTCATTTGACCAACTCATTCTCGTTGGTCCAATTTAACCCATAACAGAAAGTATTTTTTAACTGTATTTTTTTCATCTTGGGTATGATATTCATTTTCATCCCTATTCTTATATCAATTTAATTCTTAACTAATTATCATTCATTATTCAAGTGCATTGTAACTACAAAATTCATATTGAACCTTTTTAACTTTTCACATGCATGTAATCGGTTTTGGAGCATGAGTGCCACCAATTCATTGATTCATGTACATTTAATGCATTTATAAGTCTTGAAAAGGTACCATGATATCATTGAAAGTCTAAGTGCTAAAATAAGCAAAGATCAACCATAATTAGGAGTGTACAACTAACCCGGTAACTCGAACAACCCGGACTATCCAACTCAAATATGTTATGAAATTTGAAGTTTGATATTTGAATTTTATGTGATGTAAGTTATTAATTCAACAAAAAAAAATATTTTAAATAACTTAAAAAATTATAAAAATAAAAAAATTAACTCAATGACCCAACCCAACCCAACCCGAAAATATTGGGTTGGGTTGGGTTGGGTTACTTTCGTGACTAGGGTTGGTTGGGTTGAAGGAATGATCAACCCGAATTTTCGGGTTGGTCAAAAAATCTATCCTAACCCAACCCAACCCAACTTATGTACACTCCTAGCCGTAATTAACATGTTTCCTCAATCAATTAATTAGAAGTTTGAATCCTGAACTCTAAATGTTTGTTAACTAAAGCCAAAAAAAAAATGTAAGTCTATTTTGCTTGATCGAAGCTTAGAAAAAATGACAAATGTGTTTAAAATATGATTCTTAGAATGATTTTAGGTGAACAAAAGTATTTTATTAAAAAAGTCTTAATAATTTTTTTTTTAATAAAAAACTTGTCGAAGCCCAGACTTCTTTCTTGGGGTGTTGGGCGAGGGTAGAGCCCAAATTGGAGGGCTCTACCCTGGTCGGCCTCGGCCTAGGCCGAGGCCGACCATGCGCTTGGGCCGAAGCCCAAGCACGTCCTCTCATCTCTTTCCGCTTGGTTCGGTCCCCGTTCGATTTTGAACCGTTTTAAATTCGCATTGGGCTTCTTATTTTTGTCTGACCCTTTGCCTTAGTATTTGACCAACCCATTCTCGTTGGTCCAATTTAACCTATAGCCGAAAGTATTTTTAACTGTATTTTTTCCATCTTGGGTATGATATTCATTTTCATCCCTATTCTTATATCAATTTAATTCCTAACTAATTATACTTCATTATTCAAGTGCATTGTAACTACTAAATTCATTTGGAACCTTTTTAACTTTTCACATGGGAGCATGAGTGCCACCAATTCATTGCTTCATGTACATTTATTGCATTTATAAGTCTTGAAAAGGTGACCATGATATCATTGAAAGTCTAAGTAAGTGCTAAAATAAGCAAAGATCAACCGTAATTAGGGGTGTACAACTAATCCGGTAATCCGAACAACCCGGACTACCCAACTCAAACTATAAATATTGGGTAGGGTTAGGTTTTTTTCGGTTTGGGTTAGGTTAGAAGTTTGGAGAATCAAAAAGTTCGGATCGGTTCTCGGGTTGGGCTTTTTAGGCTCGAGTTGACCCAACCCAACACAAAGTTTATACTTTTTTAATTTTGTTTTAATTATGTATATACTTCTATATGAGTTATTTGTTAAATTCTTATGTTTTTTTTCTAGACTTCTAACAAATGTTAATATGTTATGAAATTTGAAGTTTGATATTTGAATTTTATGTGATTTAAGTTATTAATTCAACAAAAAAAATATTTTAAATAATTTAAAAATTATAAAAAATAAAAAATTAACCCGGTGACCCAACCCAACCCAACCGAAAATATTGGGTTGGGTTGAGTTGGGTTACTCTTGTGAATAGGGTTGGTTGGGTTGAACGAATGATCAACCCGAATTTTCGGGTTGGTCAAAAAACCTTCCCCAACCCAACCCAACCCAGTTTATGTACACTCCTAACCGTAATTAACATGTTTCCTTAATCAATTGATTAGAAGTTTGAATCATGCACTCTAAATATTTTGTAACTAACCCCTTCCCCCCCTAAAAAAAAAAAAAAAGTAAGTTGATTTTTCTTATCGAAGCTTAGAAAAAAATGACAAATGTGTTTAAAATATGATTCTTAGAATGATTTTTGGTGAACAAAAGTATTTTATTAAACAAGTGTTAATAATTTTTTTTAATAGAAAACTTGTGAAAGCCCAAACTCCTTTCTTGGGGTGTTGGGTGAGTGTAGAGCCCAAATGGGAGGGCTCTACCCTGGTCGGCCTCGGCTCGTGCTTGGGTCGAAGCCCAAGCACGTCCTCTCATTTTTTTTCGCTTGGTTCGGTCCCTGTTCGATTTCGACCCGTTTTGAATTTGTATTGGGCTTCTTATTATGTCGATCCTTTGCCTTAGTCATTTAACCAACCCATTCTTGTTGGTCCAATTTAACCCATAACAGAAATATTTTTTAACTGTATTTTTTCCATCTTGGGTATGATATTCATTTTCATCCATATTCTTATATCAATTTAATTCTTAACTAATTATCATTCATTATTCAAGTGCATTGTAACTACAAAATTCACTTGGACCTTTTTAACTTTTCACATGCATGTAATTGGTTTTAGAGCATGAGTGCCACTAATTCATTGATTCATGTACATTTATTGCATTTATAAGTCTTGAAAAGGTGACCATGATATCATTGAAAGTCTAAGTAAGTGCTAAAATAAGCAAAGATCAGTCGTAATTAGGGGTGTACAACTAACTCGGTAACCCGAACAACCCGAACTACCCAACTCAAACCATAAAGGTTGGGTAGGGTTAGACTTTTTTTCGGTTTGGGTTGGGTTAGAAGTTTGGAGAACCGAAAAGTTCGCGTCGGTTCTCGGGTTGGACTTTTTGGGCTCGAGTTGACCCAACATGACCCAACCAACCCAAAGTTTATACTTTAATTTTATTTTAATTACATATATACTTATATATGAGTTGTTTTTCAAATTCTTATGTTTTTCTTTTAGACTTTTAACAATTATTAATATGTTATGAAATTTGAAGTTTGATATTTGAATTTTATGTGATTTAAGTTATTAATTCAATAAAAAAATATTTTAAATAATTTGAAAAATTATAAAAATAAAAAATTTAACTCGGTGACCCTACCCAACCCAACGCTAAAATATTGGGTTGAGTTGGATTACTCTCATGAATAGGGTTAGTTGGGTTGAAGGAATGATCAACCTGATTTTTCGGGTTGGTCCAAAAATCTACTCCAACCCAACCCAACCTGCTTATATTCACCCAGATGTTCCCTCAATCAATTGATTAGAAGTTTGAATCCTGCACTCTAAATGTTTTTGAACTAACCCCAAAAAAAAAAAAAGGTAAGTCTATTTTGCTTGATCGAAGCTTAGAAAAAAATGACAAATGTGTTTAAAATATGATTCTTAGAATGATTTTAGGTGAATAAAAGCATTTTATTAAAAAAGTCTTAATAATTTTTTTTAATAAAAAACTTGAATTACTTTTGAACTCTGCGAAGACCTATTAAAAAATTGACTTTTTAAGTGTTTAACTAAAAGGATTTCTGAAAACATGTAGTAAGAAAAAGAAACATTTGCAATGAGTATTTTCTAAAAAATGTAACAAAATTAATTTTATTAAAAATATTTTTTAAAAGAGGTGCTTAAACTAAAAGATGTTCCATCCCAGAGGAGGGTAGTTCTCACATCTAAAGCCTTAATTCTTTTTTTTTTTGAAAAAAAATATCTTTTTAATTTATTCTTGAAAAATATATATATTTATTTTTGTCTATTAACAATAAGATTACAATTTTCCGTGAAATTAATGAGGGAGGGATAATTGCATTCAAAAGTGCAATGGTCAACAATTTTTCCTGAAAAAAAATGGTAAATATCAATAAACCATTAATTCAGAAAGCGATTTTTAAAATTTAAAACAAATAAAACAAACAAAATTCAGTTTTTTGTCCTTCTTTTTTTTTTTTTTAAATGTAGTCAAAAAGTTATTCTACAAAATAATTTTTGAATTAAACCATTTTACACCTGACATATCACGTGAATGTCACCTAAAATATCCAACTGAATATATTATGAATTAGTCCTCCCCTATACCACTAGTGTGGTTTTATCTTAAATAGAAAACCTTTGTTATCATATACCACAGAACAACTGTAGTAATCAGAAGCAAAACCAAAACATCATGTTCAACTGTTTTTTGGTAATCTATCCTTCCAATACTGGTATGAGAAAAGTGTTGGGATTTTTGTCCTAATCTCATGTTTGTAATATATTGTTTGAAATTAATAAGAGTTATTCATTTCATCACTTTGTGTCTCGCAATATTTATAAACTTTTCCAATAAACTAAGCTCCAGGGTCATTGAATTTATGAGAAAACTATAACTTGAACGGTGTGTAGTGGACACACAGGGAGGATCACGTTCGAGTTAATGACCCGAACGGTCTACAGTATATGGATAGGGTTGGAGACCTAATCCTGGATACACTGTGGATACGACCCGCTTTGTATTAGATACAAACGAGGTGATCTGACTCGTTCATGTGGTTGACATGCGAGTGGGGGCATCCTGCAATGAATGAGATTGTACAAGACCGGACCGTGATTTCTTAGACCTCTTTGATGTAACACCGTTGTGATGAGGACTAATAACTTCGTAGATGACCATTAGTGACTCGACACGAATCCCGAGCGTGTTACGGACTCCTGCATGCTGCGGTCCATTCTTTGACTAGTGCGGGTGAGGGTGGTCACGATTACTGCCCCAATATGCCTATTTTCTCATGGACAAAACCAATTAGGGAGCTGGGAACTTAACTACGCGAGATGGAATTCACTCGTTCCGCCTTTAGGGAAACTAGAGGGTTGTTCCCTTAAGTCTTGTCTCCGGGACTTGGACAACAGCGCCCACCTTCTCACCGGCCGAGAAGGGTGTTGTGTATGGTCGAACCATCACAATATGTTGTTCATTAGAGGAGCAGTGGGGACTTAAGGAACAAGAGGTAGACACAGGGGTAAAACGGTAATTTGACCCAACCGTGTCTACGAACAACCTGTGAAGGGTTGACTCATGGGTATTGGTTATATCAGTAGACACGTAATATTCTGCACTAACGGGAGTGCAGCTACGGGCTATAGTGGAGTGTTCTGTAGTAGCTAATGAATCTTTGTTAACCTAAGGTCAAAGAGTTTGGCGAGTTAATCTCGGATCATTGGAGCCCGTCACTGTAGGTCCATTAGGTCCCTCGGTTGGCTCCACCTGGATTAAAAGAAGGGCTAATGTTTTGGTATGAAATTGAAGTGTTCAATTTCACTTTAAGGGCATTTATGTCATTTATATGAGATATGAATGATATAATATATAGTTTAATGTGAATGAGATTCATAATAAACTATAGGTTAGCCTAATTGTTGAATTAGGGATAATTGGAGAATTTGATTGAGAGAAATTAAATTGGATGTGATTCAATTTAATTAATACACAATTAATGCAAATGAGATTTGCAATATGAGATATGAGATATCTTATATTATGTGGTTATGCAAATGAGATTTGCATAACCTATGGTTGTGGTAACGTGGTAATTATGTGGACATTTTAACTCCACCAATTCCACTATATAAACCCTTCTTGCAAGAAGGATTGACTCGAACTCTCTCATTTTTTGTTTTTCACCAAAGAGAAGAAAAGAGAATTCTCTCTACTCTCTCTAATCTCCTCCCTCTCCAAAACTAAGATCCCACCATCTTCCCTTCTCCAAAAGAGAACCAACCGAGAAGATCACTTGGTGGTGTTCGAGATCACTTTGGTAGAAAAGTTCGTTGAGATCGAGTTGCACGAAGAGTTCGTGACCGGAGGAAGAAATTTGCTGAGTTTGTCTACAACAAGTAAGTTAGATCTTTTCTTGTTGTAAATTTCTTCTTCTTTGAAGCATGTTTAGCCTAGATCTAGTGTTAGATCGATTTTAATAAAAGCATGTTGCATATTGAAACCACGACGATTCAATCGTCTTCCGCTGCACAGGATTCTCATTCCCTTTAAAAAGTAGTAAGGAGAGGAATATGGATCGTTCATGGCTCACCACGAGACGTCACTGCCAATGGCCTGTTGTCACAAACACTGTGACTCACCACAAGACATCCTCACCCCTAGCCTGTTATCACACACGTTGTGACTCACCACGAGACAACTCTGGACTAGCTGTGACTCCACTCTAGGATGCCGATGAACTAGCCTGCACAACACTCGTACTCTGTGCTAGTTTCTCGCCACACAAGGCTGCAAGAAAATGCTCTCTCAATAGGGGTAAAGAAAGGGTTACTAGCCTATTGGACTAAGGCATCCCCAGTCTCGACTTGGTACCAAAGTCATAATTCAAGGGATGCACTAAAATCAAAATTAAAACAACCTACACTCTCTTCAAAAAGAGGTAGAGTCAATATCAACCAACATCGCCTTGTACAGACCTCTTTGAGGGTTCAACCCAACTTAAACACCTAGTCAACAAAGGCTCTACTTGAGACTCGACCTCTCCCCGAGATTCACCAGCGATCCCAAAACCCAGACGACCACAACCGGGGACACACCCCAACACAAAAGGGCGATCACTGTAACGGCTGCACAGAGATGCAATTGAGTCAACAACTCTAAAGCCCATACAAATTGCACAAGGGCAACCCACCCAAGTGCCCTCACAACTCGTAATAGGGTGCACCCGACCTTAGAGCCCATACAAAAATGACAAAGGATCGCTCGACCCAATGCCACACATCTCGAAGTAGGATGCTCGACCCTACCACCAACACAACTCGCAATAGGGTGCTCGACCCTAAAGCCCACACAGAAATCACGAACCTCGAGGTTCAGACACGCTAGAGGTCTCTCAAGGGATTGGTGATGCCAAGCAGATTGGACTCTCTTGCAACACCCGGGTTCTTCTAAATCAAACTAGCATTCCCTTAGGTGCCCTTTCCTAAGAGTCCTTAGCCACCGATCTAACCTAACCGCCTACACAACCCAAGCCAAGCAATCCTTGGCATAACCAACCACATCACCTAAACCATTCAATCTTTAAAGGGTTTAGGCACAACCCCACACATTCACACAGAACCTCACAACCTAGCAACCATGCCTCAAAACTCATAACGACCCCAAAAGCCACAAATGCCACAACCTCGAGGTACAAGGGACCCATGCGAAGATATAACATACAACAATCTCAAACAGGTCAGAACATACTCCGACTGACGAACGAAAAGCTAATGCAAGAGATAATCATGCTAAATAAGGCATAACTATGCTCCACGAGCCAACAAGGACATCTAAACAATCACATGTACGAAATTGATCAAGGGCAAAATCAATTCATTTTACAAACACAACCGAACATGATTTCATTCTAAAGGCTATGCAAGTTTCAGAACAAATCCACAATACGCACCGAGCTCATTCACTAATGGCTAAGTGTTTAAATCCAAATGGCTGCTTACCTTTGGTTGTGCACAAACGTTCGCCAATCTTGTCCCAGATCAACGCTCTAAAGGCCTAAAGACAAACAATCAGTCAACAAATTAAAAACGTCATATGTGAATCAAACTACAAGCCTAACTACCGTGAAACCTAAGGGAAATTGCCCCTAGGGATACCAATTAGCTCGATTAGCGATAAGTAACCAATCTAACATGTAAAGACAAAGTTATCGAAGCTTACCCACGAGCTAACAATGTAAGTTGAGTCCCAAGTGACCGACCCTCTTCGAAAATCCCCCTTTTTGCTTCTTGTTCCAAGTTCACGACCTTACAAAACCAAAAGTTAGATGGTTTCACGCTGCTTAAGAACATTCAATTCATTGGGCTACGGTCGAACCCGATTACCTGATTAAACGGATACCTTTTGGACCAACTCTTTCGCCGACTCGAGTCACAACCTCAAAAATCTTCCAACTTACATACCCAATGCGAGTCGAATGAAATACCAGACCCAACAACTTGTTGATCTCGATCTCGAGATTCCCCAAACAACCTTTTGAGAAACTCAAGCTCTAGGGATAGCTCACGGCGCCTCACTGATGTGCGCGAACAGAGGGCAGAAGCAAAATCGATTGGAGAGGGCTTGACGATTGTTGGCGTGAGCAAGCGAAGTCGAAGGATGGGGTTGGGATTCCGATCGATGCCGCCGACGAGGAAGGCTTCGCGCAGTGGCCGACAAACGTTGGGGAAAGAGAAAACGAAGGACGGAAAGCAACGAGAAGGGAGAAGATAGGACAACTGACGGAGAGAGGGAGGTTGGTTGGGGCTTCGACTACTACGCTCGGCACGACGAGGCTGCAGCAACGAGAAGAAGAAAAAGAGGTTAGACTACATCATGCTCTCCAAATTGCCTATAAATAGTGGCTTATAGTGAAAAATGAAAAGACACAATTGGGTGAAACCTCTCCAATCTTCTTTCTTCTCTTCCACTTTCTATTTGAATAATATTTTCATATAATTCCACTTTCTTTTCTATATAATATCTCATTTTCATTTTCTTTATATTATATATATATTCCTTTTAAATTCTCATACTTATATTATTATTATTATTATATGTTTTGGTAAAGTTTTGGTGTTCAGTTTTGCATCCAATTTTACAACATAAATAATGAAATGTTTTCTTATTTTGTCTTTTTCATTTTTCACACTACAAGTCAAAATTACTAACATAAATTATTAAATTAATCAACCAAGATTAGGTTCCCACAAACTAAACCATTATGTTAGTAATTTTGACTAAATGACCCGACCTGAGTGATAATGGCATCTGAATTCCCTATTCTTCTTCATCTCTCTATTCCTACCTGATAACAACATATTCAAACACCTCCCTCTTCCCCCTCCCCCCAGAAAAGAAGGAAGCCACTGTTCTAACCTTTTTGTTCATTCTTTTTTTAAATGTATACATTATTCCTACCTCTGCTGTGGGAGTTGTGGACTATGATGACTAGAAGGATGAAACACTGACAATATCTTTGCTTAACCTTTTGTATTTCATTTGGCATTTGAAAAGTTGCTGTTGTAAAAGAAGAGATGAGAAAGAGCTCTCCTATCAGCATAGACCACCCATACGACAAAGATTTAGAGAAAAATATAAAACGTTCATCCTCAACATGTCTTTTTTTAGATGCAAAAATCCATATGACAAGTTCAGAAAAGTTTCACATATCATGAACTAAGAAAATTATAAATGAACACCAGGAGAGATTTGTAGAAAGGAAATGATATATTTAAGAGATTTGAAAAATGTAATACAATAAAAGAAAAGAAAAGTGGAGAAGAAAAAGCAGAAACTAGAGGAGATGAAGATAATAAAAAATTTGCAAAAGATTCATAAATTAGAGGGAGACTTGTCACTCATCTTTGTCTTCCTCATCTTCATTTAAGTAGTTCTAAAAACGCCTCAATTTCTTCTTCGACGCCTTCTAGCTTATTGTATGGAATTTCATCTAACACTCTTATAATCTTTCCTAACGTCTCTCTTATCTGACTGAATAGATATTGGAAGTTCTCCTTCATAATGTCGAAATAATAAGGGCAAATCAAACTTGTATAGATTAAATTATAGAGAGAAGACGAAAGGAACATTAAGTGGATATGATAGTGTTTGTGAACTTCTCCTATTTATAGAGAGGACAAGAAATTTCTGTTGCATATCTTCTCCATGTTTTTCCCTTCTGCATATCATTAAATTACATTGCAACACAATTAAATGTTGATGAGAGATTTCACTCCCAAAGTTAAGTCTGTCTTGCCTCTATTTTTTTTTTTAATTTTTTACCTTTTCTATGATTAATCCTTTTTTGCCTTTGGAGGATACAAAAAACTCTTTTTGTAACAAAGGTTTAAAATGTCAATCTCGATGGAAATATGTAGTTCTCAATTTTGTAGAAATAGTGACACAAATATCGATATCAATGGATATGTATCCCAATTTCTTCTCTGGAACTCTAATTTGTCTTAAATTATGATCGATTCCTACCTAGAATGTAGTAGAACTGATATATTATTTTAGATGTTATCATGTCTAATAAGTTTCTAATTTTGTATCTAATGAGTTCCCCAACACATCTTTTCTTTTTATAAAAAAAATCAATGATGTATTCAATGTGTGAAATGTTGATGTCGATGGAAATATTGAGGTCTAGATTTTACGGAAATATCGATAGAAATGAAAATGTCGATGGAAATTTCATAAAAATTTATGGAAATCGCAGAAATTGGTAGAAATTATTTGAATTAGTAAATGAAACTTTAATTGTGGCTTAATTATACTATAATAGAACATTTTCAGTCATCATATATGAAAACCAAGATATATTTATATATAAATGAAAATGAAAATGTCAATGCAAGTAGAAATTTTAAAAAAAAAAGTATGAAAATTGATTAAAATTGTTTGAATTATTTCATGAAATTTTAATTGTGACTAAATTAGACATAGTTTATAATTATCATATCTAAAGCCTAACTAATTCAAAAATTAAAAATGTTAGTCTAACTATGATTGATTTATTTAAAATGTTAAAACTGTTTATCGAACTAATTCGAATAATAACTTTAATGTGTTTTATATGTATTAAGAATTTCATAGAGGTATGTGTCAAAATTTAATATTTTATTGACATTCTCAATCTTTAAAAAGAAATAAAAGAGAATAATAAAAATAAATAAATAGATATTTTCATTACATTTTAAAATAGATAATGGTTGAAAAAATAAAATATTATAAATGCATGGAATAGATGTCCATTTTCCCATCTACCATGTGTCATGCTTTAATGTGTCTTCCATGTGTCAATAGACTACTCATGCTTGGTGTCCAAAATAGCTCACTTGCTTCATGCCAAATAGCCTATAAATAGTGGCTTTTGGTGGATAATGAAAATATACCATTGGGAAGAAAAGCTCTCCAATCTTCTTCATTTTCTCCCACTTTCTCTCTATTTTCTCTTTATTTAATTTCTCCATCAAACTCCACTATCTCTTTATTTATATTATATATATTGCCCCCACTTTCCTTTATTATTATTATTATTATTATTATTATTTAAATATTGGTAACTATTTTCATAACATTTTTTTTAGTAAACTTTTGAAACACACGACAAAGCTTTCTAATTTCTTTACACTTTGGAATGACAGAAGCCATCGTTGCTCTAGGTAAGTATTTTCATCTCCTTTAACGCTATATTTTCAAAGGACATTTTGTGTTGGTATGGGTTGAATTAGATCCATAAGAATATATCGACTAAAAAGCTACATGAAAGAGTCAAATGAAGAATCGAGCTCAATTCAAAGTCAAAACAAACCAAAAATAAAAGAGCTCTAGCTCAAATCGTGAAAGGACAAAGAAATGGGCTTGGGATGAAGGTCATCGAGGCTGACCACATGGCCAAGGCTCTTCTTTGGGTCTTGTCTTGATCTCTCACAACGTGTGTACCCTAGTCCAACCCCATTGGATCCTTTCATTCCAAAGGTAGAAACCCAAGAAAACCCTAAAAAGAAAGTGCTCTCTTTTCAGTGGTAAGTCGAGTACAAAACTGTTGGGATAAACACTATATTTTAAAGATCAATTATCCCCTCTTGTGTGAACCTAATAGGAAATTAGTCAAGTAGAAAAACAATAATAAAATCAAGCACAAGACACCAACAATTTTAACTTGAAAAAAACTCCCCAAGGCGAGGAGTAAAAAACCACAGACTGAAGTCAAAATCTCCATTATAACCAATAATTGGGATAATTGGGTTACAACAAGTTCTCCCTTGTACCAACTAGAGCATACAATAATAGATAATTCAAGATAATGAATCTTACAATATTCCAAAAGAATAAACAAGAAAGATTTCACTTAAAGTGGAACTCAACTACCCACTGTAAACTGACTGTAGGCAGCTCCAAAAGAAATCTCCACCGTTCAGATTGAAGACCCTTGTGTCAGGAACACGTCAAATTTTAGCTTGATCGAACCACAAATCGATCCCCAAAAGACTTAAAAACTTATTTGTGTGAAAGCTTCTTTTCTCTTTTTCTTTCTCTCTCTTTCTTCTCTTTCTTCCTGCCGTCAAACACCCTTTCTATGTGTTTTCAACTTTTCTTAAAAGTAAAAACCTAGGCCCACATGGGCCTTGCATGTGGGCTTTTCCACATAAGTGAAAAAAATCCAACAAATCTCTCCTAAAAAACTCCTAATTCTCTAGAGACTTTCTCTAACTAAAGCATTAGAGCATGTGTCACCTATACAATACCAGTGTCCAAGTTTTTCTTCTCTTGCATGTTGCATTCTTCCTCTAATCCTTCAAAAATACAAGTTTATCATCGTTACCATGTGAAGTTCAGATAAGATTTCTCATGTCCAAAATTTGACAACAACATGTGTATTTATTATATAGAAACACTACAAGAAAAACTACATTTCTTGACACTTGCAATTCTTAGTTACTTGACGTTTTTATGAGAAAATGTCAAGTAAAATGGATTTTAAAAAAAAAAAAACGTCAAGATAATGAAAAAAATGCGGAGGTTGACGGACTTTTTCAAATTTTTTCATGCTACGATAAAACTTGACACTTTAAAAATGTCAAATTAAAAAAATACGAAGGTTGACAAAGTTGGTTTAAGATTTTTTCTCTCTTACATTTATTTGATATTTAAAAAACGTCAAGTGTAAATTAAAAAAACACGGAGGTACCTATCTCCTTTCTTTTAATTTAGTTTAGGGTTTTTGTTTTATTTTAGAAAATAAAAAAAAGGTAAAAAAAAGGATCGTGAGGTACCCATCTCCTTCGCGTTTCACAGCCCTCAGCCCTCGTTTGTCTCCCCCGCCGTCGATAGCTTCTCTCCGTCCCCGACCAAGCAAGCGCAACTCCTCTTCCTTTCTGCGAAGCCGACAACAGCAGTACGTCGGCATCCTCGGGGTTCTCCATTTTATCCGACCGATTCGACGTCCCCTCGTCGGTTCCCTCGCCAATTTCTTCTCTCCTTCCGCCGCCATTCTCTTTCGGCCGAAGACCCTCGGCGACCGAGTAACTGCTAGACGATCTCTTAGCGCGAAATCCCCTCTACCATCCACCAAATCTGCGAGCGAGCAACCAGTACAATATCTTCGGGGGGCTTCTAAGTCATGCAAGCCTATGTTTTCTATACGCTGCATTTCTGAATTTCAATGCCTAATACGTTCGTTGTTCACTTGAATATTGCTCATTTGATTTGTTCCCTTAGTTTTTAATTCATACATTACATTTCGTTATGAAAGTTTGGCATACTGTCAAATGACATTGTGACTTTGGTGAAAGATTTTTGAGAATTAGGAAGTGAATTCCTCGTTCAAATTCTAAATTGCCAGAGTATTAATTTGCAGTATGATACGACACTTCGGAAGTTAGATAATAGACATTTTCCACTTCTTTTGTATTTTGTGTCCCGTCACCATGAATATATCTTTTCTCCATAGAAGTTTGTTTAAAGTCATTTGAGGTAAAGGAATTTCCAAAAATTGAAGATTCTTTCGGTGAAACTTAGCCTCGATAGATATTATAGGAGAACTGCAACAAAGGAGAAGTCATACTCTTCAACTCTTGACAACTTGCTTTCCACCTTGCTGTAGAGGGTAAGAAACTCAAAATCATTTGTTTGTTCATTCCCAATTTCTTGATATAATTTTAAATTTGTACATAATTCAATGACTAAGCGACAAGGAGAATAAGATACAATTCAACAATCTTGAATTTTCAATCCTCTTAAAGAATTGCAGTAGAAATTTGTTACACGAATTGAAATTCTGGTTTTAAAATCTGGATTGGGTACCATTTATGTGACTTTGCAAGCCCATTGGCCTGAATCTTGACACCAATTCAAGTCAATGGCTTTTCTTTCTCGCTGTCTATTGTCTACTTTTAGAAACGTGTGTTTTAAAATTTAGTGGTAATCCATGACCTATATGAGTATTGGCTGATTAACGTTAAATGTTAATACTCAATGACAAAAGTTGATTTCAAAGTTAAATGTAGTATTTATTATTATTATTTTAGGACCTTAAATTAGTTAGACCTTATTTGATAATTATTTGATTTTTTGTTTTTGGTAATGGTCAAATAGAGCCTTAAGTTTTCATTTATGATAACATTATAAGTTTTGTTAAGATTGGTGCTGATGTTCATAATTGTTGAGATTTAGGTGCTATTTTCATAAATTTTGAAAAGTTTTAGGTAAATCTATTGTGTTTTGTAATTTTGAATACTTAGTTAAGTTTTTGTGGTTTATTCCTTTTGAAAAATTAGTTCTTATTTTTCTATGCTTTGATTTTGAATTCACGTTATCAATTTTTATTTGTGTTGTTTAGGAAGAAATTACTCTATGAAGTCTATAGAGAATTGCAAAAATTTTTCGAGAAAGGAAACGAACAAAATGCTTAGAGCTAGTTTTAGATACTTACATGAAAGATATTCTAACTTGACTCACCCTCTCTCTCGTTCTCCTTGTCCACTTTCTGAATTTTCGTGAAAAATATTCTAACTTGAAATTCTTCCATGATCATTTTAGATACTTAGAAGGAGAAGCAATCAAAGTAGCAACAACTTTTTGATGACACTCAACTAGGGTAGATTTTTATCTCTGAAATGTTGGCTAGGCAATTAGGACAGAGAAAGGAAAGATATTCTAACTTGAAATTGTTCCATGATCAGTTAAGCGTTGAACTGTGAGGCTATGAAGTCCACTTTTTCCCCCTTTAGTCTAGTTTAGCACTTGAGAGTTGTTAGAACTTTTCTTGTTTAAGTACACATGTAGGATTGCTTGTTTTGCTGAACTTTCTTCGCATGTTTTAAGTCATAAGTCGCGTTTTGAGCATTTATGAAATTAGTCTTGTTCTGCTGAGAAATATTTGATTGTTGAACAACAATCCTTGTGTATTAGAAGTTAGTGGGTGGCTGGGAAGAATGGTTTATTTTTGAAGTGTTTATTATGTTAAAACAAGTCATTGAAATTTTTGAGAAGTCTTAGTAGCGTCGTTATGCTGCCGAAATTTCGGAGTGAACGGCGTGTCTTAAGTAACACCCAAGTTAGGTTTACCCCCAAATATTAGGGTCGTTACACTTTGCATATTTTAAATCTCTCTCAAATCAATTTCAGTAATGTAGCATGGTTTGTGCTATAGTTTTGTTTGTGCTATAGTTTCACTTTAGACACTTTTTTCGTTTCTTTAAGAGAAAAAATGACACTTAAACTCTTTTTTTTCACACTTTTTGGCTACTTTGTAGGTTTCAAGGGACAAATTAAACATGTTTAGGTCTTTTTGAGTTATTTTTAGCCTGAAAGTGTGTTTAAGTTCCTTCAAGTCACACTGTTGTTGCATCGAGGGGTGGTTATGTGTTCACTTTAGGAATTGTCTAAATTTCTTTAAGAGTCCTAATGACACTTCAAGTATTTTTAGCACGTTTTGGTATTTTGTAATATCCAAAGGAAAAAGTTGACACTTTTGGTCCTATTGAATTAGTTTTTGGCCTCAAAGTATCCTTAAGTACCTCTTCACTACTTTTGTAGCATCCAATGGTTGGTGTGTGGTTAAGTTTCACTTTAGGCACTTTCTAGGTTTCTTTAAGAGCCAAGTGACACTTAAATTTTTTTAGCCACTTTTTAGGTTACAAGGGGCAAAGTAGAAACTTTTATTTTGTCTTAGGTTAGTTTTTGGCCTGAAAGAATACTTAAGCACCTTTAATACACTTTTGTTGCAAAGGGGGTTAGTTGTGTGATCACTTTAGGCACTTTCTAAGTTTCAAAACAGCAGTTAAACTCATTTTAGCTATTTTTTTCACACTTTGTAGCTTCTATGATGGAAACTAGAAACTTTTAGGTTGTTTTGAGTTGTTTTTATCCTGAAGGTATGCTTAATCGCCTTGAAGACACGTTTGTAGCATTGGGAGTTCTAAGTTTCTTTAAAAGTCAAAATGAAACTTAAACTTTGTTTCACGACTTTTTGGCTACTCTTTAGGTTCTAAGGTTTCTTTAAGAGCCAAGTGACACTTAAATTCTTTTTAGCCACTTTTTAGGTTACATGCGACAAATTATAAACTTTTATTTTGTTTTGAGTTAGTTTTTTGCCTCAAAAAATACATAAGCACCTTTAGGCACTTTCTAAGTTTCAAAACAACACTTTCGCCTTCAATACTCTTTTGTTGCAACGGGGGTTAGTTGTGTGATCACTTTAGGAACTTTCTAAGTTTCAAAACAACACTTAAACTCATTTTAGCCATTTTTTCACACTTTGTAGCTTCTATGATGGAAACTAGAAACTTTTAGGTTGTTTTGAGTTGTTTTTAGCCTGAAGGTATGCTTAATCGCCTTGAAGACATGTTTGTAGCATTGGGAGTTCTAAGTTTCTTTAAGAGTCAAAATGACACTTAAACTTGTAAGTTAATTCTTTTTCTTTTTCTTCATTTTTTAGTTTTGTATTATCATTACACTTGATTGAAAACTTGTTTGGCTTTTTTTTTTTTTTTTTGTGAACTTAGGGCAATATCAATTTTTCGATCTCAGAAAAACTTAAAAAAACACAAAACTTGATATTATGGAAAATAGTGAAAGCAAGTATTTAAACTTAGTTTATTCTATTATATATGAACACATTTAGTGCGTGTATTATAAGTTTTTTATTTTGGTATTGCAATGCCCTTCACAGGTGGGAAATGTTGAATGTGGGTATTACGTCATGAGATATATGAGAGATATCATGACAAAAGGAAGCATTGTAGTCACAGATTCGGTATGTTATTTAGTTTGCATTCCAATTGTTACACTTGACAAAATATTATTTATTATAATATTTTACTCTTAATGATTGTAGATTGATACAAGAAACGCATACTCGCAATCGGAGTTAGATGATAAGTGCGAGTGGAGTGGGTTGAATTTTTGGGTGGATACATATGATGAATTTTTGGGTGGATACTACTTTGGATTGTTCAATGTCAATTTTTTTGGTGGCTACATGTGAAGGTGCCAAATATTCTTTTTGTGTAAATGTGGTTTGACATAGGATTGATAGAGACATTTTTTGGATTGCTACATGAAGGTGTCAAATATTTTGTATAGATGTTTGCTTGAGATAGGATTGATAGTCACATTTTTTTTTTATGACTACCAAATATTTTTGTGTAAATGTTGTTCAGGCTAGGACCCATAGATTGACTAACTATGATGGAGATGATTAGTGTTTGAACATATATGGTGGAGATAAGTGTAGTTTGTCATTTTGAATGTATAACCATTATGGGAGTTACTAATGTTGGAATTGTTAAAAGTTGAATTTTCTTGTCATTTTAGAATTTTTCTATATGGGAAGAAGATTTGAATTTTTTTGGGTATTATTGATGAAATTTTATTACATAGATCTTGAATATAATTTATTGGAATGCAATGCAGAAAATTCTAGATTTTAGGGAATAATTGATTGAAAAATAAAATCACTAACTAATAAGACATGTATAATGTGTCAAGATCTAATTCAAATTGACACTTTTTAAACGTCAAAAAAGAACATTACATTTGACACTTTACAATTGTCAAAGTTTACTTTCAATTTGACGTTTTAGGACTGTCAAGATAAACTCATATTTGACACATTTCAAGAGTCAAGTAACTTTTATTTGACATTTCTGCAATGTCAAGATAAACATATTTTTGACAGAGAAAATGTCAAGTATTAACATAAATTTGACACTTTTTCAAAGTCAAGATAAAACTACAGTTGACGAATAAAAAGTGTCAAGAGTTTATGTTCAAAATGACACATTATAACCATAAAAAAAAGAGTATACATAACATTTTATAAGTGTCAAGTATTATATATTATTCTTGACGGTGGATTCCTTGACGGTTTGAAAAACTTCAAGTAAGGCAAAATTCGACATTTTATTAGCGTGAAGAAAACTAGTTTTTGTAGTAGTGAAATTATATTTTTTTCCACCTAATGTAATGTTGAAGTCTGGTATATTTGGGATAGCTTTGATAAAAATATATATTTTAAAATATAAACACGAAGAATTACTTATTTAAAATGTATTCATATAGTGTAACTTTTTAAATGATTTAGATGACTAAAAGTATTTTTTATAAAAAAAAATAAAAAATCTTAACAAATTTTAAAAGGCATTCTTAGAGTGAATGATCAAATCGTCCCATTATGCAAGGAGAGAGGAAAAAAATTACTGTTGATGTGCACAGTGCAAAGAAGGCCTCTTTTGTGGCGTCAGTTTTCTTTTATTCATACAAAAAGATGCAACAACTTTGAAAGCTGATGAGCTTGCTCATCGACCTGTCTTGCTAGGTATGGATGATTTCTAGAATGTTGTATAATTTATGGGTCTAAATTTTTTAGATAATGTCTTCGCTTTGTAACTTTTCCTAAAAAGAAAAAAAAATGGATTAATGCAAACAAATAAATTTGTTAAAAAGTTTAAGAATCAGAAGTATTTTTACTACAAGTATTTTAAGAAAAATATTTACACCTAAAGGTATGTCCAACTCATCATCATGAAGTACATCAACCTTTTGGAAAAATATTATAATTTACATCTCCATTTAGGGCTCAAACACATCATTTCCAACCTGTAACATTTCTTCAAAAGAAAAAAAAAAAGTCTTTTTTTAACGAATAAATGGTTTCAGAAATTGGGAAAACAAATTCCTAATTCGCTTAGCCTTAATTGGAAATATAATAATAAGTAACGTAACCTTGTATAATCTTTAAGATTTCTGTGGGTAATTAGCCAATAGTCATTCCTTATATATATGTCATTTGATTGCACCATTA